>CM042685.1:278305423-279505423 GCA_023614405.1 Avena insularis
CGAGGGGATTGATTGACAGCTTCTAGTTCTTTGACACGCAACTTATAGAAAATATTATTCCGCTCCAGCACTTTCACTTATTCTTTATTGAGCTCATTGTTGCATTGGATGGTTTGTGTCGTCATAAGACTCATAGAAAATCCTACTTCAGTGGTCTGCTTGATATATTCATCGAGTTTATCAAGATAAAATTGCAGCCATCGAAGATGTATGGCGTCCCTGGCACCTCCTTCTCCATTACTGCGATCTTCAACTCAAGAGATTTCCACTCTTTTTTCTGGTGTTCATGGTATGCATCAAAAATCCCTATGGGGACGCCCTTGATCTCCTTATCTAGCTTGCTATTGCTCCCAACCTCCATAGCGACTTCTCTCCTTGGCTTCCTGGTGCTAGCCTCTCGTGAAGACAAAAGGTGGATTGGTTCCTAGTGATTGTGATTAGAGAGAAACACAATGGCAGTATATAAGAGGGGTCAGAGGTCGGTAAAACTCGCGAGAAACACCAAATTCATGCCCAAGAAAAGAATCCAAACAGATTAGGAAAAGAAATCATGGATTTGGAGGAGTCCTGCTCCGTAACGGCCAACTATACGGTCGCGGCCCGTATAGTTCCGGCCGTATAGTTGGTTTCGGGCAGATATTTCCAAATATCTTAAACCCAGGTCGGTTAGATTACCAACTAGGAACTGAAAAAGCGTTTTTTAGATGAATAAACTTTATAAGAACGAAAACGGGTCGATGATACAGAAGCTTTGATGACCAACTATACGGCGGGAGATTTTTCCCCGGCCGTATAGTTGCACATGTCTAGATACTGCACAACGAAATTTATTTTGCAAGGGGGTATAGAACCTTTAACGACCAACTATACTGCAGGAGATTTTTCTCCGGTCGTATAATTGCGCCCATATAGTAACAAAAACCCCTCAAAACTTCAACAAAACAAGAGGAATTCAAAGGCAAAAAAAATAGAAGTAGAAACTATGAAGATAAAGCACTTATTAGAGTACGAAAACTTACCTTCCACTTAACGTTTATTTAGTCGGGAGTGACAAGCTCCTCCAACAACAAGGACTTCTTATTCTTGGGAGGATTTGACCTTAGTTCATATAATAACTCTCGAAAACGAAAATCACCATAACTAAAACTCCTCTCAATAAGATCGGTGTCTTACTGGGCAAATATAGATGATGCATCCACTACCTTTGCTTCTTGTCTCTGCATAATTTGAAACTCAAATTCTTGAAGTAAAAGGATCCAACGGATCAGTCTTGGCTTATGAATCTTCCTCTCGCGGAGTTCTTTTAAACCATCACGATCTATATGAACTCTTACTTTTGCATCAACAATATAAGAACGAAACTTATCACAAGAGAAAAATACAACAAAGAGTTCTCTTTCTTCCTTATGATAATTCTTTTGAGCACTATTGAGAGTTCTACTAGCATGATGTATAATATTAAATCTGCGACCTATGTGTTGTCCCAGAGTTACTCCTATAGCATCATCACTAGCTTCACATGTTAAATCAAAATTCATATGCCAAATAGGTGGTTTAATGATAGGAGCACGAGATAAACCATATTTCAGTTTATCAAAGGCTACTAGGAATTTATCATCAAAATTGAATCTCACTCCCTTATGCAACAGATTAGTCAAAGGTTTAGAAATTCCAGAAAGAAATCCTAATGAACCTTCTATAAAAGCCTACATAACCAAGAAAACTTCTTATACCTTTTATGTCCCTTGGTTGTGGCATTATCTCTATTGCTTCAACTTTAGCCCTATCCACCTCAATACCCTTACCTAATACCTTGTGTTCAAGGACTATGCCTTCTTTGACCATAAAATGACACTTCTCCCAGTTTAGAACAAGATTGGTTTCTTCACAACGCTGCAAAATTCTGTTGAGATTATCCAAGCAACTAGTAAACGAAGTTCCATAGACAGAAAAATCATCCATAAATACTTCCATTATCAGTTCTATAAAATCTGTGAAAATAGCAGTCATGCATCTTTGAAAAGTAGCTAGAGAATTACATAAACCAAAAGGCATGCGTCGGTAAGCATGTAAACCATAAGGAATAATGAAAGTTGTTTTAAGTTGGTCATCAGGATGAACAGCTATTTGGGAAAAACCAGAGTATCTTTCCAAGTAGAAAAAATGAGTGTGGTTTGCTAACCTCTCTAAAGTTTGATCTATGAACGGTAAAGGATAGTGATCTTTCCTAGTTTTCTTATTCAATTTCCTAAAATCTATGCACATCCTATGTCCAACAATAGTTCTAGTAGGTATCAATTCATTGTTTTCATTAGGGACAACAGTAAAGCCGCCTTTCTTAGGAACACAATGAACAGGACTTACCCATTCACTTTATTTTACAGGATAAATTATACCTGCATCTAGTAGGCATACTATTTATTTTCTTATCACTTCCTTCATTTCAGGCTTTAGCCTTCTATTAAATTCTACAACTGGTTTAGCACCTTTCTCCATGAATATTCGATGGACGGCTATCATGGGACAAATACCCTTCAAGTCGTACATTGAGTACCCAAAGGCCTTGCAATGATCTTTTAGTACCTTCATAAGTTCTTCTTCTTCTTCTCCTGAAATTTTAGCACTAATAATAATAGGAAATGTATTAGTATCATCCAAAAATCTATATTTAAGATTATCTGGTAAAGTTTTTAATTCAGGGGGTGGTAATTCTTCATCCCCTATCTTTTTTGGCTTTTCAAAAGCCTCATCAGTTGGAGGTTCTAAAATGGGAAATTAACCAAATTCACTTTCTAATTCTTCTAGAGACCTGTCCTCCATAATTATTTCTTCACAATTTGAGTCTTCATTTATTTCTTGTTCTTGATTACTTAAGAAAAGAGCTGCCATCTCCGCAATAGTCTTCTCTTTCTCTTCTTCTTGTATAGGTAGAGGTTTGTCTTTAAATTTGGAAAAGTGGAATTCTTTTTCCGCTTTTCCAAGCTTAAGAGATACAATCTCCCTTTTGAAGTCGACTGTGGCACCTACATCACTCAAAAAATTTCTTCCAAATATAATTGGGCAAAGAGTGTCAGCTGGCATATCAACAACTACAAAATCGATAGGAACATTTTTATTGCCAATTGTAACAGTTGCATCTTCAACTACTCCCACTGGAATTCTAAGATTTTTATTAGATAACATGATTGTCATATCAGTATTTTCTATTGTAGCCAGTGCTATCTCTTCTTTTATTTCTAAATAAAAATCATAAGATGTAACATTAACTTTAGTGACAAGATCACATAAACTGTAATGCAAGGTTTCTTTAAATATGCAGGGAAGAATAGGCTTACCCACATCTTTTACCTTAGTTTTACCTTCAACCAATATGGAAGTCTCTTCATCAAGTTCAACTATGTTACAATGTGCATACATAGGCATAATCGCTTCCTTGGTTACCTCTTCATCTTTGGTTTCATCCAGATGTTCTTCAATTATTAGCACACTTTCCTATTCTTTCTCCTTATGTACTGCCTTGACCAGTTCATATTCCAAAATATTCTTATGTGCAGTGTTAAGGAAAGGTATCTCATACATTGGTTCTAGGGAGGCTAATGTTGCTTTAACTTATCTTTTATTCTCGGGTTCGGGTGGTGGATCATACTTGGCTGAACCTTCTTTTGGTGCTTTGATGTGTTCTGTAAAAGCTTTAAGAACTTGCAACACAAGATCTGAATCTAAATAAAGCTCTTTAGATAATTCATTAACATGGCCCTTTTTATTATATTCATGAATACATTCATAATCTATTTTTGTTCCTCCTTCACTTCCTAGACCAAAATTCCATGAAACTCTATGATCGCGAATTCTATTAAGTAAAGTCCAAGCTTTAGTTATAGGTAAATCCATAAAATCTCCTATCGTGCAAGAGTCTAGTTCAATTTTATTAGGTTCAGTTAAACCGCCATAAAAGATATGCACTAAATACCATTCAGGCAAATCATGATGAGGACATTGATTAAGTAAATCTTTAAATCTTATATAAGCTCTTACTAGTCCTTCATTAGGACGATTCCTCCAAGTCATTATAAGACGCCTGATCCTAAAAGATTTTGATAAAGGATAATATTTGGATAGATATTAACAAGCTAAATTATCCCAAGTAGTATTGGCTTCTGAGGGTAGAGATCTATACCGTGAGAGAGTTGTAATTGTCAAAGTTTAACTAAAAAGTTTAACAATTACCTCATTGGCGGTATACCCCGTTAATTGAAAAGTGCCACATATATCTTTGAAGCATGGGATATGCTCATATGGATCGGGATCTTTCTCATCTCCAATAAATTGCTTTTTGGTTAAAATACCAAGTATTAGAGGATTTATTTCAAACCCCCTTGTCTTCTTGTTGGAGTTGTATCTTTTATAAATAGCATAGGGCTTCCCAAAGTGGCTGAGTGGGTTAGCACTAGTCATATGCTCAAACTCCATCATATTGGTGGAAACCTGTAACTCAAAACAAAACTTAACAAAACCAAAGCAAAGCAAATAAGCAAAAACTAAAAGACCTATAGCGCTTAGCTCTCCGACAACGGTGCTAGAAAATAGTTTGATAACTACAAGTGCACAGATTGTTTGTAGCTAGTCTCGTAATAAAGATATCGATCCCACTAGGAGCAGGAGTCTAAATTCTAAGAATTGTTGAAATAAGTACTGAAAATATAAATGCTAAATAAATTTCTAAGTGACAAGATAAAATGTGAGTATTGTGTAAAAAGGTGTTTTGGGGTTTTTGGTATAATAGAACAATGAGTAAAGTAAACAAAACTGAATACAGAAAGTAAGTATCGCGTATGTAAAAGAGATTTGAAACTTTAGTGGGGAAAAGCGTTCTCAGGGATTAGCGGATACACCACTAGCATTATAAAGGGATAAGGTAAAGATTATTATCATGAACATTCTCAACTATGTATGTGTGGGAGGAACTCCGTATTTGGACAATGAGGCACCAACCACTTCTCAAATCATCCTCATAACCATAGCAGACAGCAATCAACATCAATTGAAGTACTACGCTATTAAGGGACATAATCCTGCAGGACGTATCCCATGGCATGGATAGTGTTTCGTGAGTTCCCTCGATTCCCAAGTTGATACATAAGGGGTGCCAACGGCTTTATAGTCACTGTAAGTGCTAACACACCTCTGTCTACCAACAAGTAGTTCCCTCCATCAAGTCCCCACAAGAGGCAAATATTGAGAGGTCGACTTCTCCCAACATCAAAATGTAGACAATCTAACACATGGTCATAGCAATGAATATCATAATAAACTTTATCTTATTCCAATCTCATACTATGGTTTCTCCATCTCCCCAAGAACTAATGATCTACTAATACATGGAGGAAATCAACATCATGGCAAAAGTAATGGAATCTATCATAGATGAATAGTACTTGTATAAATTCACAACGAGTACGGAAATTACAACAAGATCTAGACAAGATGTAGATGGGATGGATGGAGATGATGGTGATGCATCGGTTGATGACGAAGATTGATTCCTTAGCCTCCCAGATATGTGTAGGGCAAAGATGGATACCCTGTGGATGAGTTCCCCCTCCAGATGCCTTCCAGGGGTTAGGTTTCGGTGATTTCTTGGTGTTCTATATGTCATCTCTCTGATCCAGTTGCACAGGGTGAAACTATTTGAGGAGGCGGTGTCGGCGCCAACTATACGGAGGGAACTATACGGCCGGAATATTTCTTCCCGCCGTATATTTGGTCGTTAAACCTTCTGTATACTTTAATTACTTCGGGTTTTCTTCTAGTGTTATTGATATTCCCCAAATAATCAATTTAAGTAGTTTTTGGATCCTTTTCACTCCAATATAACTGGTCCAAGAATTGTGTCCAGCGGATCCATCATCTGTCCTGATCCTGGTGAAAATAAACATAAAAAGTGCACGCGAACACCGTAAAATACCAAGATCCTACCACTACAATGCAAAATAATAATCTAAAACATGATGCAAATATGCACTCATCAACTTCCCCAAGCTTAGACTCTTGCTCATCCCGAGCAAGTTTAACTTAATGGATGTGATCCTCATATTCATGAAGCTGAGTCGATAAAATAAATGAGGCAGTTGTAGCATGTGTTTATCATAAAGGATACATATAAATAAGTTCATGAATAGTACCTTACTCGAACCATTTGAATAATATTAGCAGGCTTCCACAGCTTAGCAATTAACAGTTCACAAAAGATTATTCTCAACATGATGTAAAAGTATTCGGTTCAACCGAATGAGTTAGTGAGGTAGTCCCAAGTGTTTTTAGGATTAACATATTCACTTGGGATTCAAAATCTCAAACGTCTCTTTGTCTTACTACAATATAGTGGTATATGTCTATTTGCTCTTTGCACATTCGCTCTTTTTCTTCATCTTTCTTTTTCTTATTTCTATATATATATATATATCTATGCTCACACTTTTTTTAAGTGATGTGCAAAGGAGCTAGCCATATATTCCACTTCATGTAGTAATTCAAAGTTTAACGATCTCAATTACCAAATTCCAAATATATATGAAGCATCTTTATAACTTGAGTATTCTACCTCAACATGTTCTCACTCTATTTGATAGCACTTATAATTTCTCCTTTGTTCAAGGTTTTTCTTTTTCATCTTAATTAATTAGATAATTTCTCGTTTTTGTAAATCAAACCATTGACCTACAACATACTGATCAAATTATCCTTATATGTTCCGTTAATACCAATGGTGTGGAAGACTCCTATTGCAATCATCAAGTGCAAGTAAAATCATACTCAAGCCATTCATATATCCAATAAGACAAACTCAAACTCATAATTTCATAAGAGAGATCAACTATTCTTGAAGGGAATTTTAATGATGTAAACTTTATTTATGAGCTCGAACTAATGCAAAACTAGAATAGAAATAAAAAGGTGTAAGATAGATTACAAGGTCTTAAAGATCTCCCCAAGATTAGAATCAAGCCAGGCGGGATCAAATAATCCCTTGTGATTATTTGATACCGTGTTTTATTGCAGTCACCGTGGTGCCATGGCGTGGTATCTTTTCTCAGCGTCCAACATGAGACGAGGGGATTGATTGACGACTTCTAGTTCTTTGACACGCAACTTATAGAAAATATTATTCCGCTCAAAGACTTTCACTTATTCTTTATTGAGCTCATTGTTGCATTGGATGGTTTGTGTCATAAGACTCATAGAAAATCCTACTAAAGGGTCTGCTTGATATATTCATCGAGTTTCTCAAGATAAAATTGCAGCCATCGAAGATGTATGGCGTCCCTGGCACCTCCTTCTCCATTACTGCGATCTTCAACTCAAGAGATTTCCACTCTTTTTTCTGGTGTTCATGGTATGCATCAAAAATCCCTATGGGGACGCCCTTGATCTCCTTATCTAGCTTGCTATTGCTCCCAACCTCCATAGCGACTTCTCTCCTTGGCTTCCTGGTGCTAGCCTCTCGTGAAGACAAAAGGTGGATTGGTTCCTAGTGATTGTGATTAGAGAGAAACACAATGGCAGTATATAAGAGGGGTCAGAGGTCGGTAAAACTCGCGAGAAACACCAAATTCATGCCCAAGAAAAGAATCCAAACAGATTAGGAAAAGAAATCATGGATTTGGAGGAGTCCTGCTCCGTAACGGCCAACTATACGGTCGCGGCCCGTATAGTTCCGGCCGTATAGTTGGTTTCGGGCAGATATTTCCAAATATCTTAAACCCAGGTCGGTTAGATTACCAACTAGGAACTGAAAAAGCGTTTTTTAGATGAATAAACTTTATAAGAACGAAAACGGGTCGATGATACAGAAGCTTTGATGACCAACTATACGGCGGGAGATTTTTCCCCGGCCGTATAGTTGCACATGTCTAGATACTGCACAACGAAATTTATTTTGCAAGGGGGTATAGAACCTTTAACGACCAACTATACTGCAGGAGATTTTTCTCCGGTCGTATAATTGCGCCTGTATAGTAACAAAAACCCCTCAAAAACTTCAACAAAACAAGAGGAATTCAAAGGCAAAAAAAATAGAAGTAGAAACTATGAAGATAAAGCACTTATTAGAGTATGAAAACTTACCTTCCACTTAACGTTTATTTAGTCGGGAGTGACAAGCTCCTCCAACAACAAGGACTTCTTATTCTTGGGAGGATTTGACCTTAGTTCATATAATAACTCTCGAAAACGAAAATCACCATAACTAAAACTCCTCTCAATAAGATCGATGTCTTACTGGGCAAATATAGATGATGCATCCACTACCTTTGCTTCTTGTCTCTGCATAATTTGAAACTCAAATTCTTGAAGTAAAAGGATCCAACGGATCAGTCTTGGCTTATGAATCTTCCTCTCGTGGAGTTCTTTTAAACCATCACGATCTGTATGAACTCTTACTTTTGCATCAACAATATAAGAACGAAACTTATCACAAGAGAAAAATACAACAAAGAGTTCTCTTTCTTCCTTATGATAATTCTTTTGAGCACTATTGAGAGTTCTACTAGCATGATGTATAATATTAAATCTGCGACCTATGTGTTGTCCCAGAGTTACTCCTATAGCATCATCACTAGCTTCACATGTTAAATCAAAATTCATATGCCAAATAGGTGGTTTAATGATAGGAGCACGAGATAAACCATATTTCAGTTTATCAAAGGCTACTAGGAATTTATCATCAAAATTGAATCTCACTCCCTTATGCAACAGATTAGTCAAAGGTTTAGAAATTCCAGAAAGAAATCCTAATGAACCTTCTATAAAAGCCTACATAACCAAGAAAACTTCTTATACCTTTTATGTCCCTTGGTTGTGGCATTATCTCTATTGCTTCAACTTTAGCCCTATCCACCTCAATACCCTTACCTAATACCTTGTGTTCAAGGACTATGCCTTCTTTGACCATAAAATGACACTTCTCCCAGTTTAGAACAAGATTGGTTTCTTCACAACGCTGCAAAATTCTGTTGAGATTATCCAAGCAACTAGTAAACGAAGTTCCATAGACAGAAAAATCATCCATAAATACTTCCATTATCAGTTCTATAAAATCTGTGAAAATAGCAGTCATGCATCTTTGAAAAGTAGCTAGAGAATTACATAAACCAAAAGGCATGCGTCGGTAAGCATGTAAACCATAAGGACTAATGAAAGTTGTTTTAAGTTGGTCATCAGGATGAACAGCTATTTGGGAAAAACCAGAGTATCTTTCCAAGTAGAAAAAATGAGTGTGGTTTGCTAACCTCTCTAAAGTTTGATCTATGAACGGTAAAGGATAGTGATCTTTCCTAGTTTTCTTATTCAATTTCCTAAAATCTATGCACACCCTATGTCCAACAATAGTTCTAGTAGGTATCAATTCATTGTTTTCATTAGGGACAACAGTAAAGCCGCCTTTCTTAGGAACACAATGAACAGGACTTACCCATTCACTTTATTTTACAGGATAAATTATACCTGCATCTAGTAGGCATACTATTTATTTTCTTATCACTTCCTTCATTTCAGGCTTTAGCCTTCTATTAAATTCTACAACTGGTTTAGCACCTTTCTCCATGAATATTCGATGGACGGCTATCATGGGACTAATACCCTTCAAGTCGTACATTGAGTACCCAAAGGCCTTGCAATGATCTTTTAGTACCTTCATAAGTTCTTATTCTTCATCTCCTGAAATTTTAGCACTAATAATAATAGGAAATGTATTAGTATCATCCAAAAATCTATATTTAAGATTATCTGGTAAAGTTTTTAATTCAGGGGGTGGTAATTCTTCATCCCCTATCTTTTTTGGCTTTTCAAAAGCCTCATCAGTTGGAGGTTCTAAAATGGGAAATTAACCAAATTCACTTTCTAATTCTTCTAGAGACCTGTCCTCCATAATTATTTCTTCACAATTTGAGTCTTCATTTATTTCTTGTTCTTGATTACTTAAGAAAAGAGCTGCCATCTCCGCAATAGTCTTCTCTTTCTCTTCTTCTTGTATAGGTAGAGGTTTGTCTTTAAATTTGGAAAAGTGGAATTCTTTTTCCGCTTTTCCAAGCTTAAGAGATACAATCTCCCTTTTGAAGTCGACTGTGGCACCTACATCACTCAAAAAATTTCTTCCAAATATAATTGGGCAAAGAGTGTCAGCTGGCATATCAACAACTACAAAATCGATAGGAACATTTTTATTGCCAATTGTAACAGTTGCATCTTCAACTACTCCCACTGGAATTCTAAGATTTTTATTAGATAACATGATTGTCATATCAGTATTTTCTATTGTAGCCAGTGCTATCTCTTCTTTTATTTCTAAATAAAAATCATAAGATGTAACATTAACTTTAGTGACAAGATCACATAAACTGTAATGCAAGGTTTCTTTAAATATGCAGGGAAGAATAGGCTTACCCACATCTTTTACCTTAGTTTTACCTTCAACCAATATGGAAGTCTCTTCATCAAGTTCAACTATGTTACAATGTGCATACATAGGCATAATCGCTTCCTTGGTTACCTCTTCATCTTTGGTTTCATCCAGATGTTCTTCAATTATTAGCACACTTTCCTATTCTTTCTCCTTATGTACTGCCTTGACCAGTTCATATTCCAAAATATTCTTATGTGCAGTGTTAAGGAAAGGTATCTCATACATTGGTTCTAGGGAGGCTAATGTTGCTTTAACTTGTCTTTTATTCTCGGGTTCGGGTGGTGGATCATACTTGGCTGAACCTTCTTTTGGTGCTTTGATGTGTTCTGTAAAAGCTTTAAGAACTTGCAACACAAGATCTGAATCTAAATAAAGCTCTTTAGATAATTCATTAACATGGCCCTTTTTATTATATTCATGAATACATTCATAATCTATTTTTGTTCCTCCTTCACTTCCTAGACCAAAATTCCATGAAACTCTATGATCGCGAATTCTATTAAGTAAAGTCCAAGCTTTAGTTATAGGTAAATCCATAAAATCTCCTATCGCGCAAGAGTCTAGTTCAATTTTATTAGGTTCAATTAAACCGCCATAAAAGATATGCACTAAATACCATTCAGGCAAATCATGATGAGGACATTGATTAAGTAAATCTTTAAATCTTATATAAGCTCTTACTAGTCCTTCATTAGGACGATTCCTCCAAGTCATTATAAGACGCCTGATCCTAAAAGATTTTGATAAAGGATAATATTTGGATAGAAATTAACAAGCTAAATTATCCCAAGTAGTATTGGCTTCTGAGGGTAGAGATCTATACCATGAGAGAGTTGTAATTGTCAAAGTTTAACTAAAAAGTTTAACAATTACCTCATTGGCGGTATACCCCGTTAATTGAAAAGTGCCACATATATCTTTGAAGCATGGGATATGCTCATATGGATCGGGATCTTTCTCATCTCCAATAAATTGCTTTTTGTGTAAAATACCAAGTATTAGAGGATTTATTTCAAACCCCCTTGTCTTCTTGTTGGAGTTGTATCTTTTATAAATAGCATAGGGCTTCCCAAAGTGGCTGAGTGGGTTAGCACTAGTCATATGCTCAAACTCCATCATATTGGTGGAAACCTGTAACTCAAAACAAAACTTAACAAAACCAAAGCAAAGCAAATAAGCAAAAACTAAAAGACCTATAGCGCTTAGCTCTCCGACAACGGCGCTAGAAAATAGTTTGATAACTACAAGTGCACAGATTGTTTGTAGCTAGTTTCGAAATAAAGATATCGATCCCACTAGGAGCAGGAGTCTAAATTCTAAGAATTGTTGAAATAAGTACTGAAAATATAAATGCTAAATAAATTTCTAAGTGACAAGATAAAATGTGAGTATTGTGTAAAAAGGTGTTTTGGGGTTTTTGGTATAATAGAACAATGAGTAAAGTAAACAAAACTGAATACAGAAAGTAAGTATCGCGTATGTAAAAGAGATTTGAAACTTTAGTGGGGAAAAGCATTCTCAGGGATTAGCGGATACACCACTAGCATTATAAAGGGATAAGGTAAAGATTATTATCATGAACATTCTCAACTATGTATGTGTGGGAGGAACTCCGTATTTGGACAATGAGGCAACAACCACTTCTCAAATTATCCTCATAACCATAGCAGACAGCAATCAACATCAATTGAAGTACTACGCTATTAAGGGACATAATCCTGCAGGACGTATCCCATGGCATGGATAGTGTTTCGTGAGTTCCCTCGATTCCCAAGTTGATACATAAGGGGTGCCAACGGCTTTATAGTCACTGTAAGTGCTAACACACCTCTGTCTACCAACAAGTAGTTCCCTCCATCAAGTCCCCACAAGAGGCAAATATTGAGAGGTCGACTTCTTCCAACATCAATATTTAGACAATCTAACACATGGTCATAGCGATGAATATCATAATAAACTTTATCTTATTCCAATCTCATACTAGGGTTTCTCCATCTCCCCAAGAACTAATGATCTACTCAAACATGGAGGCAATCAATATCATGGAAAAAATAATGGAATATATCATAGATGAATAGTACTTGTATAAATCCACAACGAGTACGGAAATTACAACAAGATCTAGACAAGATGTAGATGGGATGGATGGAAATGATGGTGATGCATCGGTTGATGATGAAGATCAATGCCTTAGCCTCCCGGATCTACGTAGGGCGAAGCTGGATCCTCGGTGGATGAGTTCCCCCTCCAGATGCCTTCCAGAGGTTAGTTTTTGGTGATTTCTAGGTGTTATGTATGTCGTCTCTCTGATCCAGTTGCACGGGTGAAACTATTTGAGGAGGCGGTGTCGGCACCAACTATACGGTGGGAACTATACGGCTAGAATATTTCTTCATCGCGTATAGTTGGTCGTTAAACCTTATGTATACTTTAATTACTTCGGGTTTTCTTCTGGTGTTATTGATATTCCCAAAATAAGAAATTTACGTAGTTTTTGGCTCCTTTTCAGTCCAATATAACAGGTCCAAGAATTGTGTCCATCGGATCCATCATCTGTCCTGATCCTGGTGAAAATAAACATAAAAAGTGCGCGTGAGCACCGTAAAATACCAAGATCCTACCACTACAATGAAAAATAATAATCTAAAACATGATGCAAATATGCACTCATCAGAAATCTCCTTGATGCTACAATGTTTGAGGCTTCTGCACTGAAATATGGGTTATCAATATTACAAAACCTCAGGTGCACTCCTGTTATTATTGAATTAGACAACTTGGAGTTGATCAAGGCTTGCAAAGGGGAGATGGAGATCTGGAGCCCTTATTCTCCAATTTTATCTGATTGCTTCCAACTGGCTCTTCAAATAGGCAACATCACATTTCAGCATTGTCATAGGGAGGCAAATAAGGTGGCCCATAATTTAGCTAGATCTTCCTATCAATCAGGTTTAGTTTTTGGGATTTCTATTTTTGTTGCGATTGGTTCCTTAGTTGTACTCACTTTTCCTCAGTTGCTTAGCTTTTCCTCACTTTTTCTCAGCTCCTATTATGAAACTCTCGCACAGTCTAAAACTTGTTGTCCGTCAGCCTTGCCGTTAGATGCTGACAATTGGGGCCATATTCAGTCGGATCCCGTAGTGGACCCTCGTCGTTACGTGCTGACAAGTGGGGTTGTGGTCTGTTAGGTCCCATAGTGGACCCTTGTTGTTACATGCTAACAAGTGGGGCCACGTTTAGTTGGTTCCCGTAGTGGACACCTCTCTCCACTTATCCATATCAGCATGGGACCCACATCTTATTCACGTGAGCGTCGGACCCACAGCTTATCCACGTGAGCCAGCCCCGCGCCCGTGTTGTTGCCTGCCCTTTCTTCTTCTTCTCCAGCGATGGCGGCCCTTTGTCGAGCTTCACTTCGGCCTCTCGTTCGTCCTGGCCGTAGTATGGTGTCGTCCCGTTGACCTGTATGAAGGATGACAATGGAAACTGTGCGTAGAGAAGGTTAGATCTCACACCAAAATGTTTCGATTAGACGGGGGCGCTTGCTGTGGAGAATGCGGTCGGCGATCCGTTCCAATGATTTAATTGGTTTATCGATTTAATGTCTCGGCTGCAATCAAGTGAAAGAGTGTTTATAATTAAAAAATAGGGATATGGATTTATAATAAAGGGATAAGAAAATAACACACCTCTTGAACACTTTCAAATTTAAAAAATTATACAACTCTTAATATACAACAGTGTTTATAATTGACACAACTCTTGAACACTTTCAAATTAGAAAAATTATACAGCTCTTAATGTAAAAGAGTGTTTATAATTGACACAACTCTTGAACACTTTAAAATTAAAAAAAATTATACAACTCCTAATGTACAAGAGTGTTTATAATTGACACAACTCTTGAACACTTTCAAATTAAAAAATTATACAACTCTTAATGTAAAAGAGTGTTTATAATTGACACGACTCTTAAACACTTTCATATTACAAAAATTATACAACTCTTAGTGTAAAAGAGTGTTTCTAATTGACACAACTCTTGAACACTTTAAAATTAAAAAAATTATACAACTATTAATGTAAAAGAGTGTTTATAATTGACAAAACTCTTGAACACTTTAAAATTGAAAAAATTATACAACTCTTAATGTAAAAGAGTGTTTATAATTGACACAACTCTTGAACACTTTCAAATTATAGCATTCTAAGAAAATCTTGAGATTTTACCATTTTTAGAGCGTGAAAAGTGATCCCTAAACTTGCGTATATGAAAATTATAAACCTTTGAACACTGTGAAATCGCACTTAATATGTGATAATGATGTGCTAAGAAAATCTTGAGAGATTATCATTTTTATAGAATGTAATGCATAAACTTGCATATGGAAAAAAAATTATACACCTTTGAACTCTTTGAAATCGCACTTAGGACATGATAATGTTGTGCTAATAAAATCCTGATCATAAAATTATACACCTTTGAACACTTTCTCTTCAAATTATATTCAAAATCATTTGTTTATGGAGTTAAATTATTGGTGGTAAACTCGTTATTTTGCATGGATAGAGGGTGCCCCTCGACAGATACAGGGGTTATCCTGTCCGCTAGATCATAAAGGATCGATTGCTGGGTACGATCCACGTGACAAATGTCTCAACCAATCAGAGTGTAGCAGCCAAGATGAGCACAGGTGTAAGAGTTTGTGACTAAGAGAGAGGGGAAAACTGAGTAGAACTTAAAAACCAAGGGCAAAACTGAGTAGAACTTAAGAACCAAGGGCAAAACTGACAAGAGTGTTCAAATAGAAAACAGAAAGAGATATAAAAAATGGAAAATGCTTCTTTTATACAATAAAATACATCTTGGCATACATCAAACTATTTGCAATTCAAATATATATCAGTTTGACAATTATTGCCTCATTCAAACAAATTATGTTTTGGGGAGGGATGTTTTGGGAAGATGCTTGAGTAGAAAGCCATGAACCTTCATAGATAGTAGGTGATTTGAGAAGTGGTTATTTAGGTTAAAACTTGATTTATATACATTTCTTATGGTGGCAGGTCACATAATAAGACTCCCTGGATAGATGCCACTATGTTTTGATCTTTTTGAATTTGTTGTGCATAAAATGACTCAATTAGCTAGCTAAAACCCATTCATTGACTCTATGTTGACCAACCACCGGAGGGTAAAAGTGAGTATATTGCACACGACAGAGTTAGTACTGGAGGGCAAAACTGAGTACAACCAAAATGCCAGTGTTACACTAGAGGGTATAATTGAGCACAACTAAGTGCCCAAGGTTAGACACGAGGGGGAAATGATGCACGGTACGCGTGTCGTGGTGCACGGGGCAGTAGCCGACCATTGTGGTCGTGCACGGTGCAGTAGCGTACGCGGTTACATGGTGCACGGTGGTGCAACAAAATGTCTCCTCCCTTCACCTTTATAGAAGCCTCCTCACTCTCACGCATCACTCGCTCACTCACTCACTCAACCATCTTCACTGTCCCATCACCTTCTACAAACCCCCAAGAAAACCCCAACCACGCCGGCGATGGAGAAGAATGGCGCGGTGGCCATCATCGCCTCCAAGGCCGCCAGCGAGGAGGCCCCCATTCCTGTACAGGTCCCCGTCGAGGCATCGAAGGCAGCCGCCGTCCCTATCCAGATCCCCGTCCCCGCTTCTACCATAGCAGCCGACGAGGAGGCCCCCATCCCTGTATAGGCCCCCTTCGGGGCATCGAAGGAAGTCTCCATCCCCGTCCAGACCCCCGTCCTAGCTTCCGCCATAGCCGCCGGCGAGGAGGCCCCCGTCGGTCTCCGGCAGATCCCGCACGGCTGGGACCCCTACGAGGAGAACGACTACATCAGGCCGAAGAATCCCTTCGATACCAGCTTATCCGACCCATGGTTGGAGTTAACCAGGGTTTTCTCCCCTTCCTTTGTTCTTCCCCCATTCCCATCGTTGGATGCTAGATCGTGTGTTATTAGGGCTCGGTTGTTTGTATTTTCAATCGTTGGATGCTAGGTATTTTTACAGTAGCTAATCCTCCTGTGTTAGATCTCGTATTTCGATGAATACCCCTAGCTGGGATCAATACTAGAACCGATTTGTAGTTGGGATCAGTATTCAATTTGGTTTGAGATTTGGGGATTCGGGAATAATCAGGAGATCTCAATATGTTAATTTATACAAGCAATCAATCCCGATAATCAAGGTATCTCAATCATGTCCTTATTACACGCTACTATATTTTTTAATAGGTGGATAGCATCGACGTCTGCAGCAACGACGAGTCCATGGACACTAAGACTCGTCAGGTGCTGAGGAAGCTGAAGTCTAGCCAGTTCAACAACTTATTCGCCGACGACGTCTACAGGTGCCCCTTCTGCACCAGGGACCTCACCACCGACTTAAACTCCCTTGTGAGGCATGACGAGGACGTGAAGACCCGTTGCCTATCAAAGAACGTCCACGCCTTCAGAGCCAAGCATTGGGTGCTCGGTTTTCACCTCCACAACCTCCAAAAGGAGGCCATCGAGGAGGGTCGCATACCCCCGATCAAGCCCAAGGCGCCCAAGGTCAAGGGACTGGGCAGCAAGAAGTGGATAAAGCACCAGAGGGAGGAGGTGGAGGCCCTCCTAAAGGAGGCCATGAGGGTCCACTAATCTTGTGCGGATGCTGCTGCTGTAAAGCAGCTTCTTTCGTTTTGTTGTCTGTGTTGAACTTGTCCGCTGCTGCTGCTGAGCAGCCTAATTGTTGAACCTCGTTTAAGTATTGTAATATATATCCTATATTATCTGCTTTATCTACATCTGCTCTGTTTATATATCCTATATTAGATGCTTTATGTACATCTTCTCTGTTTATCAACATATTTATGGTGCTGGTTAGATTTTCTACTCTAGATTTTCTACCAGATTGGGAAAATACAAGGGCCAAAAGGAACCATGAATGAAGAGAGAAGCTTCTCTAGATTCGCTGCCTTTTGGGGCAAAAATTAACACAACTGTTAGCGACATAAAGGGGAAAAGGCGCTCTTAAAAAGGCCAATCATAAAAATAATAAAAAATAAATCTTCCAATTCATACGACAGGGCGCACATAACTACCAAAGATGCCCCACATGGTCCCACACCACATCCCCCAAAACATGTTCACAACAAGCCGGCCCCACGTAGTCCAACATGGGGGGGTCCTACTATAGGACCCGACTGAACGTGGCCTCACTTGTCAGCACGTAACGGGGGGTCCTACTTGTCAGCATGTAACGGTGAGGGTCCACTATGAGACCCGACTGAATGCGGCCCCACTTGTCAGCACGTAATAGAGAGGGTCCACTAACGGGACCCGACGAACAGCGAGTTTTAGAACGATGCGAGAGTTTCGGACAAGGAGCTTGGTAAAAGTGAGGAAAAGTTAAGCGGCTAGGGAAAAGTAAGTACATATAATGAACCAGGGGCACAAAAATAGAAATCCCTTAGTTTTTAATTGGGATGGAGATCCTCCTAATTCAGTTCTTCGTGATGTAACTATGTTGAACTCGTAGCTACAAGTTTTTACGCACTCTTTTCCTTACCATGGTACCTAAGGGGGCTGGAAGGTTTTTAATGAGGCGTCTTGCTTTCTTATTATATTGGTGATTTCTTAAAAAATCTTTTTCAAAAAGGGATTGTCTTCAATTTTGATCAAAGATGTCGAAACGCTTTCAACGTATTAAAACAAGCTCTCATTGAAGATCTCATTATAAAACCACCTAATTGGAGGAAACCCTTTGAGTTATTCTGTGAGGCTAGTCATGAAGTTGTGGGAGCAATTCTTTTCCAGTATGATGGTGATGATCTTAATATCATTCATGATGCTATCCACACCCTAAACGGGGTCCAAAAGAATTACCCTATGGTAGAAAAGGAATTTTTTGTTGTAGTTTTCTCCCTGTGATAAATTTAGATCTATATTAATAACTCAAAAGTTAGGGTGCATACAGATCGTATTGTCCTAAAGGAAATCCTAGAAAGGACTGACGTTAAGCCAAGGATGATCCGTTGGACTCTACTTTTGTAAGAATTTGAGTTGAAGATTCTCTAAAGAAAAGAAGAGATAGAAGATACATCCATGGACAAAAGAAAAGAAGAGATAGAAGATACATCCATGGACATTCAAGAGATAGCTCCACCAAAAGAGGTGTCATCCATTTACATACCTGTGGGAACCACACTGCCGAAAAGAAAATTATCGATTTCTCCTTCAATGGTTTTGGTGATTTCCAGAAACCAACTCTGTTTGACGGAAAAAAGAAAAGGATAATCCAGAAGGGAGAAGGTACCTGAATGATCTCGTTCTCTCTAAGGATGATCCTGGTATGTGAAACCTGAACATACCTCTGTTCTGAAAAACTTTCGTCTATTTATTTTTGCATTTTTGTTTTCCTTTTATTTTTCTGAACTTACTGCTGGTCTTGCGAGATTGGTATGGGCCGGCGGTACGACCGGATTCGCCCGTACCGCTGATCGTTAAGCAAGCGGTACCCTTTGTTTCGTTTTGAGCGTTTTTGGTACGATCGCATAGTACGAGCGCGTCTTCCCGGACCGTTGGTCATCACCGATACGGTATCTCATCGTGTTTTCTTTGTTCGATGTGTGTGTTAAAAAAATGAAGTTGGTAAAGTCAATATGGACGGATAGTACGGGCAGGACCCACTCGTACTGCTTAGTCAGTTGGCTGATTATCGTCTTCAAAAACTGAGTTTGCTTGGGAACGACCCAGTACAGGCACACCGTACGGGCATCCACCTCTAGTGAACCAAGCTCTTGCATCTCCTGCCAGATAGTGGGTGTCAAACAGTACTTTCTCGTTGGCTTCTACTCCTGCAACTTCTAAATTGTTCTCAATAGTCTGTGGTGCGCCTAGTTGATGTAGGTGAGCTTCGTCGGGAAACCCCAAGAGCAAGGTGTGATGCAGCACAACAGGAAGTCTTCCCTCAGTAAGAAACCGAGGTTATCGAACCAGTAGGAGGAAGGAAATGTCACATAAGTGTTGCAAGCAACGTGGAAACCTGCAAAACACAAACTCAAGACTTTGCCCCAACAAACAGTGAGGTTGTCAAACTCACCGGTTGCTGTAACAAAGGATTAACCGTATGGTCTGAAAGGTGATGATGGTTTACAGCAAGTAAACAGTGGAAGATGTATCAGTGGTAAAGATTGGACCGGGGTCCATATTTCACTAGAGGTGCTCTCCTTAGATAAACAACATGGCATGAAGGGTAAACAAATTACAGCAGGGCAATTGAAAGGAACTGAGCAAGGCATAACAATGCAATACTAGACAAAAAGATCCTATGAAATTCGATTGGGCAATACAACAATATACATAGACCGCCATCTAACTACATCTATGACTATAAGTCCACCTTCAGGTTATCATCCGAACCCCCTCCAGTATTAAGTTGCAAGCAACAGACAACTGCTTTAAGCAAAGTGTGTAAGGTAAACAATCCACTTGTTCCATGAACAAGAGACCGTTGTTTTCTCCCTAGTGGCAACAACACATCTACAACCGAAGAGATTTCTGTCACTTCCCTTGGAAACTAGAGGCATGAACCCACTATCGAGCATAAATACCCCCTCTTGGATTCACTAGCAACTACTTGGCCAAGATAGCTACTAACAACGGAGATCATGCAAGATCACAAACAACACAGACATGATAGAATCAAATAAACAAAACCATTAATCAATCTGACATAGTAATCTCAATATCCATCGGATCCCTGCAAGCACAACATGCATGATTACAAATAGATTAGATCTTGATCATGAACGGAGCTCACAAGATCTATACATGAAAGCACAAGGAGGAGATACAACCATCTAGCTACTACATGGACTCGTGGTCCAAGGTGGAACTACTCACACTTCATACCAAAGGCTAGCATGATGAAGAAGAAGGCCTTCGGGATGATCCCCGCCTCCGGTAGGGTGCCAGGAAGAGCTTCAGATCCCCCTCGATCTAGGGACGATGGTGGCAGCGGCTACAAAAGGATTCGTGGAGTTTTGATCGGGTGCCTAGGGTTTCTGCATTGGGGGCTTCTTATAGGCGAAGGGGCGCCAGGGGCACACCACCAGCGGCCCACCTAGGCCGCGCCTGGGGGGTTGTGGCCACCATGTGGCGCCCCTCCGTCTTGTACTCCTGCTTCGTGTTGCCCACGGTAAAATATTGACTTTGGCTTTTGTCCTGTCCAATTCCGAGAATATTGATTTTCTGCCTTTCTGGAACCAAAAACAGAAGAAAACAGGCGACTGACACTGTGGCAACTTGTTAATAGGTTAGTTCCATAAAACATATAAAAACACCTCAAAGTGTAGACAAAGCAAAGCAAAGTAGATAATAAACAATCATGAAACATCAAAAATTATAGATACGTTTCCGACGTACCAAGCATCCCCAAGCTTAACTCCTGCTCGTCCTCGAGTAGGTAAGTGATAAAAGAATAATTTTTTAGGTGACATGCACCATCAAAACCAAGATCAAACCATTTACAAGCACTGAAAGCTGGGATCAAAGAACTCTTAACTTGTGCATGAAAGATGGAGTTCTAACAATAAGACAAAGTAACTATGCATGCAACATGAAAGGCTACAAAAAAGATCATGAATAATATGCATTGAAAAACGTTTGTTTGTTTCACATACATAAAACATGGCATAGTGGCATTCATCTTGTCCCTCATGGAATAGCAAATAGATGTATAGGACACCTTCAAAGTTCATAAGAGTGACTAGATACAGGTAGCACAAGAACAAGCAATATCACAATATGCATCAATCAATAAGTTTTGGGACACTGCACATAGAACTAAGAATGACAACTATGCTCTCTTAATGGTGTCTAAAGGAAGAAGGTGGAGACTCAATATAATAGTGGAAGAAAGGCCCTTCACAAAGGGAAGCAAAGCAGGGATTTCAAGTTTCAAAAAGAGCTTCCAAAAATTATGGTACTGGTTAGCTTTCAGCCCCCATTGCCCCTATCATAAGCATCTTGAAGTGATTAAGGTTAAAGCGAACAAACTATGAGTATATGCTTGACAAAGTATAAGTTGGCAATCTCAAGTCCCTTGAATACGAGGGCCACACCTCATGCTACTCAACTTCAGTCACCTGTAAGTTCTTGTCATAGTAAGTATGTGTGTATCATAGAGAACCACCAACGGGGTACCCCTTGCACATGGTACAGGAGCTATCCCATAACCAAAATGACAAGGCAAGCAGACAATGAGCATCTCAGCGATCTTTTTATTTACTATGTGCATAGATTTTTATTTAGGATGCTTCACAGATAGCTCATTATGGTGATGCTGCAAGTTTTCACCATGATTAGGCATGGCTTAGGCTCGCGGTCCAGGCGTTTCTCTAACACAAAATACATAACTTTATGGACTTACAAGCTTCCTCTTTATTTCACACTAGTGACCAGGGGCGGACTTACCGTCCGGGCACCCTGGGCACGTGCCCGGGCTCGACGTCCGCGCCTGCAGGTACTCCGGCGAGGTCCCAGGTAGATATATGTAGCTAAAAATTCAAATATCTGCTGAAAAAAATACGTATATAGACCTAGTTACGCCAGCTTGGGCCTATTCCATTATTCCCAGCAAGCCACGCCACGTTCTCACGTCCACAAAGCTAGCTAAGTCTACGAAAATCAATGGATCGGTTACCGCGCGAGTCTCTAGCCAAAACTAACGCCACGAAACAGTTGCGAGTATGCTGTCGGCTGCCAGCGTGCCCTAGATCAGCGAGTCGCCGACAGACGAGACAGATGGCTCCTGGCTCCCATCAGGCTGCCACTCCGCGGAGATACAGGGACACGCGGAAGCGCTAGCGGCAAGGAAGCAATAGCAGCGGCCAAAGTTCTAATCTGGCAGCCACGAACGGTGGCTAGTCGGTGCCTGTCGAGCGTGAGCATCCAGTACCGACGATTTTCCGACATGTGCACATGGAGGCTGGAAGCAGCAGCAGACTGGCGATGGGGATGACGATCGGCACCAGTCGTACACGACAACTAGGTAAAAAAATTCTGTAATTTGCAATAGATTTTCTATTAAACATCGTTGTGTCCGATTTATAGATTGAACCATTTAATTTTCAGAATTAGGGAGATTTCTGATTCCTAAAAGGAATTCACCGCAAGTGGAGCCGATGCAAGACCCACCACCTACTAATGAAAATGAACAAAATGTGATCAGCGAGGACAATGAGGTTGAGGACTGGATTGAGCATGAAATGATCGATGAGGAAGAGCAGGATTGTTTTGAGGAGGATGATGATGATTTGTTTAATTTGGATGAAATTATGTGTGATCCAGCTCTTAGACAACAAATTGAAGATTATCATCCGGATGTTCAATCCCAAGTGAGAAGATCATATCTTTCAAGCCATCAAAGATCGAAAAGGGCAATTGCCTAAGCGTAATTAGCACATTATTGGTATGCTCTACTGTCTCCAATTTGTTTGTGTTCCCATCATCTCATGCAAAGTAGTATAGTTTACTAATATATATTTTTATATCTTGTAGATTCTCTCTATATATATTACATGCTTACAACAGTCGAAAAAGGGAATTTGCACATTGGAGTTTTATTATCGATTCATCAAAAGTTTATTTTAACATTCTATGGTTAGTATACTCAGCAGGATATACCTTAGTTTACGTTTTTTTAACATTTGTGATCTATGCTACAATATTGATTATATTCATATGATGTTTATCCAAATATAAGGTATTTACGATTCTTGGTAGACTAAAGTGTAGTCTTTTAAGTTTTTAGTGTGCCCGGTCTTTAAAAACTTGCTAGGTCCGCCACTGCCAGTGAGATTCATAGACAAAAGATCATGATATCAACTGTGTACAAAGTACAAGTGCAATGTTGAAAATGTTCCCCATGACAGCATGGTTCTGCTAATTCCAACGTATAAGTGCAAGCATATACAACAGAGATGACACAATGGTTCAAGTTTATTAGAGCAAGGAATATAAAGTGTGCCATCAAGTTCGTGAGGGATTTAATCACTAAGTTTTCACATAACAAAATACTTTTTAATTGGAAGATAGCTGAAACAAGAATATACTTGGAATGGTGTAACA
Organism: Avena insularis; assembly: GCA_023614405.1. Classification (NCBI taxonomy): domain Eukaryota; kingdom Viridiplantae; phylum Streptophyta; class Magnoliopsida; order Poales; family Poaceae; genus Avena; species Avena insularis. The sequence goes on from CM042685.1 coordinate 278,329,036, forward strand.
CACCATGCATAGGAGTTTATAGTGGACACTTTGGAATAACTTGTCTTCTTGGGAGTTGGAATCATGAGCAGAACTTACTCACACAAGTGGAGGCTAGCAAAAGACTGGGAGTAACCAACTAAAAGAGCAATAATAGTCATAATCATGCAGAGCGACAAAATATTACTAATCAAAGCATAGAGTGATACTACAAGCCAAAGACTAAATGATTATAGAGGCTATGGTGACTTGTTCATAGTCATAACATGGTGTGAGCATGTGCCAAATCAATCCAAACAAAGCATCAAAGGAGAATACCACAATACTATGCTTTTGTATGCTAAAAGAACGCATGATTTTTTCAAGGCACACTAAGAAATCCCAATTGTTTGGAACAAGACATGCTGTCGTGGGAATGACCACGGCAGACGCTGCGATCGGCAGCGAGTAGTAGAACATGGGGCAAGGGCGGCCAGCCATCTGCGGTGCGAGATGAGGGCGGAGACACAAGGGTTTACCCAGGTTCGGCCCCCCGGAGGGTAAAGACCTACTCCTGCTAGATTGTATTATGGTGAGAGTACAAGGGGGCGATCTCGACGACTAGGCGGCGAGTCGCTTGGGTGTATGATGGAACGTAACCCCTATGCATTCCCAAGGGAGGTTTATATAGGCTCACCTCGCTAGGGTTTATAGATTACAACCGAATTAGTTAAGGATTCGGAGGTTCTATGACCTAGTCCGACTGGTCCTAGCTATGCTCCTGGGCCTCCAGCTTCCAGTCGCATCAGTCCACGCCAAGTCTCGATCCAGTCGCCGTCCTGCAGGCCCACTCGCTGGCGCCTTGGGCCAATAGGAAACGTCCTGCTGGGCATACCCTGGTAGGCATATCCCCATCAGTAGTCCCCGAGGTCGTCGTTGATTTGTCGTAGGTGTTTGCTGGAAGTCGGAGTATGCGGGTCCAATGCGGATGCCTAGTTGAATCGGCGGCGGACTCCTGAACAAAGGAAAAAACTAGTCATTTTAGTCGCAATAACGGTGACCAATCGTGTCGCAGCTCGGCAAACGGGTCGGCGAATACTTAGTCACTGTTATAGTGATCGGGTCGGCGAATAATTTGTCACTGTTATAGTGATCGGGTCGGCGAATCATTGAGTCGCTAGGAGCAACGAGTCGAGTAGATGAAGTTGTACCGTCAGTTGTGGTCAAACTAGCCGTTGGTTAACCCAACGGTAATATTGGCATAATTACCGCGTAGTAACGGCTCCCGAAAATGGCGGGTAACAACCGTTATACAAGGAGAGTGAAGGGCGAATGGGGAAACGCTTCCTTCACTTCCTCCGATCTCGCGCCTCCCTGTTTCCCCATTCCGCGCAGCGACCAAATCGATCTAGAAAGTTCCGACTCCCACGATCCTCCAGCCGATGGCCCCCTCCACCGAGCCATGGGGTATATCCAAATGCACGAAGGAACTGCTAGCATCTTTTGAGGAGGCGGGGATTCTCCGCGCCGGGAGATGGCGCATCCCTGCGGCCGGAGAAGTAATTCTGGATCCGCGCGAAGGGGAGTTCATCTGCTTCACTAGCCACCTGGAGCGGGGGCTTGGGTTCCCAACTTCCCTCTTCTTCCGGCGTTTCTGCGCCTACTACGGAATCCAGCCATCGGATCTGGGTCCGCACAGCATCGAGTAGCTCGCCATTTTTGTGGCGTTCTATGAGTGCTATCTGGGCTGTAGACCCTATTTCCCCCTGTGGCAAGACCTATTCCATGAGAGAATCAGCCGCGAAGAAACAGGCGGCCCAATGCTAGCCGCAGGCGGCCTGACGTTCCAGCTAAAATCAAAGGCATCATTCTTTCATTTGATGCTACCCGCCAAGGCGGCGAACGAGTGAAAGAAGTACTGGTTCTATGTCGACTCCAGGCGACGAAGTGGCGCTCCCAAGGTACTTCGTCGACCGGCCCGATCCGCATCGGCTCCAGATCGTCAAACTCCCGCTAGATCAGCGGATGGTTGTTGACGAGATGTTACAAACCATTCACACCCTGAAGAAGAAAGGCCTCCAGACCATCAATCTCTACAACTGCTGGCTCGGGCGGCGGCTCGTGCCCCTGGCCAGCCGTGACCACTATATGTACGAGTATACGGGTAAGAACGACCCGACGAAATCCTGCCTCGTCGAGTGGAGACTCAACGATTATACACTGGCCCTGAAGAAGATTACCCAGGTGGTGTACCTTGACGCGAAGGCCGGGGTCGCCCCTTATACCGCGAGGCGCCCAGCTCCAACGGTAAGCCGTTATTCCATTTGCACTCGCAGTCGCAGTTGGTGCATTCGAGGTCGTGCTAACGTAGTTTATTCTTGTTGCAGTTGTTTCAAGTGGTGGAAGGGTGGCTTCCACCCGCAGATGACGAGAACTCGAGCTCGTCCGCCCAGGATGGGAGCGAGTCATCACCCCCCAAGGGCAACACCGAGAGCGACGGGGGTGATAACGATGATGATGAAGACGACGACCCCGTGGAAGTCGCTGCCCCACGGTTCGCAAGACTCGCGGGCAGCACCAGCGTGAACTCGAGGCCAGCAAGAGCCTCGAGCCCCACTATGATGATGATGACGAGATCCCTGAGCACACCTCACGTCATGAGGCCACGCTGTCGAAGAGGAAGAAGAAAGCTCCGCCAAAAAAGAAGACGAAGCTGGCGAAGCCGCTATCTCCGCCTCGATCTGCGAGCAGCTCCGACGCCACCAGCTCAGCTGAGGACGCAACGGCGCACGCGGACGTGGCGGCTGGCGCACGCGGACGTGGCGGCTAGCGCCGCTGCCACAAGGGACGAGGTGCCGCTGGCGTCATTGCCACCGCCATTCACCCTAGTCACTAGCTTGGGAGCCGCTCCATCCACAGGGCCCTCGCCACCAAGGGGGGCTCCCACAGCAAGTGCCACGGAGGCTCCCCCCGCGGCTTCATCTTCAAAGAATCCGTCAGTATCTTGGGAACACGATGTGTTCGAGACGGGCCTCACTCAGAAGCTGGGGCCCGAACTGGAGAATCCGGCTAGCATCCGCACCGGCCTACGATTCCTTCTAGTCGCCAAGTGAGTGCTCCTCTGTCCTTTACTCATCCGCTTGCTTTGCGTTTCAATCGGAAAGTTTTATTGATAGAACTGTTTCACAGGACTAGTGTTAAGAAGATAGGCCATCCTTCTATGGCCAAGGTTCCGCCAGTCGCCATCGAGGTGCCAGCAGATTCCTCGTGGAAGAGGAAGGGCGACGAGGTCATTGCTCCCGCCGAAGGCATCAAAAGGGCGAAAGGCGACGATGTCATCACGGTCTCTAATGATTCGGCGGTTGCTCCGAGCGAACCTCCAACCGCAACAGAAGCGGCTTCGAAGGCCAAGGAAGGTGTCGGGTCGCAGCATATGGTGCTTGCGGACTCAACCGATGTGGTCGAGCCGACCCCGAGTGGCGCAATGGCAAGCGACCTTCCTCCCGTGCGAAAGGCGGCGAGTGCCGCAGTGCCTCGGTGCCGTCAAGCCGGCTTCCTGGGGACGCCGAGACGGAAGTTGAACAGCGTCGTGGCCACACACCGGTCGTGCTTGCGTTGGTGGATGCGCTGGAGCTTCATGGCATGCTAGGCACTGCTATCTAGGTATGCCCAGTTGTCGTGGGAATGGTCACGGCAGATGCTGCAATCGGCAGCAAGTAGTAGAACGAGGGGCAAGGGCGGCCAGCCATCTGCAGTGCGAGATGAGGGCGGAGACTCAGGGGTTTTACCCAGGTTCAGCCCCCCGGAGGGTAAAGACCTACTCCTGCTAGATTGTATTATGGAGGTGGTACAATGGGCGAGCTCGGCGGCTAGGTGGCAAGTCGCTTGGGTGTATGATGGAACGTGCCTCTACACTCCCTGCAGGGAGGTTTATATAGGCTCACCTCCCCTAGGGTTTACATATCTCAACCGAATCAGTTAAAGCTTCGGTGCTCATTTAACCTAATCCGACTGGGCCTATCTACTCGGCTGGGCCTTCAGCTTCCAATCGCTTGGATCCTCGTTGGGCTTCAATCCAGTCACCGTCTTGCAGGCCCACTCACTAGTTCTTGGGCCAGTCGGAAACGCCCTACTGGGTATACCCCGGTAGGCGCATCCCCATCAGTAGTCCCCGAGGCCGTCGTTGATTGGGCGTAGATGGTCGCGGGCAGTCGGAGTATGCTGCCACTGAGCGGGCATCCAGTCGAATCGTCAGCGGGCTCCTGCATAAAGAGAAGCTAGTCGTGTTGATCGCTGCTTTGGCGAGTCGAGTCGGCGAAACACTGTGATAGTGAACGAGTCGGCGAGCCGAATGGCTGAAGTTGGATCGTTAACCGTGGTCAAACTAGCCGTTGGGGTAATCCAACGTAACTTTTGGCATAATCACCGCGTAGTAACGGCTCCCTGATTTGGCGGGTAACATCCGCTATATAAGAGGAATGGCAGGTGATCAGGGAATCACCTTCTCACCATTTCCTCCGACTGCACGTACTTTCGCCTCCCTCCGCATCGCGACCCAGCCAACCGGAAATCCTCCGAGCCCCCACAAATCTTTCCGCCATGGCCCTCTCCACCGAGCCTTGGGGCAGATCGAAGTGCACTAGGGCGCAACTGGCTTCCTTTGAGGAGGCCGGGATCCTGCAAGCCGGCTGCTGGCGCATCCCCGCGGCCGGAGAGGTGACTCCGAACCCGCGAGAGAGGGAGTTTATCTGCTTCACCAGCCATCTCGAACGGGGGCTAGGGTTCCCCACGTCCCTATTCTTCCGGCGCTTCTGCGCCTACTACAAGATCCAGCCATCGGATCTGGGTCCCCACAGCATCGAGCAGCTCGCCATCTTCGTGGCGTTTTGCGAATGCTATTTGGGCTGCCGGCCCTACTTCCCTCTGTGGCAAGATCTGTTTCATGGACGGATCAGCCACGAGGAAGCGGGCGGCCCAATGCTAGCCGCGGGCGGCCTAACCTTCCAGCTGAAGTCGAAGGCTTCATTCTTCGACCTGATGCTGCCCGCCAAGGCAGCGAGCGACTGGAAGAAATCGTGGTTCTACGTAGCCGAGGCGACCCCGGAGGGCGAGACGGCGATTCCGTGGTACTCCGCCAACCGGTCCGAGCCGCGCCGCCTTCAGATCGGCAAGCTCCCCAGCGACCAGCGGATGGTCGTTGACGAGATGCTTCAGACCATCCGCGGTCTGAAGAAGAAGGGCCTCCAGACGATAAACCTGTACAACTGCTGGCTCGGGCGGCGACTCGTCCCGCTGGCCCGGCGCGAGCATTACATGTACCAGTACACCGGCCGGGACGACTCGACGAAGGCCTGCCTCGCCGAATGGAAGCTCGAGGACTACCTCCCAGCACTGAAGAAAATCACTCAGGCGGTGTACCTGGACGCACAGGCTGGGGTCGCCCCCTACTCCGCAAAGCGTCCAGCCCCAACGGTAATCGCTTTACCCCACTCGCAGTCGCAGTTTTTGCAGTTGCGATAATTCTGATTTCATCTTGTATTCTCTACAGCTATTCCAAGTGGTGGAAGGATGGCTCCCACCTTCGGACGACGAGAACTCAAGCTCGTCCGTCCAGGACGTGGGCGAGTCGCCTCCTGCCAAGGGCGATGCCGGGAGTGATGAAGGTGACAGCGACGATGAGTCCGAAGAAGAAGTCGCCCCGCTGCTCCGCAAGACCCGTGGGCAGCGTCAACGCGAGCTTGAGGCAAGCAAAAGCCTCGAGCGCCACGACGACGATGACGAGCTTCCAGAAACCACCTCGCGCCGCCAGGCTACTCCATCGAAAAAGAAGAAGAAGGAAAAGGAGGCGAAGGCCCCCCCGAGGAAGAAGAAGACGAAGCCGACGAGGCCGGCCTCGCCACCGCATTCAGCGAGCAGTTCTGACGCCCCCAGCCTGGCCAAGGATGAGACACCGCCGACGACGGCCGCGCTAGACACGGCCACCATCGAGGTGCCCCTGGCGTCGATGCCTCCACCATTCGCCCCAGTCTCGGGGCTGGGGGACGCCCGCTGCGCTTCGCCTCGCAAGGAAGCTCCTGTCGAGGATGTTACAGAGGCTCCGGTTGCAGCCTCAACGACGAAGAAGCCGTCCGTGTCTTGGGCACGCGACGTCCTGGACATGGGGCTCAGCCGCCGACTGGGCCCTGAACTGGAGAAGCCAGCCGGCCTCCGTACGGGGCTGCGCTTTATTCCAGTCGCCAAGTGAGTACACTCGCCTTCCTTTGTCTTCCATAATCGCTTGGATTATCTTGCTTACAAGACTGATGTGCAGGACCGGAGTGGAGAGGATGGGTCACCCGACCGTGGCTAAGGTGCCACCCGTCGTCAGCGAAGAGGATCCTTCCCGCAAGAGGAAGGCGGACGAAGTCACCGCTCCTGCGGATGGCAGCAAGAAGGCCAAGGGCGACGACATTGTCACAATTTCTGACGACACGGCGGTCGCGCTGGCTGAACCCGTAACGGAGGCAGCCGCGTCCACGAAGGAGGGCGCTCCCCTGCCTGGAACGGCCGAGCCGACCTCCTTTGGGGCGGGTGCTTCCATAGCCACCTTCCCGCGCTTCATGGCCAAAGCGGCCGCGGCGAGTGGAACTTCCCCCTCGAGCCACGCTCCTGGGAACGCCGATGCTGAAGTCGACCAGCGTCGTGGGCATACGCCGGCTCTCCTCGTGTCCGTGGACGCGATACAACTCCATGGCATGCTTGGCGCAGCCATCCAGGTATGTCCAGTCCCCGAGGATCAGGTCGGTGCTTTGTAGCGGCCTGGTTCTTTTTAGTGTCTTATTTGTATTTTTCACATCCAGTCCCCGAGTACGCGCTCGCTGAATTTCAGTGGGTGGGTACTTTGAGATTTCTTGATTGCGGTCCCAGTGCTTTTCGCTGAATTTCAGCGGGTGGGCACTTAGGAATTTCTTGATTGCCAGTCCCCGAGTGCGCACTCGCTGAATTTCAGTGGGTGGGCACTTAGGAATTTCTTGATTGCCAGTCCCCGAGTGCGCACTCGCTGAATTTCAGCGGGTGGGCACTTAGGAATTTCTTGATTGCCAGTCCCCGAGTGCGCACTCGCTGAGTTTCAGCGGGTGGGCACTTAGGAATTTTGCGTTGGTTAACTTTTTTGGATGATGTGCAGGGTCTGCAACTTGAATCGGCTGACCGATTGGCAGCGAAACACCGTGCGGAGAAGGAACTGGCCATCGTCCAGGAAGTGAACAAAGGGCTCCAGGCGGTTGCTGCGAAGGCAGAAGAAGCTCGCCAGGGACTTGTCCCCGCGAGTGAACTGGCGGCAGCGCAATCTGCTTTGAGTTCGGCTGAACAGCGGATCGCCAGCCTCGAGCGCGAGCTGCGGGAGGCGAAGGAAGAAGCGCACTCGGCTGACGAGCGAGCCAAGGCCGCCATTGCTGCCGCCGAAGAGGATCGCAAAGTGTCGGACGCCCTTGTTGCTGGGCTTCAGGACGATCATACTTCGCTTCAGTGCTTCATCACGGATCTCGCACGCCCGTTGATCGGTAAGTGCGTCTGCCTCTGCCAGTAGTTGTGTCTTTTCTGGTGTCCGTCGTTTTCATTATTGTCTTCTACTCGCAGGTCGCATCATCGATAGCGCGGAAGAGGCAAGCTCGTTCGACGCGCGGCAGTGTGTAGCCACGCTTGTCGACTCGGCGACGTTGTCGGCGACGTGCATTCGTGCCTATCTCCAAGAGATATCGCCCACGGAAGTGATTCCCAGCGACCTTGTTGAGGTGTGGAAGTATTTGGAGAAGGCGCCCGCGGTCGTTGAGTTCATGACGCGATCGGCGTTTTGGCGCGGAGCGGCGACGGCACTTAGTCTTGGACTTGCCCACTTCCCCGAGGACTTCGATATCGACGATGTGACGAATGGCTACCCATCGTCGACTGGCGCGGTTGAGCTTTCCGAGGTCCTCAAGTTGCAGGACCGTGCCGCCCGCATCGGGCGTGTCTGGCGATGGGCGACCTCCTTCCGTACCAGGAGACGGTCGTCGTGCCTAGCGACCCCAAGCCGCCGCATCGTGATTTCAAGGTCGAGCAACCCTTCCGCGCTGCGATGGCGGGTGAGCTGACGACGTATCCGTCGAACCCATACACGCCGTTCATCCGCAATCGCCGGGATGTTGGCGAGTCGTCGTCTAAGCCTGCAGAGTAGGATAGTTTGCCCTTGCGACGTTAGCGGCAGGTCTGCCATATGGGCATATTTTGTAATATGAGACAATGCAACATGCTAACGAATGATACATCGTGTCTATTTTGGTATTTGTCATGTGTTTGTGGTTGATGTTTGAACGAGTCCCCGAGCGCGTCCGCCCTTTTGTGGGGTTTACCTCGTATGTGATCTGTTTGTGATTTTTGAATGTTTTATTATTGTGGTCGACTCGCCGGGACTCAAAGAGCCAGTCGCCAGGCGACTCCCTTGAGCGCTCTGTACTTGACCGTTTTCCCTTGCGCGAACGAGGTCGGGTGGCCGAGTCCCCGAGCGTGGTACTTGGTTGTTCTAGGCGCGACTCGAGGGTGGGTGAGGACTTGGCGCGTTGGTTTGAGCGCATCACTCCTGCCTGGCCCGTGGGGTCAGTCGCGAGCAGTCTGGCGTGCTCATACTTGGCATTTTTCCCAAGCGTCTTTCAGGCTGGTCGTCAGTCCCCGAGCGTGGTACGTGGCCGTTCGAGTCGCTATGTCGAGGATGCGGAGGATCATGGTCACTGTGAGAAGCGAAGGCAGTTGTCTTGGCTCATAGAGCCAGTCGGGCTAGGCGACTCCAATGGGGCTCCGGGTAGGCGTTTTTTGTGGACGATTCAAAACCTGAGGTAACTCAGTGCTTTCGCATCGCACTACTTGGCCGTGCCGATCGCTCTACCAAAGGTTGACTTCTGCGGTTAGCTTGATGCTGTTGTTACGAGTGCGAGTGGCACAAGACACGGAGAGTAAGCGCAATTTGCGGTAACCAATTCTTTTTATTTCATAGCGACTAGAGAGTATATATGTGGCATTCTAGGAATAGAACTTTCGTAGGAGGTTTACATTCCATGGTCGCTTGACATCGAGTTTGCCATCCCCGCGGACGTCGGTGAGGTAGTAGGCGTCGTTGCCGAGTACACGGCCGATGGCGAATGGTCCCTCCCATGGAGGGGAAAGCTTATGCATGCCCTTCTTGTCCTGGATGAGGCGCAGCACCAGGTCGCCTTCTTGGAAGGTGCGAGTTTTCACCCGCCGGCTGTGATAGCGGCGGAGTCCTTGTTGGTAGATGGCGGTGCGCGAACGGGCTAGGTCGCGTGCCTCGTCGAGTTGATCGACTCCATCCTGTCATGCGAGTTCGTTCGCAGCCTCCGTGTAGTGGACGACCCTCGGCGAGTCGTGCTCGAGGTCGGTGGGCATGACTGCCTCGGCGCCGTACACCATGAAGAAGGAGGTGAATCCTGTCGACCTGTTGACCGAGGTGCGGATGCCCCAGATGACGGAGGGTAGCTCCTCGACCCAGCACCCGGCGGTACGCTCGAGTGGTACTTGGAGTCGCGGCTTCAGGCCATGGAGGATGCTCTGATTGGCTCGTTCAGCTTGTCCGTTGGACTCCGGGTGGGCGACTGACGCCAGGTCTAGCCGGATGTGGTGTTCCTCGCAGAACTCAGCCATGGCTCCTTTGGCGAAGTTGGTGTTGTTGTCCGTGATGATGCTGTTGGGGAACCCGTAGCGATATATGAGCTCGCGTAGGAATTTCGTGGCAGTCTTCCCGTCGCATTTCCGGACTGGCTTGGCCTCCACCCACTTTGTGAATTTGTCGACTGCGACCAGGAGGTGGGTGTAGCCGGAGGGAGCCTTCTTGAAGGGCCCACCATGTCCATGCCCCATGGCGAAGGTCCGGTGATGGGGATTGTCTTCAGCGCTTGAGCTTCGGCGCGTCGTCGATTAGCGTATTTTTGGCACCCAGCGCACCGCTGGACGATGTCGACGGCGTCGGCGTGTGCGGTGGGCCAGTAAAAGCCGTGCCGCATAGCCTTGGCGACCAGGGAGCGAGCACCGGCGTGGTAGCCGCAGTCGCCGGAGTGGACGTCGTGGAGGATCTTGCGTCCTTCGGCCGGTTGGACGCAGCGTTGGAACACGCCGGTGGCGCTTCGCTTGTGGGCTTCGCCGTCGATGATGGTGAAGGATTTACATCAGCGTCGCGATCATCCGGCGTCCGTCTCGTCTGGCGGCAAGGTGCCAGCCTCGATGGTCGATGTAGGGTTTGGTCGATCGTCTGCTCGATGACGAAGTGCGACCGGGGTTGCCTCGCTGCGGCCAGGACTCGATGTCGATCTCCCTTGGGGAGATCTTGTGATTCGCGGATGATGTCACCTGCTTGGTCTTGAGAACGACCGTGATCGGGTGCTCCACGGAAGTAGTCTGGCGGCGTCGCGTGCCCTGAAGACCCGCGTATACCAGCTTTTTGGTACTGCGGGTACGCTGGCGCGACTTCGGTGAGACCTCGCTGATGTAGTACACGGTTGCTGTCTTGGGCTCCTTTCCTTCCTCCGGTCGCTCGACGACCATGACAGCGCTGACGACGCGCTCGGAAGCCGCGACGTAAACCAGCATGGGTTCTTTGTCGGCCAGGGCGGCGAGTAGCACCTTCTTGAGGTCGCGGAGCGCATCGTCCGCCTCCTTGTCCAACTGGAATGTGGGGTTCTTGCGCATCAGGAGATATAGGGGCATCGCCTTTTCGCCCAGGCGGGGGATGAAGCGACTGAGAGCCGCTACTCGCCCGGCCAGCTTCTGGACGTCGCGGAGGCACTCGGGTTTGCCGAGTCGGGCGATCATGTCGATCTTGGTTGGGTTCGCCTCGATCCCGCGCTTGGAGACGACATAACCCAGTAGTTTCCCTACTGGTACACCGAAGGTGCATTTGCCTGGGTTAAGCTTTATCTTGTATCTTCGCAAGTTGGCGAATGTTTCCGCCAGGTCGGCGAGGAGATCATCCTGGCGAGCGGATTTTACGACCATGTCGTCGATGTAGACGTGGATGTTGCGGCCAATTTGGCTCGCTAGGCACTCCTGCATGCACCGCTGATAGGTTGCCCCGGCGTTCTTGAGGCCGAAGGTCATGGCGGTGTAGCAGAAAGCTCCGAATGGCGTGATGAACGCTGTCTTCTCCTCGTCCTCGATGGCCATTTTGATCTGGTTGTACCCGGAGTAGGCATCGAGGAAACATAGCGACTCCGAGCCCGCGGTGGAATCGATTATCTGGTCGATCCGCGAGAGGACGAACTGCTCCTTTGGGCAGGCGCTGTTCAAATTTGTGTAGTCGATACACATCCTCCATGTCCCGTTCTTCTTCTCGACCAGGACTGGGTTTGCCAGCCACTTCGAGTATTTGATTGGCCGGATGAAGCCTGCAGCGAGTAGACGCTGCACCTCCTCGGCAATTGCTCGGCGGCGCTCTTCATTGAAGGGATGCAGCGACTGTTTGACGGGTCGCACTTTGGGGTCGGCGTTTAGCTTGTGCTCAGCGAGCTCCCTAGGGACACCGGGCATGTCGGAGGGCTTCCATGCGAAGATGTCCCTGTTCTCACGGAGGAACTCGATGAGCGCGCCTTCCTACGCTGGGCTCATGCCCGTCCCGATCGTCACCGTCTGGCTGGAGTCGCCTGGGACCAGCTCGACGGTGCGGGTGTGAGTCGTTGCCTCGAAGGTTGAGGTGTTCGCGCCCTCCGAGTTGGGCTTATTGAGTATGGTGGGGTCGTCGTTGTTGACCCCGCTCGCGTACTTGGCGAGCTCATCGGCGTGGTTGGTCTCCGCCACGATGACGGCGTCAGCGAGTTCAGCTCCTTTGGCCTCGCACTCGGAGGCCATGTCGGGGTCGCCGTTGATGGTGATGACGCCGCACGGCCAGGGGAGCTTCATCGCGTTGTACGCGTAGTAGGGCACTGCCATGAACTTGGCGAACGCCTGGCGCCCCAGGACGCAGTGGTAGGGGCTGTTGAAGGGCACCATCTCGAAGACGATCCGCTCGGTGCGGAAGTTTGCTGGTGTGCCAAAGGTGACTGGCAGCGTGACCTTGCCGATCGGGTACGCCTTCCGACCAGGGACGATGCCATGGAACATGGTGTGAGTCGTCTCGATCATCGACTGCGGGAGCCGCAGCCGCCTGAAGGTGTCGAGGTACAGGATGTTGATGGAGCTGCCGCCGTCCATCAATGTCTTGGGGAGCCAGTAGTCGCCGACTTTAGGCTTGACCACCAGAGCGACTCGCCCTGGGTACTCGATGCGTGGCGAGTGGTCTTGGCGGCTCCAGGTGATGGGCTGCTCCGACCAGTTGAGGAACTGGGGAACATCCACCTGGGCCACCGTGTTTGACAGCGACGGCGCGGGCGATGACCTTCTTCTCGCGTTTCGTGTTGAAGCCTGTGAAGGTATGGAGCGAGCCGTCCACATTGCCGAATTTCCCGCCGTTTGGCGGGTCGTTGTCGGGGTCTTCCCGTGCCCGCCTTGCCTTCTCGATCTCCTTGAGGGTGTGGCAGTCGGCGGTTGTGTGCGTTGCGGGCTTCCCTTCCCTGCTATGAAACGCACATGGTTGGTTAAGGAGGGCCGCAGGGTCGAACCTTGGCTTGGCCTTGTAGTTGCCGCCGTCGCGGCGTTGTCCGCTGTCCCGGTGGAAGCTCTTGGGCTCGCGTTGTGCGTGCCCAGCGTTGGCGACGAAGTCGACTCGCACGTCGTTGCGGCGCTTGCCGGTGAGGCGAGTGCCGCTATACCGTAGGTCGAACCGTCGTCCGCCGTCATTGCCGTTCGTGCGGTGTTGTCCTCCTGACTCGTTGTCAGTTTCCTGGTTTGGGTCTTCCTCCGCGTACCGTTTGGCGATCTCGAGGAGGTCCGGTATGTTGTCGAGTGTGCGGGAGTGTCGCTTAAGCTTGGCGACGAGGGGCTCGTAGCGGCACGAGGTCTTGAAGCAATGGATCGCGGTGTCTGGGTGGATGCCGACCACGTTGTACCAGATTTCTTGCCACCGTTGGACCCAGTTGCGGGTCGACTCGCGGGGTCCCTGGACGCATCGCTCCAGGTCCTCGATGGTGGTGGCGCGGGTGTAGGAACACTCGAAATGCCTGACGAAGGCGTCGCGCATCTCTTCCCAGGAGTCGATACTGTCACGGGGAGGTGTTGATCCGCACTGCGTCCCCTCCATCATCAGGGGGAGGTAACGGGCGGCTAGCAGGTCGGTGTGGCCTGCGATCCCCATTGCCATGAGGTATGTGTCGAGCCAGACGGCGGGGTCGTACGAGGGGTCGTACTTTTCTATTTCCTTTGGCGCCTTGAAGTTTGGCGGGTACTTCTCGCCTCGGATCATTGGTCCGAAGCACTTGGGGCCGAGTCGACTGAGCGACCCCATGGGCTCGCCGTCGCGGCGGTTGGTCAGGGTGTGTCGCAGGTCATCGGGCTGGCGTGCGCGCCAGCTTTGGTTGTTGATGATGTGGGTGCGGGCGTCGATGGGTTGGCCGTTGGCGGCGATGAAGTTGGTCGTTGGCCTGGGGTCGTTGGTGGAGAGTGCCTCCTTCGCGGGTCGGTGCTGGAGCTGCAATGGCTCTGGTGGTGGGCAGTTGAGTGTGTTTGCCGCCATTGGGCGGCCGCTCGAAGCCGCCCTGCTTCCCGAGGAACACGAGTATACTCAACCCTGCGAGTCAGCGCCCGCTCTTTGCTGCTCGACGGCCTTTGCGAGGAGGGCCCTGACGTATTGGATCTGTAGGGAGCCGTCGCCGGTGGTCGTGATGCTGTCGGCTGCTGCTCGGCCTGCCACGAGGTTGTCCATCGGGGTGGAGAACAGTGGGAGGCCGTTTGCGTCTCGCTCCCGTGAGGAGACTACTATCATGGCTGGTCCACAGGGGTGTGCGGTTGGGTGGGCGGGCGCCCATCGTTGTCGACCTGGCGGGGTCGGGCGCTTCCTCTGTGGCGCATTCTCGCGAATCGTGGCTTTCGGCCGGGTCGTTTTCATCGTCGAAGTTCATGGCGCGCCCCTGAACGGTGGGGTTCAGGCGCGACCTGATCCGCTGTTGGTGGTAGCACGATAGCTCCTGCGCCGTCACCTGCTCGAGGCGAAATTTTTCGCGCTCGGCTTGCTCCTTGCGCACTGCCTCCGCCAGCTTCAGGCAGAGTTCCTCGACCTCCATCACCATGGCGTTAGGAGGGATTGGGGTAGATAAGGGGTCCTCCGGCGGATCGGTGCCGATCGCCATGTAGGTCGCTGCATAGCGACCGGTGTTGTCGCGGAGGTCGGCGGAGTTCTCCGACCCGGAGTCGAATTCGAAGATCCCGAGGATGGAGGGGTCCTCGAAGTCTCCTATGTTAGAGACCTGGGTGATGGAGGCCGCGGTGATGGATCCGGCGAGTGACGCCGGGGTCGCCGAGTCGGCATCGTCGTTGAGGGCCGCATCTTCTGCGGCTGCTGAGTTTTCAACCACGTCGCTGTGGGCCGAGTTGTACTCGGAGGCTAGGCGATGGATCGTGCGGATCTGGCTCTCGGAGAGCCGATCACGTGGCGGCAACTCGCGGATGCGAGCCGAATCCTCTGAGATGATGACGTCAGTGAGGCCGACGAAGAGGCTGATCGTGCCGATTGGCAAGATCATGCTGTGCGTGACGGGTCGTGCCGCCGGGACGTAGCTGCTCGGCAAGATTTGGAGCATCTCGCCGATCGCTATCATGCGGCCGGTGGCGACCGTCTCGTTGATGGGCAGATTGGATCTCACCGCAGAACACCGGCCAGACCGGCCAGGCCCCATGGTGGGCGCCACTGTCGTGGGAATGGTCACGGCAGATGCTGCAATCAGCAGCGAGTAGTAGAACGAGGGGCAAGGGCGGCCAGCCATCTGCGATGCGAGATGAGGGCGGAGACTCAGGGGTTTTACCCAGGTTCGGCCCCCCGGAGGGTAAATACCTACTCCTGCTAGATTGTATTATGGAGGTGGTACAATGGGCGAGCTCGGCGGCGGCGTAGTCGCTTGGTGTATGATGGGCGTGCCTCTACCGCCTGCAGGGAGGTTTATATAGGCTCACCTCCCCAAGGGTTTACATATCTCAACCGAATCAGTTAAAGCTTCGGTGCTCGTTTAACCTAATCCGACTGGGCCTATCTACTCACCTGGGCCTTCATCTTCCAATCGCTTGGATCCTCGCTGGGCTTCAATCCAGTCGCCGTCTTGCAGGCCCACTCGCCAGTTCTTGGGCCAGTCGGAAACGCCCTGCTGGGTATACCCCGGTAGGCGCATCCCCATCACCAGTCCCCGAGGATATGGCCACTAAATTTCAGTGGTCGGATTCTTAATGTTTCTTATGTTATCCAGTCCCCGAGTGTCTAGTCGCTGAATTTCAGCGGGTGGGCTTAGGAATTTCATTGTCCAGTCCCTGAGTGCCTAGTCGCTGAATTTCAGCGGGTGGGCAGTTAGGAATTTCATTGTCCAGTCCCCGAGGGCCTAGTCGCTGAATTTCAGCGGGTGGGCACTTAGGAATTTCATTGTCCAGTCCCCGAGTGCCTAGTCGCTGAATTTCAGCGGGTGGGCACTTAGGAATTTCATTGTCCAGTCCCTGAGTGCCTAGTCGCTGAATTTCAGCGGTGGGTACTTAGGAATTTCATTGTCCAGTTCCCGAGTGCCTAGTTGCTGAGTTTCAGCGGGTGGGCACTTATGAATTGTTTGTTATTGACACTATAGTTCGTGCGCAGGGCCTGTAGAGCGAGTCAGTCGAACGGATTGCTGCGAAGTATCGCTTGGAGAAGGAGCTCGTTACCGTCCAGGAGACGAACAAGGAGCTTCAAGCAGCTGCGGCCGAGGTGAAGGAGGCCCGCCAAGGCCTTGTCCCAGTGGGTGATTTGACGGCGGCTCAATCCGCAATGAGCGCGGCCGAACAACGAGTCGTCGACCTGGAGCGTGATCTCAAAGTGGCGAAGGCGGAAGCAAGCTCAGCGGAAGGACGAGCCAAGGCTGCCGTTACTTCTGTCGCTGAAGAGCGGAAAGTAACTGATGCGCTCATTGCTGGGTTGCAGAATGACTTTTCTTCTCTTCAAAGTTTCATCACGGATCTCTACCGCCTGCTAATTGGTAAACTCTCCTTCATCCAACTTCCGACTTCACTAATTGTTTTGTGATATCGATGTTTTGCTTACTGCTTGCTTCTGTGCTGCAGGTCGGATCACTGATAACGTGGAAGAGGCGCAGTCGTATGACGCGCGGCAATGTGTGACCACCCTGGTCGACTCAGCCGTGTTGTCAGCGACTTGCCTTCGTGCATATCTTCAGGAGATATCACCCACGGAGGTGATCCCTAGCGGCCTTGTCGAGGTATGGCGCTACCTAGAGAAAGCCCCGTCGGTCATGGAGTTCATGACATGGTCGGCCTTCCGTCGTGGGGCAGCGACGGCGCTCAGCCTTGGGCTCGCCCACTTCCCGGAGGACTTCAACCTCGACGATGTCACGAGCGGTTACACCTCGTCGACGGGCTCGGTGGAGATTGCCGAGGTGTTGAAGCTGATGGACCGGGCCGCGGTGTACTCCGATCGCGTTTGGGTGATGGGCGACCCCATCCCCTATCAGGAGACGATTGTCGCCCCCAATGATCCTGAACCGAAGCATCGAGACTTCAAGGTCGAACAACCGTTCCGTGCGGCGATGGCGGGCGAGCTGACGACGTACCTGTCAAACCCGTATGTGCCCTTCATCCGTAGCCGCAGGGACGGTGGTGCGTCTTCATCAAAACCTGCGGAGTAAAAGTGTTTTGCCGTTTTGGCATTAGTATGGAAAAACTATGTAAAATTCCTTGTATGTGGAACAAATTGTGCTGCTATAAAGGAATGCTCGTGTTATTTTGTCATTCGTTTTGCGATTTCGGATGTTGATTGTGCGAGTCCCTGAGCGCGTCCGCCCTTTTTATGGGGTTTACCTCGTTGTTTTATGTTTTGTGAACTTTTAGTGAGTTAAGGTCGACTCGCCATGGCTCGGAAAGCCAGTCGCATGGCGACTCCAATGGGTGCTCTTTACTTGACCGTTTTACCGGGCGCAAACGGGGTCGGGTTACCGAGTCCCCGAGCGTGGTACTTGAACGTTCTAGTCGCTGGCCCAGGGTAGGTGAGGACTAAGCGCGTTATTTTAAGCGCGTCACTCCTGCCTGATCCGGAAGATCAGTCGCATGGCGAGTCCTAGGCATGCTCCACTCGTCTTTGATCGGGTGTCAGTCCCCGAGCATGGTACTTGGCCTTTCGAGTCGCTGCGCCGAGGATGCGAAGGACTTGGTCGCTGTGGGGAGCGAGTGCAGTTGTCTTGGCTCGGGGAGCCAGTCGAGCTAGGCGACTCCAATGGCGATCCGGGTTAGCGTTTTTCGTGGACGTTACGAGGCCTGAGGTTTCCCAGTGTCCTTGTACCGCACTACTTGGCTGTGCTGGTCGCTTTGCCAAAGGTTGACTTCGACGAATAGCGTAACTCTATTATTACGAGTGCGAGTGGCACAAGACACGGAGAGTAGACACAATTTTGCGGTAACCGATCTGTTTTATTTCATAACCGATCTGTTTTATTTCTAAGAGTAGAACTTACGTAGGAGGTTTACATTCCATGGCCGCTTGACGTCGAGTTTTCTGTCCCCTCGGACATCGGTGAGGTAGTAGGCGTCATTGCCCAGGACTCACCTGATGGCGAATGGTCCCTCCCAAGGGGGTGAGAGCTTGTGCATGCCTTTCTTGTCTTGGATTGGGCGCATTACCAGGTCGCCTTCCTGGAAAGTGCGAGTCCGCACTCGCCGGCTATGGTAGCGGCGGAGCCCTTGCTGGTAGATGGCAATGCGGGAGCGAGCTAGGTCGCGTGCTTCGTCGAGCTGGTCGACTCCATCTTGGCGTGCGAGCTCGTTTGTGGCTTCCATGTAGTTGACCACCCTTGGTGAATCGTGCTCGAGGTCGGTTGACATGACTGCCTCGGCACCGTAAACCATGAAGAAGGGGTGAATCCTATCGACCTGTTGACGGAGGTGCGGATGCCCCAGATGACGGAGGGTAGTTCCTTGACCCAGCACCCGGCGATGCACTCGAGTGGGACTTGTAGCCGTGGCTTCAGGCCATGGAGGATGCTCTGATTTGCGCCTTCCGCCTGGCCATTGGACTCTGGGTGGGCGACTGAGGCGAGGTCGAGTCGGATGTGGTGCTCCTCGCAGAACTCAGCCATGGCTCCTTTAGCAAAGTTGGTGCCGTTTTCCGTGATGATGCTGTTTGGGAACCCGTAGCGATAGATGAGCTCGCGTAGGAACTTGGTGGCGGTCTTCCCGTCGCACTTGCGGACTGGCTTGGCCTCCACCCTCTTTGTGAATTTGTCGACTGCGACTAGGAGGTGGGTGAAGCCAGAGGGGGCCTTCTTGAAGGGGCCTACCATATCCATTCCCCACACGGCGAATGGCCAGGTGATGGGGATTGTCTTGAGCGCCGAGTTCGGCACGTGAGTCTGGTTGGCGTCTTTTTGGCATCCGACGCACCGCTGGACAATGTCAACAGCGTATGTGTGTGCGGTGAGCCAGTAGAAGCCGTATAGCACGGCCTTTGCGACCAGAGAGCGGGCGCCGGCGTGGTGGCCGCAGTCGCCGAAGTGGATGTCTTGGAGGATTTTGCGTCCTTCAGCGGGTTGAACGCAGCGTTGGAACACGCCGGTCACGCTGCGCTTGTGGAGCTCGCCGTTGATGATGACGAAGGACTTGCAGCAGCGTGCTATCATCCGGGCCTCCATTTCGTCCGCGGGTAGGGTGCCTCCCTCCAGGTAAGCGACGTATGGCGCGGTCCAGTCGCTTGGTTCGGTGATTAGTGTGACTAGGGCTGCTTCTGGTTGCAGCGGGATTCCGATGTCGATCTCCCTTGGGGGAGAGACGGAGGGTTTGGTGATGGTGTCAAGGAAGACGCCAGCGGGTGGTGCGAGTCGAGCCTAGGCAATACGAGAGAGTGTGTCGGCCTCCTCGCTTTTCCGCCTGTCGATCCACTCGACGGAGTATCCTGCAAAGTGTCCACCCAGCTGATCCACTGCTTGGCGGTATGCTTCCATGGTGGGGGAGACGGCGTCGCAGGTGCCGGCGACTTGCCCGGCGACGAGATCGGAGTCTCCATAGTAGCGCAGGCGGTGGACGTTCATATCCTTGGCTGCTCGCATGTCGTGGAGTAATGCCTCGTACTCGGCCATGTTGTTGGTGCAGGGGGTCAAGTCGAGGTAGAGGACGTAGCGGAGCTTGTCGCCCTTTGGAGATTTCAGCATGATCCCCGCTCCTGTGTCGTCCGCATTCTTGGAGCCGTCGAAGTGTAGGCTCAAGTAATGGAGGTATGGCAGCTTCTCTGGCTGTTGGGCCTCCTCCCAATCGGCGAGGAAGTCTGCGAGAGCCTACGACTTGATCGCCTTGCGCTGCTCGTACTTGATGTTGTGGATGCCGATCTCGACGGCCCACTTGGCGACTCGCCCGGTCGCCTCGCAGTTGCGGATGATGTCCTGCAACGGTGCTGAGGAGACGACCGTTATTGGGTGCTCCTAGAAGTAGTGCGGCAGTCGCCGCTGTGCTCTGAAGACCGCGTATACCAATTTCTGGTACTACGGGTAGCGCTGGCGCGACTCGGTGAGGACCTCGCTGATGTAGTATACGGGTCGCTGCACCGGGTGCTCCTTCCCTTCCTCTGGCCGTTCGACGACCATGACGACGCTGACAACGCGTTCGGAAGTTGCAACGTAGACCAGCATGGGTTCCTTGTCGACGGGTGCTGCGAGTAGCACCTCCTTGAGAGCGCGGAGCGCGTCGTCTGCCTCCTTGTCCCACTGGGAGGTGGGATTCTTGCGCATTAGGAGGTAAAGGGGCATCGCTTTTTCGCCTAACCGGAGGATGAAGCGACTGAGAGCCGCGACTCGCCCGGCCAGCTTCTGGACGTCGCGCAGGCACTCGGGTCTGCCGAGTCAAGCGATCATGTTGATCTTGGTGGGGTTTGCCTCGATTCCGCGCTTGTAGACGACGTATCCCAGTAGCTGTCCGGTTGGTACACCGAATGTGCACTTTCCTGGGTTTAGCTTTATCTTGTACCTTTGTAGGTTGGCGAATGTTTCTGCCAGGTCGGCGAGTAGATCGCCCTGGCGAGTGGATTTGACCACCACGTCGTCGATGTAGACGTGAATATTGCAACCAATTTGGCTCGCAAGACACTCCTGCATGCACCGCTGGTAGGTCGCTCCGGCGTTTTTGAGGCCGAAGGTCATGGCAGTGTAGCAGAAGGCTCCGAATGGCGTGATAAACGCCGTCTTCTCTTCGTCCTCGACGGCCATTTTGATCTGGTTGTACCCAGAGTAGGCGTCGAGGAAGCATAGCGCCTCCGAGCCCGTGGTGGAGTCGATGATTTGGTCGATCCGTGGGAGGACGAATTGCTCCTTCGGGCAGGCGCTGTTTAAATTTGTGTAATTGATACACATTCTCCAGGTCCCATTTTTTTCTCGACCAGGAATGGGTTTGCCAGCCACTTGGAGTACTTGATCGGCCGGATGAAACCTGCAGCGAGTAGACGCTGCACCTCCTCGGCGATGGCTCGGCGGCGCTCTTCATTGAAGGGCCGCAGCGACTGCTTGACGGGTCGCACTTTGGGGTCAGCGTTGAGTTTGTGCTCCGCGAGTTCCCTCGGGACACCAGGCATGTCGGATGGCTTCCATGCGAAGATGTCCCTGTTCTCACGGAGGAACTCGATGAGCACGCCTTCCTATGTTGGGCTCATGCCCGTCCCGATCGTCACCGTCTGGCTGGAGTTGCCTGGGACCAGCTCGACGGTGCGGGTGTGTGTTGTTGCCTCGAAGGCGGTGGAGTTGTCGCCCTCCGAGTTGGGCTTCTTGAGTATGGTGGGGTCATCGCTGTTGACCTCGCTCGCATACTTGGCGAGCTCCTCAGCGTGGTTGGCCTCCGCCGCGATGACGGCGTCAGCGAGTTCGGCCCCTTTGGCCTCGCACTCTACGGCCATGTCGGGGTCTCCATGGACAGTGATGATGCCGCACGGCCCAGGTAGCTTCATCGCATTGTACGCGTAGTGGGGTGCTGCCATGAATTTGGCGAATGCCTGGTGCCCCAGGACGCAGTGGCAGGGGTTGTCGAAGGGCACCAGCTCGAAGACGATCCGCTCGGTGCGGAAGTTTGCTGGTGTGCCGAAGGTGACTGCCAGCGTCACCTTGCCAATCGGGTACGCCTTTCGACCGGGGACGATGCCGTGGAAGGTGGTGTGGGTCGTCTCGATCATTGACTGCGGGAGCCGCAGTCGCCTGAACGTGTCTAGGTACAGGATGTTAATGGAGCTGCCGCCGTCCATCAGCGTTTTGGGGAGCCAGTAGTTTCCCACCTTGGGCTTGACCACTACGGCGACTCGGCCTGGATACTCGATCCGTGGCGAGTGGTCCTCGCGGCTCCAGGTGATTGGTTGCTCAAACCAGTTGAGGAACTGGGGAATGTCTATCTGGGACACCGCATTGACGGCGACGGCGCAGGTGATGACCTTCTTCTCGCGCTTCGTGTTGAAGCCTGTGAAGGTGTGGAGCGAGCCGGCGATGCTGCCGAACTTTCCGCCATTTGGCGAGTTGTTGTCGGGGTCTTCCCGCGCGCGCCGTGCCTTCTAGATCTCCTTGAGAGAGTGACAGTTGGCGGTCGTGTGCGTGGCGGGCTTTCCTTCCCTGCTATGAAACACACAGGGTTGGTTGAGAAGGGCCGTGGGATCGAACCTTGGCTTTGCCTTGTAGTTTCCACCGTCGTGGCGCTGTCCACCGTCGCGGCGGAAGATCTTGGGCTCGTGCTGTGCGTATCCGGCGTTGGCGACAAAGTCGACTCGTCCGTCACCGTGGCGTTTGCCGGTGAGGCGAGTGTTGTTGTAGCGTAACCCGGGTCGCCTCCCGTTGTCGTGGCCGCTTGTGCGGCGATGTCCTCCCGACTCGTCGTCGGTTTCTTGGTTTGGGTCCTCCTCCGCGTACTTCTTTGCGATCTCTAGGAGGTCCGGTATGTTGTCGAGTGTTCTGTACACTCGCTTGAGCTTGGCGACCAGGGGCTCGTAGCGGCACGAGGTCTTGAAGCAGTGGATCGCGGTGTCCGGGTGGATTCCGGCCGCGTTATACCACAGATCTTGCCACCGTTGGACCCAACTGCGGGTCGACTCGCGGGGTCCCTAGACGCATCGCTCCAAGTCCTCGATGGTGGTGGCACGGATGTATGAGCCCTCGAAGTGCCTAACGAAGGTGTCGCGCATTTCCTCCCAGGAATCGATGCTATCCGCGGGGAGGGTGTTAATCCACTGCCGACACGCTCCCTCCATCATCAGGGGGAGGTAGCGGGCGGCGAGTAGATCGGTGTGGCCGGCAATCCCCATCGCCATGAGGTAGGTGTCCAGCCACACGGACAGATCGTACGAGGGGTCGTACTTCTCTATTTCCTTCGGAGCTTTAAAGTTCATCGCGTATCTTTCGCCTCGGATCATTGGTCCGAAGCACTGGGGTCCGACTCGGCTCAGCGATCCCCTTGGTTCGCCGTCCCAGTGGTTGGTGAGGGTGTGCCGCAGGACTTCAGGCTGGCGTCTGCACCAGCTCTGGTTGTTGATGATGTGGGTGCGTGCGTCGACGGGCTGCCCGTTGGCGGCGACGAATTTGTTCGCCGGTTGTTGGTGGAGAGTGCCGCGTTCGCGTGTCGGTGTCGGAGCTGCAGGGGCTCGGGTGGTGGGAAGTTGAGGGTGTTCGCCACCATGGGGCGGCCGCCCGAGGCCGCCCTACTGCCTGATGAGCGCGAGTACATCCGACCCTATGAGTCGGCGCCCGCGTTTTGTTGCTCAACTGCTTTGGCGAGTAGAGCCCTGGCGTACTGGATCTATAGGGCACCTTCGCTGGTGACTTGGATGTTGTCGACCGCAGCTCGCGACGACGTTGTCCATTGGGGTGGAAAACAGCGGGAGGCCGTTTGTGTCTCGCTCTCGTGAGGAGACCACGATCCTTGGTTGGTCACTTGGGGGCGCGCAGTTGGGTGGTGGTGGTGCACCGTTGGCCGTCGCCCCTAGTGGGGGTCGAGCGCTTCCTCCTGGCGGCGCGTTCTCGCAGATCGCACGCTCGGCCATGCGAGCCAGGTCGTTTTCGTCGTCGAAGTTCAGGGCGCGCCACTGGACGGTAGGGTTCAGGCGCGACCTGATTCAAAGTTGGTGATAGTGCGACAGCTCCTGCGCTGTCACCTGCTCGAGGCAAAAAATTTCGCGCTCGGCTTGCTCTTTGCGGACTGCCTCCGCCAGCTTCAGGAGGAGTTCCTCGACCTCCGTTGCCATCGCGTTTGGCGGGATCGGCGTGGAGAAGGGGTCTTCCGGCGGATCGGCGCCGGTCGCCATGTAGGTCGCGGTATGGCGACCGGTTCCGTCGTGGAGGTCGGCAGAGTTCTCCGACCCGGAGTCGAGGTCGAAGATCCCAAGGATGGAGGGGTCCTCGAAGTCTCCGACGTTGGAGACCTGGGTGATGGAGCCCGCGGATGATGCGGCAACGATGGATCCGGCGAGTGACGCCGGGGTTGCCGAATCGGCATCATCATTGAGGGCCGCGTCGTTCGCGGCCGCGGTGGTTTCGGCCACGTTGTTGTGGGCCGAGTCATACTCGGAGGCGAGGCGGTGAATCGTGCGGACCTGGCTCTTTGAGAGCCAATCGCGTGGCGGCGACTCGCGGATGCGAGCCGAGTCCTCCGAGATGATGACGTCGGTGAGGCCAACGAATAGGCTGATTGTGCCGACCGGCAGAATCATGCTATGCGTGACGGGTCGCGCCGCCGGGACATAGCTGCTCGGCAAGATCTAGAGCATCTCGCCGATTGCGATCATGCGGCCGGTGGCGATCGACTCGTTGATGGGCAGATTGGATCTCGCCGCAGAACACCGGCAGACACTGCAATCGGCAGCGAGTAGTAGAACATGGGGCAAGGGCGGCCAGCCATCTGCGGTGCGAGATGAGGGAGGAGACACAAGGGTTTACCCAGGTTCGGCCCCCCGGAGGGTAAAGACCTACTCCTGCTAGATTGTATTATGGTGAGAGTACAAGAGGGAGAGCTCGACGACTAGGCGGCGAGTCGCTTGGTTGTATGATGGAACGTAACCCCTATGCGTTCCCTAGGGAGGTTTATATAGGCTCACCTCGCTAGGGTTTACATATTACAACCGAATTAGTTAAGGATTCGGAGGTTCTATGACCTAGTCCGACTGGGCCTAGCTACGCTCCTGGGCCTCCAGCTTCCAGTCTCCTCAGTCCACGCCAAGTCTCGATCCAGTCGCCGTCCTGCAGGCCCACTCGCTGGCGGCTTGGGCCAATAGGAAAC
The DNA here is from genome assembly GCA_023614405.1 of Avena insularis. Classification (NCBI taxonomy): domain Eukaryota; kingdom Viridiplantae; phylum Streptophyta; class Magnoliopsida; order Poales; family Poaceae; genus Avena; species Avena insularis. The sequence continues at coordinate 278,353,351 of CM042685.1, forward strand.
GTCCTGCTGGGCATACCCCGTTAGGCATATCCCCATCACATGCTACAGCAATAATTACTAAGCATAAGTTCAAAACAACACCTACCATGTCATGCTAAAGTCTAAGTCACAGTTAATGCAACTCCTCTTGCACTTTCAAGCAAGAACTTTCTACTCCTTTCCAACACAAATTGACTTATTTGAAACAACACTGCAAGAAAGGGGTCCAAACTACTTTATTCAAGCAAACTAAACAACTAAGCAAAGCAAACGAAAACTAAGACGCTCCAAGAACAACACAACAGTGCATGAAACAATAAAAACGAAGTGTCTAGACAGACCTGAGCTTTTTATTAATGAAAAAGGGGATGCCTTGGGCATCCCTAAGCTTTGACGCTTGTACCTCTTGGATATTTATTGGGGTCAAACCGGGGTGGAATCCCCAAGCTTGATCTTTTGTCCATTCTTCATCTCATTACGTCATTCTCTCTCTACACCTGAAACTTTTCCATCATACAAAACTTCACACAATCTTCATTAGCAACATTAGTGTATTCAAAAGATAATAGACCTTTGAGTCTAGCTTTGGAACAGCAAAAAATTTCACTAAAAACACAAGCTACTGTATCAACTCCTTCAAAAAGCTCAATTCCCGAAAAGAGAACTCAAAAAGGAATCGATAAGAAGCAAATGCAAATAATGGCAGAAATCTGTCAAAACAGACCAGCAGGTAGAAACCGATTTTTCGAAAATCTTCTGTTGCTTCAATCAAAAGGTGTTGAACTACTAAAGTTAGCTAACATACTGGGGGATTTATTCGTAAATTTTCAGCTCAATAAGACTTACATAGACTCCTAACGAATTTTTATGGCTGAGGACAGAAATCTGTTTCGGGACAGCAACTCCCCAAATCTTACTTCCCTCTTATTAGACGTCATTCTTGGCACAAGAAGCAAAAAAAGGATAAGGAGAGGTCATTACTGAAGTAATAACTTCCAATACTCAAGGAAACTCTTGTTTATCTCCCAACAAGTACTTTTCTTTAACGCCTTTAAGTTAGTCACAAGAAGCAAGAAATCAAGTATTTTCAAATGAGGAAGCATTAACATCAAACCTTGATTTCAAAGGAGTAGTAAAAAGCAACTTCTGTATCCTCATAGGGAAGTGTTCAATACCTTTCTTGAAGGGAAATTGATATTTAATGGTTCCTCCTTTCATATCAATGATGGCACCAACAGTTCTTAGAAAAGGTCTTCCCAAAGTAATAGGACAAGAAGCATTGTATTCAACATCTAAAACATAGAAATCAATAGGGACATAAGCATTGTCAACCATAATGAGAACATCATTAATACTCCCCATGCGTTTCTTCTTAGAATTATCATCAAGTGGGACATCCAAATAACAATCTTCCAAAGGTGGCAAATCAAGCATTTCATAAATCTTCCTAGGCATAATAGAGACACTAGAACCAAGATCACATGAAGCTCTGAGATCAAAGTCATTCACTTGCATATTAATAATGTGTTCCCAACTATCTTCTACTTTCCTAGGAATAGAAGCTTTGTGTTTTAACTTCTCTTCCTTAATCTTAACAAGAGCATTTGTAATGTGTTTGGTGAAAGCAACATGCATATCACTAGCATTAGGACTTCTAGCAAGCTTTTGCAAGAACAGAATCACTTCAGAAATATTGCAACCATTTATATCAAAAACAAACTTAGCATCACTAGTAGTAGATTCATTAGGCTTAGGCATTATAGGAGGAGGAATAGGGACTTCTTGTGGTTTAGTGGTATCCATTCTAGTGATGGTGCACACAATATTGCTTCTATCAATTTCAGCTTCCCTTTCCCACTTAGCATGAAGTTGGACCAATAGTCTAAAATTTTAATCAATAGTAACTTGTATGGCATGAGTAACAGCAAAGGTACTTTCCATGGTTTCAGGTTTAGCAGCCATTTTATTAATCAAGGAGGATTGTGCTTCAGATAAAGAGGAAATTTTCTTCTCAACAGTTAAAAGTTTTTCCTCCACAGTCTTGTTGAAAGCAGTTTTTTTTACTAATAAAGTCTTTGAGCATAACTTCAAGTTCAGAGGGGGCACTTCTAGCATTGTTGTAGGAGTTTCCATAGGAATTGCCATTATTAGGAGGATAAGGCCTATAATTGTTGTTACCACTAAAATTATTCCTATAGGCATTGTTGTTGAAATTTTTGTTTCTAATGAAGTTCACATCAACTTGCTCTTCTTGAGCAACCAAAGAGGCTAAGGGAACATTATTTGGATCTAAAGGAGCTTTCCCATTAACAAGCATAGCCATAATAACATCAATCTTATCATCAAAGAGGAGGTTTCTTCAACAGAATTTACCTTCTTACCATGTGGATCTCTCTCAGTGTGCCATTCTGAGTAATTAAACATCATATTATCAAGGAGTTTTGTTGCAGCACCCAAAGTGATGCCCATAACGGTATCTCCAGCAGCTGAATCCAACAGGTTTCTTGAAGAGAAGTTCAAACCTGCATAAAAAAGTTTGGATAATCATCCAAGCAGTGAGTCCATGAGTGGGACAATTCTTAACCAAAGATTTCATTCTTTCCCAAGCTTCAGAAACATGTTTATTATCAAGTTGTTTAAATTTCATAATGTCACTTCTCATAGATATAATCTTAGCAGGAGGGTAGTACTTTCCAATAAAAGCATATTTGCACTTAGTCCAAGAATCAATACTATTTATAGGCAAGGATAGCAACAATTCTTTAGCTTTCCCTCTCAAGGAGAAAGGAAACATCTTGAGCTTAATAATATCAACATCTACGTCCTTATACTTTTGCATCTCACAAAGTTTAACAAAGTTATTTAGATGGGTAGCAGCATAATCAGAACTAGCACCAGAAAATTGCTCTCTCATCACAAGATTCAACAAAGCAGGCTTAATTTCATAAAAGGTAGCATCAGGAGCACATGGAGCAATAGGAGTGCTAAGGAAATCATTGTTGTTTGTGCTAGTGAAGTCACACAACTTGGTGTTCTCAGCAGAGTTCATTTTGGCAAAGTGGAGCAAGCCAAAAATAGCAGCAGCAGCTAGAGCAGGAACTAATTTTTTTGTGTTTTTGAATAGAGAAAGTAAACCAATATAAACTAAATTTTTTTGAGTTTTTGATAAAAAGAGGCAAATAAAACCAAGCAAAATAAACTAAGCAAACTAAAAACAAAGTAAAGATAAAGGTTGAGGAGGACTCCCCTTGTGAAGACGTCCTTAGCCTCCCCGGCAACGGTGCCAGAAAACTTGTTGGTGCGCCTAGTTGATGTAGGTGCGCTTCGTCAGGAAACTCCAAGAGCAAGGTGTGTTGTAGCACAGCAGCAAGTCTTCCCTCAGTAAGAAACCGAGGTTATCGAACCAGTAGGAGGAAGGAAACGTTACACAAGTGTTGCAAGCAACGTGGAAACCTGCACAACACAAACTCAAGACTTTGCCACAACAAACAGTGAGGTTGTCAAACTCACCAGTTGTTCTAACAAAGGATTAACCGTATGGTGTGGAAGGTGATGATGGTTTTCAGCAAGTAAACAGTGGAAGATGTATCAATGGTAAAGATTGGATCGGGGTCCATAGTTCACTAGAGGTGATCTCCTTAGATAAACAACATCGCATGAAGGGTAAACAAATTACAGCAGGGCAATTGAAAGGAACTGAGCAAGGCATAACAATGCAATACTAGACAAAAATATCCTATGAGATTCGATTGGGCAATACAACAATATACATAGACCGCCATCCAACTGCATATATGACTAGAAGTCCACCTTCAGGTTATCATCCGAACCCCCTCCAGTATTAAGTTGCAAGCAAAAGACAACTTATTTAAGCAAAGTGTGTAAGGTAAACAATCCACTTGTTCCATGAACAAGAGACCGTTGTTTTCTCCCTAGTAGCAACAGCACATCTACAACCGAAGAGATTTTTGTCACTTCCCTTGGAAACTAGAGACATGAACCCACTATCGAGCATAAATACCCCTCTTGGAGTCACTATCAACTACTTGGCCAAGATAGCTACTAACAACGGAGAGCATGCAAGATCACAAACAACATAGACATGATAGAATCAAATAGACAAAACCATTAATCAATCTGACATAGTAATCTCAATATCCATCGGATCCCCGCAAACACAACATGCATGATTACAAATATATTAGATCTTGATCATGAACGGAGCTCACAATATCTATACATGAAAGCACAAGGAGGAGATACAACCATCTAGCTACTACATGGACACGTAGTCCAAGGTGGAACTACTCATGCTTGATACCAGAGGCTGGAATGATGAAGAAGAAGGCATCCAAGATGATCTCCCCTCCGGCAGGGTGTCGGGAAGAGCTTCAGATCCCCCCGATCTGGGATGATAGTGGCGGCGGCTACAAAAGGTTTCGTGGAGTTTTGATTGGGTGCCTAGGGTTTCTGCATCGGGGGCTTCTTATAGGCGAAGGGGCGAGGCAGGGGTGCGACAGGGGGCCCACACCCTGCCCAGGCACGGGCCCACCTAGGCCGCGCCTGGGGGGTGTGGCCACCATGTGGCGCCCCTTCGTCTCGTACTCCGTCTTCGTGTTGCCCACGGTAAAATATTGACTTTGGCTTTTGTCCCGTCCAATTCTGAGAATATTGATCTTCTACCTTTCTGGAACCAAAAACAGAAGAAAACAGGCAACTAGCACTATGGCAACTTGTTAATAGGTTAGTTCCAGAAAACATTTAAAAATACCTCAAAGTGTAGACAAAGCAAAGAAAAGTAGATACTAAACAAGCATGGAACATCAAAAATTATAGATACATTTCCGACGTATCAGAAACCCAAGGCCTGGAGGAAACAAACAACAATAACCCCGGCAACACCAGCAATTTCAATCGTGCAATGCCCAAGTTCAACAACAACAATGTCGCCACCAACACCAATACTCCCCCAAGAACTGGAAGCAATGTTGTGCCTGTTGCAGGAAAGGACAAGTCTCAGGTGACTTGTTATGAATGTGAAACCAAGGACACTATTCTAATGAGTGCCCCAAGAAGCTTTCAGCAGCCCCTAATGTGAATGCCTCAGCTCAGTAGCAGCGTCGTGTTCAACCTGGAAGGAGATTTTCCCCAGGGAATTCGCTCAACCGCAACGGCTGTCTGTTTCTCATGAATGCTAAAGAAGCCCAAGAAGCTCCAGATGTCATGCTGGGTATGTTTTCTGTTAACTCGGTACTTGCAAGAGTATTGTTTGATTCTGGAGCATCACACTCATTTGTTACAGAAGAATTTGCATGCACTAGTAAGATTCAACCAACAAAATTTAAGCATGTTATGATAGTTCAAATACCTGGTTCAACCACCAAAGCTAGACAAATTTGCAAGGCCGTACCTATCAGAATCCATGACATAGATTTTTATGCTAATCTAATAGTACTCGGAACCAAAGGTTTGGAAGTACTACTAGGAATGGATTGGATGTCGAAACATAAAGGATTAATCGACTGTGCCAAGAAAGACATAACCATAACCAGTACAGTCGGAATATCAGTAGAGCATGTATCTGAAACCTTGCCCCGCCAATTCAAGTGCAACAAGAGTCTAGCCCAACCAACCATTGACCAAGTCAGAGTAGTCTGTGAATACCCCAATGTATTTCCAGATGTTTTGCCCGGTATGCCCCTAGATCGGGATATCAAGTTTATCATTGAACTAATCCCTGGAACCGGACCCATATCCCAGAGACCTTATAGTATGAACCCATCGGAATTAGTGGAGCTAAAGAAGCAACTAGATGCTATGTTGGAGATAGGACCGATTCAAGCAAGTGCGTCGCCATGGAGATCACCTGTCTTGTTTGTGGATAAGAAAGATGGAGGTAACCGTTTGTGTAGGGATTATCGGAAGCTGAATGATGTCACCATCAAGAACAAGTACCCACTACCGAAGATAGAAGATTTGTTTGACCAGTTGACCGGTGCCAAAGTGTTTTCTAAGATTGGTCTTAGAACTGGTTATCATCAACTCAAGATTCGCGCAGAGGATATTCCAAAGACTGCCTTTACCACCAGATATGGACCGTATGAGTACACTGTCATGTCCTTTGGATTAACCAATGCCCCCCTTATTTCATGAACCTCAAGAATAAGATTTTTATGGACTTCCTGGATAAGTTTGTCGTTGTGTTCATCGATGAAATTCAGATCTATTCCAAATCAGAAGAAGAACATGAGCTACACCTGAGGACCATCCTTGGAACCCTTAGGGAACATCAGTTGTATGCCAAGTTTAGCAAATGTGAATTCTGGTTACAGGAAGTAGGATTCCTCGGACACATCGTGTCGGCAGGAGGAATTGTCGTTGACCCTGCAAAGGTTAAGGATGTTGAAGAATGGCAAGCCCCAACCACTCAAACTTAAGTTCGTGCATTTCTCGGATTAGCGGGATATTACCGCAAGTTCGTAGAAGGCTTCTCGAGTATCACAAGACCCATGACCCAATTGTTGAAGAAGGATAAGAAGTTTGAATGGACGGACAAATCTGAAGCGAGTTTTCAAGAACTCAAGAAGAGATTGATTTCAGCCCCAATCTTGATCATGCCGGATATCACGAAGCCTTTTGATGTGTATTGTGACGCATCCAAGATCGGTCTCGGATGTGTGCTTATGCAAGAAGGCAAAGTCATATCATATCTATCTCGACAACTGAAGCAACATGAGAAGAATTATCCTACTCATGACCTAGAACTAGCAGCAGTAGTTTTAGCCTTGAAGACATGGCGGCATTACCTTATGGGTAACCGTTGTGAGATTTATTCGGATCACAAGAGCCTGAAGTACATTTTCACTCAGAAGGAGCTGAATATGAGGAAAAGGAGATGGATAGAGCTAATCAAGGACTATGATCTGGACATCCACTATCACCCTGGTAAAGCCAATGTGGTAGCAGATGCCCTTAGCAGATTGCCGTGTCGCTTGAACTCCATGATTCTGAAGGAGCAACCAAGTTTGCACAAGGAGTTGGAAGATTTTTGGCTAGCATAGAACTTCAACCCACTTTGATCAGTCGGATCAAGGAGGCACGGAAAGGAAATGCTAGTATCGACAGAATCAAACGTCGTATCGGTACAGGAAAGGTACCCGGATTCACCAAAGATGAAGAAGGAGTTCTGTGGTACAAAGGACGTATCTGTGTGCCAGTAGATTCAAAGTTGAAACAAGCTATTTTGAAAGAGGACCATGGTACTCTTTATTCTATCCACCCCAGAGGAACCAAGATGTATCAGGATTTGAAGGAGAAATTTTGGTGGCATAAGATGAAGAGAGAAATCGGAAGCTACATAGCCAAGTGTGATATTTGTCAGAGAGTCAAGGCGGGACATCATAGACCCGCAGGACCGTTGCAACCATTGCAGATTCCGGAATGGAAATGGGATTCAGTTGGAATGGATTTTATCATCGGTTTGCCTACATCTAGTAGGGGAAATGACTCTATTTAGGTCATAGTTGATAGACTGTCCAAAGTCACCCACTTCTTACCTGTCAAGACCACCTACCAGAGTTTGAAACTAGCAGAGTTGTACATTGCAAGAATCGTCAGTTTGCATGGAGTCCCCAAGAATATCGTGTCGGATCGAGGAACCTAGTTTACCTCGAGATTTTGGAAGAAAGTCCAAGAAGGATTAGGAACAATACTGGATTTCAGCACAGCTTATCACCCTCAAACCTATGGAAAAACGAAGAGAGTAAACCAAATACTCGAAGATATGTTGAGAGCATGTGTGTTAGAATATGGATCAAAATGGGAAGACTGACTGCCTTTCACAGATTTTTCATACAACAACAGTTATCAAGCTAGTTTGCAAATGGCCCCATTTGAATTCATGTATGGAAGGAAGTGTCGTACCCATTTGAATTGGTCGGAAGTAGGAGAGAGTCAGATTTTCGGACTCGACATCCTACAAGAAGCCGAAGAGAAAGTTCACAAGATCCGTGAGCACCGCAAGATCGCCCAATCCAGACAGAAGAGTTATGCCGACAAGATACGTCGAGATCTCGCCTTCAATATCGAAGATTTTGTGTATATCAAAGCGTCACCTTTGAAGGGAATGCAACGTTTTCAACTCAAAGGAAAGTTAGCCCCCAGATATATCAGACCCTTCAAGATTTTGAATCGTCGAGCAGAAGTATCGTATCAACTGGAACTGCTAGAGGAGATGTCAACCGTGCATAATGTGTTTCATATATCGTTACTTCGCAAATGCCTAGAAGTCCCGGAGAAGACCGAAGTTTTCAAGAACATTGATCACCGAACCATAGAGATCAACGATGACCTGACCTATCCCGAAGTACCCATCCGTATTTTGGAAGAAGCTTTCAGAACTGATAGGGCAAAGGTGTCCGATCTTTCGATGAGATGATGATAATCGATTTGGTGGAGTTCGATCTTGACGATCTGACTACACGTGCGAGCACGAGCGCCAATGCAATCGCTAGGCCAATCTCCTGGAGGTTACCGATCCTGCGGGAACACGATCAGCCTGACCAGCGAGGGTCTTAATTCCTACCTGAAATCGAGAACAAGTAAGAACCAATATTGCAATCAAGATATTGCGGATTAAGAGGAAAGCTTTATTGAAAAGGTGGGATCTTGTATAGGTGTGAAGTACAAGAGGCCTCTGCGACGCTCGAGCCTTGGCGAAGTTGCTATGATGGCTAACTTAATGTCTAAACAAAATCCGAGTCTAGGGTGACGGCTATGGGGAGTATTTAAGGACGAAAAGGTGGGGTTTCGGCCAGCCATGGAAGTGGTGGCCGAATCCAACCCTAGAAGTCCTTTTCCCCTCAAATACGGACTCTAAAAAGTGGCTAATTAAAATCCTGCAAAAATTACATGGGCCTGGCCCAAAATAAAGGTGTCGCAGCACCATATTAAGCTATGGATGAATTCATGAAGTATTGATCTTGAATATTTCGTCCTAGCCTTCTTTCTTTATTATGGTGGCCTCAAAGTTCTGAAATCTTCATCCGTGGCCTTCTCTTCGATCATCACATGCTTGCTGCCATCTCCATGCATGGTCATGCTCCAATGCTTGTCCCTCTCATACATGCTTGGTCCATCATTCCAAAGAGTAAGAAATACATCTGATTTAGGCATCATCATATTCTCATGTATGTGAGGAATAGTTCCAAGAAACAAAAGTACCTGATAGTTAAGTTGTTTGGCACGAGATCTTGTGATGGGTCCTTGTATGTGTGTAGTTGTAGGTACAACGGTTGTATCAATAGAAGGGATGTCCACATCATGCTCCCCTTCTTGAATTGAAGTCGTCCTCGACGCAATCTCATCTTCCTCACCAAAGTAAGGCTTCAAATCTGCAATGTTAAACGTAGGACTAACCGTACCAAAGTCTGCAGGCAACTCAAGTTTATATGCATTATCATTTATTTTCTCTAACACCTTAAAGGGACCAGCAGCACGTGGCATTAACTTAGACTTGCGTAAATCAGGAAAACGATCTTTACGCAAATGTAACCAAACAAGATCACCAACATCAAACACAACATGCTTTCTCCCTTTATCCCCAGCAAGTTTATACTTAGCATTCATGTGTTCAATGTTATCTTTAGTAGTCTTATGCAAGTTTAATATCATTTCAGCGCGTTGTGTAGCATCCAAATTATGTTGCACCGAAGAAGGTAAAGGCAATAAATCAATAGGTGCACGAGGAACAAAACCATACACAATCTCAAATGGGCACATCTTTGTGGTAGAATGCAGCGAACGATTATAAGAAAATTCTATATGAGGTAAACACTCTTCCCACAATTTTAAGTTCTTCTTTAAAACAGCCCGCAACATAGTAGACAAAGTTCTATTTACTACTTCAGTTTGACCATCAGTTTGGGGACATGTAGTACTAAACAGCAATTTAGTCCCCAACTTAGCCCATAAACATCTCCAAAAGTGGCTAAGAAATTGAGTATCACGATCAGAGACAATAGTATTTGGCACACCATGCAAACGAACAATTTCACGAAAGAACAAATCAGCAATATGCGCTTGAAGATCCGTTTATGACAAGGAATAAAGTGTGCCATCTTAGAAAACCGATCCACAACAACAAAAATACTATCCCTCCCCTTCTGTGTTCGTGGCAATCCCAAAACAAAGTCCATAGAAATATCCTCCCAAGGAACACTAGGAACAGGAAGAGGCATATATAAACCATGTGGATTAAGGCGAGACTTAGCTTTTTGACAAGTAGTGCAGCATGCCACAAATCCCTCAACATCTCGATGCATACGTGGCCAAAAGAAGTGTGCAGCAAGAACATCCTCCGTTTTCTTGACACCAAAGTGTCCCATCAATCCTCCTCCATGCGCCTCCTGTAACAACAAAAGACGAACAGAACTATCCGGAATGCATAGTTTGTTAGCACGGAACACAAATCCATCATTGAAGACGAACTTGTTCCATGTTCTACCATCTGTACAATTCTGCAACACATCTTTAAATTCAGCATCATGCACATATTGTTCCTTAATAGTTTCTAATCCAAATATTTTGAAGTCAAGTTGAGATAACAAAGTATAACGGCGCGACAAAGCATCAGCAATAATATTATCTTTACCCTTTTTGTGTTTGATAACATAAGGAAAAGACTCAATAAATTCAACCCACTTTGCATGACGATGATTCAACTTAGCTTGACTACGAATATGCTTCAAAGATTCATGATCAGAATGAATAACAAATTCTTTAGGCCATAGATAATGTTGCCAAGTTTCTAATGTCCGAACCAACGCATATAATTCTTTATCATAAGTTGAATAGTTCAGACTAGCCCCACTCAATTTCTCACTAAAATATGCAACAGGTTTTCCCTCTAGTAATAACACCCCTCCCAAACCAATTCCACTAGCATCACATTCAAGCTCAAAAGTCTTAGTAAAATCAGGAAGTTGGAGTAAGGGAGCATGTGTTAGCTTATCTTTCAATATGACGAAGGCCTGTTGTTGTGCATCGCCCCAAACAAAGGGCACATCCTTCTTGGTAAGCTCATTCAGCGGCGCGGCAATTGATCCAAAGTCTTTGACAAAACGCCTATAAAAACCAGTGAGGCCAAGAAAACTCCTCACTTGTGTAACAGTCTTGGGCTGCGGCCAATTCTCAATAGATTCAATATTGGCTGGATCCACTTCAATACCCTGTGATGTAACAACATAGCCAAGAAACGCAACTCGATTGGTGCAAAAGGTGCACTTCTCAAGGTTACCAAACAAATGTGCATCACGTAAAGCATTGAAAACAGCACGTAAATGGTCCAAATGATCCTCTAAAGATTTGCTATAAATCAGAATATCATCAAAGTAGACTACCACAAAACGTCCAATGAAAGCACGTAAAACTTCGTTCATTAATCTCATGAAAGTGCTAGGTGCATTAGTTCAACCAAACGGCATTACTAACCACTCATATAAACCGAACTTAGTTTTAAATGTTGTTTTCCATTCATCTCCTAATTTCATACGAATCTGGTGGTAACCACTACGCAAATCAACTTTAGAAAACATGGTAGAGCCACTCAATTCATCAAGCATGTCATCTAAACGTGGAATAGGATGACGATATCGAATAGTAATATTATTGATAGCTCTACAATCAGTACACATGCGCGAAGAACCATCTTTCTTAGGTACCAAAATAATAGGAATAGCACAGGGGCTAAGGGACTCACGAATATGATCTTTGTCGAGTAGTTCCTGAATTTGGCGTTGTATCTCCTTGGTCTCCTCTGGATTGGTTCTATATGGCGCGCGGTTGGGCAACGTGGCACCAGGAATTAGATCAATTTGGTGCTCAATTCCTCTAATAGGAGGTAGTCCTGGTGGCAGCTCAGCGGGAAAGACGTCCTCATATTCCTGCAAAACGTTAGCAATAGCGGGTGGCAAAGAAGGAGGCATATCCTCAAATGAAAACAAAACCTCTTTGCAGACAATTGCATAACATTGAGTATTGTTTACATCTAGTTCAGCAATATCAATTTTATTTGCAAGCATACATGGATTCTTCAAACGAATTTCAGTAGCATGTGTAGAATCAGATTTAGTGTTCTTTGGTGGTATAAAATCTGCAGCAACAATCTGATTCTCACTTTTATTTTTCTTCTCAGTTTTAGCTCTACTAGCTCTAGCAAGATCATCTTTTAAAATATGTTCGGGAGTCATAGGTTTTAGACCAATTTTCTTTCCATCATGCATAAGAGAATAGTGATTAGTTTTGCCATTATGAACATATTCTCTATCAAATTGCCATGGTCTACCAAGTAACAAAGAACAAGCTTGCATAGGTACAACATCACAATCAACAAAATCAGAATATGTACCAATAGTAAAATGCACGCGTACCGTTCTTGTTACCTTGATCTTGCGAGAACTCTCAAACCATTGGATGTAATACGAATGTGGGCGTTGTCTTGTTGGAAGCGCAAGCTTCTCTACCATGTCAACACTAGCCAGATTATTACAACTCCCTCCATCAATGATGATCCATATAGCTCTTTCCTTGACAACACCACGTGTTTGGAACAGGTTGTGGCGTTGATCTTGCTCAGATTTGCTCAATTGCACACTCAACACACATTGTGTAATTAAGCTCTTGTATTGATCAGCAGCTTCAGCTCCCATTACCTCTGTCTCTTCATCAGCATCAGAATTGTCTCCATCACGAGCAGAAATAAGGGCTAATGTATCTTCATCAAAGTCACTCGCTGAATCGTATTGACCATCCTCCCGCACCATCATCACACGTTGTGTTGTGCACTATATCTCAATATGACCAAAACCCCAGCACTTGCGGCATTGTATATCCTTTGTCTTACCCGTGGAAGCCATAGAAGATGCACTACGAGCAGGAGCATTGGATGATGGTGGAGGAGCAGCTGGAAATCTTGTGGTGGCCTTGGATGTGGTAGTAGCTGGTGGCGAATCACGAGGAGGCGTTGATTCTCGGGATGTCCAAGTGGATGTGCGACCTGCAGAATTATTAGTCCTCCTCCATGGTGGTTGGCGATCCTGCACTTCACGTTCAGCTTTGTAAGCAAGATGAAACAAACGAGTGATAGAATTATATTCCTTATAATCTAAGATGTGCTGAATATCCTTGTTTAATCCACCAAAGAAACGTGCAAGCATTTGTTCATTAGATTCAACAAGACCACACCGAACCATCCCCGTTTGCAATTCCTGATAATACTCTTCTACAGAATTTTTCCCTTGCTCTAAACGTGTCAGATTCTTTAGTAAATCACGTTGATAAGTGGGAGGTACAAAACGAACACGCATAGCAGTTTTTAAAGCAGTCCAAGTACTAGGAGTAGTAGTAGGATTTAAACGACAATACTCAGACCACCAAAGGGAAGCAAATTTAGTAAATTCACATGTAGCAGCACTAACACGCATATTCTCAGGATATTTTAAGCATGCAAAACGTTGTTCTACTTCCATCTCCCATGTAAGATATGCATCAGGATTATATTTACCCTCAAAAGATGGAATATTTAATTTAAGCTTTGCAACATGATCATCATCACGTACCGGTGGTCGAGCGTTGCGGTAGTAATGTCGGGGACGGCCAGCAGGTACCTGTGGAGGTTGTTCATACTCCTCGTCAAACAGATCGTCGTCGTCGGGGTCGTAGTAGTACCCGTCGTCTGTCCCCAATGTCGCAGCAGCAGCCGTGGCAGAAGTCTGAGGTGCGTCAGCCGCAGCGGTAGCCGCCTGGGGTGTGGCGGCAGCCGAACCAGCAGTCCGACCCGTGATCGGAATGCGCCGTGCGCCAGGTACGGGTGCGGGCAATCTGTTCAAGATCTCCTTGAACCGAGCGTCAAGCTTGGCGTTGAAGGATTTCTCGAGTCCATCGATCTTGTCCACGGCGTTGGTGAGCTTGGTGTCAAACTCCCCTAGGCGTGTATCCACATCTTCAGCGCGACTGACCAAGAGCTCAGAGAAGTGGGCATGTAGTTCTTCGTTCGTCATTGTGGCAGGGTTCCGCGAAGTATCTGTCATGGTTAGTCCTTTAAAAAGCACAGGTATATACTACGGAAAGATGGTGGGAGTTACGCGTAATCCGTCAAGCAATATACGAAGCTCTTACAAGTTCTTACCAAACAGCAGGAAAAGGCGATGTGCAACCGCGAGGATCAGTGGGTCCAGAGATTGAGCCAAGCGATTACCAGGAGTCGAGACACCGCACGTGGAGAATATCTGTGGAGCTCTGGGAAGGCTTAGCAAAGGGGGTTAGCAATTATCAAAACAACAATGCAAAAGTTGAAAGAATGCTCAACGACGGTACTGTGCTGGTCCTAGGCTAGACCGTACTAGATACGCGAGCCTAGATCACCAACGATGTCACGACGCGACACAACAAGCAATGTATGATGATATGGCACCCTGAAAAGCGAACCGAGAGGTGGAAAATCACTATGATGGTGAGTGTCTAGAACTGATCTACAGGGTCTAAAAATAGGTTAGCCCCAAAAAAATCGAAATTTTTTATTTTGCTTCGGAAAGCATGCAGACGCCAAAAAAATATTGCTATAACGGCCGATGGAGAAAAGTGATCCCCGGGGTCGAAAAACAGTATAGCCAGAAAAAAATTCGAAGGCGGTTCTAAACTTTTTTTGCTCTCCTTCTGGACTTATGACCGGACTCTTAGCTCGACACGGACTTTAGCTTAACACGGAAACAACAAAGAAGGAAAGTAAAAAAGAAATAACTAGGAAACAATAACTCTACTCGGACTCGTACCGCGGCAGAAAAACTGATCGGATCTGTGTCGCGGTAGGAAGGCGGTGGCGGAGTATTAGGGTTTATGGTGGCTGGGTATATGGCGGCGGAATATGGTGGCGGAATATGGTGGCGGTGAGCGGCGAGTGTGGCGGTGACTACTATGATCAGAACTCGAAACTCTAAGGGACGAGACACTAAGACCAGCAACTCGACGCGACGATGTAGACACAAATTCAACAATGCAAAAACTGAGAAGATAATGCGAGGCGTAGATTGGTTATGGGATGGATCTAAACTCTAACTGTGTTTTTGGCTTTTTCGTGGGTTATAGGTAAAAACAGATCTAATCTACGAAAATAGTAAAATCTCACCGAGCAACCTCAAATCTGATACCACTTGATAGGGCGAAGGTGTCCGATCTTTCGATGAGATGATGATAATCGATTTGGTGGAGTTCGGGCTTGACGATCCGACTACACGTGCGAGCACGAGCGCCAATGCAATAGCTAGGCCAATCTCCTAGAGATTACCGATCCTGTGGGAACACGATCAGCCTGACCAGCGAGGGTCTTAATTCCTACCTGAAATCGAGAATAAGTAAGAACCAATATTGCAATCAAGATATTGCGGATTAAGAGGAAAGCTTTATTGAAAAGGTGGGATCATGTATAGGTGTGAAGTACAAGAGGCCTCTGCAACGCTCGAGCCTTGGCGAAGTTGCTATGATGGCTAACTTAATGTCTAAACAAAATCCGAGTCTAGGGTGACGGCTATAGGGACTATTTAAGGACGAAAAGGTGGGGTTTCGGCCAGCCATGGAAGTGGTGGCCGAATCCAACCCTAGAAGTCCTTTTCCCCTCAAATACGGACTCTAAAAGTGGCTAATTAAAATCCTGCGAAAATTACATGGGCCTGGCCCAAAATAAAGGTGTCGCAGCACCATATTAAGCTATGGACGAATTCGTGAAGTATTGATCTTGAATATTTCATCCTAGCCTTCTTTCTTTATTATGGTGGCCTCAAAGTTCTGAAATCTTCATCCGTGGCCTTCTCTTGGATCATCACATGCTTGTTGCCATCTCCATGCATGGCCATGCTCCAATGCTTGTCCCTCTCATCCATGCTTGGTCCATCATTCCTAACAGTAACAAATACATATGATTTAGGCAGCATCATATTCTCATGTATGTGAGGAATAGTTCCAAGAAACGAAAGTACCTGATAGTTAAGTTGTTTGGCACAAGATCTTGTGATGGGTCCTTGTATGTGTGTAGCTGTAGGTACAACGGTTGTATCAATAGAAGGGATGTCCACATCAAGAACCACCAGGACCCGGAGTATCAAGTTTTTCAAGATCTAGTGGAGTAACCACACTGAAGAAGAAGCTACCTGGGAGCGAGAAGACTACATTAGGACAGAGTTTCCAGATCTCTTTAAATCCTAGTTTTCTTTTTCTCAAATCTCGGGACAAGATTTTGTTTAAGGAGGGAAGGTTTGTAACATCCCAAAAATATTAATCAAGGTTATCAAATTCCAATCACCCAAATTTAGGGTTAACAAAAACTTTTGTAAATTAAACTCATTATGAATGCATGTGTGTATGTGATGAATGCCTGAATGCTTGAATGGACTTGTGTGATTGTTGTGAATAGCAAGGAATGGTTTAAAGATTAAAACAACATCATCTAAATCATTTCCAAGCAGAATAAAATCAAGAGAAATTCAAAAACAAACCAAATAAGCAAATGGTCATTTTTGCCAATCTTGCTCACTAGACCACTTTGAGTGTTTCTAGTCCAAGATTTCAAACAAAAACAAATCCAATTCTTTTCACCCCTTGTTAGACCAAGTGAAAGTGAACCCAAGCCCACCTTTCAAACCCACAGAAAAAATTTCAAACCTATTCAAATGACATTTGAAAATTGAATCTAATTCATATGGTAAGATCACCATTTCTCAAAACCCAACCAAACCAGTGCACCTTGACAAATCCAATCAACCAGAGACTACCTAGTATGTGACCAGTACACTCACCAAGTTTCATCCAAAAATTCAAATATGAATTTCTTGCGGCCATTTCATCAAACACTTGGAGACAGAAAATCAAATTGGCCAAACTTCACTATTTTGTGTAGTAATCTTTGCAAGCATTGTTCACCATTGATCACCCCTGTCTCCCCCAGTGCCAACCAATGCTTTGAACCATCCTAGACCCTACCCAATGCGCCATGCCGTGCCTGCCCGAGAGCACCCTTGCCAGCCGACCATCGCTAGCTAGCAGGAGCAAGCGCCGTGCATAGCCACCATGTCCAGGAAGCACGACACCGTCCATCGTCACCCCCTGTCCAGCCCTCGACCCTTGCCAAGCCATGGACCACCGAGAATGCTCACGCCCATTTATCTGCGACCATGTCTAGAGTGTGCCAGAGCGCCGCGCTCGACATGCTCGCATAGACCATGCCCCGCCTTCTCCGCCCGTCTACGCGATCACCACCATCCCAGGAATCTCCCAGACATCCCCGTTCGCCGCCGCGTGGCCTATAGCCAATGTGCGCCATCAAAACCGCTGTCGGTGCCGCTCAAAGCGTTGACGCGTTCCGACCTAACCGCACTGCCCCTTGTCGTGCCATTACTTCCTTGAGCACCTCCAAGGAACCGCGCACCATCCCCTACCGCCAGCCATGCCCGTAGCTCGTTGTAACGCTGACCTCGACGAGCTCTGCCCGCACCCTTCGGTTCCCTCGTCGCAGTATAAATAGAGGCCTCCCCCACTCTAATTCTTCACACCATTCCACTCCCCACCTCTCACTGATCGTGCCCACTTCTTCCCGGAGCAAGGCGAGCGCAACATCGCCAGAATTTCGCCGGAGCCTGCCGCTGCTAGAGGAGAAGGGCGTCGTTGGTTGGAGCCACCCCAGGAGGAGTCGCCAGTACTAGGAGAACCGTCGTCGTCGACTTTGTCGTTCGCCCCCATCGCCGACCATCGCCTGAGCCCCGGTGAGCCGCCACAGACCCCCACTGGCCGCGCTAGGGTTTGATTCCATCGTGTTCTGTTTAGATGAGGACGATGGTCATGAGTCATTGATCCTCGATCTAATCCTACGGTAGTAGTTAGACCGTACCCCTTCGCACCCCCTGTCCCCACTGACGTGTGGGGATAACCACTTAACCAGCTTGCACGCGCGCTGTGCGCAGTGGGCCGGCTCAGTTAGATTTCCCGCGTGACCCAGTTCGTTTGAAATTAGATTTATCTATTTAGTTTCAAACCCAGTTCTGGCAGTAGATTCAAAATTCAATTCAGAGAGTTTTACTAAACCAAATTGCATGAAACTAATTTTGTTATAGAGGTATGGAAATACTTAATCCAATCCCGTTGGATTCAAACCAGTTGGAATTATAGATCACCTATAGTAAAAATAACAAGGCAGAGACTTTTCTGTATTCAAACATTTTTCAGAATTCAACCATAAATTCTTTTGAGTTGATTCCAACTCTCTAAAATCACTTTTGTTAAGACCTTTCTGAATATATAAAAATATCTAGGTTTACTTGTAGAAATAATGGACAAGTAATAAAAGAATGCCGCATAGGCATTTCCAGTCACTATAATTAATTAAAATACTAAGGATAAACATTATTAAATTGTGACACCACTTTAAATCACATTCCCAAGTATTAAAATATGTGGTGATGACATGTGTCAACATGATCCCATGTTTTAATTGGAGAATATTAAATCTTAAGTAGTTTTTTAATGAGTAAAAATTACTTTTCTAAAATAAAGTAAATAAAACTATTGCCTTAATCCTTGTGATGATTGTGATGATGCTAGATCATCTAGTGTGAACCTTTGTGTGCTAAATAGAAGTAGTTAAGTATTGTTTGGTGATTGTGTATTTCGTATTTATTTATAGACGTTAGTACCGAGTAAGGATACGAAGAGGAAGGAGAATACTACGAGGAAGAAGCAGAGGAGAACTTCAACCACTGCACTGCACAAGGCAAGCTATCCTAGCAAGCTACCACTTGCATGTTACCTATGCAAGATTCACAATACAAGTTAACTTTGCAAGCTAACCCTTGCAAGATAACTACGCCAAATAGATGCCTTAGGCATATGTAATTACACCACCTTGTTATACCAAATCCCAATTTTACATGCAAGCTTTACTCTTTTATTTCTTTATCAAAGTTTTCTATTTGTGTTTACTTAGTGACGTGTAGATTTTGGAAAGATTATTAAAGGTAGCATAAATAGCATAAAACTTGACCTAAGTTAGGTGTAACTCGATGTCATCCTAGGGCATGATATTGAACTTAGATAAGTCACACTTGATTACCATCCCTCATTAGTGTTTACCCCCAACTTTAGTGGCTAGTGTTAAGCTTAAAAATTGATCACTTTAGATGGGAATACTTGGTGAAAATGATTATGAAAACCTTAGAATGATGAGTCATTCTAATGAGATGTTTTGACATGTGCTTGGAGCACAGATGATTTTTTTATGATGAAAATATTGAGGCATGAGCCTTAGCCCTTTTATAAAACTGATGGTTGTGTCTGGATGCGATATCATTCCAATTTTATCGTACAACCATAATACCCAAATTTGGGTAGGGCTTGACTGGAAGTTTATATATCTTAGTATGGGTTCCCTTGTGGTCGAGGTTTGAGCTGAGGCTACCTCGTGATGATTGACCACCTGTGCAGTTCCCAAGATGACAGATGGTTATGGTTGGGAGGCCAAACTCATAGAAGAGGTGCCTATACTAGGGTGTGTAATTGAAAGGTTAGGATTGATTATTCGCATACTGAGTATGGTGAATTCAGGATTGTTCCTGACGGATGTATCAAATATTGTGGTGAAAGTGTACCACCTCTGCAGAGTGTCAAACTATTCGAATAGCCACGTTCGCGATTATGGACAGTTGGAGTGGCCATACTGTTCCGTCGTCATATGTTTTCAAAATGACTTGTGAAATGAATCATGACTTTGACTTGACCACAACAGGGTTGTGATCGTGAAAACTAAGTTCCCACTTAGGTGTTATAAAATATTAAACTAGCTTTATTTGCTTCTGAACTCAGTTAAGGTAAACCTGGATTTTTGTAAAACAACCTAGAGCTTAGGATTCCTACTTCAAACCAATTTACCTGTTAGTGATAGTTTACGAGTACTTAAAGAGTACTCATGGCTTTGTCCCTGGCTATTCCCGTGGCCAGACTATAAAGAGAACTATCAGGAGGATGGACCGCAGAAAGGTTACGACAACTAGGATCATCTCTCATCGGTAGCATTGCCTGTGACCATGAAGATGGAGCTTCGCCCATGCTAACGTTATTATTATTATTTCGCTGCTTTGATTGTACTAAGACTGGATCATGAGATCCTTTATTTGTTGTAAGACCTTATTTATGGTTTGTAATGGATGATGAACTATGATACCAATCTGTTATGTCTCGCAAAAATGGTAATCATGGGATTGCAATATATGGCATAACAGGCATCTGGGATTAAAAATCCGGGTGTTGACAGTAAGTGCATAGACCACTAGGTCAAGTCGGCCAAGGTTATGGGAGATATAATCAAACTCTTGTTTGAAAAGTAAAATCCCAATTTGAAATGTCAAAGTCCTTATGGAGGGAGGAAAGGAAACCTACAAGGGAGAGGTTTCCCTCTTCCTCCCCAAGCCGTCGGCCACAAGGGGAGTTGGGGAGGACTCGGCCTCCCGTTGTCGCCTCCCTCCCATATAAACAAGGGATGGGGCGCCCCCTTGGACCTCACCCCAAAAACCCTAGGCCGCCGCCACCACCCTAGCCCTCCAAGCCGTCGCCTCCACCCAAGTAGCCAGCACCTCCTCCACTCGGAGCCTATGCCCTAGCCGTCGAAGCCCTCTCTCCTCCACCATACCTGCTCCGGCTTAGGCAAAGCCCTGCAGGATCTACTCCTCCACCTCCACCACCACACCGTTGTGCTGCTAGAATCGCGAGGAGATCTACAATCTTCGCTTTCACGGAACAAGGAGAGGAAGGTCTTCATCGAAAGTACGATGGTGACCGATCATGAAGCGCTGTCGGAACATGGCGCCAGAATGATCGTCTTCGTGATCTTGACATCGGCAAGTGAACGACTACATCAACCACGAGAATCCGATCTTGTTAAACGCTTTGGATCTATGAGGGTTAGTACTCTAAAAACTCGTTGCACCGATCTCGTAGATTAGATCTTGGCTTTTGTGTGTTCCCGCGATAGATTTTTTGTTTTCCATCCTGCGAACCCTACACTTGGCTCAACAAAGTGGCTTCCTACGAGCCTTGTAGTGAACATATTATTATGGAGATCTCTCCACAAATTTCACGACATAAGAAGTATGTTATCTTAAATTATTAATAATAACAATACCTTGATAGAGGTGTATCCTACATCCCCAAGAACGTTTTAGCCCTATTGAGTACAACCACGCTTTCACACAATCTTGTTACTTGCTTTCTTTTAATCGTTTTAATTACTTTTCTGCACACAACCAAAAACCTTTCAAACACTCTTTACTTGAGATCAAAGGCAACTTACAAATATCCTTTGGTAGATAATGACGAGGGGCATTAAGACCATTACCGATAGCTCTCTGTGGGTTCAATATATTTACTTCGAAACTAGCTACAATTGATCTGTGCACTTGCAGTTATCAATGGACAAGGCAAGGGAAATGAGTTGTCCACTCGCAGCTTATTTTAAGTGGAGTAAAAAGCAATGTCCCTCCACTGAATAGATAGAGAAGTAAATGCAAAAGCTTCCTCATGCTTCAGCTGTTGGGAGTTTGATGTATGTTATGGTGTGCACATAGCCTGACATTGCACAAGCGGTTAGTATTGTGAGCGGGTTTATGTCCAATCCAGGAAAACCACATTGGGCATCCGTGAAGTGGATTTTGAGGTATCTCCAGGGCAGCACTAATATGAAGCTTTTATCTGGTGGTATTGAGCCCAAGCTGATTGCATATTCAGATTCAGACTTGGCTAGAGATGTCGATGGAAATAAGTCTACTTCAGGTTATTTGATTACCCATTCAGGGGGAGCAGTGGCATGGAAAACCAGGTTGCAAAAGTGTGTGGCGCTAAACACAACTGATGCCAAGTCATCGCAGTAACTAAGGTGGGCAAGGAGCTATTGTGGCTGAAACGATTGTCTTGTGAGCTTGGTTTTGAGCAAGACAAGTATGTGCTATTTTGTGATAACCAAACTAACATTCACCTAAGTAAGAATGCAAGTTTTAATTTGAGGTCAAAGCATATTGATGTCCGTTATCATTGGATTTAAGATGTGCTGAATTCCAAGCAAATGCAAATTGAGAAGATGCACACATATGACAATGGGGCTAATATGTTGACCAAGGTGGTGACAAGAGGAAAGCTCGAGGTATGCCGTCGGCTCGCCGATATGACTGTCGGTTGATAGTGATACCCTCCATGATGTCGAAAGGGGGAGTTTGTTGGGCCATGTCCCTACACATGGAGGTTTGTTGGCAGCCCAACATCAGCCCATGAAAGTCCAACACGTTTCAACCATTGATCAACGTTCGTATCCAACGACTGAGGTGCTCCTTGGGAGAGGAGTAGAAAAGAAAAGCCTAGCCACCCTTGGTGGCTGTGAGTGTGAGTGTCTCAATTAGAGAGTGTGAGCTAAGCAAGCAAGCCATGTTGGTTGTTGAGATAGGGTGAGATAACACACAAGAACACCACAACCTAGTGAGAAGAGAGGAAGAAGAAGGAGAGGTGATTTCTGTCCAGATTTCTGAGATCTGACCGGTATGTCTTCGAGATGGTGTTTGGAGGTTCAAACGTGCTTGGATTGGCTCGAAACTTGGTGATCTTGTTCCTTGATTTGAGTACTTCTATTTGGTTAGATGGTTTGGGATTTGGGTCAGTGTAGCATTAGATTTGGAAGCGATTTAGTCAGCTCGGACTGTTGCAGTTTTAGCACATAGCAGTTTTGGTAGGCTAACAGTTTGGGCAGGCAAACGGTGTCCGATTGAGCTGAATTTGGCATGTATATTGGGTACGCATATGCCATCTTGTCTACCAAGTTTGGTGCTGATTGGATCTGTGGTTTAAGAGCGGTTTGTTGATTACCGAGTAGGACAAAAACTAAGATACTCTGCTTTGCTGTAATCTTTTTCTCAGGTGGTTGTTGTTGTTGTTGTTGCCGGTTGGTAACATGCTGAATGTGTTGTACATCTCTAGATGTTCTAGAGAAGACTCTATATCCAGGTTGCTCATAGTTAATCTCGTGTGGACCGGTTGGTCCACACTCGTGGTTTTTTCCTCCTCACCTTGAGGAGATTTTTCCACGTAAATCCTTATGTAACATGTGCATGTGCTCATTGTTTTATTTCCTCTGCATATCTGTTGATTGAAGCTATCTTTGTGGTTCACCACAAGCAGCAAGGGTTGTGTATCTTCCTTCCAACACAATCATTCTGGTCCACAAAACATAATTTCCTACTCCCTCTCTATAGAAATAAACGACTTGGGTTTATATAGATTCGAGCGTATTTATTACTAAAATACGTCTAGATACATTCAAATTTAGACAAAACCAAGTTAGTTATTTCTGAACAAAAGAAGTACATTTTATGGGGGTAAGTTGAGCATGAAACTTGGTCTAGTATTGACATTATTGTGCACTTCACAGGATGAAATGCCGCTCTTTGGTTACAAATCTATGAAGCTGAACATGATTGTCCGGAAAAGTTGCGTATATTTTTTTTTATAATGCAATCTAAATTGGTAGAGACAACAACCAGCATTACTTAGAGGCACTATAATACTAACATGTACTAGCACCTAGGGGTGGGCAAACCCGGTTTGCCGGTTTAGCCGGTTTCAGCTTAGTTCATTATTTTTACTAAACTAGAAATAAGAATTAGATTTGTGAAATGAACTACACCCACGAGCCGGTTTAAAACAGTTTACAACAGTGTCAGTTTTGCCCACCCTTAGCACCGTTGAATATTATAACCGCAAATTGAGGGGTTACGTTACGTCATACAATTGTAGTTCATAATAAATACCACACCAAGGTTTTCTTTGTTCCTAAAATAGAAGAATAGCACGCGTGTTATAGCAGAAATATATAAAAGAACCACGATTTGTGAACGAAAGGGTATAAGACGCATGTAACATGATTTCGCAAAAGAAAAAGACACATGTAACATGGAGTTGTCTATAGAAATATGCAAATTCAATTGGTCATTGTAGTCAATAGGCTAAATTTAAGGGGCGTACTACGCGTCTTCGGGGGATAATTCTCCGAAATTTACCGGGTCCTTCTTCTGACACGTGTCCTCTAAAAAGGCCATAAATCCCACTTTTGCTACAAACAGATCCACTTTTGCTGCAAATAGTCCCGCTTTGGCTACATGTAGCAGAAAACGGTTCGTTCTAGAAAAAGAATAAATAGACTAGACCTCGTCCGAGAGTTTGTCGAAGACTTCGTCGGCGACCTTGTAGCAAAAAAATATCCTAATATAGCAAAACTGGCATCGCCGGAGACGCTTGCCTAAAATATCGTCGTCGGAGACCTTGTAGCTAAAAATTTACACTAATGTAGCAAAATTATAAAACGGTTGTAGTAAAATATTTTTTCTAATGTAGCAAAAGGGAACATCGCCAGAGACTCTAGCCGAAGACCTCGTAGCAAAACTGTAGAGATTGGTTGTAGCAAAAAATTTGTACGAAAGTAGCAAAAAATATATGAATATATAGCAAAAATAATATGCTAAGTTAGCAAAACGTTCGTAGCAAAAAACAAAAGACAGACACAAAAGTAGCGACATCGGCCAACTAGAGTAGCAAGTGATCTAGACTGTAGTAGCAACAGGCGGATACCTATGTAGCATTGCCCTCACAGGGGACGTGGATGTGTGTTACCGCGTCGTGCTCGCAGCAGCCATGGCCGCTCCGGCGTGTGCAGGCAGGCCGTGCTCCGCAAGACGTGTAGGCAGGCTCCGAAGAGGTGCCGGCGGCGGCGCGGTGCTGCGACGCGGGGCTTGACGCGGTGGAGCGGGATGGCGCGCGGCGCTTCGACGAGGTGGAGCAGGATGGCAGTGCGGCGCTCCGGCGAGGTGGAGCGGTACGGCCCATGCTCCGGCGAGATATAGTCGGCAGCCCGGCACTGTGTGAAGACAGACTGCGGCGGCGGCGAGAGCTCACGGGCGAGCTGTGCGGCAGCCCGGCGGTGGGCCGGCGGTGTGCCGGCGGTGGGGCTGGGCAGCAGCCGTGCAAGCAGCCGGCGGCGCGAGCGGCCCTGGTTCACGCGAGAAGAAACAAGAAAAAGTTAGGAAGGGATAAGAAACGAAGGACCCCACCACGTTTCGTACGGTACGCTGCCTTCACGCGATGACCCGGGGGATCAAGTCACGGGATCCCTCGGGATCTGTATCATTTTCCGTAATTTAATCAATGTGAATGGTTATGTATCTGACCAAATTATCAAAGAATAGGACCTTAAGATCGAAAGTAGGTATATATGTTAGGTGCAAGGGCTCAGGCCAACAGATAATGAATACACATATTTACACACGTTCAGGCGTCTCGGTACAATGAGAAACCCTACTTCGTTCTGCCCAAGGATTTAATTGATATGAAAAATCCAAGTATACACGATTACAGAGTGGGTTCATGTTGAATAAAAGTACTCCTTTAAACCCATATTAGTTGACTCAAATTTGTCTACATACATGTGAAACTAGCACATTTATATTTAGATAAATCTAAATCAACTAATATAGATCAAAAGCAGTATCAAAGATTCGTTCGAATCAAATAAATTCTAAAGAATCCATGTTGAACATCAAAAGGAAGACGTACTTGTCGCAAAAGAAAAACAGGTCGTATAGAAAATTTTATTTCTCAATGAACCAAGTTGCATCGTAAAAACCTTAGTTAAACAAAGTGTCATGTGCAAAAAGGTCTAGATATGTTCAACTTGACTGGCTGCAAATATTCTAATCTAAAGTCGCACTCCATGAACCTACCTAGCAGCCATTAGGATGAAATTTCAATGTCAAGAACATTGAAGTTGAAGAGATAAGAAGTTATTCTTCAGTCAGTTGCGAAATAGACATTGCCTTAAGAAATTGGTAAACGGCCAGAAACTTTTCTGACTTTTACCTCTCATCGGAAGACAGAGACCAAACGAGAGAGAGAGAAGCCATAGGCTTGTACCTATAGTACCATGTTTTCCACCTTCATCTTCTCACAAATCTAATTACCTCCTGCTCCATATACAGAGCAAATCAATGGCGGGCATAGTTGGTTCTGCCGTCGCCAGCGAGGCAGTCCGAAGATTATCTTTGCTTCTGTCAGGAAAAGAAGACCGTGATCGAGAGACTACCGAGATCAAAGTGGAACGAGTAGAGATGGCCGTGCTCAAGATCGAAACCGTCGTCGCCATGTCTGGAGATTGGCAGATCGTGCACGCCCCGCTACTCCGGTGGAGGGCAAAGCTGAAGCGTGTGCTCAAGGAAGGCAAAGGTATCGTACGCGCTCACAGAAGAAATACTGCTGCTACCAGCTTGGAGCGGCGGCTGGACCGAAGCAACTCCCTCCCATGGCGGATGGCTCAGGTGGCTAGGCGATTCATGCCTTTCAGCCGTGGAAATGATCATCCTGGCGATGACGACGATCTGACCGACGCCACGGTGAGACGGTTCCAGAGAATTGCAGAGGGCGCTGACGACTTCCTCAAATTCGTCAGGTGCGGCGGCGGCCGTCCAAGGATCTTGATGTTCCTCCCAAGTTTCGCTCGGTCGCTGGCGGCCGGGGAAACAATAGAGTTGTCACTCAGGATGGAGGGCGGCACCGCGGTGATGCTTCTGCAGCCATGGTGGCTCGAGCTCGCAGGAAGCGACGATGGGACGAAGGCGGCGGCGTGCCTGTGGTTGCTCTACGAACACGACGTGGAGTGGGAGAGAAACATCAGTATGATGGCGGCGTTCCGTACGTCCGAGGCCCTGGATGTCACCAGGGTCGCCGCCAACTGCGTGGATCTCCTGCCGCCCCAGTTCGGCGCTGCCCGTGCGACCATGAAGGAGCTCGTCGCTGAGATGGCCTTCCATGGAAGAAGCTCTTCCGCTAATATGGCTGCCGTGTACGTGTCATTAATCCGCGTTGTCCAGGCCAGTCTCGAAAAGCCGAGCTCGCGACGACGAGGCGTCGCGCAGAGTTCACCGGTGGCGGGCCGCGATTGCCGGAGGAAATCCTGATGGTCTCTACCCACTCCTACGTCCGGAACTCGTCGTCTGAACACGGCAGTTTGCCTATGAAGATGGTTTGGCACAGGTCCCCGCTTTACCTGCCCAAGATGCTCTCCGAACAACACGAACACGTTGAGCTGCTGCCGGGAATGGCGGATGGGTTTGAGGCAGCTGGAGCAGTCGATCACGGAAGGCAATGGTGGTGCCCATCAAGCTCGACACGGCTGTCGATTGTACCCGTTTCTTCTCCGCCCAAATCCGTTCTGCAATGGTGTAAGGACAGAGTTCTCACTAGCCGTATCAGCACCACGGATTGTCCAGAGATGTGGTTTGGAGGTCGGGAGAGATCTTTGTCGTCTTGGCACCAACGCGGTGATATTTGCGAGTGTCGCCGTTCCTTCTTGAAGGGCGCCGGGTGTACCTCTTCTCCACTCCCTGTAGCATACCGGTGGAAATCCTAGAACCAATCCGGGCAACAGCATCGCCGTCGTCGTCGTTTTCCTTATTGGAGGTGCTGTTTGGTACAAGCGAGTCGGAGCACTAGGATCATGGTGAAAATACTCCAGGGGATGCAGTGGCTGTGAGTCATCTTTGTTTTTATTGATCCGCCGATGTCGGTATTGTTTTCTTTTTTTTCTTTTGGGCTTGTGTTGTTTGTCTCGGGCAGTGGACTTAAAGTTGTATTGGGGTTGCTATATTAATATAGCATAACGAAAAACTGTTTCGACAAGCCGTAGTAGCACTAGCACGGAGTTGCATGACAAGTACGAACTTTCAGCAAGGGCCTAAAAAGGACAAAATGTTGTGTGGCTAATAGCGCGTGGTGGAAATCTACAATTTTGCCTTGAGAATTGCGCACATTGGTCCTACCATGTCGCATTTTAAAAGGAATCTACATGTATCATGTGTGTAAAAATGGAAGAATCTTTTAAGTTGTAAATGTGTAAAAACGAAAGAACCTTTTAAGTTTCCTGAAAACTTGTTGGCGCACGAGCGCTGGACTGACGGGCCGAGCGCACCTCTAAAAAAGGAAGTCTCTATTGTTCTGTCTTATACAAAACAGATAAGTAAAAGACTCTATGCAATTACCGCACCCTTCATCTACCGCTGCGTCAGATTACAGTACCGAGCATACCAACAAAAAAGGAAGCTCTGTGCTTAATTTCCTTTTTTTAGAAATTGGAAATACTATAACGTTTGAACCACATGTCGGAATTTCAGATCCGTTTTCACTTTTGGAACCCTCGTAACGAACTCTTCAAAACTAGATCCCATTTGTATATGTTTCGGAAAAAAACTTAACAGGCAACTTTTGTTTGCGACCGACCAACTTTGATTCATGACAAAGCAACTTTTGTGCGATAAGGGAAAACTACATCAGAGTCCGATAAGGCAACTTTAGTGCCCTTCTGAGCAAGTTTGGTGCCCGTCTGAGCAATATTCGTATCTTGACAAATTTGATACCCTTGCGACGAGGCAACTTTGGTGCCCGGCGAGGCAATTCGATGTCCGGTGAGGCAACTTTGGTGCCCGGTGAGGCAATTTTGAAGCCCGGCGAGGCAAGTTTGGTGCCTAAAGAGGCAACTTTGAAGCCCGGCGAGGCAACTTTTTCCCGGCGAGACAACTTTGGTGCCCGGCGAGGCAACGTTGGAGCCCGACGAGGCAACTTTTTCTCGACGAGGCAACTTTGGTGCCCGGCGAGGCAACTTTGAAGCCAGATGAGGCAACTTTTGCCCGGCGAGACAACTTTGGTGCCCGGTGAGGCAATTTCGGAGCCCGGCGAGGCAAAATTTTCCCGGTGAGGCAACTTTGAAGCCCAATGAGGCAACTTTTGCCCGACGAGGCAAATCGATGCCCGGTGAGGCAACTTTGAAGCCCGTCGAGGCAAGTTCGATGCCTAAACAGGCAACTTTGAAGCCCGGCGAGGCACCTTTTTCCCGGCGAGACAACTTTGGTGCCCGGCGAAGCAACATTGGAGCCCGACGAGGCAACTTTTTCTCGGCGAGGTAACTTTGGTACCCGGAGAGGCAACTTTGAAGCCAGATGACGCAACTTTTGCCCGGTGAGACAACTTCGGTGCCCGGCGAGGTAATTTTGGAGCCCGGCGAGGCAACTTTGAAGCCCGATGAGGCAACTTTTGCCCGGGGAGACAACTGTGGTGCCCGGTGAGGCAACTTTGAAGCCTGTCGAGGCAAGTTCGGTGCCTAAAGAGGCAACTTTGAAGCCCGGCTAGGCAACTTTTTTCCGGCGAGACAACTTCGGTGCCCGGCGAGGCAACATTAGAGCCCGACGAGGAAACTTTTTCTCCGCGAGGTAACTTTGGTGCCCGGCGAGGCAACTTTGAAGCCAGATGAGGCAACTTTTGCCCAGCGAGACAACTTCGATGCCCGACGAGGCAATTTCGGAGCCCGGCGAGGCAAATTTTTCTCGGCGAGACAACTTTGAAGCCCGGAGAGGCAACTTTTGCCCGGCGAGGAAACTTTCGGTGCCTGGTGAGGCAACTTTAGAGCCCGGCG
Organism: Avena insularis; assembly: GCA_023614405.1. Lineage (NCBI taxonomy): Eukaryota > Viridiplantae > Streptophyta > Magnoliopsida > Poales > Poaceae > Avena > Avena insularis. Next base: position 278,382,914 of record CM042685.1, read on the forward strand.
AGGCAACTTCGGTGCACGGCGAGGCAACTTTGCTTACTGCGGCACAAAAATTGCTTACTGGGGCATAAAAGTTTTCTCGCCAGGCTCATTAGGAGACTCAAATTTGTCAAGATATAAATATTGCTCAGACGGGCACCAAAGTTGCTCAGACTAGCACTAAAGTTGCTTTGTCATGAATCAAAGTTGGTCGGTCGCACACAAAAGTTGTCTGTTAAGTTTTGTTGCCGAAACATATACAAATAAGATCTAGTTTTGAAGAGTTCATTGCGAGGGTTCCGAAAGTGAAAACGGATCTTAATTCCGACATATGGTTCAAACGTTATAGTATTTTCAATTTTTAGAAAAAGGAATTAATGCACGAAACTTCATTTTTGTTAATGCGCTCAGGGCTGCTATCTGCCGCAGCGGTAGGTGGAGGAACATGCTTGTCGGAGTTAGCAAAATTTTGATTGGAAATTTGATTAGGAAGGACAATTGTCTTTTTTCTGTCCCAGACATGCGAAAGTATTGTGGCGCGCCTGAAACGACAATCTGGCGCCTGGACGCTTGCTAGACATACCCTTTAAGTTTTATGTGTATAAAAGCGGAAGATTTTAGCCTCATGCACACTATTCTTTAAAATTTAAGAAAGAACTCTATAGATTCAGCAAAAAAACGCAGGATTTTGTATGCAAGATGTTCCGGACTTAAACCTGAACAACAAAGAACTTTATAGATTCAAACAGCCAAAATATTTAAATTAAATTGAAAAGTATTAAATATTATTCATTTCGAAGAGTTCATTGTGCATAAGTCAAATATATAAACAGAATTAAATTTGCATGCGTTATATGTAAGTTGCACTGCATATTTAGTAGGCAGTACATTTATAAGAATTTACACCAGTTTATACTATAAGAATTTACAAAGTATTATTATTAGTACTCCCTTCGCATTCATAATAATAAGGGTCACTGATTTAGTACTCAGGACACTTGATCGGAGGGAGTAGCTATTTTCTATTCTGCCGTGCCTTTTATTTGCGTCCTAACATTTTGTTTTCAGGATATTCATTTTGGCTCGCAGGTGCAAATGCAGCTATTATGAGAAAACATATTTTAAAATGTCAAAAAATTCAAAAAAAAATCTGCATATGCATTAGATCATTTTATGTTGGTTCACAAGTTTTTAGGATGAAAGAATATTTTATGTGTCATGTATAAAAAGACAAAATGTGTCACAAGAATACGACTATTTACATGATATTTTTTGTGTTTTAGACACAACATAAAATGTTCTTTCATCCTAAAAACTTGTGAACCAACATAAAATGTTCGAATGTATATGTAGAATTTTTTTTCGATTTTTTTGACATTTCAAAATATGTTTTCTTATAATAGATGCATTTGCACCCATGAGCCGAATTGCCGCCTCCCTTCTTTTCTTTCTAAAAAAATGTTGACCAAGTTTTACATGTAGCATATCCTTTTGATTTAAATTGACAAAGGATGTATCATTTCTGCAAGAACATGGGAGAATGACCAGGTTCCAAACAGGTTGTTTCAAATCTATAACCTCAAGGGAACTCTTAGCGTTAGTTTTACAGAACTCCAAAGGGTGTTCATGACATTTTGCAATGGCACTCTAAAGGGTGTTCATGACATCTTGCAATGGCATGGCAATGTCTATCTCTAAAATTAAATATCATTGGTACAAAAGTTACATCGTTGGTGCCTTGTGGGAAGAACCATTACAACGGCGGCGTATCACTGCTTGCTAATTTATAGCTTAGTATTACAGAAGAAATACACTGTTTGATGGCTTCAAAATCTTCCGCGACTCGAAGAGCAAACCCTGACTTTAGCTGCACCAACGACCGACTATATAGCATGATGACTTCAGTTTCTTGTCAGCCTTTCTCGCCCAGTTCAGCTCAGCCATTATCTGATCGTGACGCTGCTAACGTAAGGTCCGTGAATTCGGACCTCTCTCGAAACATCAGTGCCAGAGCTTTGTTCATGAACTGATCTAGTGTGTTGCGCCAGAGAGCTGCTCTACATGCTGAGTTATTGTATCAGGGCATGGAGACTGGGCGCGTAATAGTTCCAAACGTTGGAACGGGTGTGCAAATTGCAGAATATAGTCTTCATCTGTAAAGATGGGGAAAACAATATCATGCGTGCAAAGAGAAGTTCTCAAGATTATGAATGGCAACAAGTGCATGTATTTTTCGAGTGAAAGATGAAAATGCATCTACGGGTGAAGACAACGTTTGTGAACGAAAGGGTATATATAGCAGAAATATATAAAAGAACCACGTTTGTGAACGAAAGGGTATAAGACGCATGTAACATGATTTCGCAAAAGAAAAAGACGCATGTAACATGGAGTTGTCTATAGAAATATGCAAATTCAATTGGTCATTGTAGTCAATAGGCTAAATTTAAGGGCGACTACGGCGTCCGGGGGATAATTCTCCGAAATTTACCGGGTCCTCCTTCTGACACGTGTCCTCCAAAAAGGCCATAAATCCCACTTTTGCTACAAACACATCCACTTTTGCTACAAATAGTCCCGCTTTGGCTACATGTAGCAGAAAACGGTTCGTTTTAGAAAAAGAATAAATAGATTAGACCTCGTCCGAGAGTTTGTCGAAGACTTCGTCGGCGACCTTGTAGCAAAAAAATATCCTAATATAGCAAAACTGGCATCGCCGGAGACGCTTGCCTAAAATATCGTCGTCGGAGACCTTGTAGCTAAAAATTTACACTAATGTAGCAAAATTATAAAACGGTTGTAGTAAAATATTTTTTCTAATGTAGCAAAAGGGAACATCGCCAGAGACTCTAGCCGAAGACCTCGTAGCAAAACTGTAGAGATTGGTTGTAGCAAAAAATTTGTACGAAAGTAGCAAAAAATATATGAATATATAGCAAAAATAATATGCTAAGTTAGCAAAACGTTCGTAGCAAAAAACAAAAGACAGACACAAAAGTAGCGACATCGGCCAACTAGAGTAGCAAGTGATCTAGACTGTAGTAGCACTAGGCGGACACCTATGTAGCATTGCCCTCACAGGGGACGTGGATGTGTGTTACCGCGTCGTGCTCGCAGCAGCCATGGCCGCTCCGGCGTGTGCAGGCAGGCCGTGCTCCGCAAGACGTGTAGGCAGGCTCCGAAGAGGTGCAGCGGTGCGGCGGGATGGGCGCATGGCGCTGGGCGGTGGAGATGGAATGGCGCCCATGCTCCGGCGAGATATAGTCGGCAGCCCGGCACTGTGTGAAGACAGACTGCGGCGGCGGCGAGAGCTCGTCTCGGTACAATGAGAAACCCTACTTCGTTCTGCCCAAGGATTTAATTGATATGAAAAATCCAAGTATACACGATTACAGAGTGGGTTCATGTTGAATAAAAGTACTCCTTTAAACCCATATTAGTTGACTCAAATTTGTCTACATACATGTGAAACTAGCACATTTATATTTAGATAAATCTAAATCAACTAATATGGATCAAAAGCAGTATCAAAGATTCGTTCGAATCAAATAAATTCTAAAGAATCCATGTTGAACATCAAAAAGAAGACGTACTTGTCGCAAAAGAAAAACAGGTCGTATAGAAAATTTTATTTCTCAATGAACCAAGTTGCATCGTAAAAACCTTAGTTAAACAAAGTGTCATGTGCAAAAAGGTCTAGATATGTTCAACTTGACTGGCTGCAAATATTCTAATCTAAAGTCGCACTCCATGAACCTACCTAGCAGCCATTAGGATGAAATTTCAATGTCAAGAACATTGAAGTTGAAGAGATAAGAAGTTATTCTTCAGTCAGTTGCGAAATAGACATTGCCTTAAGAAATTGGTAAACGGCCAGAAACTTTTCTGACTTTTACCTCTCATCGGAAGACAGAGACCAAACGAGAGAGAGAGAAGCCATAGGCTTGTACCTATAGTACCATGTTTTCCACCTTCATCTTCTCACAAATCTAATTACCTCCTGCTCCATATACAGAGCAAATCAATGGGCATAGTTGGTTCTGCTGTCGCCAGCGAGGCAGTCCGAAGATTATCTTTGCTTCTGTCAGGAAAGAAGACCGTGATCGAGACTACCAAGATCAAAGTGGAGCAGTAGAGATGGCGTGCTCAAGATCGAAACCGTCGCCGCCATGTCTGGAGATTGGCAGATCGTGCACGCCTGCCATTCTCCGGTGGAGGGCAAAGCTGAAGCGTGTGCTCAAGGAAGGCAAAGGTATCGACGCGCCACAGAAGAAATACTGCTGCTACCAGCTTGGAGCGGCTGGACCGGGCAACTCCCTCCCATGGCGGATGGCTCAGGTGGCTAGGCGATTCATGCCTTTCAGCCGTGGAAATGATCATCCTGGCGATGACGACGATCTGACCGACGCCACGGTGAGACGGTTCCAGAGAATTGCAGAGGGCGCTGACGACTTCCTCAAATTCGTCAGGTGCGGCGGCGGCCGTCCAAGGATCTTGATGTTCCTCCCAAGTTTCGCCGTCGCTGGCGGCGGGAAACAATAGAGTTGTCACTCATTATGGAGGGCGGCACCGCGGTGATGCTTCTGCAGCCATGGTGGCTCGAGCTCGCAGGAAGCGACGATGGGACGAAGGCGGCGGCGTGCCTGTGGTTGCTCTACGAACACGACGTGGAGTGGGAGAGAAACATCAGTATGATGGCGGCGTTCCGTACGTCCGAGGCCCTGGATGTCACCAGGGTCGCCGCCAACTGCGTGGATCTCCTGCCGCCCCAGTTCGGCGCTGCCCGTGCGACCATGAAGGAGCTCGTCGCTGAGATGGCCTTCCATGGAAGAAGCTCTTCCGCTAATATGGCTGCCGTGTACGTGTCATTAATCCGCGTTGTCCAGGCCAGTCTCGAGTACGGCTTCGAGCCTGCGACGACGAGGCGTCGCGCAGAGTTCACCGGTGGCGGGCCGCGATTGCCGGAGGAAATCCTGATGGTCTCTACCCACTCCTACGTCCGGAACTCGTCGTCTGAACACGGCAGTTTGCCTATGAAGATGGTTTGGCACAGGTCCCCGCTTTACCTGCCCAAGATGCTCTCCGAACAACACGAACACGTTGAGCTGCTGCCGGGAATGGCGGATGGGTTTGAGGCAGCTGGAGCAGTCGATCACGGAAGGCAATGGTGGTGCCCATCAAGCTCGACACGGCTGTCGATTGTACCCGTTTCTTCTCCGCCCAAATCCGTTCTGCAATGGTGTAAGGACAGAGTTCTCACTAGCCGTATCAGCACCACGGATTGTCCAGAGATGTGGTTTGGAGGTCGGGAGAGATCTTTGTCGTCTTGGCACCAACGGTGATATTTTGAGTGTCGCCGTTCCTTCTTGAAGGGCGCCGGGTGTACCTCTTCTCCACTCCCTGTAGCATACCGGTGGAAATCCTAGAACCAATCCGGGCAACAGCATCGCCGTCGTCGTCGTTTTCCTTATTGGAGGTGCTGTTTGGTACAAGCGGTCGAGCACTAGGATCATGGTGAAAATACTCCAGGGGATGCAGTGGCTGTGAGTCATCTTTGTTTTTATTGATCCGCCGATGTCGGTATTGTTTTCTTTTTTTTCTTTTGGGCTTGTGTTGTTTGTCTCGGGCAGTGGACTTAAAGTTGTATTGGGGTTGCTATATTAATATAGCATAATGAAAAACTGTTTCGACAAGCCGTAGTAGCACTAGCACGGAGTTGCATGACAAGTACGAACTTTCAGCAAGGGCCTAAAAAGGACAAAATGTTGTGTGGCTAATAGCGCGTGGTGGAAATCTACAATTTTGCCTTGAGAATTGCGCACATTGGTCCTACCATGTCGCATTTTAAAAGGAATCTACATGTATCATGTGTGTAAAAATGGAAGAATCTTTTAAGTTGTAAATGTGTAAAAACGAAAGAACCTTTTAAGTTTCCTGAAAACTTGTTGGCGCACGAGCGCTGGACTGACGGGCCGAGCGCACCTCTAAAAAAGGAAGTCTCTATTGTTCTGTCTTATACAAAACAGATAAGTAAAAGACTCTATGCAATTACCGCACCCTTCATCTACCGCTGCGTCAGATTACAGTCCCGAGCATACCAACAAAAAAGGAAGCTCTGTGCTTAATTTCCTTTTTTTAGATATTGGAAATACTATAACGTTTGAACCACATGTCGGAATTTCAGATCCGTTTTCACTTTTGGAACCCTCGTAACGAACTCTTCAAAACTAGATCCCATTTGTATATGTTTCGGAAAAAAACTTAACAGGCAACTTTTGTTTGCGACCGACCAACTTTGATTCATGACAAAGCAACTTTTGTGCGATAAGGGAAAACTACATCAGAGTCCGATAAGGCAACTTTAGTGCCCTTCTGAGCAAGTTTGGTGCCCGTCTGAGCAATATTCGTATCTTGACAAATTTGATACCCTTGCGACGAGGCAACTTTGGTGCCCGGCGAGGCAATTCGATGTCCGGTGAGGCAACTTTGGTGCCCGGTGAGGCAATTTTGAAGCCCGGCGAGGCAAGTTTGGTGCCTAAAGAGGCAACTTTGAAGCCCGGCGAGGCAACTTTTTCCCGGCGAGACAACTTTGGTGCCCGGCGAGGCAACGTTGGAGCCCGACGAGGCAACTTTTTCTCGACGAGGCAACTTTGGTGCCCGGTGAGGCAACTTTGAAGCCAGATGAGGCAACTTTTGCCCGGCGAGACAACTTTGGTGCCCGGTGAGGCAATTTCGGAGCCCGGCGAGGCAAAATTTTCCCGGTGAGGCAACTTTGAAGCCCAATGAGGCAACTTTTGCCCGACGAGGCAAATCGATGCCCGGTGAGGCAACTTTGAAGCCCGTCGAGGCAAGTTCGATGCCTAAAGAGGCAACTTTGAAGCCCGGCGAGGCACCTTTTTCCCGGCGAGACAACTTGGTGCCCGGCGAAGCAACATTGGAGCCCGACGAGGCAACTTTTTCTCGGCGAGGTAACTTTGGTACCCGGAGAGGCAACTTTGAAGCCAGATGACGCAACTTTTGCCCGGTGAGACAACTTCGGTGCCCGGCGAGGCAATTTCGGAGCCCGGCGAGGCAACTTTGAAGCCCGATGAGGCAACTTTTGCCCGGGGAGACAACTGTGGTGCCCGGTGAGGCAACTTTGAAGCCTGTCGAGGCAAGTTCGGTGCCTAAATAGGCAACTTTGAAGCCCGGCTAGGCAACTTTTTTCCGGCGAGACAACTTCGGTGCCCGGCGAGGCAACATTAGAGCCCGACGAGGAAACTTTTTCTCGGCGAGGTAACTTTGGTGCCCGGCGAGGCAACTTTGAAGCCAGATGAGGCAACTTTTGCCCAGCGAGACAACTTCGATGCCCGACGAGGCAATTTCGGAGCCCGGCGAGGCAAATTTTTCTCGGCGAGACAACTTTGAAGCCCGGAGAGGCAACTTTTGCCCGGCGAGGAAACTTTCGGTGCCTGGTGAGGCAACTTTGGAGCCCGGCGAGGCAACTTCGGTGCACGGCGAGGCAACTTTGCTTACTACGGCACAAAAATTGCTTACTGGGGCATAAAAGTTTTCTCGCCAGGCTCATTAGGAGACTCAAATTTGTCAAGATATAAATATTGCTCAGACGGGCACCAAAGTTGCTCAGACTAGCACTAAAGTTGCTTTGTCATGAATCAAAGTTGGTCGGTCGCACACAAAAGTTGTCTGTTAAGTTTTGTTGCCGAAACATATACAAATAAGATCTAGTTTTGAAGAGTTCATTGCGAGGGTTCCGAAAATGAAAACGGATCTTAATTCCGACATATGGTTCAAACGTTATAGTATTTTCAATTTTTAGAAAAAGGAATTAATGCACGAAACTTCATTTTTGTTAATGCGCTCAGGGCTGCTATCTGCCGCAGCGGTAGGTGGAGGAACATGCTTGTCGGAGTTGGCAAAATTTTGATTGGAAATTTGATTAGGAAGGACAATTGTCTTTTTTTTCTGTCCGTATCTGCGTCAAGTAGTATTGTGGCGCTGAAACGACAATCTGGACGCTTGCTAGACATACCCTTTAAGTTTTATGTGTATAAAAGCGGAAGATTTTAGCCTCATGCACACTATTCTTTAAAATTTAAGAAAGAACTCTATAGATTCAGCAAAAAAACGCAGGATTTTGTATGCAAGATGTTTCGGACTTAAACCTGAACAACAAAGAACTTTATAGATTCAAACAGCCAAAATATTTAAATTAAATTGAAAAGTATTAAATATTATTCATTTCGAAGAGTTCATTGTGCATAAGTCAAATATATAAACAGAATTAAATTTGCATGCGTTATATGTAAGTTGCACTGCATATTTAGTAGGCAGTACATTTATAAGAATTTACACCAGTTTATACTATAAGAATTTACAAAGTATTATTATTAGTACTTCGCATTCATAATAATAAGGGTCACTGATTTAGTACTCAGGACACTTGATCGGAGGAGTAGCTATTTTCTATTCTGCCTTTTTTATTTGCGTCTTAATATTTTGTTTTCAGGATATTCATTTTTGGCATGAGGTGCAAATGCAGCTATTATGAGAAAACATATTTTAAAATGTCAAAAAATTCAAAAAAAGATCTGCATATGCATTAGATCATTTTATGTTGGTTCACAAGTTTTTAGGATGAAAGAATATTTTATGTGTCATGTATAAAATGACAAAATGTGTCACAAGAATACGACTATTTACATGATATTTTTTGTCTTTTAGACACAACACATAAAATGTTCTTTCATCCTAAAACTTGTGAACCAACATAAAATGTTCAATGTATATGTTTTTCGATTTTTGACATTTCAAAATATGTTTTCATAATAGATGCATTTGCACCATGAGCTGAATTGCCGCCTCCCTTCTTTTCTTTCTAAAAAAATGTTGACCAAGTTTTACATGTAGCATATCCTTTTGATTTAAATTGACAAAGGATGTATCATTTCTGCAAGAACATGGGAGAATGACCAGGTTCCAAACAGGTTGTTTCAAATCTATAACCTCAAGGGAACTCTTAGCGTTAGTTTTACAGAACTCCAAAGGGTGTTCATGACATTTTGCAATGGCACTCTAAAGGGTGTTCATGACATCTTGCAATGGCATGGCAATGTCTATCTCTAAAATTAAATATCATTGGTACAAAAGTTACATCGTTGGTGCCTTGTGGGAAGAACCATTACAACGGCGGCGTATCACTGCTTGCTAATTTATAGCTTAGTATTACAGAAGAAATACACTGTTTGATGGCTTCAAAATCTCTTCCGCGACTCGAAGAGCAAACCCTGACTTTAGCTGCACCAACGACCGACTATATAGCATGATGACTTCAGTTTCTTGTCAGCCTTTCTCGCCCAGTTCAGCTCAGCCATTATCTGATCGTGACGCTGCTAACGTAAGGTCCGTGAATTCGGACCTCTCTCGAAACATCAGTGCCAGAGCTTTGTTCATGAACTGATCTAGTGTGTTGCGCCAGAGAGCTGCTCTACATGCTGAGTTATTGTATCAGGGCATGGAGACTGGGCGCGTAATAGTTCCAAACGTTGGAACGGGTGTGCAAATTGCAGAATATAGTCTTCATCTTTAAAGATGGGGCAAACAATATCATGCGTGCAAAGAGAAGTTCTCAAGATTATGAATGGCAACAAGTGCATGTATTTTTCGAGTGAAAGATGAAAATGCATCTACGGGTGAAGACAACGTTTGTGAACGAAAGGGTATATATAGCAGAAATATATAAAAGAACCACGTTTGTGAACGAAAGGGTATAAGACGCATGTAACATGATTTCGCAAAAGAAAAATACGCATGTAACATGGAGTTGTCTATAGAAATATGCAAATTCAATTGGTCATTGTAGTCAATAGGCTAAATTTAAGGGGCGTACTACGTCGTCTCCGGGGGATAATTCTCCGAAATTTACCGGATCCTCCTTCTGACACGTGTCTTTCAAAAAGGCCATAAATCTTACTTTTGCTACAAACATATCCACTTTTGCTACAAATAGTCTCGCTTTGGCTACATGTAGCAGAAAACGGTTCATTTTAGAAAAAGAATAAATAGACTAGACCTCGTCCGAGAGTTTGTCGAAGACTTCGTCGGCGACCTTGTAGCAAAAAAATATCCTAATATAGCAAAACTGGCATCGCCGGAGACGCTTGCCTAAAATATCGTCGTCGGAGACCTTGCAGCTAAAAATTTACACTAATGTAGCAAAATTATAAAACGGTTGTAGTAAAATATTTTTTCTAATGTAGCAAAAGGGAACATCGCCAGAGACTCTAGCCGAAGACCTCGTAGCAAAACTGTAGAGATTGGTTGTAGCAAAAAATTTGTACGAAAGTAGCAAAAAATATATGAATATATAGCAAAAATAATATGCTAAGTTAGCAAAACGTTCGTAGCAAAAAACAAAAGACAGACACAAAAGTAGCGACATCGGCCAACTAGAGTAGCAAGTGATCTAGACTGTAGTAGCAACAGGCGGATACCTATGTAGCATTGCCCTCACAGGGGACGTGGATGTGTGTTACCGCGTCGTGCTCGCAGCAGCCATGGCCGCTCCGGCGTGTGCAGGCAGGCGCTCGCAAGGCGTGTAGGCAGGCTCAAGAAGGTGCGGCGGCGCGGCTGAGGTGCTGCGGAGCGGCGGCGCTTCGACGAGGTGGAGCAGGATGGCGGCGGCGCGGCGGGTGGGAGCTGCACGCCCATGCTCCGGCGAGATATAGTCGGCAGCCCGGCACTGTGTGAAGACAGACTGCGGCGGCGCGGCGAGAGCTCAGCCGCTGTCAGCAGCCAGTGGGCGGCGGTGTGCCGGCGGTGGGGCTGGGCAGCAGCCGTGCAAGCAGCCGGCGGCGCGAGCGGCCCTGGTTCACGCGAGAAGAAACAAGAAAAAGTTAGGAAGGGATAAGAAACGAAGGACCCCACCACGTTTCGTACGGTACGCTGCCTTCACGCGATGACCCGGGGGATCAAGTCACGGGATCCCTCGGGATCTGTATCATTTTCCTAAATTTAATCAATGTGAATGGTTATGTATCTGACCAAATTATCAAAGAATAGGACCTTAAGATCGAAAGTAGGTATATATGTTAGGTGCAAGGGCTCAGGCCAACAGATAATGAATACACATATTTACACACGTTCAGGCGTTTCGGTACAATGAGAAACCCTACTTCGTTCTGCCCAAGGATTTAATTGATATGAAAAATCCAAGTATACACGATTACAGAGTGGGTTCATGTTGAATAAAAGTACTCCTTTAAACCCATATTAGTTGACTCAAATTTGTCTACATACATGTGAAACTAGCACATTTATATTTAGATAAATCTAAATCAACTAATATGGATCAAAAGCAGTATCAAAGATTCGTTCGAATCAAATAAATTCTAAAGAATCCATGTTGAACATCAAAAAGAAGACGTACTTGTCGCAAAAGAAAAACAGGTTGTATAGAAAATTTTATTTCTCAATGAACCAAGTTGCATCGTAAAAACCTTAGTTAAACAAAGTGTCATGTGCAAAAAGGTCTAGATATGTTCAACTTGACTGGCTGCAAATATTCTAATCTAAAGTCGCACTCCATGAACCTACCTAGTAGCCATTAGGATGAAATTTCAATGTCAAGAACATTGAAGTTGAAGAGATAAGAAGTTATTCTTCAGTCAGTTGCGAAATAGACATTGCCTTAAGAAATTGGTAAACGGCCAGAAACTTTTCTGACTTTTACCTCTCATCGGAAGACAGAGACCAAACGAGAGAGAGAGAAGCCATAGGCTTGTACCTATAGTACCATGTTTTCCACCTTCATCTTCTCACAAATCTAATTACCTCCTGCTCCATATACAGAGCAAATCAATGGCGGCATAGTTGGTTCTGCCGCCGCCAGGCAGTCGAAGATTATCTTTGCTTCTCAGGAGAAGAAGACCGTGATCGAGACTACCGAGATCAAAGTGGAACGAGTAGAGATGGCCGTGCTCAAGATCGAAACCGTCGTCGCCATGTCTGGAGATTGGCAGATCGTGCACGCCCCGCTACTCCGGTGGAGGGCAAAGCTGAAGCGTGTGCTCAAGGAAGGCAAAGGTATCGTACGCGCTCACAGAAGAAATACTGCTGCTACCAGCTTGGAGCGGCGGCTGGACCGAAGCAACTCCCTCCCATGGCGGATGGCTCAGGTGGCTAGGCGATTCATGCCTTTCAGCCGTGGAAATGATCATCCTGGCGATGACGATCTGACCGACGCCACGGTGAGACGGTTCCAGAATTGCAGAGGCGCTGACTTCCTCAAATTGCGCGGCGGCGGCCGCCCAAGGATCTTGATGTTCCTCCCAAGTTTATTTCGATTTGGCGGCGGGAAACAATAGAGTTGTCACCAGGATGGAGGGCGGCACCATGGTGATGCTTCTGCAGCCATGGTGGCTCGAGCTCGCAGGAAGCGACGATGGGACGAAGGCGGCGGCGTGCCTGTGGTTGCTCTACGAACACGACGTGGAGTGGGAGAGAAACATCAGTATGATGGCGGCGTTCCGTACGTCCGAGGCCCTGGATGTCACCAGGGTCGCCGCCAACTGCGTGGATCTCCTGCCGCCCCAGTTCGGCGCTGCCCGTGCGACCATGAAGGAGCTCGTCGCTGAGATGGCCTTCCATGGAAGAAGCTCTTCCGCTAATATGGCTGCCGTGTACGTGTCATTAATCCGCGTTGTCCAGGCCAGTCTCGAGTACGGCTTCGAGCCTGCGACGACGAGGCGTCGCGCAGAGTTCACCGGTGGCGGGCCGCGATTGCCGGAGGAAATCCTGATGGTCTCTACCCACTCCTACGTCCGGAACTCGTCGTCTGAACACGGCAGTTTGCCTATGGAGATGGTTTGGCACAGGTCCCCGCTTTACCTGCCCAAGATGCTCTCCGAACAACACGAACACGTTGAGCTGCTGCCGGGAATGGCGGATGGGTTTGAGGCAGCTGGAGCAGTCGATCACGGAAGGCAATGGTGGTGCCCATCAAGCTCGACACGGCTGTCAATTGTACCCGTTTCTTCTCCGCCCAAATCCGTTCTGCAATGGTGTAAGGACAGAGTTCTCACTAGCCGTATCAGCACCACGGATTGTCCAGAGATGTGGTTTGGAGGTCGGGAGAGATCTTTGTCGTCTTGGCACCAACGCGGTGATATTTGCGAGTGTCGCCGTTCCTTCTTGAAGAGCGCCGGGTGTACCTCTTCTCCACTCCCTGTAGCATACCGGTGGAAATCCTAGAACCAATCCGGGCAACAAAGACGCCGTCGTCGTTTTCCTTATTGGAGGTGCTGTTTGGTACAAGCGAGTCGGAGCACTAGGATCATGGTGAAAATACTCCAGGGGATGCAGTGGCTGTGAGTCATCTTTGTTTTTATTGATCCGCCGATGTCGGTATTGTTTTATTTTTTTTCTTTTGGGCTTGTGTTGTTTGTCTCGGGCAGTGGACTTAAAGTTGTATTGGGGTTGCTATATTAATATAGCATAACGAAAAACTGTTTCGACAAGCCGTAGTAGCACTAGCACGGAGTTGCATGACAAGTACGAACTTTCAGCAAGGGCCTAAAAAGGACAAAATGTTGTGTGGCTAATAGCGCGCGGTGGAAATCTACAATTTTGCCTTGAGAATTGCGCACATTGGTCCTACCATGTCCCATTTTAAAAGGAATATACATGTATCATGTGTGTAAAAATGGAAGAATCTTTTAAGTTGTAAATGTGTAAAAGCGAAAGAACCTTTTAAGTTTCCTGAAAACTTGTTGGCGCACGGGCGCTGGACTGACGGGCCGAGCGCACCTCTAAAAAAGGAAGTCTCTGTTGTTCTGTCTTATACAAAACAGATAAGTAAAAGACTCTATGCAATTATCGCACCCTTCATCTACCGCTGCGTCAGATTACAGTCCCGAGCATACCAACAAAACATGAAGCTCTGTGCTTAATTTCCTTTTTTTAGAAATTGGAAATACTATAACGTTTGAACCACATGTCGGAATTCAGATCCGTTTTCACTTTTGGAACCCTCGTAACGAACTCTTCAAAACTAGATCCCATTTGTATATGTTTCGGAAAAAAACTTAACAGGCAACTTTTGTTTGCGACCGACCAACTTTGATTCATGACAAAGCAACTTTTGTGCGATAAGGGAAAACTACATCAGAGTCCGATAAGGCAACTTTAGTGCCTTCTGAGCAAGTTTGGTGCCCGTCTGAGCAATATTCGTATCTTGACAAATTTTATACCCTTGCGACGAGGCAACTTTGGTGCCCGGCGAGGCAATTCGATGTCCGGTGAGGCAACTTTGGTGCCCGGTGAGGCAATTTTGAAGCCCGGCGAGGCAAGTTTGGTGCCTAAAGAGGCAACTTTGAAGCCCGGCGAGGCAACTTTTTTCCGGCGAGACAACTTCGGTGCCTGGCGAGGCAACATTAGAGCCCGACGAGGAAACTTTTTCTCAGCGAGGTAACTTTGGTGCCCGGCGAGGCAACTTTGAAGCCAGATGAGGCAACTTTTGCCCAGCGAGACAACTTCGATGCCCGACGAGGCAATTTCGGAGCCCGGCGAGGCAAATTTTTCTCGGCGAGACAACTTTGAAGCCCGGAGAGGCAACTTTTGCCCGGCGAGGAAACTTTCGGTGCCTGGTGAGGCAACTTTAGAGCCCGGCGAGGCAACTTCGGTGCACGGCGAGGCAACTTTGCTTACTGCGGCACAAAAATTGCTTACTGGGGCATAAAAGTTTTCTCGCCAGGCTCATTAGGAGACTCAAATTTGTCAAGATATAAATATTGCTCAGACGGGCACCAAAGTTGCTCAGACTAGCACTAAAGTTGCTTTGTCATGAATCAAAGTTGGTCGGTCGCACACAAAAGTTGTCTGTTAAGTTTTGTTGCCGAAACATATACAAATAAGATCTAGTTTTGAAGAGTTCATTGCGAGGGTTCCGAAAGTGAAAACGGATCTTAATTCCGACATATGGTTCAAACGTTATAGTATTTTCAATTTTTAGAAAAAGGAATTAATGCACGAAACTTCATTTTTGTTAATGCGCTCAGGGCTGCTATCTGCCGCAGCGGTAGGTGGAGGAACATGCTTGTCGGAGTTAGCAAAATTTTGATTGGAAATTTGATTAGGAAGGACAATTGTCTTTTTTTTCTGTCCGTACGCGCGTGCGAGTATTGTGGCGCGCCTGAAACGACAATCTGGCGCCTGGACGCTTGCTAGACATACCCTTTAAGTTTTATGTGTATAAAAGCGGAAGATTTTAGCCTCATGCACACTATTCTTTAAAATTTAAGAAAGAACTCTATAGATTCAGCAAAAAAACGCAGGATTTTGTATGCAAGATGTTCCGGACTTAAACCTGAACAACAAAGAACTTTATAGATTCAAACAGCCAAAATATTTAAATTAAATTGAAAAGTATTAAATATTATTCATTTCGAAGAGTTCATTGTGCATAAGTCAAATATATAAACAGAATTAAATTTGCATGCGTTATATGTAAGTTGCACTGCATATTTAGTAGGCAGTACATTTATAAGAATTTACACCAGTTTATACTATAAGAATTTACAAAGTATTATTATTAGTACTCCCTTCGCATTCATAATAATAAGGGTCACTGATTTAGTACTCAGGACACTTGATCGGAGGGAGTAGCTATTTTCTATTCTGCCGTGCCTTTTATTTGTGTCCTAACATTTTGTTTTCAGGATATTCATTTTGGCTCCCAGGTGCAAATGCAGCTATTATGAGAAAACATATTTTAAAATGTCAAAAAATTCAAAAAAAAATCTGCATATGCATTAGATCATTTTATGTTGGTTCACAAGTTTTTAGGATGAAAGAATATTTTATGTGTCATGTATAAAAAGACAAAATGTGTCACAAGAATACGACTATTTACATGATATTTTTTGTCTTTTTAGACACAACACATAAAATGTTCTTTCATCCTAAAAACTTGTGAACCAACATAAAATGTTCGAATGTATATGTAGAATTTTTTTTCGATTTTTTTGACATTTCAAAATATGTTTTCTTATAATAGATGCATTTGCACCCATGAGCCGAATTGCCGCCTCCCTTCTTTTCTTTCTAAAAAAATGTTGACCAAGTTTTACATGTAGCATATCCTTTTGATTTAAATTGACAAAGGATGTATCATTTCTGCAAGAACATGGGAGAATGACCAGGTTCCAAACAGGTTGTTTCAAATCTATAACCTCAAGGGAACTCTTAGCGTTAGTTTTACAGAACTCCAAAGGGTGTTCATGACATTTTGCAATGGCACTCTAAAGGGTGTTCATGACATCTTGCAATGGCATGGCAATGTCTATCTCTAAAATTAAATATCATTGGTACAAAAGTTACATCGTTGGTGCCTTGTGGGAAGAACCATTACAACGGCGGTGTATCACTGCTTGCTAATTTATAGCTTAGTATTACAGAAGAAATACACTGTTTGATGGCTTCAAAATCTTCCGCGACTCGAAGAGCAAACCCTGACTTTAGCTGCACCAACGACCGACTATATAGCATGATGACTTCAGTTTCTTGTCAGCCTTTCTCGCCCAGTTCAGCTCAGCCATTATCTGATCGTGACGCTGCTAACGTAAGGTCCGTGAATTCGGACCTCTCTCGAAACATCAGTGCCAGAGCTTTGTTCATGAACTGATCTAGTGTGTTGCGCCAGAGAGCTGCTCTACATGCTGAGTTATTGTATCAGGGCATGGAGACTGGGCGCGTAATAGTTCCAAACGTTGGAACGGGTGTGCAAATTGCAGAATATAGTCTTCATCTGTAAAGATGGGGAAAACAATATCATGCGTGCAAAGAGAAGTTCTCAAGATTATGAATGGCAACAAGTGCATGTATTTTTCGAGTGAAAGATGAAAATGCATCTACGGGTGAAGACAACGTTTGTGAACGAAAGGGTATATATAGCAGAAATATATAAAAGAACCACGTTTGTGAACGAAAGGGTATAAGACGCATGTAACATGATTTCGCAAAAGAAAAAGACGCATGTAACATGGAGTTGTCTATAGAAATATGCAAATTCAATTGGTCATTGTAGTCAATAGGCTAAATTTAAGGGGCGTACTACGCGTCTCCGGGGGATAATTCTCCGAAATTTACCGGGTCCTCCTTCTGACACGTGTCCTCCAAAAAGGCCATAAATCCCACTTTTGCTACAAACACATCCACTTTTGCTACAAATAGTCCCGCTTTGGCTACATGTAGCAGAAAACGGTTCGTTTTAGAAAAAGAATAAATAGATTAGACCTCGTCCGAGAGTTTGTCGAAGACTTCGTCGGCGACCTTGTAGCAAAAAAATATCCTAATATAGCAAAACTGGCATCGCCGGAGACGCTTGCCTAAAATATCGTCGTCGGAGACCTTGTAGCTAAAAATTTACACTAATGTAGCAAAATTATAAAACGGTTGTAGTAAAATATTTTTTCTAATGTAGCAAAAGGGAACATCGCCAGAGACTCTAGCCGAAGACCTCGTAGCAAAACTGTAGAGATTGGTTGTAGCAAAAAATTTGTACGAAAGTAGCAAAAAATATATGAATATATAGCAAAAATAATATGCTAAGTTAGCAAAACGTTCGTAGCAAAAAACAAAAGACAGACACAAAAGTAGCGACATCGGCCAACTAGAGTAGCAAGTGATCTAGACTGTAGTAGCAACAGGCGGACACCTATGTAGCATTGCCCTCACAGGGGACGTGGATGTGTGTTACCGCGTCGTGCTCGCAGCAGCCATGGCCGCTCCGGCGTGTGCAGGCAGGCCGTGCTCCGCAAGACGTGTAGGCAGGCTCCGAAGAGGTGCCGGCGGCGGCGCGGCGCTGCGACGCGGGGCTTGACGCGGTGGAGCGGGATGGCGCGTGGCGCTTCGACGAGGTGGAGCAGGATGGCAGTGCGGCGCTCCGGCGAGGTGGAGCGGTACGGCCCATGCTCCGGCGAGATATAGTCGGCAGCCCGGCACTGTGTGAAGACAGACTGCGGCGGCGGCGAGAGCTCGTCTCGGTACAATGAGAAACCCTACTTCGTTCTGCCCAAGGATTTAATTGATATGAAAAATCCAAGTATACACGATTACAGAGTGGGTTCATGTTGAATAAAAGTACTCCTTTAAACCCATATTAGTTGACTCAAATTTGTCTACATACATGTGAAACTAGCACATTTATATTTAGATAAATCTAAATCAACTAATATGGATCAAAAGCAGTATCAAAGATTCGTTCGAATCAAATAAATTCTAAAGAATCCATGTTGAACATCAAAAAGAAGACGTACTTGTCGCAAAAGAAAAACAGGTCGTATAGAAAATTTTATTTCTCAATGAACCAAGTTGCATCGTAAAAACCTTAGTTAAACAAAGTGTCATGTGCAAAAAGGTCTAGATATGTTCAACTTGACTGGCTGCAAATATTCTAATCTAAAGTCGCACTCCATGAACCTACCTAGCAGCCATTAGGATGAAATTTCAATGTCAAGAACATTGAAGTTGAAGAGATAAGAAGTTATTCTTCAGTCAGTTGCGAAATAGACATTGCCTTAAGAAATTGGTAAACGGCCAGAAACTTTTCTGACTTTTACCTCTCATCGGAAGACAGAGACCAAACGAGAGAGAGAAGCCATAGGCTTGTACCTATAGTACCATGTTTTCCACCTTCATCTTCTCACAAATCTAATTACCTCCTGCTCCATATACAGAGCAAATCAATGGCGGGCATAGTTGGTTCTGCCGTCGCCAGCGAGGCAGTCCGAAGATTATCTTTGCTTCTGTCAGGAAAAGAAGACCGTGATCGAGAGACCGAGATCAAAGTGGAACGAGTAGAGATGGCCGTGCTCAAGATCGAAACCGTCGTCGCCATGTCTGGAGATTGGCAGATCGTGCACGCCCCGCTACTCCGGTGGAGGGCAAAGCTGAAGCGTGTGCTCAAGGAAGGCAAAGGTATCGACGCTCCACAGAAGAAATACTGCTGCTACCAGCTTGAGCGGCGGCTGGACCGGCAACTCCTCCCATGGCGGATGGCTCAGGTGGCTAAGCGATTCATGCCTTTCAGCCGTGGAAATGATCATCCTGGCGATGACGACGATCTGACCGACGCCACGGTGAGACGGTTCCAGAGAATTGCAGAGGGCGCTGACGACTTCCTCAAATTCGTCAGGTGCGGCGGCGGCCGTCCAAGGATCTTGATGTTCCTCCCAAGTTTCGCTCGGTCGCTGGCGGCCGGGGAAACAATAGAGTTGTCACTCAGGATGGAGGGCGGCACCGCGGTGATGCTTCTGCAGCCATGGTGGCTCGAGCTCGCAGGAAGCGACGATGGGACGAAGGCGGCGGCGTGCGGTGGTTTCTCGAACACGACGACGTGGAGTGGGAGAGAAACATCAGTATGATGGCGGCGTTCCGACGTCCGAGGCCTGGATGTCACCAGGTCGCCGCCAACTGCGTGGATCTCCTGCCGCCCCAGTTCGGCGCTGCCCGTGCGACCATGAAGGAGCTCGTCGCTGAGATGGCCTTCCATGGAAGAAGCTCTTCCGCTAATATGGCTGCCGTGTACGTGTCATTAATCCGCGTTGTCCAGGCCAGTCTCGAGTACGGCTTCGAGCCTGCGACGACGAGGCGTCGCGCAGAGTTCACCGGTGGCGGGCCGCGATTGCCGGAGGAAATCCTGATGGTCTCTACCCACTCCTACGTCCGGAACTCGTCGTCTGAACACGGCAGTTTGCCTATGAAGATGGTTTGGCACAGGTCCCCGCTTTACCTGCCCAAGATGCTCTCCGAACAACACGAACACGTTGAGCTGCTGCCGGGAATGGCGGATGGGTTTGAGGCAGCTGGAGCAGTCGATCACGGAAGGCAATGGTGGTGCCCATCAAGCTCGACACGGCTGTCGATTGTACCTGTTTCTTCTCCGCCCAAATCCGTTCTGCAATGGTGTAAGGACAGAGTTCTCACTAGCCGTATCAGCACCACGGATTGTCCAGAGATGTGGTTTGGAGGTCGGGAGAGATCTTTGTCGTCTTGGCACCAACGCGGTGATATTTGCGAGTGTCGCCGTTCCTTCTTGAAGGGCGCCGGGTGTACCTCTTCTCCACTCCCTGTAGCATACCGGTGGAAATCCTAGAACCAATCCGGGCAACAGCATCGCCGTCGTCGTCGTTTTCCTTATTGGAGGTGCTGTTTGGTACAAGCGAGTCGGAGCACTAGGATCATGGTGAAAATACTCAGGATGGTGGCTGTGAGTCATCTTTGTTTTTATTGATCCGCCGATGTCGGTATTGTTTTCTTTTTTTTCTTTTGGGCTTGTGTTGTTTGTCTCGGGCAGTGGACTTAAAGTTGTATTGGGGTTGCTATATTAATATAGCATAACGAAAAACTGTTTCGACAAGCCGTAGTAGCACTAGCACGGAGTTGCATGACAAGTACGAACTTTCAGCAAGGGCCTAAAAAGGACAAAATGTTGTGTGGCTAATAGCGCGCGGTGGAAATCTACAATTTTGCCTTGAGAATTGCGCACATTGGTCCTACCATGTCCCATTTTAAAAGGAATATACATGTATCATGTGTGTAAAAATGGAAGAATCTTTTAAGTTGTAAATGTGTAAAAGCGAAAGAACCTTTTAAGTTTCCTGAAAACTTGTTATGACGGCGCTGGACCAGACGGCGCACCTCTAAAAAGGAAGTCTCTATTGTTACATCTTATACAAAACAGATAAGTAAAAGACTCTATGCAATTACCGCACCCTTCATCTACCTCTGCTACGACATAGTCCGAGCATACCAACAAAAAAGGAAGTTTCGTGCATTAATTTTTTTTTAGAAATTGGAAATACTGTAACATTTGAACCACATGTCGGAATTAAGATCCGTTTTCACTTTCGGAACCCTCGTAGCGAACTCTTCAAAACTAGATCCCATTTGTATATGTTTCAACAAAAAAACTAACAGGCAACTTTTGTGTGCGACCGACCAACTTTGATTCATGACAAAGCAACTTTTATGTGATGAGGAAAAACTACATCAGAGTCCGATAAGGCAACTTTAGTGCCCTTCTGAGCAACTTTGGTGCCCATCTGAGCAATATTCGTATCTTGACAAATTTGATACCCTTGCGACGAGGCAACTTTTGCCCGGCGAGGCAAATCGATGTCCGGTGAGGCAACTTTGGTGCCCGTTGAGCCAAGTTTGAAGCCCGTCGAGGCAAGTTCGATGCCTAAAGAGGCAACTTTGAAGCCCGACGAGACAACTTCGGTGCCCGGTGAGGCAACGTTGGAGCCCGACGAGGCAACTTTTTCTTGGCGAGGCAACTTTGGTGCCCGGCGAGGCAACTTTGAAGCTAGATGAGGCAACTTTTGCCCGACGAGACAACATCGGTGTCCGGCAAGGCAATTTCGGAGCCCGGCGAGGCAAAATTTTCAGGCGAGGCAACTTTGAAGCCCGGAGAGGCAACTTTTGCCCGACGAGGAAACTTTGAAGCCCGTCGAGGCAAGTTCGATGCCTAAAGAGGCAACTTTGAAGCCCGGCGAGGCACCTTTTTCCCGGCGAGCCAACTTTGGTGCCGTGAAGCAACATTGGAGCCCGACGAGGCAACTTTTTCGGCGAGGTAACTTTGGTACCCGGGAGAGGCAACTTTGAAGCCGGATGACGCAACTTTGCCCGGCGAGACAACTCGTGCCCGGCGAGGTAATTTTGGAGCCCGGCGAGGCAACTTTCAAACCCGATGAGGCAACTTTTGCCCGGCGAGGCAACTTTGGTGCCCGGTGAGGCAACTTTGAAGCCCGTCGAGGCATGTTCGGTGCCTAAAGAGGCAACTTTGAAGCCCGGCGAGACAACTTCGGTGCCCGACGAGGCAGCGTTGGAGCCCGACGAGGCAACTTTTTCTTGGCGAGGCAACTTTGGTCCCCGGCGAGGCAACTTTGAAGCCAGATGAGGCAACTTTTGCCCGGCGAGACAACTTTGGTGTCCGGCGAGGCAATTTCGGAGCCCGGCGAGGCAAAATTTTCAGGCGAGGCAACTTTGAAGCCCGGAGAGGCAACTTTTGCCCGACGAGGAAACTTTCGGTGCCTGGTGAGGCAACTTTGGAGCCCGGCAAGGCAACTTCGATGCACGGTGAGGCAACTTTGCTTACTGGGGCACAAAAGTTGTTTACTGGGGCATAAAAGTTGTCTCGCCAGGCTTATTAGGAGACTCAAATTTGTCAAGATATAAATATTGTTCAGACGGGCACAAAAGTTGCTCAGACTATCACTAAAGTTGCTTTGTCATGAAACAAAGTTCGTCGGTCGCACACAAAAGTAGACTGTTAAGTTTTGTTGCAGAAACATATACAAATAATATATAGTTTTGAAGAGTTCATTGAGGGTTCGAAAGTGAAAGCGGATCTTAATTCCGACATATGGTTCAAACGTTATAGTATTTTCAATTTTAGAAAAAGGAATTAATGCACGAAACTTCATTTTTGTTAATGCGCTCAGGGCTGCTATCTGCCGCAGCGGTAGGTGGAGGAACATGCTTGTCGGAGTTGGCAAAATTTTGATTGGAAATTTGATTAGGAAGGACAATTGTCTTTTTTTTCTGTCCGTATGCGCGTGCGAGTATTGTGGCGCGCCTGAAACGACAATCTGGCGCCTGGACGCTTGCTAGACATACCCTTTAAGTTTTATGTGTATAAAAGCGGAAGATTTTAGCCTCGTGCACACTATTCTTTAAAAGTTAAGAAAGAACGCTATAGATTCAGCAAAAAAACGCAGGATTTTGTATGCAAGATGTTCCGGACTTAAACCTGAACAACAAAGAACTTTATAGATTCAAACAGCCAAAATATTTAAATTAAATTGAAAAGTATTAAATATTATTCATTTCGAAGAGTTCATTGTGCATAAGTCAAATATATAAACAGAATTAAATTTGCATGCGTTATATGTAAGTTGCACTGCATATTTAGTAGGCAGTACATTTATAAGAATTTACACCAGTTTATACTATAAGAATTTACAAAGTATTATTATTAGTACTCCCTTCGCATTCATAATAATAAGGGTCACTGATTTAGTACTCAGGACACTTGATCGGAGGGAGTAGCTATTTTCTATTCTGTCGTGCCTTTTATTTGCGTCCTAATATTTTGTTTTCAGGATATTTATTTTGGCTCGCAGGTGCAAATACAGCTATTATGAGAAAACATATTTTAAAATGTCAAAAAATTCAAAAAAAAATCTGCATATGCATTAGATCATTTTATGTTGGTTCACAAGCTTTTAGGATGAAAGAATATTTTATGTGTCATGTATAAAAAGACAAAATGTGTCATAAGAATACGACTATTTACATGATATTTTTTGTCTTTTTAGACACAACACATAAAATGTTCTTTCATCCTAAAAACTTGTGAACCAACATAAAATGTTCGAATGTATATGTAGAATTTTTTTTCGATTTTTTTGACATTTCAAAATATGTTTTCTCATAATAGATGCATTTGCACCCATGAGCCAAATTGCCGCCTCCCTTCTTTTCTTTCTAAAAAAATGTTGACCAAGTTTTACATGTAGCATATCCTTTTGATTTAAATTGACAAAGGATGTATCATTTCTGCAAGAACATGGGAGAATGACCAGGTTCCAAACAGGTTGTTTCAAATCTATAACCTCAAGGGAACTCTTAGCGTTAGTTTTACAGAACTCCAAAGGGTGTTCATGACATTTTGCAATGGCACTCTAAAGGGTGTTCATGACATCTTGCAATGGCATGGCAATGTCTATCTCTAAAATTAAATATCATTGGTACAAAAGTTACATCGTTGGTGCCTTGTGGGAAGAACCATTACAACGGCGGCGTATCACTGCTTGCTAATTTATAGCTTAGTATTACAGAAGAAATACACTGTTTGATGGCTTCAAAATCTTCCGCGACTCGAAGAGCAAACCCTGACTTTAGCTGCACCAACGACCGACTATATAGCATGATGACTTCAGTTTCTTGTCAGCCTTTCTCGCCCAGTTCAGCTCAGCCATTATCTGATCGTGACGCTGCTAACGTAAGGTCCGTGAATTCGGACCTCTCTCGAAACATCAGTGCCAGAGCTTTGTTCATGAACTGATCTAGTGTGTTGCGCCAGAGAGCTGCTCTACATGCTGAGTTATTGTATCAGGGCATGGAGACTGGGCGCGTAATAGTTCCAAACGTTGGAACGGGTGTGCAAATTGCAGAATATAGTCTTCATCTGTAAAGATGGGGAAAACAATATCATGCGTGCAAAGAGAAGTTCTCAAGATTATGAATGGCAACAAGTGCATGTATTTTTCGAGTGAAAGATGAAAATGCATCTACGGGTGAAGACAACGTTTGTGAACGAAAGGGTATATATAGCAGAAATATATAAAAGAACCACGTTTGTGAACGAAAGGGTATAAGACGCATGTAACATGATTTCGCAAAAGAAAAAGACGCATGTAACATGGAGTTGTCTATAGAAATATGCAAATTCAATTGGTCATTGTAGTCAATAGGCTAAATTTAAAGGCGTACTACGGCGTCTCCGGGGATAATTCTCGAAATTTACGGGTCCTCCTTCCGACACGTGTCCTCCAAAAGGCCATAAATCCCACTTTTGCTACAAACACATCCACTTTTGCTACAAATAGTCCCGCTTTGGCTACATGTAGCAGAAAGCGGTTCGTTTAGAAAAGAATAAATAGATTAGACCTCGTCCGAGAGTTTGTCGAAGACTTAATCGGCGACCTTGTAGCAAAAAAATATCCTAATATAGCAAAACTGGCATCGCCGGAGACGCTTGCCTAAAATATCGTCGTCGGAGACCTTGTAGCTAAAAATTTACACTAATGTAGCAAAATTATAAAACGGTTGTAGTAAAATATTTTTCTAATGTAGCAAAAGGAACATCGCCAGAGACTCTAGCAAGACCTCGTAGCAAAACTGTAGAGATTGGTTGTAGCAAAAATTTATGAAAGTAGCAAAAATATATGAATATATAGCAAAAATAATATGCTAAGTTAGCAAAACGTTCGTAGCAAAAAACAAAAGACAGACACAAAAGTAGCGACATCGGCCAACTAGAGTAGCAAGTGATCTAGACTGTAGTAGCAACAGGCGGACACCTATGTAGCATTGCCCTCACAGGGGACGTGGATGTGTGTTACCGCGTCGTGCTCGCAGCAGCCATGGCCGCTCCGGCGTGTGCAGGCAGGCCGTGCTCCGCAAGACGTGTAGGCAGGCTCCGAAGAGGTGCCGGCGGCGGCGCGGCGCTGCGACGCGGGGCTTGACGCGGTGGAGCGGGATGGCGCGTGGCGCTTCGACGAGGTGGAGCAGGATGGCAGTGCGGCGCTCCGGCGAGGTGGAGCGGTACGGCCCATGCTCCGGCGAGATATAGTCGGCAGCCCGGCACTGTGTGAAGACAGACTGCGGCGGCGGCGAGAGCTCGTCTCGGTACAATGAGAAACCCTACTTCGTTCTGCCCAAGGATTTAATTGATATGAAAAATCCAAGTATACACGATTACAGAGTGGGTTCATGTTGAATAAAAGTACTCCTTTAAACCCATATTAGTTGACTCAAATTTGTCTACATACATGTGAAACTAGCACATTTATATTTAGATAAATCTAAATCAACTAATATGGATCAAAAGCAGTATCAAAGATTCGTTCGAATCAAATAAATTCTAAAGAATCCATGTTGAACATCAAAAAGAAGACGTACTTGTCGCAAAAGAAAAACAGGTCGTATAGAAAATTTTATTTCTCAATGAACCAAGTTGCATCGTAAAAACCTTAGTTAAACAAAGTGTCATGTGCAAAAAGGTCTAGATATGTTCAACTTGACTGGCTGCAAATATTCTAATCTAAAGTCGCACTCCATGAACCTACCTAGCAGCCATTAGGATGAAATTTCAATGTCAAGAACATTGAAGTTGAAGAGATAAGAAGTTATTCTTCAGTCAGTTGCGAAATAGACATTGCCTTAAGAAATTGGTAAACGGCCAGAAACTTTTCTGACTTTTACCTCTCATCGGAAGACAGAGACCAAACGAGAGAGAGAGAAGCCATAGGCTTGTACCTATAGTACCATGTTTTCCACCTTCATCTTCTCACAAATCTAATTACCTCCTGCTCCATATACAGAGCAAATCAATGGCGGGCATAGTTGGTTCTGCCGTCGCCAGCGAGGCAGTCCGAAGATTATCTTTGCTTCTGTCAGGAAAAGAAGACCGTGATCGAGAGACTACCGAGATCAAAGTGGAACGAGTAGAGATGGCCGTGCTCAAGATCGAAACCGTCGTCGCCATGTCTGGAGATTGGCAGATCGTGCACGCCCCGCTACTCCGGTGGAGGGCAAAGCTGAAGCGTGTGCTCAAGGAAGGCAAAGGTATCGTACGCGCTCACAGAAGAAATACTGCTGCTACCAGCTTGGGCGGCGGCTGGACGAAGCAACTCCCTCCATGGCGGATGGCTCAGGTGGCTAAGCGATTCATGCCTTTCAGCCGTGGAAATGATCATCTGGCGATGACGACGATCTGACGCCACGGTGAGACGGTTCCAGAGAATTGCAGAGGGCGCTGACGACTTCCTCAAATTCGTCAGGTGCGGCGGCGGCCGTCCAAGGATCTTGATGTTCCTCCCAAGTTTCGCTCGGTCGCTGGCGGCCGGGGAAACAATAGAGTTGTCACTCAGGATGGAGGGCGGCACCGCGGTGATGCTTCTGCAGCCATGGTGGCTCGAGCTCGCAGGAAGCGACGATGGGACGAAGGCGGCGGCGTGCCTGTGGTTGCTCTACGAACACGACGTGGAGTGGGAGAGAAACATCAGTATGATGGCGGCGTTCCGTACGTCCGAGGCCCTGGATGTCACCAGGGTCGCCGCCAACTGCGTGGATCTCCTGCCGCCCCAGTTCGGCGCTGCCCGTGCGACCATGAAGGAGCTCGTCGCTGAGATGGCCTTCCATGGAAGAAGCTCTTCCGCTAATATGGCTGCCGTGTACGTGTCATTAATCCGCGTTGTCCAGGCCAGTCTCGAGTACGGCTTCGAGCCTGCGACGACGAGGCGTCGCGCAGAGTTCACCGGTGGCGGGCCGCGATTGCCGGAGGAAATCCTGATGGTCTCTACCCACTCCTACGTCCGGAACTCGTCGTCTGAACACGGCAGTTTGCCTATGAAGATGGTTTGGCACAGGTCCCCGCTTTACCTGCCCAAGATGCTCTCCGAACAACACGAACACGTTGAGCTGCTGCCGGGAATGGCGGATGGGTTTGAGGCAGCTGGAGCAGTCGATCACGGAAGGCAATGGTGGTGCCCATCAAGCTCGACACGGCTGTCGATTGTACCCGTTTCTTCTCCGCCCAAATCCGTTCTGCAATGGTGTAAGGACAGAGTTCTCACTAGCCGTATCAGCACCACGGATTGTCCAGAGATGTGGTTTGGAGGTCGGGAGAGATCTTTGTCGTCTTGGCACCAACGCGGTGATATTTGCGAGTGTCGCCGTTCCTTCTTGAAGGGCGCCGGGTGTACCTCTTCTCCACTCCCTGTAGCATACCGGTGGAAATCCTAGAACCAATCCGGGCAACAGCATCGCCGTCGTCGTCGTTTTCCTTATTGGAGGTGCTGTTTGGTACAAGCGAGTCGGAGCACTAGGATCATGGTGAAAATACTCCAGGGGATGCAGTGGCTGTGAGTCATCTTTGTTTTTATTGATCCGCCGATGTCGGTATTGTTTTCTTTTTTTTCTTTTGGGCTTGTGTTGTTTGTCTCGGGCAGTGGACTTAAAGTTGTATTGGGGTTGCTATATTAATATAGCATAACGAAAAACTGTTTCGACAAGCCGTAGTAGCACTAGCACGGAGTTGCATGACAAGTACGAACTTTCAGCAAGGGCCTAAAAAGGACAAAATGTTGTGTGGCTAATAGCGCGTGGTGGAAATCTACAATTTTGCCTTGAGAATTGCGCACATTGGTCCTACCATGTCCCATTTTAAAAGGAATATACATGTATCATGTGTGTAAAAATGGAAGAATCTTTTAAGTTGTAAATGTGTAAAAGCGAAAGAACCTTTTAAGTTTCCTGAAAACTTGTTGGCGCACGGGCGCTGGACTGACGGGCCGAGCGCACCTCTAAAAAAGGAAGTCTCTATTGTTCTGTCTTATACAAAACAGATAAGTAAAAGACTCTATGCAATTACCGCACCTTCATCTACCGCTCGTCAGATTCTGATCCGAGCATACCAACAAAAAAGGAAGCTCAGGCTTAATTTCCTTTTTAGAAATTGGAAATACTATAACGTTTGAACCACATGTCGAATTTCAGATCCGTTTTCACTTTTGGAACCCTCAGAATTTAACTCTTCAAAACTAGATCCCATTTGTATATGTTTCAGCAAAAAAACTTAACAGACAACTTTTGTGTGCGACCGACCAACTTTGATTCACGACAAAGCAACTTTTGAGGGAAAAGTACATCAGAATCCGATAAGGCAACTTTAGTGCCCTTCGAGCAAGTTTGGTGCCCGTCGAGCAATATTCGTATCTTGATAAATTTGATACCCTTTGCGACGAGGCAACTTTGGTGCCCGTGAGGCAATTCGATGTCCGGTGAGGCAACTTTGGTGCCCGGTGAGGCAATTTTGAAGCCCGGCGAGGCAAGTTTGGTGCCTAAAGAGGCAACTTTGAAGCACGGCGAGGCAACTTTTTAACGGCAAGACAACTTTGGTGACATGCGAGGCAACGTTCGAGCCCGACAGGCAACTTTTTCTCGACGAGGCAACTTTGGTGCCCGGTGAGGCAACTTTGAAGCCAGATGAGGCAACTTTTGCCCGTGAGACAACTTTGGTGCCCGGTGAGGCATTTTCGGAGCCCGGCGATTCAAAATTTTCCCGGTGAGGCAACTTTGAAGCCCAATGATGCAACTTTTGCCCGACGAGGAAAATCGATGCCCTGTGAGGCAACTTTGAAGCCCGTCGAGGCAAGTTCGATGCCTAAAGAGGCAACTTTGAAGCCAGCGAGGCACCTTTTTCCGTG
The DNA here is from genome assembly GCA_023614405.1 of Avena insularis. NCBI lineage: Eukaryota > Viridiplantae > Streptophyta > Magnoliopsida > Poales > Poaceae > Avena > Avena insularis. The sequence continues at coordinate 278,411,944 of CM042685.1, forward strand.
AGACAACTTGGTGCCCGTGAAGCAACATTGAGCCCGACGAGGCAACTTTTTCTCGGCGAGGTAACTTTGGTACCCGGAGAGGCAACTTTGAAGCGGATGACGCAACTTTGCCGGTGAGACAACCGGTGCCCGTGAGGCAATTTGGAGCCCATGAGGCAACTTTGAAGCCCGATGAGGCAACTTTGCGGGGAGACAACTGTGGTGCCGGTGAGGCAACTTTGAAGCCTGTCGAGGCAAGTTCGGTGCCTAAATAGGCAACTTTGAAGCCAGCTAGGCAACTTTTTCCGCGAGACAACTTGGTGCGGCGAGGCAACATTAGAGCCCGACGAGGAAACTTTCTCGGCGAGGTAACTTTGGTGCCCGGCGAGGCAACTTTGAAGCAGATGAGGCAACTTTGCCCAGAGACAACCGATGCCCGACGAGGCAATTTGAGCCCGGCGAGGCAAATTTTTCTCGGCGAGACAACTTTGAAGCCGGAGAGGCAACTTTTGCCCGGCGAGGAAACTTTCGGTGCTGGTGAGGCAACTTTGGAGCCCATGAGGCAACCGGTGCCTGAGGCAACTTTGCTTACTGGGGCACAAAAGTTGTTTACTGGGGCATAAAAGTTGTCTCGCCAGGCTTATTAGGAGACTCAAATTTGTCAAGATATAAATATTGTTCAGACGGGCACCAAAGTTGCTTAGACTAGCACTAAAGTTGCTTTGTCATGAATCAAAGTTGGTCGGTCGCACAAAAAAATTGCATGTTAAGTTTTGTTGCCGAAATATATACAAATGAGATCTAGTTTTGAAGAGTTCGTTGCGAGGGTTCCGAAAATGAAAACGGATTTTAATTTCGACATACGGTTCAAACGTTATAGTATTTTCAATTTCTAGAAAAAAAATTAATGCACGAAACTTTTTTTTTATTAGTGCGCTCGGGGCTGTTATCTGCCGCAGCGGTAGGTGGAGGGACGTGCTTGTCAGAGTTGGCAAAATTTTGATTGGAAATTTGATTAGGAAGGACAATTGTCTTTTTTTTCTGTCCGTGTCTTGGCGTGCAGTATTGTGGCGCGCCTGAAACGACAATCTGGCGCCTGGACGCTTGCTAGACATACCCTTTAAGTTTTATGTGTATAAAAGCGGAAGATTTTAGCCTCATGCACACTATTCTTTAAAATTTAAGAAAGAACTCTATAGATTCAGCAAAAAAACGCAGGATTTTGTATGCAAGATGTTTCGGACTTAAACCTGAACAACAAAGAACTTTATAGATTCAAACAGCCAAAATATTTAAATTAAATTGAAAAGTATTAAATATTATTCATTTCGAAGAGTTCATTGTGCATAAGTCAAATATATAAACAGAATTAAATTTGCATGCGTTATATGTAAGTTGCACTGCATATTTAGTAGGCAGTACATTTATAAGAATTTACACCAGTTTATACTATAAGAATTTACAAAGTATTATTATTAGTACTCCCTTCGCATTCATAATAATAAGGGTCACTGATTTAGTACTCAGGACACTTGATCGGAGGGAGTAGCTATTTTCTATTCTGCCGTGCCTTTTATTTGCGTCTTAATATTTTGTTTTCAGGATATTCATTTTGGCTCGCAGGTGCAAATGCAGCTATTATGAGAAAACATATTTTAAAATGTCAAAAAATTCAAAAAAAGATCTGCATATGCATTAGATCATTTTATGTTGGTTCACAAGTTTTTAGGATGAAAGAATATTTTATGTGTCATGTATAAAATGACAAAATGTGTCACAAGAATACGACTATTTACATGATATTTTTTGTCTTTTTAGACACAACACATAAAATGTTCTTTCATCCTAAAAACTTGTGAACCAACATAAAATGTTCGAATGTATATGTTTTTCGATTTTTTTGACATTTCAAAATATGTTTTCTCATAATAGATGCATTTGCACCCATGAGCTGAATTGCCGCCTCCCTTCTTTTCTTTCTAAAAAAATGTTGACCAAGTTTTACATGTAGCATATCCTTTTGATTTAAATTGACAAAGGATGTATCATTTCTGCAAGAACATGGGAGAATGACCAGGTTCCAAACAGGTTGTTTCAAATCTATAACCTCAAGGGAACTCTTAGCGTTAGTTTTACAGAACTCCAAAGGGTGTTCATGACATTTTGCAATGGCACTCTAAAGGGTGTTCATGACATCTTGCAATGGCATGGCAATGTCTATCTCTAAAATTAAATATCATTGGTACAAAAGTTACATCGTTGGTGCCTTGTGGGAAGAACCATTACAACGGCGGCGTATCACTGCTTGCTAATTTATAGCTTAGTATTACAGAAGAAATACACTGTTTGATGGCTTCAAAATCTCTTCCGCGACTCGAAGAGCAAACCCTGACTTTAGCTGCACCAACGACCGACTATATAGCATGATGACTTCAGTTTCTTGTCAGCCTTTCTCGCCCAGTTCAGCTCAGCCATTATCTGATCGTGACGCTGCTAACGTAAGGTCCGTGAATTCGGACCTCTCTCGAAACATCAGTGCCAGAGCTTTGTTCATGAACTGATCTAGTGTGTTGCGCCAGAGAGCTGCTCTACATGCTGAGTTATTGTATCAGGGCATGGAGACTGGGCGCGTAATAGTTCCAAACGTTGGAACGGGTGTGCAAATTGCAGAATATAGTCTTCATCTTTAAAGATGGGGCAAACAATATCATGCGTGCAAAGAGAAGTTCTCAAGATTATGAATGGCAACAAGTGCATGTATTTTTCGAGTGAAAGATGAAAATGCATCTACGGGTGAAGACAACGTTTGTGAACGAAAGGGTATATATAGCAGAAATATATAAAAGAACCACGTTTGTGAACGAAAGGGTATAAGACGCATGTAACATGATTTCGCAAAAGAAAAAGACGCATGTAACATGGAGTTGTCTATAGAAATATGCAAATTCAATTGGTCATTGTAGTCAATAGGCTAAATTTAAGGGGCGTACTACGTCGTCTCCGGGGGATAATTCTCCGAAATTTACCGGATCCTCCTTCTGACACGTGTCTTTCAAAAAGGCCATAAATCTTACTTTTGCTACAAACATATCCACTTTTGCTACAAATAGTCTCGCTTTGGCTACATGTAGCAGAAAACGGTTCGTTTTAGAAAAAGAATAAATAGACTAGACCTCGTCCGAGAGTTTGTCGAAGACTTCGTCGGCGACCTTGTAGCAAAAAAATATCCTAATATAGCAAAACTGGCATCGCCGGAGACGCTTGCCTAAAATATCGTCGTCGGAGACCTTGTAGCTAAAAATTTACACTAATGTAGCAAAATTATAAAACGGTTGTAGTAAAATATTTTTTCTAATGTAGCAAAAGGGAACATCGCCAGAGACTCTAGCCGAAGACCTCGTAGCAAAACTGTAGAGATTGGTTGTAGCAAAAAATTATGCGAAAGTAGCAAAAAAATATGAATACATAGCAAAAATAATATGCTAAGTTAGCAAAGCGTTAAGTAGCAAAAACAAAAGACAGACACAAAAGTAGCGACATCGGCCAACTAGAGTAGCAAGTGATCTAGACTGTAGTAGCAACAGGCGGATACCTATGTAGCATTGCCCTCACAGGGGACGTGGATGTGTGTTACCGCGTCGTGCTCGCAGCAGCCATGGCCGCTCCGGCGTGTGCAGGCAGGCCGTGCTCCGCAAGACGTGTAGGCAGGCTCCGAAGAGGTGCCGGCGGCGGCGCGGTGCTGCGACGCGGGGCTTGACGCGGTGGAGCGGGATGGCGCGCGGCGCTTCGACGAGGTGGAGCAGGATGGCAGTGCGGCGCTCCGGCGAGGTGGAGCGGTACGGCCCATGCTCCGGCGAGATATAGTCGGCAGCCCGGCACTGTGTGAAGACAGACTGCGGCGGCGGCGAGAGCTCACGGGCGAGCTGTGCGGCAGCCAGTGGGCCGGGCGGTGCCGCGGCGGTGGGCAGCAGCCGTGCAAGCAGCCGGCGGCGCGAGCGGCCCTGGTTCACGCGAGAAGAAACAAGAAAAAGTTAGGAAGGGATAAGAAACGAAGGACCCCACCACGTTTCGTACGGTACGCTGCCTTCACGCGATGACCCGGGGGATCAAGTCACGGGATCCCTCGGGATCTGTATCATTTTCCTAAATTTAATCAATGTGAATGGTTATGTATCTGACCAAATTATCAAAGAATAGGACCTTAAGATCGAAAGTAGGTATATATGTTAGGTGCAAGGGCTCAGGCCAACAGATAATGAATACACATATTTACACACGTTCAGGCGTCTCGGTACAATGAGAAACCCTACTTCGTTCTGCCCAAGGATTTAATTGATATGAAAAATCCAAGTATACACGATTACAGAGTGGGTTCATGTTGAATAAAAGTACTCCTTTAAACCCATATTAGTTGACTCAAATTTGTCTACATACATGTGAAACTAGCACATTTATATTTAGATAAATCTAAATCAACTAATATGGATCAAAAGCAGTATCAAAGATTCGTTCGAATCAAATAAATTCTAAAGAATCCATGTTGAACATCAAAAAGAAGACGTACTTGTCGCAAAAGAAAAACAGGTTGTATAGAAAATTTTATTTCTCAATGAACCAAGTTGCATCGTAAAAACCTTAGTTAAACAAAGTGTCATGTGCAAAAAGGTCTAGATATGTTCAACTTGACTGGCTGCAAATATTCTAATCTAAAGTCGCACTCCATGAACCTACCTAGTAGCCATTAGGATGAAATTTCAATGTCAAGAACATTGAAGTTGAAGAGATAAGAAGTTATTCTTCAGTCAGTTGCGAAATAGACATTGCCTTAAGAAATTGGTAAACGGCCAGAAACTTTTCTGACTTTTACCTCTCATCGGAAGACAGAGACCAAACGAGAGAGAGAGAAGCCATAGGCTTGTACCTATAGTACCATGTTTTCCACCTTCATCTTCTCACAAATCTAATTACCTCCTGCTCCATATACAGAGCAAATCAATGGCGGGCATAGTTGGTTCTGCCGTCGCCAGCGAGGCAGTCCGAAGATTATCTTTGCTTCTGTCAGGAGAAGAAGACCGTGATCGAGAGACTACCGAGATCAAAGTGGAACGAGTAGAGATGGCCGTGCTCAAGATCGAAACCGTCGTCGCCATGTCTGGAGATTGGCAGATCGTGCACGCCCCGCTACTCCGGTGGAGGGCAAAGCTGAAGCGTGTGCTCAAGGAAGGCAAAGGTATCGTACGCGCTCACAGAAGAAATACTGCTGCTACCAGCTTGGAGCGGCGGCTGGACCGAAGCAACTCCCTCCCATGGCGGATGGCTCAGGTGGCTAGGCGATTCATGCCTTTCAGCCGTGGAAATGATCATCCTGGCGATGACGACGATCTGACCGACGCCACGGTGAGACGGTTCCAGAGAATTGCAGAGGCGGCGACTTCCTCAAATTCGCTGCGCGCGGCGGCCGTCAAGGATCTTGATGTTCCTCCCAAGTTTCGCTCGGTCGCTGGCGGCCGGGGAAACAATAGAGTTGTCACTCAGGATGGAGGGCGGCACCGCGGTGATGCTTCTGCAGCCATGGTGGCTCGAGCTCGCAGGAAGCGACGATGGGACGAAGGCGGCGGCGTGCCTGTGGTTGCTCTACGAACACGACGTGGAGTGGGAGAGAAACATCAGTATGATGGCGGCGTTCCGTACGTCCGAGGCCCTGGATGTCACCAGGGTCGCCGCCAACTGCGTGGATCTCCTGCCGCCCCAGTTCGGCGCTGCCCGTGCGACCATGAAGGAGCTCGCTGAGATGGCCTTCCATGGAAGAAGCTCTTCCGCTAATATGGCTGCCGTGTACGTGTCATTAATCCGCGTTGTCCAGCCAGTCGAGCATGCGGCGAGCTGCGACGACGAGGCGTCGCGCAGAGTTCACCGGTGGCGGGCCGCGATTGCCGGAGGAAATCCTGATGGTCTCTACCCACTCCTACGTCCGGAACTCGTCGTCTGAACACGGCAGTTTGCCTATGGAGATGGTTTGGCACAGGTCCCCGCTTTACCTGCCCAAGATGCTCTCCGAACAACACGAACACGTTGAGCTGCTGCCGGGAATGGCGGATGGGTTTGAGGCAGCTGGAGCAGTCGATCACGGAAGGCAATGGTGGTGCCCATCAAGCTCGACACGGCTGTCAATTGTACCCGTTTCTTCTCCGCCCAAATCCGTTCTGCAATGGTGTAAGGACAGAGTTCTCACTAGCCGTATCAGCACCACGGATTGTCCAGAGATGTGGTTTGGAGGTCGGGAGAGATCTTTGTCGTCTTGGCACCAACGCGGTGATATTTGCGAGTGTCGCCGTTCCTTCTTGAAGAGCGCCGGGTGTACCTCTTCTCCACTCCCTGTAGCATACCGGTGGAAATCCTAGAACCAATCCGGGCAACAGCATCGCCGTCGTCGTCGTTTTCCTTATTGGAGGTGCTGTTTGGTACAAGCGAGTCGGAGCACTAGGATCATGGTGAAAATACTCCAGGGGATGCAGTGGCTGTGAGTCATCTTTGTTTTTATTGATCCGCCGATGTCGGTATTGTTTTATTTTTTTTCTTTTGGGCTTGTGTTGTTTGTCTCGGGCAGTGGACTTAAAGTTGTATTGGGGTTGCTATATTAATATAGCATAACGAAAAACTGTTTCGACAAGCCGTAGTAGCACTAGCACGGAGTTGCATGACAAGTACGAACTTTCAGCAAGGGCCTAAAAAGGACAAAATGTTGTGTGGCTAATAGCGCGCGGTGGAAATCTACAATTTTGCCTTGAGAATTGCGCACATTGGTCCTACCATGTCCCATTTTAAAAGGAATATACATGTATCATGTGTGTAAAAATGGAAGAATCTTTTAAGTTGTAAATGTGTAAAAGCGAAAGAACCTTTTAAGTTTCCTGAAAACTTGTTGGCGCACGGGCGCTGGACTGGCGGGCCGAGCGCACCTCTAAAAAAGGAAGTCTCTGTTGTTCTGTCTTATACAAAACAGATAAGTAAAAGACTCTATGCAATTATCGCACCCTTCATCTACATTGCGTCAGATTACAGTCCCGAGCATACCAACAAAACATGAAGCTCTGTGCTTAATTTCCTTTTTTTAGAAATTGGAAATACTATAACGTTTGAACCACATGTCGGAATTCAGATCCGTTTTCACTTTTGGAACCCTCGTAACGAACTCTTCAAAACTAGATCCCATTTGTATATGTTTCGGAAAAAAACTTAACAGGCAACTTTTGTTTGCGACCGACCAACTTTGATTCATGACAAAGCAACTTTTGTGCGATAAGGGAAAACTACATCAGAGTCCGATAAGGCAACTTTAGTGCCTTCTGAGCAAGTTTGGTGCCCGTCTGAGCAATATTCGTATCTTGACAAATTTGATACCCTTGCGACGAGGCAACTTTGGTGCCCGGCGAGGCAATTCGATGTCCGGTGAGGCAACTTTGGTGCCCGGTGAGGCAATTTTGAAGCCCGGCGAGGCAAGTTTGGTGCCTAAAGAGGCAACTTTGAAGCCCGGCGAGGCAACTTTTTTCCGGCGAGACAACTTCGGTGCCTGGCGAGGCAACATTAGAGCCCGACGAGGAAACTTTATCTCGAGGTAACTTTGGTGCCCGAGGCAACTTTGAAGCAGATGAGGCAACTTTTGCCCAATGAGACAACCGACGAGGCAATTTGAGCCCGGCGAGGCAAATTTTTCTCGAGACAACTTTGAAGCCGGAGAGGCAACTTTTGCCCGGCGAGGAAACTTTCGGTGCTGGTGAGAGGCAACTTTGGAGCCCGTGAGACAACTTCGCACGGCGAGGCAACTTTGCTTATCGCACAAAATTGCTTCTTGGGGCATAAACGTTTTCTCGCCAGGCTCATTAGGAGACTCAAATTTGTCAAGATATAAATATTGCTCAGACGGGCACCAAAGTTGCTCAGACTAGCACTAAAGTTGCTTTGTCATGAATCAAAGTTGGTCGGTCGCACACAAAAGGTGTCTGTTAAATTTTGTTGCCGAAACATATACAGATAAGATCTAGTTTTGAAGAGTTCATTGCGAGGGTTCCGAAAGTGAAAACGGATCTTAATTCCGACATATGGTTCAAACGTTATAGTATTTTTAATTTTTAGAAAAAGGAATTAATGCACGAAACTTCATTTTTGTTAATGCGCTCAGGGCTGCTATCTGCCGCAGCGGTAGGTGGAGGAACATGCTTGTCGGAGTTGGCAAAATTTTGATTGGAAATTTGATTAGGAAGGACAATTGTCTTTTTTTTCTGTCCGTACGTGCGAGTATTGTGGCGCGCCTGAAACGACAATCTGGCGCCTGGACGCTTGCTAGACATACCCTTTAAGTTTTATGTGTATAAAAGCGGAAGATTTTAGCCTCGTGCACACTATTCTTTAAAAGTTAAGAAAGAACGCTATAGATTCAGCAAAAAAACGCAGGATTTTGTATGCAAGATGTTCCGGACTTAAACCTGAACAACAAAGAACTTTATAGATTCAAACAGCCAAAATATTTAAATTAAATTGAAAAGTATTAAATATTATTCATTTCGAAGAGTTCATTGTGCATAAGTCAAATATATAAACAGAATTAAATTTGCATGCGTTATATGTAAGTTGCACTGCATATTTAGTAGGCAGTACATTTATAAGAATTTACACCAGTTTATACTATAAGAATTTACAAAGTATTATTATTAGTACTCCCTTCGCATTCATAATAATAAGGGTCACTGATTTAGTACTCAGGACACTTGATCGGAGGGAGTAGCTATTTTCTATTCTGTCGTGCCTTTTATTTGCGTCCTAATATTTTGTTTTCAGGATATTTATTTTGGCTCGCAGGTGCAAATACAGCTATTATGAGAAAACATATTTTAAAATGTCAAAAAATTCAAAAAATCTGCATATGCATTAGATCATTTATGTTGGTTCACAAGCTTTTAGGATGAAAGAATATTTTATGTGTCATGTATAAAAAGACAAAATGTGTCATAAGAATACGACTATTTACATGATATTTTTTGTCTTTTTAGACACAACACATAAAATGTTCTTTCATCCTAAAAACTTGTGAACCAACATAAAATGTTCGAATGTATATGTAGAATTTTTTCGATTTTGACATTTCAAAATATGTTTTCTCATAGATGCATTTGCACCCATGAGCCAAATTGCCGCCTCCCTTCTTTTCTTTCTAAAAAAATGTTGACCAAGTTTTACATGTAGCATATCCTTTTGATTTAAATTGACAAAGGATGTATCATTTCTGCAAGAACATGGGAGAATGACCAGGTTCCAAACAGGTTGTTTCAAATCTATAACCTCAAGGGAACTCTTAGCGTTAGTTTTACAGAACTCCAAAGGGTGTTCATGACATTTTGCAATGGCACTCTAAAGGGTGTTCATGACATCTTGCAATGGCATGGCAATGTCTATCTCTAAAATTAAATATCATTGGTACAAAAGTTACATCGTTGGTGCCTTGTGGGAAGAACCATTACAACGGCGGCGTATCACTGCTTGCTAATTTATAGCTTAGTATTACAGAAGAAATACACTGTTTGATGGCTTCAAAATCTTCCGCGACTCGAAGAGCAAACCCTGACTTTAGCTGCACCAACGACCGACTATATAGCATGATGACTTCAGTTTCTTGTCAGCCTTTCTCGCCCAGTTCAGCTCAGCCATTATCTGATCGTGACGCTGCTAACGTAAGGTCCGTGAATTCGGACCTCTCTCGAAACATCAGTGCCAGAGCTTTGTTCATGAACTGATCTAGTGTGTTGCGCCAGAGAGCTGCTCTACATGCTGAGTTATTGTATCAGGGCATGGAGACTGGGCGCGTAATAGTTCCAAACGTTGGAACGGGTGTGCAAATTGCAGAATATAGTCTTCATCTGTAAAGATGGGGCAAACAATATCATGCGTGCAAAGAGAAGTTCTCAAGATTATGAATGGCAACAAGTGCATGTATTTTTCGAGTGAAAGATGAAAATGCATCTACGGGTAGTTAGAATGGCGAAGGAATTCTTACTTTCTTTGACGGTGCCATACAACCAACATAAAACCTCGTCAGCAAAGGCCAAGCAGACACCACCCTGAAGTACAGATCGAATATATTATTTCAAGAAATGTACATTACAATGGAAAGTGCAAGAAAGTAATTCAAACCCACATATTCAAATCGAATGAATCTACTCTGATATGTTGAATAGCAAGAAATTTGGAGTGGGTAGTCATTAGTTATCCTATGCGCCAAATTAGAAAAAGGGAATACGGCATCAGAGTAATATTAAGTGTACACTCCTTTCCCTGTCAAAGATTTGATAAGACAAATCAATCATTCAAAATTTGCATAGGTTATGGTCTTCTAAGTCCCAATACTCTACCTATTGTACTCATGCACCCTGCACTCATGTTCTTCCTTAATTATCACTAGACTCCACTGTCAATTAATTTAGTATATACCTGCCAGTAGTTCTTTGCTTTCACTTTTTGTGTGATGTCTTTAGTTCTTAATCTCTCTGTTCGTACAAGTACACCAGCATCATTCCTGCAAGAAAAGAAGATAGCAGTGGAACTTAATAAAGTTAGAACCAATTTCAATCACCAAAAAAGATCTATACATCTCAAACACCACCAAACAGAACAAGGTAAGAAAGGTAAGTGTACTCTTTTTCCTAATTGCATCAACCATATGGTCAACATTAGAGCATTGGAATTTGAATGTTTATCTGGTTGAATGCCTCTTATTAAGCCAAAACCTCAGGTTAATGTAGCACATAATGTGTCAGACTCAATACATATCAAGAGAAAGCAGCGACTGGAGCTCCGATGTATTATATGGGCATTCAGATCAAGATTATGGGGCTGATAACCCAATGAAGAAATCAGGCAGGCATGGCAATTCAGAACATAGATGAGAAATCAGTGAAATCACAAAAAAGATGGGTTTGGTTCTGTTCTAATTGACAGCATTACAGCAAAAGTACAGCAATTATCCACACCATAATTCTTACATATGCAACCATAAAGACTTATGAAATCCATGAAGTGTTACGGATTTAGTCTCTGATAAGAAGCTCATAACAACGTATTACCTGAATCCAACAACAACATATGATACACCGGCAAGGAATGATTGAATCTGTAAAGTTTAGTCAAGTAAAAAAATTAATGTTTCAAGCTATAGAAGGTATGACTCCTGAATCCAACAACATATGATACGCCAGCAAGGAATGATTGAATCTGTAAAGTTTACTCATGTAAAAAAAATGTTTCAAACTATAGAATGTATGACTCCTGGAGAATGAAGAGAAACACTATGAAGTAGGAAGTTGTCATGGCAGAGAGAATCATAACAGGATCACCATGTACTGAAGTTGTTAACACATATCCTCAGTCCCACATATGCAAGAACCAAATCATTCTCAATACTTAAGGAAGTAAATCAAATAAAAAGTAAGAAATTTAATGATATACAATTGTGCACTGGGGAAGAGAACAGAGCAAGAAGTTCACAAATGATAGCTATGAAACAAAATAAAAGGACCAAAAAATTACCCAGAACCTAAGTAACTTCTCTTTCTCATATTTTTCCACCGTATGATACTCCAGCTGTTACAAAGTTCAAAATGGTGACTAAGATTGAATGAATATGGTATCAGAACAAAGGAAGTTCATGGCAAATATAACGACCTCTCTGCTTGTTTTCAACTCCACATAGAACCGCCTACCATCGTCAGTTGCATCACAGCAGTCCATCTCAGCACCCATGATTATGCGATGCGCGCCCAATTTCGTCTTTATTACAGAACAATACTCTACATTTGCATCAATACCTCTTCCTTCCTCATCAATAGAGTTCTCAGTAGCAAGATTTTCAAAAGAATAGCCCCAAAAACATCTGAGCATCAAATATGGCACCAGCAAAAAAAGGTCCATCAAATCGATATTCATTTCATATTCATCCGTTGAATAATGATGATATCTCTGAACATATAATTACAAACATCAAGGCACCGGCTAATTTTACAGGTAAATGACCATGTTTGCAGCCCTTCACACATTTCTCTGAACATATGATTACAACTATATTTTATTACATGATACATCAGACCATAAAAAATGCAGAAGAACTAAATAAACATTATGAAATTCAAATTGGAAAGAACCCCTTGTGCTATCACAATTCCTATAAGAACTCAAAGCATCACCATATTTAGCATTCTACATTTTGACTATTTTCTTTGTAACTCAACTTTCCTAATAGGGAGAGAGAGACAGAGAGAGAGTTAAATCAGCACCATGAAACTCAAACTTGACAAGATACCCACTGTGCAAGTAAGATTACCATCACACAATTCCTATAAGAACTAAACCATCAAAATATGCAGCATACTAGATTTCAGACTATTTTCTTTGAAAATCTTTTCTCCTGTCACGGAGAAAGAGAGAGAGTGTGTGAGAGAGTCAACCTCCTGCGCTCAATCTCGCTTTGTGGTCTTTCAGGAAGCTTATGGACATCAAGGTACACAACACCATTTCTTTTGTGCACACCCATCTTCCATGGGTCTTTTAGATAAGCCGTGGCCAATATCTGACAATTTTACAGATAGTACCATAGGAAATCTGTTAGCATACAATCCTAGTAAAGGAAACTACGCAGAAATATTTTTGTTATAGAGTCCTGCAAAATACATATGTATCTGCCAATCGATTAAGCTGGATACAAACCAACCAGTGGTAAGCTTGTAAGGATAACTACCTGACTCGTCTACATGGACAACATAGGCTACAACAAGGGAAAAGAAATGATGTTATGATTTAGATAATCTGCACCGGAAGGACCATACCTTGTTAAGGTTGTTGCGGTACGTCTGCAAGACAAGCATACATGATCAGGAATTCCAAACATAGAGTACCAAAAGACAAATATAAAGTTGCAACAATGCATTTTACCACAAAATGTATGTTCTGAAGAGGTATGTTTGAATTTCTTATGCATGCAAGAAGATCGCCAAATCCTTGAGAACCCAAATCTGACATTACCACATTAACCATGAATGAGTGCTCTCAGGTAGAAACGAATTCAAAAGGAAAAGAAGCTTCCAAATAATGGAATTATTATCTCCCTGGATCCAATAGCTCAAGAAAGAAATTTCAGAGTTAACTCCCTTTCCCATTGCGTATCAGAAACAGCTAGTGTGTGAATCCCTGAAGATTTTTCTTCGATGTCCTTTCATATATATAAAAAATTATCTAGTCTTTCAAAATACACAACCGCAATTTCTCAGCTAAGATATAGTACGAGCATGATAAATTCATTCTACAAAAAATTATCTATGTACATGCCTTAACAGGTGGCCCATCTAAGGTTACTCAAGACCACCCTGAAATAAAAAACAGTTGCATCTACAGTACAGGATAGGGGAAACATGGATGCTATCAAGACGTTCGAAATGTCTGTAGGTCTATGACAACTGAAATAGAAGTTTGTAGGGAATAATTTGCAGGGAATACACCGATAACAGATCCTACATTAAACAGAGTTGATAGTATTTAACTAAAATGTGTGCCGGGTTAACCTCTTAGGAGGCTTGTAATCGAACTCTCTCTTTCCAATATAATGAAACGCAAAGGCTTTTTGCGTTTTCTCAAAATAAAAAATTGTAGAAACAAAAAAGGACTTCTGAAAGAAAGTACCTCTTTTCTCTGTAAATGTTTCAAATCCTTTATTGAGATCTTCGCCAACATAGTCACAGATATTACGTTTGAAAAGCCTCTACAAAATAAGGATGTTTAGTACAACAGCCAACTTTTAGGGAAAATTTTCTTTGAAAAACGTGTGTTCAGAAATTAACTGTTCACACTTCATAGACAAACTTCCAAAATATAGATTCACTAAAGGGGAACTAGAATCGATAATCAGCAAGTCTGAGATCTTACCAAGCTGCGATCATCAAAATAGACATCGCCACCCTCAACACGGCTGTAGCATGCGAACTCACATGGCTGCATGAGGTAACAAAGGATATGGCTCTATAGAGAACAAAGACAAAAATCAAAAGAACATGGTAAAATTATGCACCTCCTGAAAAGCAACAGCTTTCCTAGATAGAGTTTCTTCACTCTTATTAAGTTTCATATCTGAAACAAAACCTTCAACATTACGCCCATTTCCATATGAAAACCTCCCACCGTGGCCAAAATTATTCCGTCCTCCTGGATGGCCTCCTGGCCTTGGAAGAACGCCTCTGCCACCTCGGCCTCCGCCCCGAGAAAAATTGTTGGTGCTCCGTACTGGGGGCAGCACTGTAAGGAAAGGCACAACATATAAGAAAGTGATAATGCCCCATCTCCCAACCTAGATACACTCAACCTATTCAAAGCACTAACCAAGTCCTCAGAATATCGAGTATCCAGGCAAGAGAAATAATTCAGTCATCACATTCTCTACAATAAAGCACGGGCATTATCGACCACTAAATGGTGTACATGTAGCTTGAGTGGGCGCAGACCCGTACATTTAAAGATATAAACACAAAGCATGTGCATAATTTAATCTAGATACACACAAAGCATGAAAATGCAGTTTCAGTGTTTGATCTTTATGTCATATTTTTAACTATAATAGTCTAGTGAGGCAATACTGCGAAATAAGCTATCATCAAATTTATTTAGAAAACAGAATCAGATTAGATTCAATCTTCTTCAAAGTTGTAATTTACTATAGAATTAATTTCAAATTTTAGTAACTTACAGAATATCTTTTTTCAGTACTTGCCTTTTTTAAACCAAAACAGGAAATGAAGATATTCTAAATATCTTTCTGACAGACAGCTACCCAATTGAGCCAATAAAAACCTTCTGTTATATGGTTTGATGGTTCGTTGACGTACTCTCTTCAACAGTTATATTGGTGCTTTGTAACTCGTGTTCTCCCTGAATCTACAAAATCAAGCAACAACCAGAAGATGCAAGCATAGAATTTAATTCTCTGCAACATTATGCTCGACTTAGCCTGAGATAGGCTGCTGCGAGTTGGAACAATGATTCAAACATAAGTCTGCAGCAAGAAGAGTTCATTCATCGTGTATTGAATGAAGCTTAAAAAAACAAAACCCGCTGCAGCTCCCAGAGCCCCAGGAGCAACCACTGACAACAAAATTCGGCCAATTAAAAAAGTTGAGTAGGGTTATGCAATGGAAGCCTGTGCTACCACTCCTGCTTACAGAACACAGAGGTGACTATTCGCCCTAACGAATTCAACGAGGGGTAGTGGCGAGCGAGGAGAGGCGAACCTGGAACTAGATAGTTGCTACGGGCGGGGGTCTTGACGTACTCCTCGTTGTCGGAGCCGAACAAATCTCTGGCCTCCTCCTCATCCTCATACTCGTCCCTGTACCCGGCCGCGGCCCTCGCCGGCACGACGTCGAGCGAGTCGTACTCCCCCTCGTCGGCGCCATCCTCGTCCCCGCCGCCGGCAGCGCCGCTGCTGCTGCGGCCGCTGGAGGCGCCACTGGAGGAGGAGGAGGACGCGGCGGCGGAGGACGACGAGGATGAGGACGGGGAGGAGGAGCCGGAGGAGGCGCCGCCGCCTCCCTCGGCTTCAGCTTCGGCGCCGTAGTCCTCGCCGAAGACGTCGACGTCCTGCTCGGAGAAGTCCATGGCGGGCCGCCGCGGGGTCGGGGGCGGGGGGCAGACCGGCGAGACCAAAGGTTCTCTCTTCTTTTCCGGTCGGGGTGGGACGGGAGAGGGGCTTGCAGTGGGAATCGACACGGCAAGGCAAAGTCGCGCACTGGAATAGGGTTCACCAGACCACCTAGGGGCGGTGGTGGGGGCCGGAAAAGTGCGGCGCACCCTTCAACAGAACTTGCCAAAAGAGACTATTAGACTTCGATTGAGCCGCACTTTGCCCTAGCAAAATTTTTGCATGAACGAATATCAAGGACATTACCAAAACATTGGCAAGTCTAGCCTGTTTGGCTTGCAGCATAGAATTTATACCCAGAAAAAATGTCAGAGATGCCTTCCATTTGGTTTGTAGGCAAAGTATATACTTCCTCCGACCCATATTAATTGACTTGGATTTGTCAAAATTTGGATGAATCTAGACACTATTTAGTATATAGGTTCATCCAAAATTTGACAAATCAAAGTCAATTAATATGGGCCGGAGGAAGTACATAGGTTGCTAAAACGTGTTGGAGAGAGAAGATTTTCAATCATGTTCTTCATCGAATCATATTTCTAGGGGCACCTTCGAGAAAAGTCACCATAAGACTATGTTTTGATCAATGTTAAGGAAATCGGTAATTGTTAACTGCTCGGTTGGCTTGGAAGTAGCGATTAATCGGAATTCGGATGATTAACTGATCTAATTTGTCGGCTATTAATTGGTGCAGACTACAAAAATTAGCACTTAAAATATGTATGAATCCTCTTGCATCTCAACCATCTACCCTATTAAAGGAAACCTTAAGCTTCCGGATGAGATCCTCAAGGCGCTCGAGCTCTTGTATCTGAGGTCTGGTCGGCAACTACGAGGAACTGGTCAACAACGACAAGAAACTGGTTGGTGATGGCGGAAATCAAGCTCTTGGAGGTAGGAATCGAGCGGGAGCTTTGCAAAACCTACTTCATTGGGGTGGGCTAGCGGATCGATGGGCGATATGTGTTGATAATTTTGCAACTTTTTTGACCAAGTGTAGTGGTTAATCGGGAACATGCCTAGTAATCAGAGTGTCGGGCCTATTAATCGGGCTAAACGATTCGTGGTAATCGACACGGTCAGGTCCTAGTAACGATTAATCGGCCTATTAATCGCTGATTCGGCATATTTTTTGAACAGTGATTTGGTCAAGCCGCACTTTTGTTTGGAGACTATTGATTGGTGGAGGCTGCTTTGATTTAGTTATACCTCGTCTACAAGAGAAGGTCATGCTCGGCTTATAAGAGAGAGATTCCTTCCTCTCACCAGTCCAGACTTTTGGGATGGAGTGGGCTCTCTTCTTATTGTTGGGTTGTGTGCGCATAAACATTTAGAACGTAGGCTGAGTGTTAGACTGGCCAAATGGATGTTAATTGAAAGGGTTTTGCAGCATAGTAAATCAAAAAAATTCTACGGATGCGAATGGGAAAGTCAAGATCTAATCTAGAAGATGCAATCAACGAGAGGGATAGATGAGATCTTCATACCCTTGAAGAAATCGCACAGCGGAAACGTTCAACAGAACATGGGTGATGTAGTCGAACTAGCCTTCTCCTCCTCGCGATCCGATCCGATCCAACGCCGCAAGTGGCGACGCCTCCGAGAGATGCACACGTACGATGCCGCGACGTCTCCTCCTTCCTTGGTCCAGCAAGTGGGGTGGAGAGATAGATTGGATCTACAACACGACGGCGTGGTGCAATGGTGGATAGTTTCTGGCGGGGCTTACGCAATGGGAGAGAGAGAGAGAGAGAGAGAGAGAGAGAGAGAGAGAGAGAGAGAGAGAGAGAGGTGGAGGGCAGTAGGTCGGTGGCTAGGGTTGAAGGAGTGGGGGGAGGGGTGCGCCCCTGTCCACCTTATATAGGGGGCTGGCCGGCCCCCTTGGCCCCTCCTCCAAGCCCTAGGGCGGCGGCCCCAAGGGTTGGAGTGGGGGGCAAGTTTCCCCCCTTCTTCTAGAAGGGTTCCTAGGGTTTCCCCTAGGGTTTTGGCCGGCTGGGCCTATGGGGCCTTGTGCCCCTGGACCAATGCGGCCAGGGCACTCCCCTTAGTCCCACGCAGGCCTCTGACAAGTGGGTCCACGTTGGTTCCACTTCGGAAGCTTCTAGAACCTTCCGGTACAATACTGAATACTTCGAAACGATTCCGAAATCCAAAAACTGCTTTCCTTTATATGAATCTTATTCTCGAACCATTCTGGAACCTCTCGTGATGTCCTGGATCTCATCCGAGACTCCGAACAAAAACTCATAAACCAATTATCCATTCTATCCTAGCGTCGAGGCACGTTAAGTGTGTGACCCTACGGGTTCGAGAATATGCAGACATGATCTTCTATCAATAATCAACAGCGGGATCTGGAAACCCATATTGACTCCCACGTATTCATCGATGATCATATCGGATGAACCACGATGCCAGGATTCAATTAATCCCATATTTATATTCCCTTCGTCACGCGATATTTTACTTGCCCGAGATTCGATCGTTGGTATCTGCATACCTAGTTCAATCTCGTTCACAACAAGTACTTTACTCGTTCCGTAATTCGATATCACTTTGTGATTAACTCCTTAACCACGTGCTTGCAAGCGATGTTGATATCGATTACCGAGTGGGCCCGAAGTATATCTCTCCGACTCGGGAGGGACAAATCCCATCTTGATACATACAACCCAACAAGTACTTTCCGATCACCTGAGAGACACCTTTATGATCACCCTCTCATAGGATGACGTTTTGATGACCTCAAAGCTTTCTTCCGATACCAGGGAGTTGCATTATCTCATGGTCTAAGGAATACAATATTTGACATAGAAAAAGCTTCGCAAAGATGAACACGATGACACGATCTAATTGCTCTGCTTGATTTGGGTTTGTCCATCATATCATTCTCCCAATGACATGATCTCATTATTAATCGACAACTCATGTCTATGGTTAGGAAACCTTAACCATCATTAATCAATGAGCTAGTCCATAGAGGCGTACTAGAGACACGGTGTTGTTCATAAACCACACAAGTATCAAAGTTTCCGCTTAATACAATTCTAGCATAGAATATAAACTTTATCATGAACAAGAATTATAACAATAACATCTTTATTATTGCCTCTAGGGCATAATTCCAACAGTCTCCCACTTGCACTAGAGTCAATAATCTAGTTTACATCTGGCAACAATCTAACACCCATGGCATTAAGGTGCTAATCATGTTTTGCTCGTGGAAGAGGTTTAGTCAACGGATCTGCGACATTCAGATCCGTATGTACTTTGTTAATCTTCTGATCTCCATCTGTTATATAATCTTGAATTATATGAAACCGGCG
The DNA here is from genome assembly GCA_023614405.1 of Avena insularis. Classification (NCBI taxonomy): domain Eukaryota; kingdom Viridiplantae; phylum Streptophyta; class Magnoliopsida; order Poales; family Poaceae; genus Avena; species Avena insularis. The sequence goes on from CM042685.1 coordinate 278,430,976, forward strand.
GTTGATGTGCTTGGTCTTTGGATGATATCTTGGTTGCTTAGCCAGTGCTATGGCGCCAGTGTTGTCACACAATATCTCTAGTGGGTCCAAGGCACTTGGAACCACACCAAGCTCAGTGATGAAGTTCCTGATCCAAACTCCTTCACTTGACGCTTCTGCAGCAGCCATGTATTCCGATTCTACTATAGATCCCACGATCACGCTTTGCTTGCAGCTTCTCCAGCTCACAACTCCTCCATTCAAAATATAAACGTATCCTGTCTGAGATTTAGAATCATCTGGGTCGGTGTCGAAACTAGCATCGACGTAACCTTTTACGAGGAGCTGCTCATCACCTCCATAGACCAAGAACATTTCTTTAGTCCTATTTAAATACTTTAGGATGTTCTTTACGGTTGTCCAGTGTTCCACTCCTAGATCACTTTGGTATCTGCTCGTCAAACTAAGAGCATTGGACACATCCGGTCTAGTACACAGCATGGCATACATGATAGAACCTATGGCCGAGGCATATTGCACTTTGCTCATAGTTTCTCTATCGTTTACCGTAGCCGGACACCGAGCCTTGCTCAACATCTTACCTGACAACATGGGCAATGAACCTTTCTTTGCTTTATCCATTCTGAACCTTTTCAGAACTTTGTCTAGGTATGTACTTTGGCTTAAAGCTATTAGGCGTCTTTGTCTATCTCTATAGATTTTGATGCCTAATATATAAGCAGCTTCTCCTAGGTCTTTCATTGAAAAACATTTATTCAAATAACTCTTCACATCGTTAAGCATACCAATGTCATTTCCAATAATAAATATGCCATCCACATATAGTACTAAAAATGTCACTGAGCTCCCACTCACTTTCTTGTAGATACAAACTTCATAGCAATTTGGAACAAATCCAAAGCTCTTGATCACTTGATCAAAACGAGGTTCCAACTCCGAGATGCTTGTTTCAGTCCATAAATGGAACGCTGAAGTTTGCACACCTTATTAGCATCCTTAGGATCGAAACCTTGAGTGCATCATATACAACTCTTCATCAATGTTGCCATTGAGGAACGCAATCTTGACATCCATCTGCCATATTTCATAATCATGAAATGCAGCAATTGCTAATAAAATCCGAATGGACTTAAACATCGCTACAGGAGAGAAAGTCTCATCATAGTCAACACCTTGAACTTGTCGAAAACCTTTCGCGACAAGCCGAGCTTTATAAACAGTAACATTACCATCCGTGTTCGTTTTCTTCTTGAAAATCCATTTGCACTCAACGGCCTTTCGGTCGCTAGGAGGATCCACCAAAGTCCATACTTGGTTTTCGCTCATGGATCCCAATTCGGATTTCATGGCCTCTAGCCATTTCTCAGAGTCTGGGCTCATTATTGCTTCCTCATAGTTCACAGGTTCACTGTTGTCTACCAACAAGACAGTTAAGACAGGGTTGCCGTACCACTCAGGAGGGGCACGTGACCTTGTCGACCTGTGACGTTTAGCAGCTGCATCGTTCGAAGTTTCATGATCCTCATCATTAGCTTCCTCTCTTGTTGGTGCAGATGGCACGGGAACAATTTCAGGTGCTGCGCTACTCTCCAACTCGAGAGAAGGTTCAATAACCTCGTCTAGCTCTACCTTCCTCCCACTCACTTCTTTCGAGAGAAACTCCTTCTCAAGAAAGGATCCGTTCTTTGCAACAAACACTTTGCCTTCGGATCTGTGGTAGAAGATATACCCAATCGTTTCCTTAGGGTATCCTATGAAGACGCATTTCTCCGCTTTGGGTTCGAGCTTGTCCGGCATCAACTTCTTGACTTAAGCTTCGCATCCCCAAACTTTAAGAAGCGACAACTTAGGTTTAGCACCAAACCATAGTTCATACGGTGTCATCTCAACGGATTTAGATGGTGCCCTATTTAAAGTGAATGCAGCGGTTTCTAATGCATAACCCCAAAATGATAATGGCAAATCTATAAGAGACATCATTGATCGCACCATATCTAATAGAGTTCGATTCCGGCGTTCAGACACACCATTGCGCTGTGGTGTCCCGGGTGGCGTGAGTTGCGAAACGATTCCGCTTGCTTTAAGATACGTGAGAAAATCATAACTAAAATATTCACCTCCATGATCGGATCGTAGAAATTTAATTTTCCTGTTACGATGGTTTTCCACTTCGTTCTGAAATTCTTTGAACTTTTCAAACGTTTCAGATTCATGTTTCATTAAATAGATATACCTATATCTACTTAAGTCATCAGTAAAAGTGAGAAAATAGCGATATCCACCACGCGTCGGAACACTCATTGGTCTGCATACATCGGTATGTATGATTTCCAACAAGTCCGTTGCTCGCTCCATTATACCGGAGAACGGGGTTTTGATCATCTTGCCCATGAGGCACGGCTCGCACGTGTCAAATGATTCAAAATCAAGAGACTTCAAAAGTCCATCAGAATGGAGTTTCTTCATGCGTTTTACACCAATATGACCTAGACGGCAGTGCCACAAATAAGTCAATTTATTACTATCTACTTTGCATCTCTTAGCCTCAATGTTATGGACATGTGTTTCATTGCTTTCGAGATTCAGAAGAAATAAACCATTCATAGCAGGTGCATGACCATAAAAGATGTTACTCATATAAATAGAACAACCATTATTCTCCAATTTAAATGAATAACCGTCGTGCAATAAACACGATCCAGATATAATATTCATGCTCAACGCAGGCACATAATAGCACTTATTAAGGTTTAAAACTAATCCCGAAGGTAAAACTAAGGAGAGCGTGTCGACGGCCATCACATCAACTCTTGATCCATTGCCAACGCGCATCGTCACCTCATCCCTTGCTAGCCGCCGTCTATTCCGTAGCTCTTGTTTCGAGTTACAAATATTAGCAACCGAACCAGTATCAAATACCCAGGCACTACAACGAGCGCTAGTAAGGTAAACATCAATAACATGTATATCAAATATACCTTTAATGGTGCCAGCCTTCTTGTCCGCTAAGTACTTCGGATAGTTGCGCTTTCAGTGACCCTTGTCCTTGCAATGGAAGCACTCAGTGTCCGGCTTAGGTCCAGACTTGAGCTTCTTCTCAGCGGGGGCAACGCGCTTGCCGCTGCCTTTCTTGAAGGATTTCTTTGCACCCTTACCTTTCTTAAAGCTAGGGGTCTTGTTGACCATCAACACATGATTATCTTTCTTGATGTCCACCTCCGCAGCTTCCATCTTAGCGAAGAGCTCAGTGATCGTATTAGTGGAACCAATCTGATTGTGAGTAACTACAAAACCTTTGTAGCTAGGAGGGAGTGATTGCAGAACTCTGTCAAATCTTGAGCTCTTCTGGAATCTTGCAGTCCACTTGCTCAAGACGTTGAGTGTAGCCCGACATCTTAATGGCGTGCTCACTAACGGAACTCCCTTCCTCCATCTTCCAGTTAAAGAATTTCTTAGAGATCTCATATCTCTCAGAACGGGCCTGAGTCTGAAACATGGTTTTCAGTTCCTCAAGTATCTCAAAGGGCCCGGCGAACTCCTCAAAACGATTTTGAAGGTCCGATTTCATAGCAAACAACATGGTACTCTTAATCACTCCATAATCATCTTTGCGCGACTGATAAACAGCTTTTTCATCAGCCGGCGCATCAATAGCAGGGGCGTCACCTAGCGCTTTCTCAAGGACATAGTCCTTTTGTCCGCCAGCGAGAATGATTCTCATGTCCGCCAGCGAGAATGATTCTCAGATTGCGGAACCAGTTGGTGAAGTTAAACCCATTGTTCTTAAGCTTTTCTTTCTTAGCAAAAACGTTGAAGTTGAAGTTGGACTTAGCCATTTGATCTACAAAATTTGCAAGTACAATTTAGACTATGTTCATGATAACTAGTTCAACTTAATCAAATTACTAGATGAACTCCTACTAATTCAACATCCCTCAAGTTGTTTAGTGAACACGATCCAAATTCACCACACCTAATCCGATCTTCATGAGAAGAGATGTGGTTTCAATGGTGGACAAGAAAGTGTCGATCATATCATTCATATGACTCATGCTTAACCTTTCGGTTCGTGTGTTCCGAGGCCATGTCTGTACATGCTAGGCTCGTCAAGTTAAACTCAAGTATTTCCGCGTGTGCAAAACTGGCTTGCACCCGTTGTATGTGAACGTAGAGTTTATAGCACCCGATCATCACGAGGTGCTTGAACACGACGAACTTTCGCAACGGTGCATACATGGGGAGAACCCAATTTTATCTTGATCTTTGGGTGAGGAATCATCTTATAATACTACCGTCGCGATCTAAGCATAATAAGATACATAAAAGGATAAACATCACATGCATATAATTTTATGTGACATGGTATAGCCAATCTCCGCGCAATGATCTCCATGTTGTGCGCGCCAGCATGATCTCCATCACTCCACCATGATTGCCTCCACCACGAATAGCAACTACAACTATTGCTACTACTTAGCGATAAAGTAAAGCTACTACATGGCGTATAAGAAGTTGACACACAGGTCATACACAATTATAAAGACAACCATATGGCTCCTGCCGGTTGTGTACTCATCGACATGCAAGTCGTGAAATATTACAAAACATGATCATCGCATACATCATACACATCATGTCTTGGACCATACCATATCACAAAACACTCCCTGCAAAAACAAGTTAGACGCCTCTACTTTGTTGTTGCATGTTTTACGTGGCTTATGGGAGTAACAAGCTAAGGACGATTCTTACCTACGGAAAGCCACAACGGTGATATTATGGTTGCCAACATCCGGTGTAAATCCCATGACAACTATAGTGAGAGAAACTGGCATCCACCAGCCGCATGTGTGGAACAAGCCACACGTCAAGTGCGGAGCGGGTCTCGCGAACGAGGTCGAGTAAAGTTGGCCTGGACCGCTTCGATCTCACTATCCCGCGTCATAAGAAGTACACAACAAGAGGCTTGCAACAGAAAACATCAACGCCCGCAACAAGCATGTTGCGTTCTACTCGTGAAACACCTCTACGCATAGATCTAGCTTTGATACCACTGAAAGGGTTTCGCAGCATAGTAAATCAAAAAAATTCTACGGATGCGAACGGGAAAGCCAAGATCTAATCCAGGAGATGCAATCAATGAGAGGTATAGATGAGATCTTCATACCCTTGAAGAAATCGCACAGCGGAAACGTTCAACAGAACGTGGGTGATGTAGTCGAACTAGCCTTCTCCTCCTCGCGATCCGATCCGATCCAACGCCGCAAGTGGTGACGCCTCCGAGAGATGCACACGTACGGTGCCGCGACGTCTCCTCCTTCCTTGCTCCAGCAAGTGGGGTGGAGAGATAGATTGGATCTACAGCACGACGGCGTGGTGCAATGGTGGAGAGTTTCTGCGGTAGGGCTTCGCCTACGCGCAGTCGGGAGAGAGAGGTGGAGGGCAGCAGGTCGGAGGCTAGGGTTGAAGGAGTAGGGGGAGGGGTGTGCCCCTGCCCACCTTATATAGGGGGCTGGCCATCCCCTTTGGCCCCTCCTCCAAGCCCTAGGGCAGCGGCCCCAAGGGTTGGAGTGGGGGGCAAGTTTCCCCCCTCCTTCTAGAAGGGTTCCTAGGGTTTCCCCTAGGGTTTTGGCCGGCTGGGCCTATGGGGCCTTGTGCCCCTGGCCCAATGCTTGAGGCACTCCTTAGTCCCATGAGCCTCCGACAAGTGGGGCCATGATGGTCCCACTTGAAGCTTCTAGAACCTTCCTGCAGAATACCAATAATTCAAATGATTAAAATCCAAAAACTGCTTTCCTTTATATGAATCTTATTCTCTGGACCATTCCGGAACCTCTCGTGATGTCCTGGATCTCATCCGAGACTCCAAACAAAAACTCATAAACCAATTATCCATTCTATCCTAGCGTCAAGGCACGTTAAGTGTGTGACCCTACGGGTTCGAGAATATGCAGACATGATCTTCTATCAATAATCAACAGCGGGATCTGAAAACCCATATTGACTCCCACATATTCATTGATGATCATATCAGATGAACCACGATGCCAGGATTCAATTAATCCCATATTTATACTCCCTTCGTCACGTGATATTTTACTTGCCCGAGATTCGATCATTGGTATCTGCATACCTAGTTCAATCTCGTTCACAGCAAGTACTTTACTCGTTCCGTAATCCGATATCACTTTGTGATTAACTCCTTAACCACGTGCTTGCAAGCGGTGTTGATATCGATTACCGAGTGGGCCCGAAGTATATCTCTTCGACTCGGGAGGGACAAATCCCATCTCGATACATACAACCCAACAAGTACTTTCCGATCACCTGAGAGACACCTTTATGATCACCCTCTCATAGGATGACGTTTGATGACCTCGAAGCTTTCTTCTGATACCAGGGAGTTGCATTATCTCATGGTCTAAGGAATACAATATTTGACATAGAAAAAGCTTCGCAAAGATGAACACGATGACACGATCTAATTGCTCTGCTTGATTTGGGTCTGTCCATCATATCATTCTCCCAATGACACGATCTCATTATTAATCGACAACTCATGTCTATGGTTAGGAAACCTTAACTATCATTAATCAATGAGCTAGTCCATAGAGGCGTACTAGGGACACGGTGTTGTTCATAAACCACACAAGTATCAAAGTTTCCGCTTAATACAATTCTAGCATGGAATATAAACTTTATCATGAACAAGAATTATAACAATAACATCTTTATTATTGCCTCTAGGGTATAATTCCAACATTAATATCTAGTATCAGAGCCAGCATCGACATACCTTCCTAAGAGGCTTCTCAGGGGATGGGATGTTAGAACCCCTATGTTGGCTGATGAAGGTTGCTTGGTTTAGTTTCACCTCGTCTATGGGAGGAGGCCATACCCAGCTTTTAAGGAAGAGATTTCTTCCTCTCACTAGTCCAAGCTTTTGGGATAGAGTGGGCTCTCTTCTTATTGTTGGGTTGTGGCATATAAACATTCAGAATGTAGGCTGGGTGCTAGGCTAGCCAAGTTGATGCTAACATCTGGTATCACAACCAGCATCATCATGCCTTCTTGAGGGGATTCTTAGGGGATGGAATGTTAGGAGCCTGTTGACCGCTGAAGGCTGTTTTGGTTTAGTCTCACCTCGTCTACTGGAGGAGACCACGCATAACTTATAAGGGAGAGATTTCTTTGTCTCATCAGTCCGGATTTTTTGAATGAAGTGAGCTCTCTTCTTATTTTTGGGTTGTGTGTGCATAATGTAGGGGTTCGTAGCATGGAAAACAAAATTTTCTATCGCATACAAACAAACAAGCCAAGATCTATCTACTAGATTGCAGCAACGAGTCGATAGAGGAACTCACCCTCGAAGATTCCAAAGCGGTTAACGAGAGCAGATTCTCGTGGATGATGTAGTCGTACTCTTTCCGATCTCAAGATCGCGTAGACGATCCTTCGGTATGCGTTCAGAAGCGCTCCATGATCGGTCACCGCGTTCGGTACTCGGCGAAGACCTTCCTCTCCTTGTTCCAGCAGGCGAGAGGTTGTAGCACTCTCCTCGCGATTCCAAGGCAACGACGTGGTACCTAAGTAGAGGGAAATCATGAGGCTTCGCCTTAAGCCAAGTAGTATGGTGGAGCTTATGAGAGAGGCTATTAGTGGTCTAGTAATTAGACACACTAATTAGAAGGCTCTAAATCAATTAGAAGGCTCTAAACCGCTGGCTAAAGCAATTAGAAGCTCTAAACCAAAACGGGCTCTAAACGGAGATTAGAGGTGGAACTTGTGTGTGTTAGGAGGGAGGCCCCGCCTCCCTTTATAGGTGGGAGGGTCGGCCAAGGGAGGAGTCCTCCCAAGTCGGCCTTGGGAGGCGCCCGGCCAAGGGACTCCTCCCAAGTCGGCCTCCACCTCCTCCTCTTTTCCCACTTCCCAAAATTGCCGTTTGACTTTCAAACTAGCCGTTTGACTTTTCAATTTAGGATTTAAATAAACCCTTTATTTTGGACAGCAAGAACCCCTAGTACATGATGCAATCATTCCCACTTACAATGACCCCTTCATGTACCCTTCCCCTCCGGAGTGCGGACATTCCAGACCTTCTAGAATGTTCCGATGACAACACGGAACCATTCCCCAACTCCGAAGCGGGACTTTCCTTATATGAATCTTATTCTCGGACCATTCCAGATCACCTCGTGATATCCCGGATCCCATCCGAGACTCCGAACAACATTCGGTCTCTTTCTCATAATACCATAACTACTCAAACAACGTCGAATCCTTAAGTGTGTCTCCCTACGGTTCGTGAATTATGCGGACATGATCGAGACACTTCTCCGAACAATAACCAAGAGAGGAATCTGGAAATTCATATGGCTCCACATATTTCTCGATTACTTTGCATCGATTGAACCACTTACATACGATACCAATTTCCCTTTGTCTCACGATATGTTACTTATCCGAGGTTATGATCGTCGGTATCTCTGCATACCTAGTTCAACCTCGTTCGATAAGTACTCTTTTCTCGTTCCGTGATATGTGATCCTTGTGACCCAGTCACATGCTTGCAAGCTAATTGGATGACATTTCACCGAGAGGGCCAGAGAATATCTATCCGTCATATGGATGGACAAATCCACTCTTGATCCATGTGTTTCAACCAATACTTTCCGAACACTCAATACCACCTTTATAGCCACCCTGTTACGGTGTGGTGTTTGATGACACCAAAGCATCCATCCAGTAATGGTGATATGCATGATCTCATGGTCGAAGGAATTAGGTTACTATGTATCGAAAGCATATAGCAATTGAACTATTGAAATGACTTGATCTTTATGCTACGCTTATCTATAGGAGTATGTCCACCATATCATTCTCCTAACGATATGATCTTGTTGTTTGATAACATCTCAATGTTCATGATAGGAAACCACAATCATCAATCAACCAACAAGCTAGTTAAGTATAGAGGATATACTAGTTACTTCAAATTAAGTTTACAAATCACACAAGTATTAATGGTTTCCTTGTTAATACTATTATAGCATGAATTTAAACATTTATCATAAACACAAAGATATAATAATATCTACATTTATTATTGCCTCTAGGGCATATCTCCAAGATCTCCCACTTGCACTAGAGTCATCTAATCTAGATTACATGGTAATATACCGAACACCCATGGCAGTTTGGTGTTGGTGTTTTGCCCTCGGGAGAGGTTTAGTCAACGGATCCGCCACATTCAGATCTGTGTGTACTTTGCAAATCTTTATATCCCCATCTGGATATGTTCTCGAATAGCGTGGAAACGCAGCTTGATATGCTTGACTTCTTGTGTGACCTTGGTTCTTGCGCATTGGCTATGGCGCCCATGTTATCACTGAGATAGACATTGGGTCCAGCGACTTGGAACCACACCCAGCTCTGTAATGAACTCTTTCATCCATATCGCTTCTTGTGAAGCCTCCAAAGCGACCATGTATTCCGATTCAGTTGAAGATCTCGCCACAACGCTTTGCTTTGCACTCCTCCAGCTAACTTCCGCACCATTCAAAATAAATCATTATCCAGTTGTGATTTAGAATCATCCGGATCGGTGTTCCAACTAGCATCGGTGTAACCATTAACAACGAGCTGTTCATCACCTCCATAAGAAAGAACCATATCCTTAGTTCTTCTCAAGTACTTAAGGATGTTTTTGATCACGTCAATGATCCACTCTGGATCACTTTGATATCTGCTAGTTAGACTAACGACATATGCGATGTTGGGTATAGTACATAGCATGGCATACATTAGAGATCCTATGGTGAGGCATAGAGTCTTACTCATCCTTTCTCTATCTTCTGCCGATGTCGGACTTTGAGTTTTACTCAAGGTCGTATTGGGCAACATGGGCAAGAACCCTTTCTTGCTATCTTCCATTCAAACCTCTTTAGAACTTTGTCCAAATATGTACTTTGTGACAATGATATTTGGCGTTCGATCTATCTCTATAAATCTTTATGCCTAATATGTAAGCTGCTGCCAAGATCCTTCATTGAAAAACTATTATTCAAATACTCTTTGACACTATTAAGAAGGTCTACATCATTCCCAATCAACAATATGTCATCCACATATAGTATTAAGAATGCTCTGAGCTCCCACTCACTTTCTTGTAAATACAAGCTTCTCCATAAGTTTGTATAAAACCAAAACTTTGATTACCTTATCAAAGCGTTGATTCCAACTTCGGGATGCTTGCTTCAATCCATAGATGGACCGTTGAAGCTTGCATACCTTGTTAGCATCTTTAGGATCGACAAAACCTTTGGGTTGCATCATATACAACTCTTCATCAATGTCTCCATTGAGGAATGCTGTTTTGACATCCATCTGCCATATCTCATAATCATAATATGCAGCGATTGCTAACATAATCCTCACAGACTTTAGCTTCGCTACCGGTGAGAAAGTCTCATCGTCAACTCCTTGAATCTGCCGAAACCCTTTTGCGACAAGTCGAGCTTTATAGACGATAACATTACCATCAAAGATCTGTTCTTCTTGAAAATCCATTTGTTCTCGGACCTTCGGCCATCCGGTAAGTCCACCAAAGTCCATACTTGGTTTTCGTACATGGATCCAATCTCGGTTCATGGCTTCTTGCCATTTATTGGAATCTGGGCTCATCATCACTTCCTCATATGTCTCGGGGTCATCGGTGTTGTCCACCAACATGACATTCATAACGGAATCATACCAATCTGGAGTGGTACGATTTCTCGTTGACCTCCGAGGCTCTGTAGCAACTTCAACCGAAGTTTCATGATCACCATCATTAGCTTCCTCTCTTATTGGTGCAGGCACCACAGGAACTTCTTCGGTCTTTGCGCTACTTAATTCGAGAAGGTTCGACAACCTCGTCGAGTTCTACTTTCCTTCTAGTCACTTCTTTGAGAGAAATTCCTTCTCTAGAAAGGATCCATTCTTAACGAAGATTTTGCCTTGGATCTATGATAGAAGGTATACCCAATAGTTTCCTTGTATCCTATGAAGACGCATTTTTCGCTTTGGGTTCAAGCTTGTCCGTAACTTCTTTACATAGGCTTCGCATCCCCAAACTTTAAGGAACGACAATTTAGGTTTCTTCCCAAACCATAATTCATACGATGTCGTTTCAATGGATTTAGACGGTGCCCTATTTAAAGTGAATGCGGTTGTTTCTAATGCATAACCCCAAAATGATAGCGGTAAATCTGTAAGTGACATCATAGAACGAACCATATCTAAGAGAGTTCGATTATGACGTTCAGACACACCATTACGCTGTGGTGTTCCCGGCGGTGTCAACTGCGAAAGTATTCCACATTTCTTCAAATGCTCGCCAAACTCGTAACTTAGATATTCACCTCCACGATCAGAACGTAGAAATTTAATCTTCTTGTTACGTTGATTCTCTACCTCACTTTGAAACTCCTTAAACTTCTCGAAAGTTTCGGACTTATGTTTCATGAAATAGATATACCCATATCTACTCAAATCATCCGTGAAGGTAAGAACATAACGATAACCACCGCGCGATGCTACACTCATTGGACCACACACATCGGTATGTATGATTTCCAATAAGTCATGGCTCGCTCCATCAAACCGAAAATGGAGTCTTAGTCATTTTTCCCATCAGACATGCTTCGCATCTTTCAAGTGATTCAAAATCAAGTGATTCAAGAAGTCCATCGGAATGGAGTTTCTTCATACGCTTCACTCCAATGTGACCAAGACGACAGTGCCACATATAGGTCGAATTATCGCTTGATTTCAAACGTTTAGCCTCAATGTTGTTGATATGTGTATTTCCACTATCGAGATTCAATATGAATAGACCATCTATCAAAGGTGCACGTGCATAAAACATATTACTCATATAAATCGAACAACCATTATTCTCGGATTTAAACAAGTAACCGTCTCGCAATAAACAAGATCCCGATATAATGTTCATGCTCAACGAGGCACCAAATAACAATTATTTAAGTATAAAACTAATCCCGATGGTAGATGAAGAGGTAGCGTGTCAATCGCGATCACATCAACCTTTGATCCGTTTCCTATGCGCCGTCACCTCGTTCTTCACTAGCTTCCGTTTATTCTGCAGCTCTGTTTGAAGTTACAAATATGAGCAACCGAACCAGTATCAAATACCGAGCACTACTACGAATACTAGTGAGATACACATCAATAACATGTATATCGATATACCTTTCTTCTTGATGTTGCCGTTCTTCAAATCCGCCAAGTACTTTGGGCAATTCCGCTTCGATGACCTTCTCCTTGCGGTAAAAGCACTCGATGTCAGCTTGGGTCCAGCCTTGGTCTTCTTCGTCGGTATGGTAACTTTCTTACCACCCTTCTTGAAGTGTCCTTCTTAGACTTGCCTTTCTTGATTTTGGTGGTCTTATTGACCATCAACACTTGGTGCTCTTTCTTGATCTCCACTTCTTCAGATTTTAACATAGCAAATAGTTCTGGCAACTCTTTGTTCATGTTCTGCATGTTGTAGTTCATCACAAAGTTCTTGTAACTTGGTGGTAGTGATTGGAGTATGCGGTAAACCCCCAAAGTATTAGGAATCACTATACCCAAACTATGAAGTTTATTTGCGTGCACAGACATCTTAAGCACATGCTCCTTGTGAGCTACCCTCTTCCATCTTGCAGTTAAAGAACTTTTCGAAGCTTCATAACTTTCAATTGCATGAGTCTCAAAGATTAATTTGAGATCCTCGACAATATCATATGGATCGACTCTTCAAACCTTTTCGAGCTCCGATTCTAAACCATACAAGATAGCACACTGAACTATGGAGATCTTGATTCTTAGAGCGAGGTAAACATTCTTTACTTCATCGGTAGCATCAGCTGCAGTGGGTCACCTAGCGGTGCATCCAGACATAGGTCAAATTACCAGCTGTGAGGACAATCCTCAAATTGCGGAACCAATCCGCGAAGTTGCTTCCATTGTTTTTCAACTTTTCTTTCTCTAGGAACGCATTAAAATTGATGGTAGGGGCTGCCATTGATCTACAACATATTTGCAATAGTTTAGACTAAGTTTATGACAAATTGAGTTCAAATTAATTAATGAAATTAAACTAGGTGAACTCCCACTCAAAACAACATCCCTCACATTGTTTTAGTGATCACACGAACCAAATCCACTACATCAACACCGATCATCACGAGAGTTGATATAGTTTCAATGGCGAACAATCATCATGTTCATCATATCTACTATATGATTCATGCTTTACCTTTCGGCGATCCGTGTTCCGAGGCCATGTCTGTACATGCTAGGCTCGTCAAGATCAAACCTTAGCTACCGCATAAGCAAATCTGGCTTGCTTACGTTGTATTCACCATGGAATCAAAGACACCCGATCATCACGTGGTGCTTGAAGCTTTGCAACGGTGCATACTAAGGGTGAACACTTTAGAACTTGAAATTTATGTGCATGAGGGATCATCTTATAATGCTACCGTCGTCTACTAAGAAATACAAGATGCATAAAGGATTAACATCACATGCAATTCATAATATGTGATATGATATGGCCTTTCTTCTTTGTGCTTCGATCTCCATCTTCAAGCACGAACATGATCTCCATCATCACCGGCATAGCATCAAGGTCAATGACGCTTCTTCATGGTTGTCGTCCAGCTTCAACTATTACAACTATTTTGAATAGACACGCAGGTCTTAACGAAATTAAAGACAACCATATGGCTCTGCGGTTGCCAACTTACAATAAGGAACATTGCATACATCAAATATAATCACAATCATGGCCATATCACATCATCAGACACCCCAAAACAAAGTTAGACGCCTCTACTTTCTTTGCATATTTTACGTGGTTTGGGGCTTTCAATAAGTGTCGTTCTAACTTACGAACAAGAACCACAACATTGATACTAGCATTGTTGATCACCGTTGTAAATTGGATCTTTACTATGCTAGGAGAAACAGCACCATAAAGCCACTTATGCAATACAAGTTGCATGTCAAGCGTGGAGCAAGTCTCATGAACGATGTCATGTAAGGTTAGCCGGGCTTCATCCCAACATACCGCAAGATGCAAAGTACACAAAAGCAATCTACAATAAAGCATCAATGCCCACAATGACCATTGTGTTCTACTCTGCAACAGATCTACATATAGACACGGCTCGATACCCTTTATAGGGGTTCGTAGCATGGAAAACAAAATTTTCTATCGTACAAACAAACAAGCCAAGATCTATCTACTAGATTGCAGCAACGAGTCGATAGAGGAACTCACCCTCGAAGATTCCAAAGCGGTTAACGAGAGCGATTCTCGTGGATGATGTAGTCGTACTCTTTCCGATCTCAAGATCGCGTGAGCGATCCTTCAGTATGCGTTAAAGCAGCGCTCCCTTGATCGGTCACACGTTGAATTTTCGGCGAAGACCTTCCTCTCCTTGTTCCAAGGCGCAGAGGTTGTAGCACTCTCCTCGCGATTCCCAAGACAACGTGGTACCTAAGTAGAGGGAAATCATGAGGCTTCGCCTTAAGCAGTATGGTGGAGCTTATGAGAGGCTATTAGTGGTCTAGTAATTAGACACACTAATTAGAAGGCTCTAAATCAATTAGAAGGCTCTAAACGCTGGCTAAAGCAATTAGAAGCTCTAAACCAAAACGGCTCTAAACCGGAGATTAGAGGTGGAACTTGTGTGTGTTAGGAGGAGGCCTGCCCTCCTCCTTTATAGGTGGGAGGGTCGGCCAGGGAGGAGTCCCTCCCCAAGTCGGCCTTGGGAGGCGCGCCGGCCAAGGGGACTCCTCCCCCAAGTCGGCCTCCACCTCCTCCTCTTTTTCCCACTTCCCAAAATTGCCGTTTGACTTTCAAACTAGCCGTTTGACTTTTCAATTTAGGATTTAAATAAATCCTTTATTTTGGACAGCAAGAACACCTAGTACATGATGCAATCATTCCAACTTACAATGACACATTCATGTACCCTTCCCCCTCCGGTGCTTGGACATTCCAGACCTTCTAGAATGTTCCCGGTGACAACACCTAACCATTCCCCAACTCAAACGGGACTTTCCTTATATGAATCTTATTCTCCGGACCATTCCAGATCACCTCGTGATATCCCGGATCCCATCCGAGACTCCGAACAACATTCGGTCTCTTTCTCATAATACCATAACTACTCAAACAACGTCGAATCCTTAAGTGTGTCTCCCTACGGTTCGTGAATTATGCGGACATGATCGAGACACTTCTCCGAACAATAACCAATAGAGGAATCTGGAAATTCATATGGCTCTACATATTTCTCACGATTACTGCGATCGATTGAACCACTTACAAACGATACCAAATTCCCTTTTTCTCACGATATATTTACTTATCCGAGGTTATGATCGTCGGTATCTCGCATACCTAGTTCAACCTCGTTCTTGATAAGTACTCTTTTCTCGTTCGTGATATGTGATCCCTTGTGACCCAGTCACATGCTTGCAAGCTAATTGGATGACATTTCACCGAGAGGGCCAGAGAATATCTATCCGTCATATGGATGGACAAATCCACTCTTGATCCATGTGTTTCAACCAATACTTTCCGACTCAATACCACCTTTATAGCCACCCTGTTACGGTGTGGTGTTTGATGACATCAAAGCATCCATCCAGTAAAGGTGATATGCATGATCTCATGGTCGAAGGAATTAGGTTACTATGTATCAGAAAGCATATAGCAATTGAACTATTGAAATGACTTGATCTTTATGCTACGCTTATCTATAGGAGTATGTCCACCATATCATTCTCCTAACGATATGATCTTGTTGTTTGATAACATCTCAATGTTCATGATAGGGAAACCACAATCATCAATCAACCAACAAGCTAGTGAAGTATAGAGGCTATACTAGGGACTTCAAATTAAGTTTACAAATCACACAAGTATTAATGGTTTCCTTGTTAATACTATTATAGCATGAATGTAAACATTTATCATAAACACAAAGATATAATAATAACTACATTTATTATTGCCTCTAGGGCATATCTCCAACACATAAACGTCCAGAAGAGTGCTGGGTTGGCCCATTGGATGCTAACAACTTTGTCCCACCAAATTTTGCAATGAACGAATCAAGGGATTTACCAAAACATTGGCAAGTGTGGTCTGTTTGGATTGCAGCATACCCACAAAAAATTATTAGAGATGTCTGCCTTCCATGTGGTTTGTGGGCAAAGTACATAGGTTGCTAAAACGTGTGGGTAAAGAGAAGAATTTCAATCGTGTTTATCACTGAATCACATTTCTATGGAGCATGGAGCTCTTAGAAAAGTTCATCTTAAGCCTATGAACTAAGGTATAACAATATCATTAGGTATGATTGAATCAAGTAAGTGGATTTGTTTTGATGATTTTGCCAACTAGGGTGGTTTTTGTTTTTGAAGATGTAAGAGCAATCATGAATAGAACAGAATTACATGGGATTGAATAGTGTAATGAAAAAGAAAGACTCGAATTGGCTATATTGTCATACCGGTTTCAAAGGCTAAATCCTTCGATTTTTCTTTGAGTCGTCTCAAAACTCTTTTCTTTGTCTAATTTCGAACAAATTGGCATGTATTCTTCATTATAATCCAATTGTGTTGATGAGACAATTGAAAATCGTGCTTTCTAGTTATGGAATATTGTATATTTGATTTGTAAAAACATACTTGGGTTTAGACATTACTTCGGAAATTCATGTTCTTTTTTCTTTCAAAAGAGTAGCAACATTTTTTTTTCTTATTGGCGGCTACCTAATTATTTTGGTTCAACAAATTAATACCTATACATACATTTTTGTTACTCCCTCTATCGCAAAAATAGATGGTTTATAAATTGACTAAAAATTTTACCAAACATATATAGAAATACATAAATATTACAATTCCAAATGAAGGGACACACTATTTGGCATCCATATAGAAAAATAGTTATCCTATACCTTATATTTATTCGCAACGTACATGGTTTCATGTCACATAAATTTTATCTTATGTTGAAAGGTCAAGAAGAATATAGTAAAATACATACATGACATAAACTTCTTGTTTATGTGATGCACAAAAATGATTTAAAATATGCTTTTTGTGGGTTTTACATTATTATGACTTGTATATTGTATTTATTATGTCATTCTTTTGTTGTTGGTCATTATGAAGGTAATTATTTGTATGCCAAACATTAAATGTTGATGTAATAACATAAGAAAACATTGGGTGCGGAACAATGTAATGCGCACCTTGGGTACTTAATAGCATGTATAATCAGATGAATATCCGTAGATTCTCCGGTATAAATTCATAATGTATTTATTCAATATCTAAGTCATGTATATTTTTTATTTACATTTGACCAGACTTAGAAATGATTGACTTTTTTATTGAATCTATACGCCACCTATTTGGGAGGGTGTTGTCGGGCCACGTAAAGATAAAACAAAACTTTTTTCTCTAACGTGGTGATTTCAAGATCTAGCTAAGATAGAAAGCCACGAGGATTACCACTAGATGCGCGGTTGCGGAATTAATGAAGCATGTTTGTTGAATAAAGTGCAGTCCTCACGATCTTGATCCAATCACGATCGTCCTGGTGCTAATCGTACAACACCGCTGCTGGTATCTACACGTACAAGGAGGAGCGCCGGCGGCGAACTGCTAGGTTTGTTACGGCAGCAGGACTGCTGTGGAGCTAGGGTTTCCAACGCACGGAATAACCTAACCGATCAACCCTCATGGGTTTATGCGCTCCAATATATATAGGAAGTGAACGTGGGCTCCACTCACTTGTGGCCCATACACTAAAGCCCATATAACATTAGTCACTGTGAGTCCAACTCACTAACTCAGTCCAAATCCGGTTCGGGTTCAACCCAACCAGATTTCCGGTTTAGATCCAATCTCATATAACTTGTCAACTCAATTTGCGTATTGGAGTTACAACTTTTTCCTCCCATCACAATGATTTGAAGGGCTTGCAAAAGCCTAAGCTTGGGAGGTTTTTCTATCTATTTTTATATTTTGGTTTTCATTTGCTTTATGTTATTTTCAAGGTTATGCTTTATTTGAGTTTATAAGCACTGGTGTTGGTTTCCCTAACACTTTATCTGTAGTTATTTTATTTTGTTTGAGATTTTTAAGCCGAGCTTTGCAGCCAATTTTCTATTTTTTAATCCCTCTTCTCAAAAACCACAAAAAGATTTCTCCGTTTATCTTTATTTTTCCCTCTTTCTTTTCCTTTCGTCTCGAAGTTCTCATGTGTTTGCATGAGAGTGATTGACTTCGAGTTTCCAAGAAACAAATAAAAAGAGAAGAGAGAAGTAGAACCAAACATGAGAGGTATTACTTATGACTCCCCACTTTTGAAGTTTGAGAAACCCATGCTAGTTAGTAGTAATGTTAATATGTTATATCGGTGGAGTGAGTCTCTGTATTGTGGTAAAAAAATATCTGTGTGGATATTTAATTAGGTACGTTTTGTTCCAGCTCTTGTAGTTAACCAAGTCTTGCCTAAAATTTGCTAAATAATTGAAATAAGAAAAAGTCTCACAATTGAAGACTTGGGTGTTATAGTGTTTAGTCTTAAAAGCTTATTCCTAGAGACACTCAACACCATAGAAAATTGTGATTGACTTGATGGCTCTCTTTGAAAAGATTTGTTCAATTGATTTAATGTTTAGCGGTTTTTATGAGCATGCCAAAGTTTGACTTCTAAAACATAAGAATGATATAGTTTAATGCATGTCAAACTTCATGGGATGCCAACAACTCCACTAGCCTATAAACGATCTTCATGGAGGAAACTCCTAGATTTCGGCTTTGAGTTGATTAAACATATATAGCAAAAATGCTATAATGGATAATATTCTTGGCACTCCCAGGTAGCTATAAACATGATGGAATCACTCCTCTGGCTGATATAAGTAATCATTATGCAAAAGGAACAAAAACCTTAGTGATGCCATGAGTGTCCATCATAGCCTGATAAACTAATGAATTTTTTTGGCATGCTCTCAATTACTTAAAAACTAAAATTCTTGAAGGACAATGAATAGAAAAGTAGTGCTTGAAAAGTCTTGATTTATTGATGTGGAAGAATTGAGATACTTTAGTGTATATGCTTTTCATGACAAACTCTCACACTCTCAATTTGCATGATTATACTTTATTGTTCAAAGGCAAGCTTATGAGTTGATTACATGACATGGAATAAAGTTTACTCTTTTGACTCATCCATGCTTACAATAATTGATACGCTATAAGGATTCATGAAACCCGTATGATATGCTTGCCATTACTCTATCTATGCTGAAGTTTTTCAGATTAATAAAGTGGAGGAAACATGAGACTGTCAATCATGAGTAAGATCATCATCTCGTTATTTCAGTTCAAATGTTGAATTCTCTTTTGATTTTGGTTTTCTTGCTCGAGGACGATCAAGTTTAAGCTTGGAGAGGTTGATGGTTGTGAAATATAGCCATCCACGTATGCATTTAAACTAGATATTATTCATATATTTGATGAAGTATCTCTCTAAAAACTTGCCACTAATACCTAATGATCAAAGGGGTATGCAATTGTTTCTTGCTATTTTTCCCTGCGTAGATAATGACGTATGATGATGGGAATCACTACATAAATGCCAAATATACGATAATTTCAACACGTCAAAGAAATCAGGAGTCGTGAAAAGTGGAGGCGGAAGCCTTAGCGACCAACTATACGGCTAGAAAATTATTCTGACCATATAGTTGGCGCCGACTTCATTAGGTCAAATAGAACAACTTTCGTGAAGGGACCCTATATAAAGAGGCTTCGGGCAAGGGGAAATAATGCTTCTTTCGACCCCAACTCTCCCTGCCACCAGAAGCCGCCACGCCGGAGGAACAGATCTAGATCTAAACCTCTAAACCCTTCTCCACCACCATAGCCATCTTCCACCACTTGTAATAGTAGATATCTTCTCCAATTGGTGACATTGTAAGACTATTTGCTATCAACCTTATGAACTCTATTATAATGTTTATGATTGTCGATTTTATCTCTATGTGTGAGTAATTCTCCTTGGGCTAAGGGCTTCGACCTAGCCATGTAGCTTTTTGTGCATGCTATTTATCATAGATGAGATCATGTATTAGTTTGTATGACATGATGATTGTAGTACCCTCTCTTGCCTCAATCTAAGGACTTATCAGGTATCCCAAGGCCCCAAGGATTGATCCAGGTAAAGGGAGTGTGAGTAATGACCAATCTGCAGGATGGGAACCCCAGACACAGAAGGGGTAGTACGACTATATTTACTTGGGATTAACGGTGACATCACTATACATATTGATGCGTGCACCCAGTGTTGACGTGGGACACTTCGTTGGAACCCCAAGAGCAAGGTGTGATGAGCACAGCAGCAAGTTTCCCTTAGTAGAGACCGAGGTTATCGAACCAGAAGGAGGAAGGAAACGTCACACAGGTGTTGCAAACAACGTGGAGACCTGCACAACACAAACTCAAGACTTTGTCCCAACGAGCCTCTCTCCCGAATTCATAAAAAGGGAGCAAGAGGTCCTCTCAACGGGAGTGATTCCCCGAAAATAGATCGTTCCCAAATGATGGTGTGTAATATCGGTCAGCCATAGACCACCGGTTACTGGGATGGTGAGAAGAGATATGTTTTACATCTCAGAGGGGCTATAATTGGAGATACTATTGTTTCTGGTACAAAAGTTCCTATATCAATGGGAAATGCCCTACCTTTGAGTGCGGTTTGAACTATTGATTTACATAATTGGAAGTAACTGCAGTGACCCAGCATACCACTGCATGATGTAGTACACTATAGTCGTTGACATAACACCAATGAAACACCGTTCACTAGTATTACATCCCTCAGAGTAGTACAACAGAAACATAGCAGGTCCAAGACATGACTATAGGTTACAACTCAACTCTTTACACAAGATCCAGAGAACACTCTAGGTTAAAGAGAGAGAGAAAGAAACTTCTTACAAAGAAGAATCAGGAATAAATAACTCATAGCTACCATACTTATAAAACTAGTAACTAAACTACGGGGATTGCATTGCTGCTATTGCAATACTCTACAGAAGTAGGTTCTATGGTTAGAAATTCTATTCTTATCGAATCAGCAACTTCGTCTTTATTTGAGTTGATGTATATGTTGACTTTCTTAACTTCATTGAAGAGCGTTAGCTTTTGATGATAATTCCTGGAGCATAACTTGATGTAGACGTCGTCTGTACTGGCTTTAGAACCTAGCAAGGGTTAAGAAGATACTTTGAGTACGAGCGTAGTCAGCAAGTCCACTAGAAAAGGAGTGTTTGATGCACTGACCGTAGGTCATAGGCAATGCAAGTTTTCATAAACATTTCTTCAAAGGTTGCTTTTATTCTGAAAAACTATGTCTGTCATCCTTCACGAGTTTACTAGAACTTTCATGGGGTTCCTTTCCCGCCGCGTTCGCAGCTCCTTCCCGGAACAGGGAGTAACAAGTTACAGTTCTTACACTTTGCAGAGGTGCGTCACTTTACCCATGAGAGATATTAGCTTTGTTGCACATCCGAATTGCAGATTCGTTCACACTTCCTTGGTGTGAGGCCCAAACTAAGATCCAAGCCAATCACTGCCCTCTCCGCGACCCCGCATGTCTCTTTGGTGTACGCCAGCCCACCTATTGAATTACGGCAATGGCAGTACGAACCGTTCAGATGCCGGAACTATCGTGGGACGTTGAGGGATCCCACCCATATGCTGCATATCCTCTACGAATTACCATAAATAATATGCATGCTACGAGTGATAACTTCCATGACTCGCACATCCAGCTCCATGCGAGAGGAAAAAGATACAGCTCACTTCTCCGTCCCATTCCAAATCTCATGGTCAACGCGTAATATACGACACAAGAATCACTGGTGACATTGGTTATTAAGTCCTAGGTAATATTTTCCTTTACCATCGGAACTCTTATAGTAGGTTATTACCTCCTGGTAAATAACATATAATCACTTTATTATGAAAATAGTGTTTTCTGTCCTTTTTCAAATGCAGGTGATGACAACACTGGATTTGTAAAATACTTTACAGAAAATAATCAAAGGACATGAGCAAGTGTGAACTTGCCTTTTGTGATTGCAATATTATGCACTCACGGTCTTCAAGACAATATAAAAGATCCAATAGCTGAAATCTGCATCATTGGTCTGATAAGGACTAATGTTTAAAGAAGCAAAATGCTTTTATGCATAAGTAATGTAATGCAAGTTGATAAACGCGAATCCCGGGAATAATGTTGTTCTAAGGTTTGGATACTAGAAAGGTTTCTTTAGAATGTGTTGCCCCTTTAGATTAAGTTTCATACATGTGCTTATTATTAAGGCTTGTGAGTGTGTGGAAAACAAGATGTATTTATATAACAATAAAATACACACATATGGAATGCTACACAAGGTTGCTTACATCTTAATTGTTTATCTTCAAGTTTTACTTTACAAGTAATGTCACTTATAAAGAGTTTAAGTATTAACCATCTTCTTATACAAGTATAGTATAAAGTAAGGTGTTTACTATTAATTGACATATGTTGATTGAAGTGGCAAAACGATTAAATTTTGAAGAAAATCTTATTCAACTAAGCAGAAGCATTTAAGCTTTTAAGTTAACCTTATGAGGTGTTCTTTCTAGTTATAGTCGTTAAGTTAGAAAGAATTACCTTTACTAGAATAATGAAATTAGTAATATTTGAGACTTATCTATCTTGGTCTTTAACTGGGTTGGTTTGGTATTAAGATGCTTTATAAATTAATTATAACAGACCAAAGTTAACTATAAAGCATATAATAAAGTCTTTAGCATTATACTTAAAGCTTTGTAACAATAAGTAACTTTAAGAATGTAGATAGATTTAAGGTGTACTACTTATGATACTTGTATCTTGTTCATTTTATACTGTTTCCTTAGAGTTACCTAAGAATGGCATTACTTCTATTGGAGTAGTGATTTCTTTACAAGATAACGATATAAAGGGATTTACCTTCCTATAAGGGTGTGATTATGATTTATATTTAAGTAAACAATATTATTTACTACCTATGAACTTACTATAGTGTTTTGATTTGTTTATAAACTTGTGATTAAAATAAAGAATGGGTTGTATTTTATTACAATTATTCTTGGAGATTTTATAATGGATAAGAATTCTTTTATAACATAATTTATACTTATGGTTGAATGATAATTTAATAAAATTGTATTAAAATGTTTTGAAGCATTTTAACTTCATATTATCAATATTTAAGACTAATACTATTTATTAGACTTAATTAGTTAATTTTTAGAATTATTTACAAGTTTTATTTACCTTAATATGAATTATTAATTAAGGAGATAGGTTTAATTTCAAATTATAAAAGTGTTTAATTTTTTATTTAACTCAAAAGTGGAATATTACATTTTAAACATGTAGGTATTATTTTTGTGATCATTTTGGTATATTACATTTATTTTTGTGATTTAAAAATAATAAGATATGATTTTAATAAAGTTTATTACTATATAAATACTCAATAGATAATAAATATTTAATTAAAAAGAATAATAATGCATGACTATAGTTTTAAACTCTAATCTTTATTTTTCTAAGATTTTTGGTATTTTATTTAGATATTTAACATTTACCATTATTAAAATATTAGTTATCAAAGTATTAAAACTTTATAAAGTATTTATTAAATAATATTTATTTAAATAATCATTATAATAATATTTAGTAATAGTTTTAAGTTGTAGATTTTATTTTTCTAAACATTTGCATATATTATATGTATTTTTGTGATTTGTAAAACAAAAGATATTAAATTTACAAGATTTAATCATTTTATTTTATTTATGGAATATTTGAAATTTGAATTCATATTGTTTTAATTATTTTCTAAACAGGCACAGACTTTTTATACCGTATCTCTACCTAGCCCTAGACACTGACCCATGGGCCCTATGCCACGTCATTTGCCACATGGACAAAGACCAGTCAACAGAGTGGACTAGGTCAAGGATGACGCAAGCATGACCTCAGCATGACGTCACACTAACTATCACCCGCAGATCGAAGTTCGGTCGATCGATAGGGAGAATGCCTGCACGCGGGTAGGCCTTTGCTAGACGCGAACAAGCACGCAGAGTCGAATGGTGGCGGCGGCGCTCAAGTTTGGTCACTGGAGCTACTCCGGCGACACTCAACTGCGATGGTCGGCGGCGGATCACGGTGGAAGAACAAACGAGGAAGCAAAAAGGAGATTGGGGAGGTGCGTGAGCATCGACAACTTACTGCGAAGCTAAAGAGCGTGACGAGGAGACCGGGGAAACCCTGTGGCGGTGGTAATCGTCGATTGAAGAAGATGACCGGAGAGGGAACGTCACGTCGATTAGGTCGACTAGGAGCTCTCCGGCTTCCATGATCTGGCCAGGGAGAACGAGGGTGCTGAGGCGACCCTTCTAGACACCTCAGATAGACGCGGGGCGGTCTATATCGACGAACTCCAGCGAGGTTTGGGGTGAGTGTGCAGGTCACTGAGAGAGAACAGAGAGGAAGAAGATGAGGGAGTGGATGAGGACGAGACGGGGCGTCGCGGTGGAGTTCTTATCCCTCAGGATGACGTCGGCGGCTGCACGAATCGTAACGTAGTGACGGCGAGCGGCGGAGCTTGAGCCAGCGAGCTGCTTCGTCGGCGGCGTCCTTCTGGCGAGAGGAGGAAGAAAGGAAAAAGAACGGCGAAACGGTTTGGGCTGATTTCTGGGCTTCACCTGGGCCAAGTTGGGCTGCATTCGAGCTGCTCGCGAGTAGTAGATAGGGAGAAGGGAAAATGGGCCACGGGCCAGATTGGGTTTTCCTCTATTTTTTCCTGGTTTAATTCCCTTTTTATTTTCTGTTTTGTTTTCAAATTTGTATATTACACATTTTATTAAAATTTCTTTATGGAATTTATTTTCTAAATAATTGCAGTAATATTGAAGTTGTTAAGAATCAATTGGTGAACTTTTATTATATATTGTTTAGGGTTTCTTTATTTTCATTATATAGATACCTTTTCTATTATTATTTGTGAGGGCCTTTAATATGAATTTAATTGAGCATAAATTCATAAACTTATTATAGAATGTATTACTATTAACTAATGAGTTCAAGTTTGAATTGAAAATGCTTTACCATAAGTTCTTAGAAGATTTAATATTCACAAGATTATTTTATTGATGTGAATAAAGATTAATGGTTAATCATATTGTCTTTATGCTTGTGATCTTTAATAACATCACCATTCAAAGTAAAATAATGGATTTGTTTTCTAGGATAACTTATGAGAAACAATTAATAAAGTTAGTTCCATAAGCACCTATGATAAAAAGATGGTTGAGAATGTCCAAGGTGTGCTAAAATGATTAATGTAGGAAATTATCCCTATCAACCATTGTAGAAACAAGATGATAGCTCAACCATAGAAAATGGATATTAGGTTTGGTCTTAGATTTAGGGTTTAGTGTTTATCAAAGATTCCTATATTCCATACTTCATAATTCTGGACTTCTATTTAAGGAATTCCTTTCCTAGATATATTACTTCTCTATATCCATCATTATGTGTTAACATGATGAGCTTTGCTTTATTGAAATTTCTTATCCACCCTTTATTATTCTAAATCCATTTATAAAAGCAATATGCTTAACACTAAAGCTTTTATAATATTATCATAGTTATACTTGGCTATAACAACTATTCTACTATTAATAATCTCTAACCCAACAAGTGATTACCTCTAATTCCAATCATACTATTCCTTATTCATCCTTCACTAATATCACTTCAATAGATGTATACATCAAATCCTACTTCACCTCAAGTGCTTAGTATTTCCAAAGAGGAAAATACTACTTCTTTAATCCAATGTTATTTTAACATCATCTTATTCATACTATCTTGTCTCTTCTTAACTTCAGTATCTAACATTACAACCTCACATTATATGAAGGTGACTTGTAATGACTAATCTAGGATAATATATATATATATATATACTATGGTCCAATCATGTTTTATCCATCAATGTCACTTATACTTGATATAAGCATTCAATATTGGTGAATAAGGCATGATCATTATAATCCTTTGTGGTTTAGGTTTCCAATTGGCTAATCAAGGCTTCATTAATACAACATTGCAGTTGTATTGAAATTATCTTCTATCTAGCTCTATTGGATTAAGAGATATGATTCTTTGACTATACCTACTTGATCCAATAGGACTACTCTGGTAATCATCTTTAGACTTTACCCTTGTAATCTTCTTTGTTACCATATTGATTTTATTTCCTCCAATCATTCCCATTCTATAGATAACATCTAAAACTAGCATCGCTATTTACCTCTACTTACTTCTTTCTTTATAAGCCTTAAGTGAATGCTATAATAAGGACAAGAGTTGATAGATCAAGAATTGATAGGTTAAGAATGGATGAATCAATAGTTGATTACTCAACATTTATGAACAACAAATATTAAGATAAGATTCATTAGAGATGATAAAGATTGATATGGAAAGAAAGATATATGGTGAATGATCTTAACTTTGATTTCTTTCCTACTCAATCTTACTAGAGAGTTAAAGTTAGGTATTTCCATGATATTCATGGTATAAGTAGGTGAGATTCAGATATAGTTGTTACATTCTTATTATTTGTGTTATATCCTTAACTCGGTACTCATGAGTGATTATAATGAATACTATGATATGATCACCTAAGGATCAAATATAAATCATTAAGTAATGTATTAGGGTTTAGTTTTATTCCATTTGATCTACCCTTAGATCAAATCATGTTTTCCCAAAATAAGGTTTTAGCAAAGGTCATCTTGAAACTTATCGCAGTCAACTTGATGATCTACTTCAATTCCATCAGGTTAAGAGAAGCTTCAATCACTTTGACAAGTTTTTATTTAAAAGCGCGAAAATTATTCAGATTTTCTATGCATGAATGCAACGCACACATCTGTGTTCAGCCTATTTCTAAGCTCTAATGTTGGGATGTTACAGACTCTCCCCCTTAAAATAAACTTCGTCCTCGAAGTTCGCACTCTCATGTTTCGGAATAAGGGATTGTTTTGCACTAATTACGATATGTCTCAATTCCATGGTAACCTCAATGGGATTAATTGTAATATCCCATATCCAGATCTTATCCTTAAATCCTTATTATACTTAACAGTCTTCAACTTGTTGTCTCCAATACTCCAAAGTTCCTTTTACTTTACTCCCTTAGGGATATGTCCTTGTAAAATCTTTAAATTGAGGTCTCTGCTTTAGTTGATTTCCCTGATTAAGTATCCTAATCCAACTTCTTTACTTGATCATTGAACTTCCTTGCTAAACTATATAAGGTCTGGGAAGTCTCACTAGAACAGGGTTTTAAATTTATTTTTAAATACCGTGGTCAAAAGACTAGTCTTTGATTTGTCATTGTATGAGTTGTACTGGTAGTCCTTCCAAAAATTGGATTTGAACACATTTAGTCCATACCCATTAGAATTTCTTATTCCTCTATACTTGTCCAATTGGATGTGATTGTTCACTCTTAAGGATTACTTAAGAGTTGTTTCCTTTAGAATTAGTCTGTTAAGACTATTCCATTTTGTTACTTCAAACTTTTACCTTATCAGGCTTTAGATAATCTATCATTATCACCTATAGTACTTCTTCAACTTACATTTATAATTACTCTCCCCCTTAGGGTTTACTAATAGTCTTTAAACTGCCTATTTAGTATTTATTGGCTTTATAATTAGAACGTAAAGTTTTGTCTAGCTTATACTTTACCTAATTTGTTCTTATGAAAGATTGTATGGTGTATCCACACAATTGTGGATCTCTGAAGTGAATCTTTCAGCATTATTTGTCTTACTTACTTATTCGAATATTTTTGCTTGGATGCACCTGACTTCACGAAGAGTCTCGAAAGACGGTCGCTTTCAATTTTTATACTCCTTTGTGTCCTACTTATCTTAGGCCAAATTTTATGCTCTTTATGCAACTTTTAAGATGATCTGGTTAACTATGTCAACCAACACCTACGGTAAAGATACCAACTGTGGATCAATTACTAGCTATGGATCAAATACCAGCTGCGGATAATTACCAGCTGCGAACCATCCTAGGGTGTATATATTACCCTACGGTTCCCAACATCCTTATGGCATTCTCTCTGAATTGTCAGAGATTGAATACCCTTTTGGTTCCAAAACTTCTTATTTGCACTTATTCATGAGGCTTCCATGAACTTGGTACAGCTACTTCATTAACTTCTTAGCAACTTACCTTCTTTAAATGAACTTTAAGTTTATTACTTCTTGTTGTTCCATATATTTTCTATACTAATCTTCCTTCTTATTAGGGACTAACAATGATTTGAGCTTGATTCATCCTCCAATTTGGATTGATACTCCTCATATTTGACTTTACCCTTCAGGTAGGTCTTCATCTTGGTCTTCAGAACTCGCCACTCCCTTACACAAATTCCCATTTCTATCTAGGTCTATAACATCAAGTAGTAACTGGATGTTGCAACATGCATTTGCACACCAGGTCAAACTTCATGTACAGATCTAGTCAATCAAGAAGATCCAGGAAAAACCAATAAATCCAAATGTGGTACATATAACACACGATATTCTAACCCCGGAATATAGTAGTTGAGTATAATATCTCTAGAATTCAGGCTTAGTTGTGTAGTATATGACACCTCCTCGTATAGGTTTTCATCGTGATACTTAGCACATAGGGTCAAACTATTCTTTGTTCCTTAATTTACCCAAATTGCTCAATTGCAATAGGATAATCTTAAGCAAAGTGGTCTCAAATTTGGTTTTGTCTAAACTTTTGTCTCACCTTTGGAATGACTAGCTATAACTACCCCTCTTACTACGGGTCGTTTGCCTAGCCAACACTTAGATCCGGCTCTACCCAAACTTTTTTGGTTCACCCCAACATCACCCACTTGTCCGACTGTTGCTAAGCAGTTTTGGGATACTAAACGAACCTCCCATCCCTCTGTATGATCTAAATCCATATGCTTTAAATGGATAAGAGAGATATGGATTTTCTGCGCAGTTCAAATTGTATCCTTTTTATTCTGCTTGGACAAGAGGAGATATGAAATATTTTACTAAGACTGGATTTCATTCCACTTTCCTATTTCTCAACAAGTCATTTCCCATTTAAAGCATTTAGGTACTAATACTAATATAGTTGTAGAAAGAGTACCTCGTTTTGCCTGGACTTCAAGCAGTTTAGCTTTAACCGTGTTAATAGTCTCACATTGACAATCGATCAGAATTTCGACGGATCTCTTGGGTCCAAGGGTACGAGATTCTGCTGCCTGAAAGACCTGTAAATGCGTCAGTGAGGTTGTCAAGCTCACCGGTTTGCTGTAATAAAGGATTAACTGTATGGTGTGGAAGGTAATGGTGGTTTGCAGCAAGTAAACAATAATTGTGAAAAATGTATCAATGGTAAAGATTGGACCGGGGTCCATAGTTCACTAGAGATGTTCTCCTTAGATAAACAACATGGCATGAAGGGTAAACAAATTACAGCAGGAAAATTAACAGAAACTGAGCAAGGCATAACAATGCAATACTAGTCAGAAAGATCCTATGAGATTCGATTGGGCAATACAACAAGATACATAGACCGTCATCCAACTGCATCTATGACTAGAAGTCCACCTTCAGGTTATCATCCAAACCCCCTCCAGTATTAAGTTTCAAGCAACAGACAACTGCTTTAAGCAAAGTGTGTAAGGTAAACAATCCACTTGTTCCATGAACAAGGGACTGTTGTTTTCTCCCTAGTAGCAACAACACATCTACAACCGAAGAGATTATTGTCACTTCCCTTGGAAACTAGAGGCATGAACCCACTATCGAGCATAAATACCCCCTCTTGAAGTCACTAGAAACTATTTGGCCAAGATAGCTACTAACAACGGAGAGCATGCAAGATCACAAACAACACAGACATGATAGAATCATAAAGACAAAACCATTAATCAAACCAACGTAATAATCTCAATATCCATCGGAGCCCCGCAAACACAACATGCATGATTACAAATAGATTAGATCTTGAGCATGAACGGAGCTCACAAGATCTATACATGAAAGCACAAAGGAGGAGATACAACCATCTAGATACTACATGGACCCATAGTCCAAGGTGGAACTACACACGCATCATACCGGAGAGAAGGCTTCCGGGATGATCTCCCCTCCGGCAGGGTGCCGGGAAGAACTTCAGATCCCCCTGATCTAGGGACGACGGTGGCGGCGGCTACAGAAGGTTTCGTGGATATTTGATCGGATACTTAGGGTTTCTGCATCGGGGGCTTCTTATAGGCGAAGGGGCGAGGCCGGGAGGCGACCAGAGGCACACCCCGCCTTGAGCCCACCCCTGGCCGCTCCTAGGGGGTTTGGCCGCCCTGGTTCGCATCTCCGTCTCGTCTTCTGGATTCGTGTCCCTCACGATAAAATATTGACTTTGGCTTTTGTCCTGTCCAATTCCGAGAATATTAATTTTCTACCTTTCTGGAACCAAAAACAGAAGAAAACAGGCCACTGGCACTATGGCAACTTGTTAATAGGTTAGTTCTAGAAAAGATATAAAAACACCTCAAAGTGTAGACAAAGCAAAGCAAAGTAGATACTAAACAAGCATGGAGCATCAAAAATTATAGATATGTTTCCAACGTATCAAGCATCCCCAAGCTTAACTCCTGCTCGTCCTCGAGTAGGTAACTAATAAAAAGAATAATTTCTAAGGTGACATGCACCATCAAAACCAAGATCAAACCATTTGCAAGCATTGAAAGCTGGGATCAAAGAGCTCTAAACATGTGCATGAAAGATGGAGTTTTAACAATAAGACAAAGTAACTATGCATGCAACATGACAGGCTACAAACAAAGATCATGAATAACATGCATTGAAAAACGTTTGTTTGTTTCACATACAGAAAACATGGCATAGTGGCAATTAGCTTGTCCCTCATAGAGTAGCAAATAGATGCATAGGACACCTTCAAAGTTCACAAGGGTGACTAGAAACAAATAGCACAAGAACAAGTAATATCACAATATGCATCAATCAATAAGCTTTGGGACACTGCACACAGAATGGCAACTATGCTCTCTTAATGGTGCCTAAAGGTAGAAGGTGGAGACTCAATAGTAGTGGAAGAAAGGTCTTTCATAAAGGAAGCAGGGATTTCAAGTTTTAGAAAGAGCTTCCAAAAATTATAGTACTTATTAGCTTTTAGCCCTCATTGCCCCTATCATAAGCATCTTGAAGTGATTAAGGTTAAAGTGAACAAACTATGGAGTATATGCTTGACAAAGTATAAGTTGGCAATCTCAAGTCCCTTGAATACGAGGGCCACACCTCATGCTACTCAACTTCAGTCACCTGTAAGTTCTTGTCATTGTAAGTATTTGCATATCATAGAGAACCGCCAACGGGGTACCCCTTGCACGTGGTACAAGAGCTATCCCATAACCAAAATGACAAGGCAAGCAGACAATGAGCATCCCAGCGATCTTTTTATTTACTATATGCATAGATTTTTATTGAGGATGCTTCATAGATAGCTCACTATGGTGATGCTACAAGTTTCCACCATGATTAGGCATGGATTAGACTAGCGGCCCAGACGTTTCTCTAACACAAAATACAAACTCCATGGACTTACTAGTTCCCTCTTTATTTCACACCGGTGACATCCATAGACAAAAGAGCATGATATCAACTGAGTACAAAGTACAAATGTAATGTTGAAAATGTTCCCCATGACAACATGGTTCTGCTAATTCCAACGTATAAGTGCAAGCATATACCACATAGACGACATAATTGTTCAAGTTTATTAGGGGCAAAGAATATAAAGTGTGCCATCAAGTTTGTGAGGGCTTTAATCACTAAGTTTTCACATAACAAAATAGTTTTAAATTGGAAGATAGCTGAAAACAAGAGTATACTTGGAATGGTGTAACACACCATGCATAGGAGTTTATAGTGGACACTTTGGAAAAACTTGGTTTCTTGGGAGTTGGAAGCATGAGTAGAGCCTACTCATACAAGCGGAGGCTAGCAAAAGACTGGGAGCAACCAACTAAGAGAGCATAATAGCCATAATCATGCAGAGCAACAAAGCATTACTAATCAAATCATAGAGTGGTACTACAAGTCAAGAACTAAATGATCATAGAGGCTATGGTGACTTGTCATAGTCATACCATGGTGTGAGCATGTGCCAAGTCAACCCAAACAAAGCATCAAAGGAGAAAAACACAATACTATGCTTTTGCATGTTAAAACAACACATAATTTCTTCAAGGCACACTAAGCAATCCCAATTGTTTGTAACAATATATGCTACAGAAATAATCAATAAGCATAAGGTCAAAACAACACCTAGAATGTCATGCTAAAGTCTAAGTCACAGTCAATGCAAGCTCCTCTTGCACTTTCAAGCAGTAATTTCCTACTCCTGTCTAACACCAAGCAACTTGTTTGAAACAACACAGCGAGATCGGGGGTCCAAACTAATATATTCAAGCAAACTAAACAACCTAAGCAAAGCAAATAAAAAATAAGACGCTTCAAGAACAACACAACTGTGCATGAAACAATAAAAACGAAGTGTCTAGACAGACCTAAGCTTTTTATTGATGAAGAAGGGGATGTCTTGGGCATCCCCAAGCTTTGACGCTTGTACCTCTTGGGTATTTCTTGGGGTGACACCGGGGTGGCATCCCCAAGATTGAGCTTTTGTCCATTCTTCATCTCATTGCATCATTCTCTCTCTACACCTGAAATTTTTCCTTCATACAAAACTTCACACAATCTTCACTAGCAACATTAGTTTATTCAAAAGATATTAGACCTCTGGCAAAGCTTTGGACCAGCAAAAAAATCACTAAAAACACAAGCTACTATAGTAACTCCTTAAAAAAGCTCAATGTCCCAAAAAAGAACTCAAAAAGGAATCAATAAGAAGCAAATGGAAATAATGGCAGAAATCTGTCAAACAGACAAGCAGGTAGAAACCGATTTTTTCGAACCTCTTCTGTTGCTCAAATCAAAACGTGTTGAACTAACGAAAGTTAGCTAACATACTAGGGGATTTATTTGTAAAAATTTAGCTCAATCCAATTTATAGAGATTCCTCACGATTGTTTTTGGTGGAGGATAGAAATCTGTTTCGGGACAGCAACTCCCCAAATCTTACTTCCCTCTCATTAGAGGTCATTCTTGGCAGAAAAAGCAAACAAAAAGGATGAGGAGAGTTTATTACTGAAGTAATAACTTCCAAGACTCAAGGAAACTCCTGGGTTATCTCCCAACAAGTACTTTTCTTTAACGCCTTTAAGTTAGGCACAAGAAGCATGAAGAATCAAGTATTTTCAAATAAGGAAGCATTAACATCAATACTTGCAAAGTCTTCAACTATGAAAGGTATATAATCCAAATGGGTTTTTGAGGACCCTTCTCATCTCTCTTTGGTATACTACTTTCATCAAAAAGATTTTCAGTAGCAATCCAATCAAAATTCTTTTCAAAGGCTTCATGCATTCCAACAAGCTTAAAGGGTATGGATATCTTAAATTCTTCTCTAGTCTTAGTTTTATCAGAAATACCCACAACATCTACACTTGAGCCTAGCATATTTAAATGCTCAAAGACCTTTTTGGCTTCCCTAGCAACATCATGGAATTCTTTTAATAAAGTTTCAAGGATGAATTCTCTCTTTTCAGCATTCTCTTCTTCTTTTAGTTTTAGGAACAAGAATTGTATGAAGGGGTTAAGGCTAACAAACCTAGCCTCCAACATATGAACTAAATAAGTTGCAGCAATCACATAATTAGGAGCAAGTTCTGCTATAGATCTATCTTCAATATCCTCATGCTTGCTAACATGATTAAAGAATTCTTCAATATTATCATTCCCAATTATGGAGCCACTACCTATTGCAAGATCTTTCAGGGTGAACTTGGGGAACAACATGGTGAGCTAGAGCAAGGTGGAAACTAGATTAGGAACTATTTTTTTGTGTGTTTGAATAAAGAAAGCAAACCAAACTAGACTATTTTTTGGGTGTTTTTTAAAAGAGGCAAACAAAACCAAGCAAAAGAACAAAGCAAACTAAAAACAAAGTAAAGACAAAGGAAGTGAAGGACTCCCCTAGTGAAGACGTACCTAGCCTCCCCGGCAACGGTGCCAGAAATCTTTGATGCGTGCACCCAGTGTTGACATGGGACACTTCGTTCGAACCCCAAGAGCAAGCTGTGATGAGCACAACAGCAAGTTTCCCTCAGTAGAGACCGAGGTTATCAAACTAGAAGTAGGAAAGAAATGTCACACAGGTGTTGCAAACAACGTGGAGACCTGCACAACACAAACTCAAGACTTTATCCCAACAAATCAGTGAGGTTGTCAAGCTCACCGGTTTGTTGTAACAAAGGATTAACTATATGGTGTGGAAGGTAATGGTGGTTTGCGGCAAGTAAACAGTAACAATGGAAAATGTATCAATGGTAAAGATTGGACTGAGGTCCATAGTTCACTAGAGATGCTCTCCTTAGATAAACAACATGGCATGAAGGGTAAACAAATTATAGCAGGGCAATTGACAGGAACTAAGCAAGGCATAACAATGCAATACTAGTCAGAAAGATCCTATGAGATTCGATTGGGTAATACAACAAGATGCATAGACCGCCATCCAACTACATCTATGACTAGAAGTCCACCTTCAGGTTATCATCCAAACCCCCTCCAGTATTAAGATGCAATCAACAGACAACTGCTTTAAGCAAAGTGTGTAAGGTAAACAATCCACTTGTTCCATGAACAAGAGACCTTTGTTTTCTCCCTAGTAGCAACAGTACATCTACAAAAACCGAATAGATTTCTGTCACTTCCCTTGGAAACTAGAGGCATGAACCCACTATAGAGCATAAATACCCCCTCTTGGAGTCACTAGCAACTACTTGGCCAAGATAGCTACTAACAATGGAGAGCATGCAAGATCACAAACAACACAGACATGACAGAATCATAAAGACAAAACCATTAACCAAACTGACATAATAATCTCAATATCCATCGGATCCCCGCAAACACAACATCCATGATTACAAATAGATTAGATCTTGATCATGAACGTAGCTCACAAGATCTATACATGAAAGCACAAGGAGGAGATACAACCATCTAGCTACTACATGGACCCATAGTCCAAGGTGGAACTACTCACGCATCATACCGGAGAGAAGGCCTCTGAGATGATCTCCCCTCTGGCAGGGTGCCGGGAAGAACTT
Source organism: Avena insularis (assembly GCA_023614405.1). Lineage (NCBI taxonomy): Eukaryota > Viridiplantae > Streptophyta > Magnoliopsida > Poales > Poaceae > Avena > Avena insularis. The sequence goes on from CM042685.1 coordinate 278,466,489, forward strand.
CAGATCTCCCCTGATCTAGGGACGATCGTGGCGGCAGATACAGAAGGCTTCGTGGAGTTTTGATCGGGTACTTAGGGTTTCTGCATCGGGGGCTTCTTATAGACGAAGGGGCGAGGCCGGGAGGCGACCAGCGGGGCCACACCCTGCCCAGGCGCGGGCCCGCCCCTGGCCGCGCCTAGGGGGGTTTGGCCGCCCTGGTTCGCATCTATGTCTCGTCTTATGGATTTGTGTCCCTCACGGTAAAATATTGACTTTGGCTTTTGTCCCTTCCAATTCCGAGAATATTGATTTTCTGCCTTTCTGGAACCAAAAACAGAAGAAAACATGCCACTGGCACAGTGGCAACTTGTTAATAGGTTAGTGCCAGAAAAGATATAAAAACACCTCAAAGTGTAGACAAAGCAAGGAAAAGTAGATACTAAACAAGCATGGAGCATAAAAAATTATAGATACGTTTTCGACGTATCACATATCATTAGTTCTCTTTCTTATATGGATGAGACTAGTAGGTTATTTTTATAAGCGGTTTCGGAGGCAATAACAATTATGGATGCACTATCCACATATAATTATCTTGCTCTAACGATTACATGCATACTATATTATCATCTATTATTCCCATAAGATGTTTTTGCACAGCTACTGGTGAAAACCAAAGACCCTAGGCCCTCTCTCTCCATCGTCAACAACAAAAAAGATCGCAAACTCTTGGTACGGTGAAAACACAAAAGGAATTCTAAAACTCTCGAAGGTCCGTTTAAGTAATCTCACTTTGCTTTCTGCTTCCCAAGGATTCGATAAACCTAGGTCTACTAGGGAAAAAGAGCTATACTACATCCGTAATCCGGATCGAATGTATCAGTATGCAGCGATACCGACGATCAAACTTCGGATAAGTAAAGTATCGCGAGACAAAGGAAAATTGGTATCATGTGTAAATATTTCATTTGATCACGAAGTAATCATAGAAATATGTGGGAGCCATATGAATTTCCAGATTCCTCTATTGGTTATTGATCGGAGAAGAGTCTCAATCAATGTTTGCATAATTCACGAACTGTAGGGAGACACACTTAAGGATTTGATGTTGTTTAGTAGATATGGAATGTGAGCAAGAGACCGAATGTTGTTCGGAGTCTCGAATTGGATCCAGGAGATCACGAGGAGATCCAGAATAGTCCAGAGAATAAGATTCATATAAGGAAAGTCCAATTTCGGAGTTTGGAAATGGTTTCGGTGTTTTCACCAGAATGTTATAGAAGGGTCTAGAAGGTCCACCAATCCGGAGTGGGAAGGGTACATGGATGTGTCATACCAAAGTGGAATAGTTGCATCATGTCCTAGGTCACTTGGCTGGGCAATGGGAAGAGAGAAATCAAACTCTAGTTTGAAAAGTCAAACGCCAATTTGAAAAGTCAAATCCCACCATGGTTGCCTAATGGAAGAAGGAGAGGAAACCCACTTAGGGGAAGGTTTCCTCCCTCCCCTTGGCACCGACCTAGAATAGGAGTCGGGGGAGGACTCCCCTCCCCCCAAACCGCATCTCCTACCTATATAAGGAGGGGTAGGGGCGCCCCTACCCCTTACACCCAAACACTAGCCATCGACCCTTGCCCTCTCAAGTCGCCGCTGCCTATAGCTCCTCTAAATGCCGCCGTCTAGCTAAACCCTAGCCGCTGGCCACCACCTCTCCTTGGCCTCTAAACCCTAGTAGCCAAGGTCCCTCTCTACTCCACCATACTCGCTCCGGCTTAGGCGAAGCCCTGCGGGATTTCCCCTCTACTTCCACCACCACGCTGTCGTGCTGCTAGGATCATGAGGAGAGATCTACGACCACCATTGCCTGTTGGAACAAGGGAGAGGAAGGTCTTCATCGAGTACCGAACATGTGACCGACTGCGGAAGCGCTGACGGAACGCGGCGACGTAAGGATCATCTTCGCGATTTTGAGATCGGCAAGTGAAAGACTACATCAACCACGAGAATCCAATCTCGTTAACCACTTTGTATCTTCGAGGGATAGTACTCTATCAACTCATTGCACCGATCTAGTAGATTATATCTTGGCTTGTGTGTGTTCATGCGATAGATTTTTTTGTTTTTCATGCTACGAACCCCTATAGCATGTGCATCAATCAGGAATCATGACGATGTTCTCTGATACGTTGGAAACGTATCTATAATTTTTGATGCTCCATGCTTGTTTAGTATCTACTTTTCTTTACTTGTCCACACTTTGAGGTGCTTTTTACATGTTTTCTGGTACTAACCTATTAACAAGTTGCAACAGTGCCAGATGCCTGTTTTCTGCTGTTTTTGGTTTCAAAAAATTAGTAAAGAAATATTCTCTGAATTGGACGGGACAAACGTCAAAGTCAATTAATTTCCGTGTGGAACAATAAGTCCAGAGGGGAGCCGGGGAGGCGAGCCAGAGGGGCCACACACACCCAGGCGTGGCCACAGGTGGTCCTGCACCTGGCTAGGGTTTGGCACCCCTGGCCGCCGCCTCGGCCTCCCCCTTCGCCTATAAGAAGCCCCCGATGCAAAAACCCTAAGAACCCGATCAAATCTCCACGAAACCGTCTGTAGCTGCCGCCACCATCGTCCCTAGATGGGGGGGGGTATGAAGTTCTTCCTGGTACCCTGCCGGAGGGGAGATCATCCCGGAGGCCTTCTCTCCGGTATGATGCGTGAGTAGTTCCACATTGGACTATAGGTCCATGTAGTAGCTAGATGGTTGTATATCCTCCTTTGCGCTTTCATGTATAGATCTTGTGAGCTCCGTTCATGATCAAGATCTAATCTATTTGTAATCATGCATGTTGTGTTTGCGGGGATGCGATGGATATTGAGATTATTATGTTGGTTTGATTAGTGGTTTTGTCTTTATAATTCTATCATGTATGTGTTGTTTGTGATCTTGCATGCTCTCCATTGTTAGTAGCTATCTTGGCCAAGTAGTTGCTAGTGACTCCAAGAGGGGGTATTTATGCTCGATAGTGGGTTCATGCCTCTAGTTTCCAAGGGAAGTGACAGAAATCTCTTCGGTTGGAGATGTGTTGTTGCCACTAGGGAGAAAACAACGGTCTCTTGTTCATGGAACATGTGGACTATTTACCTTACACACTTTGCTTAAAGCAGTTCTCTGTTGCTTGCAACTTAATACTGGAGGGGGTTCGGATGATAACCTGAAGGTGGACTTCTAGTCATAGATGCGGTTGGATGGCGGTCTATGTATCATATTGTATTGCCCAATCGAATCTCATAGGATCTTTCTGACTAGTAATTGCATTGTTATGACTTGCTTAGTTCTTGTCAATTGCCCCGTTGTAGTTTGTTTACCCTTCATGCCATGTTGTTTATTAGGGGTGGACACAAAGCTCGAGGCTCGAGGCTCGGCTCGGGCTTGACAAGGCTCGGCTCGGGCTCGACTCGGCTCGGACGTTGGATAAGCCAAGCCTAAACCTGGCAACTCAGGCTCGAGGCTCGACAAGCCCGCTCGGTGAAGCTCGCAAGCCGGCTCGAAAGCTCGGTGATTAAAAATTCACCATGACCTTTCCCAAAATTTTAACAATTCACAATTATAAATAGCAATTGAACATGAATACATCCATAACATAGTATAGCAAGTTTCACGGAGTACCAATGACGATAACATTATCATACATCACAAGTTCACAACACAAACATCCAATAGATACTGTCATTAGTTTGTTGTAGCATAAATAGTTTCAGCAATCAAACACACTAAATAAGTACCAATTACTTAGTTTATCCGTAGATTAGTTGTTATACAAAAGGTTTCGGCAACTAAAGAGATAATTAATCCACTATTTACTAATTTTTGGTTGAGTTTTCTTGCTGTAGAACAAGTTTCAGCAGGCCAGCAATGCAGTAGTGCAACCGTCCGTGGAGGAAAGTAGTAGTCCGCAGTGGCAAGAAAATTTTTGATTCAGCATATATACATATAGGATAGTGCATACATATTCTATATTCCTGCTAGCTATCGATTCATAATAGGAATGACACCCAAACACACAGATCTATAAGAACATGGCAGAAAAAACTACAAAACCTCCTTATACTAGAAAAAAAGGAATTGAAGAGAGGTTAATAACCATTTGAGTTCACCCACGTGAGCAATGTCACGGACCGGCGGGGGTCCTAGTACAGGAATAGCAGGGGGTGGGGGCGGGAGCCATGGGAGGAGGAGATGGGGTCGGTGTTGCCGCTGGCGGAGTGGCGGCCAGAGGGCTAGCGGCCTGGCGCCGCCGGGCGGGCGGACCGACGCCCCCCGCTAACCCTAACCCTAGCTGGAGGAGGGCGTGGACGCGCGGGAAATGAGCAGAGGACTAGGAAGAAGGGAAGGAGGAGGCAGCCGGCGTTAGACCTTGGTGGCGGCAACCATCCTTGGTGGTGGCCTGGCGAGCGACGGGGAGGAACCACGAGGTCGACGGGGTGTTGTCGTCGTGTTCACGAGAGAAATTGAGAGCGAGAGTCGAGAGGCACGGGGACGGGCCGAGGGGGCAGGGCCGCGGGGGACGAGATATTTTTCAGGGGGTAGGTGGCCAGCTCGTCGAGCCGTTCGAACGAGCCACGAGTCGTCCCGAGCCGAGCCACAAGCCCTCTTTACAGTGGTTTTTCAGCCCCTATTGTTTATCTAAGGAGAGCACCTCTAGTGAACTATGGCCCCCGGTCCAATCTATATCATTGATACATCTTCCACTGTTACTTGTTTACTTGCTACAAACCATTACCTTCTAGACCATACATTTAATCCTTTGTTACAGCAAACCAGTGAGCTTGACAACCTCACTGATTCGTTGGGGCAGAGTCTTGAGTTTGTGTTGTACAGGTCTCCGCGTTGCTTGCAACACCTGTGTGACGTTTCCTTCCTCCTTCTGGTTCGATAACCTCGGTCTCTACTGAGGGAAGACTTGTTGCTTGCTGCTTCACACCTTGCTCTTGGGGTTTCCAACGAAGTGCTCCACATCAGCACCATCAACAAGTTTTCTGGCGCCGTTGCCGGGAGGCTAAGGACGTCTTCACTAGGGGAGTCCTTCACTTCCTTTCTCTTTACTTTGTTTTAGTTTGCTTTGTTTCTTTTGTTTGGTTTTGTTTGCCTCTTTTCAAAAAACCCAAAAAATAGTCTAGTTTGGTTTGCTTGCTTTATTCAAAAACACACAAAAAATTAGTTCCTGCTCTAACTGCTGCTGCTGTTTTTGGCTTGCCCACCTTTGCCAAAATGAACTCTGTTGAGAACACCAAGTTGCGTGACTTCACTAGCACCAACAACAATGATTTCCTTAGCACACCTATTGCTCCACCTGCTCCTGATGCTACCTTTTATGAAATTAGGCCTGCTTTGTTGAATCTTGTGATGAGAGAGCAATTTTCTGGTGCTGGTTCTGATGATCCTGCTGCCCATCTTAATAGCTTTGTTGAACTTTGTGAGATGCAAAAATATAAGGATGTATATGGAGTTATTATTAAGCTCAAGCTTTTTTCCTTTCTCCTTGAGGGGAAAAGCTAAAGAATGGTTGTTTCTTTGGCTAAAAATAGTATTGATTCTTGGACTAAGTGCAAAGATGCTTTTATTGGAAAGTACTATCCTCCTGCTAAGATTATATCTATGAGAAGTGATATTATGAAATTTAAACAACTTGATAGTGAACATGTTGCTCCAGCTTGGGAAAGAATGAAATCTTTGGTTAAAAATTGCCCTACTCATGGACTCACTGCTTGGATGATTATCCAGACTTTTTATGCAGGTTTGAACTTCTCCTCAAGAAATTTGTTGGATTCAGCTGCTAGAGGTACCTTTATGGGCCTCACTTTGGATGTTGAAACAAGGCTCCTTGATAATATGATGGTTAACTACTCTGAATGGCATGTTGAAAGAGCTCCACATGGTAAGAAGGGAAATTCTGTTGAGGAAACTTTCTCTTTGAGTGAAAAGATTGATGTTATTATGGATATGCTTGTTAATGGGAAAGCTCCTTTAGATCCTAATAGTGTTCCCTTAGCCTCTTTGGTTGCTCAAGAAGAGCAAGTTGATGTGAACTTCATTAGAAACAACAATTTCAACAACAATGCCTATAGGAACAATTTTGGTAGCAACAACAATTATAGGCCTTATCCTCCTAATAATGGCAATTCCTATGGAACCTCTTACAATAATGCTAGGAATGCCCCCTCTGAACTTTAAGTCATGCTCAAAGACTTTATTAGTAAGTAAACCACTTTCAATAAGACTATAGAGGAAAATCTTTTAACTGTTGAGAAAAATATATCCTCTTTGTTTGAAGCTCAGTCCTCTTTGATTAATAAAATGACTACTAAACCTGAAGCTATGAAAATGCTACTGCTCATGCCATACAAGTTACTATTGATGAAAATGTTAGGCTATTAGCTCAACTTCATGCTAAGTGGGAAAGGGAAGCTAAAATTGATAGAAACAATAGTGTGTGCACCATCACCACTAAACCACAAGTAGTCCCTATTCCTCCTCCTACTATGCCTAAGCCTATTGAGCCTACTACTAGTGATGCCAAGTTTGACTTTGATATTGATGGTTGCAATATTTCTGAAGTGATTGTATTCTTGCAAAAGCTTGCTAGAAGTCCTGATGCTAGTGATATGCATGTTGCTTTCACCAAACACATTACAAATGATCTTGTTAAGATTAAGGAAGAGAAGCTAAAACACAGCTTCTATTCCTAGGAACGTAGAAGATAGTTGGGAACACATTATTAATATGCAAGTGAATGACTTTGACCTCAAAGCTTCATGTGATCTTGGTTCTAGTGTCTCTAATATGCCTAGTAAGATTTATGAAATACTTGACTTGCCACCATTTGAAGATTGTTATTTGGATGTCCTACTCAATGATAATGCTAAGAATAAATTCATGGGGAGTATTAATTATGTTCTCATCATGGTTAATAATGCTTATGTCCCTGTAAATTTCTATATTTTGGATGTTGAATACAATGCTTCTTGTCCTATTACTTTGGGAAGACCTTTTCTTAGAACAGTTGGTGCCATCATTGATATGAAAGAAGGCACCATTAAATATCATTTTCCATTCAAGAAAGGTATTGAACACTTCCCAATGATAAGAGAGAAGTTGCTCTTTGCTCCCCCTTTGAAAGCAAGGTTTGATGTTAATGCTTCCTCATTTGAAAATACTTGATTCTTCTTGCTTCTTGTTCCTAACTTAAAGGCGTTAAAGAAAAGTACTTGTTGGGAGATAACCCAAGAGTTTCCTTGAGTTTTGGAAGTTATTATTTTAGTAATGACCTCTCCTTATCCTTTTTGTTTGCTTTTGTTCCAAGAATGACCTCTAATGAGAGGGAAGTAAGATTTAGGGAGTTGCTGTCCCGAAACAGATTTCTGTCCTCCGCCAAAAAAAATCATGAGAAGGTTCTGTAACTCGAATTGAGCTCAAAGTTTACGAATAAATCCCCCAGTATGTTAACTAACTTTTGTTAGTTCAACATGTTTTGATTTGAGCAACAGAAGATATTAGAAAAAATCAGTTTCTACCTGTTGGTCTGTTTTGACAAATTTCTATCATTATTTGCATTTGCTTCTTATTGATTCCTTTTTGAGTTCTCTTTAGGTGAATTGAGCTTTTTGAAGGAGTTACTACAGTAGCTTGTGTTTTTAGTGAAAAGCCTTCCTGTTCCAAAGCTTTGCCAGAGGTCTAATGTCTTTTTAATACACTACTGTTGCTAATGAAGATTGTGTGGAGTTTTGTATGAAGGAAAAATTTCAGGTGTAGAGAGAGAATGATACAATGAGATGAAGAATGGACAAAAGCTCAAGCTTGGGTATGCCACCATGGTGTCACACCAAGAAATATCCAAGAGGTACAAGCATAAAAGCTTGGGGATGCCCAAGGCATCCCCTTCTTCATCAATAAAAAGCTTAGGTCTGTCTAGACACTTCGTTTTTATTGTTTCATGCATAGTTTTGTTGTTCTTGAAGCATCTTAGTTTTCGTTTGCTTTGCTTAGGTTGTTTAGTTTGCTTGAATAAAGTAGTCTGGACCCCTGTTCTCGCTGTGTTGTTTTGCAAATAAGTTTGCTTGGTGTTAGAAAGGAGTAGTAAGTTCTTGCTTGAAGTGTAAGAGGAGCTTGCATTGACTGTGACATAGACTTTAGCATGACATGCTACGTGTTGTTTTGACCTTATGCTTAGTGATTATTGCTTTAGCATATCTTGTTCCAAACAATTGGGATTGCTTAGTGTGCCTTGAAAAAATTATGTGTTGTTTTAGCATGCAAAAGCATAGTATTGTGGTGTTCTCCTTTGATGCTTTGCTTGGGTTGACTTGACACATGCTTACACCATGATATGACTATGACAAGTCACCATTAGCCTCTATGATCATTTAGTCCTTGACTTGTAGTACCACTCTTTGCTTTAATTAGTATGCTTTGTTGCTCTGCATGATTATGGCCATTCTGCTCTCTTAGTTGGTTGCTCCCAGTCTTTTGCTAGCCCCCACTTGTGTGAGTAAGTTCTACTCATGCTTCCAACTTCCAAGAAACCAAGTTATTTCAAAGTGTCCACTATAAACTCCTAGGCATGGTGTGTTACACCATTCGAAGTATATTCTTGTTTTCAACTATCTTTCAATTAAAACCTATTTTGTTATGTGAAAACTTAGTGATTAAAGCCCTCACGAACTTGATGGCACAATTTATTCTTTGCCCCTAATAAACTTGAACCATTGTGACAACTTTGTTGTATATGATTGCACTTATAAGTTGGATTAGCAGAACCGTGCTGTCACGGGGAAAGTTTTCAACATTGCACTTGTACTTTGTACTCAATTGATATCATGTTCTTTTGTCTATGGATGTCACCGGTGTGAAATAAAGAGGGAATTTGTAAGTCCATGGAGTTTGTATCCTGTGTTAGAGAAACGCCTAGCCTAAGCCATGCCTAATCATGGTGGAAACTTGTAGCATCACCATAATGAGCTATCTATGAAGCATCCTCGATAAAAAGCTATGCATATGGTAAATAAAAAGATAGCTGAGATGCTCATCGTCTGCTTGCCTTGTCATTTTGGTTATGGGAAATCTCCTATACCATGTGCAAGGGGTACCCCGTTGGCGGTTCTCAATGATATGCAAATACTTACAATGACAAGAACTTACCTGGACCCAAAGTTGAGTATGGATGAGGTGTGACCCTCATATTAAAGGGACTTGAGATTGCCAACTTATACTTCGTCAAGCATATACTCCAGCTTTGCCACTTTAACCTTAACCACTTCAAGATGCTTATGATAGGGGCAATGAGGGCTGTAAGCTCTAGTACCATAATTTTTGGAAGCTCTTTTTGAAATTTGTAATCCCCGATTCCTTTACAAAAAGGCCTTTCTTCCATCATTATTTGAGTCTCCACCTTCTACCTTTAGGCACCATTAAGAGAGCATAGTTGTCATTCTGTGTGCAGTGTTCCAAAGCTTATTAATTGATGCATATTGTGTTATTACTTGTTCTTGTGCTATTTGTTTCTAGTCACCCTTGTGAACTTTGAAGGTGTCCTATGCATCTATTTGCTACTCTATGAGGGACAAGATGATTGCCACTATGCTATGTTTTCTATATGTGAAACAAACAAACGTTTTTCAATGCATATTATTCACGATCTTTGTTTGTAGCTTGTCATGTTGCATGCATAGTTACTATGTCCTATTGTTATAACTCCATCTTTCATGCACATGTTTAGAGTTCTTTGATCCCAGCTTTCAATCTTGCAAATGGTTGGATCTTTATTGTGAGGGTGCATGTCACCTCAAAAAATATTCTTTTATCACTTACCTACTCGAGGACGAGCAGGAGTTAAGCTTGGGGATGTTGAAACGTTGGAAACGTATCTATAATTTTTGATGCTCCATGCTTGTTTAGTGTCTACTTTTCTTTACTTGTCCACACTTTGATGTGCTTTTTACATGTTTTCCGGTACTAACCTATTAACAAGTTGCAACAGCGCCAGGTGCCTGTTTTCTACTGTTTTTGGTTTCAAAAAAGTTAGTAAAGAAATATTCTCGAAATTGGATGGGACAAGCGTCAAAGTCAATTACTTTCCGTGGGGAACAAGAAGTCCAGAGGGGAGCCGGGGAGGCGAGACAGAGGGGCCACCCCCTCCCAGGCGCGACCACAGGTGGGCATGCGCCTGGCTAGGGTTTGGCACCCCTGGCCGCCGCCTCGGCCTCCCCCTTCGCCGATAAGAAGCCCCCAATGCAGAAACCCTAAGAACCCGATCAAATCTCCATGAAACCGTCGGTAGAAGCCGCCACCATCGTCCCTAGATCGGGGGATCTGAAATTCTTCCCGGCACCCTGCTAGAGGGGAGATCATCCCGGAGGCCTTCTCTCCGGTATGATGCGTGAGTAGTTCCACCTTGGACTATGGGTCCATGTAGTAGATAGATGGTTGTATCTCCTCCTTTGTGCTTTCATGTATAGATCTTGTGAGCTCCATTCATGATCAAGATCTAATCTATTTGTAATCATGCATGTTGTGTTTGCGGGGATCCGATGAATATTGAGATTATTATGTTGGTTTGATTAACGGTTTTGTCTTTATGATTCTATCATGTCTGTGTTGTTTGTGATCTTGCATGCTCTCCGTTGTTAGTAGCTATCTTGGCCAAGTAGTTGCTAGTGACTCCAAGAGGGGGTATTTATGATCGATAGTGGGTTCATGCCTCTAGTTTCTGTGGAAGTGATCTCTTGGTTGTAGATGTCTTGCTACTAGGGAGAAAACAACGGTCTCTTGTTCATGGAACATGTGGACTATTTATCTTACACACTTTGCTTAAAGCAGTTGTCTGTTGCTTGCAACTTAATACTGGAGGGGGTTCAGATGATAATCTGAAGGTGGACTTCTAGTCATAGATGCAGTTGGATGGCGGTCTTCGTATCTTCTTGTATTGCCCAATCAAATCTCATAGGATCTTTCTGACTAGTAATTGCATTGTTATGCCTTTCTCAGTTCCTGTCAATTGCCCCGCTGTAATTTGTTTACCCTTCATGCCATGTTGTTTATCTAAGGAGAGCACCTCTAGTGAACTATGAACCCTGGTTTAATCTTTACCATTAATACATCTTTCAATATTACTTGTTTACTTGCCGCAATAAGAAACTGAGGTTATCGAACCAGTGGGAGGAAGGAAACGACTCAAAGGTGTTGCTAGCAACTTGGAGACCTGTACAACACAAACTCAAAACTTTGCCCCAACGAACAGCGAGGTTGTCAATTTCACCAGTTGCTATAACAAAGGATTAACTGTATGGTGTGGAAGAAAATAGTGGTTTGCAAAAAGTAAACAGTAACAGTGAAGATGTATCAATGGTAAAGATTGGACCGGGATCCATAGTTCACTAGAGGTGTTCTCCTTAAGATAAACAAACATGGCATGCTGGGTAAACAAATTACAGCAGGGCAATTGATAGGACTGAGCAAGACATAACAATGCAATACTAGACAATCATGATCCTATGAGATTCGATTGGGCAATACAACAAGATACATAGATCGCCATCCAACTGCATCTATGACTAGAAATCCACCTTTAGGTTATCATCTGACCACCCTCTAGTATTAATTTGCAAGCAACAGATAACTGCTTTAAGCAAAGTGTGCAAGGTAAACAATCCACTTGTTCCATGAACAAGAGACCGTTGTTTTCTCCCTAGTGGCAACAACACATCTACAACCTTAGAAATTTCGGTCACTTCCCTTAGATTAAATAGAGGCATGAACCCACTATCGAGCATAAGTACCCCCTCCTGGAGTCACTAGCATCTACTTGGCCAAGATAGCTACTAGAAACGGAGAGCATGCAAGATCACAAACAACACAGACATGATAGAATAAGACAAAACCATTAATTAATCTGACATAGTAATCTCAATATCCATCGGATCCCCGCAAACACAACATACATGATTACAAATGGACGATCTTGATCATGAACGGAGCTCACAAGACCTAAACATGGTAGCACAATACAACCATCTAGCTACTACATGGACCCGTAGTTCAAGGTGGAACTAATCACACTTCATACTAGAGGCTGGCATGATGAAGAAGAAGGCCTCCGTAATGATCTCCCCTCCGGCAGGATGTCAGGAAGAGCTTCAGATCCCCCGATCTAGGGACGATGGTGGCGGCGACTATAGACTATTTCTTTGAATATTGATCAGGTACTTAGGGTTTCTGTATCGGGAGATATTTGTAGGCAAAGAGGCGAGGCAGGGGGAGGGGGGGGGCAGCCAGGGCGGTGACCCCCCAGGCGCGACTAGCCCTAGCCCGCGCCACCAGGGGGTGTGGCCTCCTGGTGCCTCCCCTCCGTCTCGTACTCTGGCTCCGTGTTCCCCACGATAAAATATTAAGTTTGACTTTTGTCCCGTCCAATTTCGAGAATATTGATTTTTTGCCTTTCTCGAACCAAAAACAGAAGAAAACATGCAACTGGCACTGTGACATCTTGTTAATAGGTTAGTACCAGAAAACACATAAAAACACCTCAAAATGTAGACAAAGCAAATCAAAGTAGATACTAAACAAACATGGAACATCAAGAATTATAGATACGTTTCCGACGTATCAAGGCTACACCTAATAACGCTAGGGAGTGCCGCTCAAGTTGTTGTTACACTTTGGGAATAATTGATCAACACAGATGGAAAGCACCGACACCTATGCATGATTAAGGAGGTTCCAGGATTCTTCTCTAGCTCCGTTATCGCTTTTGTTAACAGGGACACTACTAAGGCGTATGATCTTCGTGCAAAAAGAGCTAGTGTTCTATGGATGTCTATGACCGAATTACACCCGAGGCCGACGAATTTTATCCCAAACTTTTGAGCTGAGTTTTGTAGTGTGATTGTAACCCTAACGATAAACTGATAAGCTCCAAAACTGTGATGCGAAGGGGATTTCGGGGAAAATAAAAACATAGAATCATCTAAAATACAAATAGCGCGGTAAAAAAAATGATATGCCAACCTTCCATTTCTGGTACAGTGTATTGAAGAAATTGAAACCTACTCCCTTCATTTTAAAATATAAGATGTTTTAGCTTTGTGAAGCAAATGTATCTAGACTTATTTTAGTGTATAGATTCATTCAAGTTTAGAGTGAACCAACACACTAAAAAAAAGTCTTACGAACCTAAAACATCTTATATTTTAAAACAAATGGAGTATTTGATTATATGAACTTAAGTGGCAACAACCAAGACTGACTCATTATCAACCTTAAAACGCGTTCATCTATAAAAAAAAAAGCTTAAAACGCGTCAACGAACACATTTCATCCTTGGACACCGTGTGATGACGTCGGTCAGCAGATCCAGCAAAAAACCAAAACACTCGAACAGAACACCACCGCCGAACGAACGAACGAACACACGCGCCGCACCAGCCCACATTCCCAGAGAGAGCACGAAAAGGTGGGCGAAGCTAGCAGAGGGAGCGCCTGCCCAGCCCTGCTGCTGCTTGCTTGTCGTCCCCCTTCGCCCCCCTCCCTCCCAGTCTCCCACCGCATCATCACCAACCCCCCTCCCCTCCCCTCTGCTCTCTACTCCACCCTCTCCCCCAAAAAATCCTACTCTCTTCTGCCCGCAAACCCCCATCCCCACCCAGATCTACCCCCTCCCGCGCCTGGCCTAGGGCACCGGCGCGGCCCAAAACCCTCCCCGGGGCACCGCCGCGATGCGCGTGCCGTGCTGCTCGCTCTGCAACAACAAATACGACGAGGATGAGCACGTCCCGCTGCTCCTCCACTGCGGCCACGGCTTCTGCCGCGCCTGCCTCGCCAGCATGCTCGCCACCTCCACCGGCGCCGTCATAGTCTGCCCGCGCTGCCGCCACCCCACCTCCGTCGGCAACTCCGTCTCCGCGCTCCGGAAGAACTTCCCCATCCTCTCGCTCCTCTCCGACTCCCCGTCCTCCCCGTCCTTCCTGCACTCAGACTCCGGCTCCTCCTCCGACGCCACCGACGACGAGGACGACTTCTTCGCCCGCCCCAAGCGCCGCCCTGCCGCCGCCGCCCCCGCCGCGCCGCCCGGCTGTACCTCCGTCGACCTCGCCTCGCACCCGGACCTCAAGCTAGCCCGACGCATCGGGAGCGGGCCTCCTGGCCCCGCCGGCCAGGAGGTGTTCGCCGGCACGCTCTCCCGTGGTGGTCGGGGCGGCGGTGCCAAGAGATGCAAGCACCAGGTGGCGGTCAAGAGGGTGCCCCTGTCGGCAGCGGACGACCTCGAGGGTGTCAAGGAAGAAGTAGAGCGGTTGAGACGAGCCTCCACCTGGTGCCGCAACGTGTGTACCTTCCATGGCGCAATGAGGGTCGGCGGGCATCTCTGCTTCGTCATGGACCGCTACACCGGGTCTGTGCAGGAGGAGATGCGGCAGAACGGTGGACGCCTCACTCTGGAGCAGATCCTCAGGTGTGGCATTGCATCTAGTCATGGATAACTAGTACATTATCACCTGGTAGTTATTATTGTGCTGTCGAGCTATTGATCGCTGAAACAATAAATCTCACCTCAAAGCATAGATTGATTTACAACACCACGTGTCAATGTATCTGCTAACAGCAGATGTTCATGTGTTGATGCTGGCTCACCAAGTACTAGAGTGATTATTAAACATGACGTATAGTTGTATGCATGGTAGCTTGAGCTGCAACATGGGAAGCAGTTACTTGATTAGTGGCGCCATTCAATTTGTTATCCGCGAGTTTTGGTACGGATACGTGTCCAGCTGCATATGGTTAACCTCTGCCAGCTTCTTTGTCCCCTTTGGACTGTATTTGTTGTCGTGTTGTAGGCGTAGGAAGCTCAGAGCTCTTATGAAGTTGAAGTTGAAGTTGATTTTAGTTAATACCTGTAAGATTAAGGTGCTAGGCTTCCAGTAAAATCCAGTTGGTATAAACATAGATCAAGCTGCAACGTCACTTGTCGGTTTATCTGCTAACGGCACGTGCCATTTGCATGAGTTTTTGAGTGATCATTAAAGACGACATATAGGTGTATGCTAGTTTGGGCTGCGACGTGGAAAGCGCCTACTTGATTAGTGGGTCTATTCAATTCGCTATCCGCGAGTTTTTGGTACCGATACGTGTCCAGCGATGTCTGGTTAAGTGCTGCCAGCCTCTTTGTCCCCTTTTGGACTCTATTTGTTGTCGTGTTGTAGGCGTAGGAAGCTCAGAGCCCTTATGAATTTGAAGTTGATTTTAGTTGATACCCATAAGATTGAGTTGTAAGATTAAGTTGCTAGGCTTCCAGTAAAATCCAGTTGGTATAAACATAGATCAAGCTGCAACATCACGTATCGTTTTATCTCCTAACGGCACGTGCCATTTGCATGAGTTTTTGAGTGATCATTAAAGACGACATATAGGTGTATGGTAGTTTGTGCTGCGACGTGGAAAGTGCTTACTTGATTAGTGGCTCTATTCAAATTCGTTATCCGCGAGTTTTTGAGACCGATATGTGTCCAGCGATGTCTTGTTAAGTGCTGCCAGCTTCTTTGTCGCCTTTGGACTGTATTTGTTGTCGTGTTGTAGGCGTAGGTAGCCGAGAGCTCTTATGAAGTTCAGGTTGATTTAGTTAATACCCATAAGATTGAGCTGTAAGATTGAGGTGCTCTCTGCTTCCAGTAAAATTCAGTTGCTGTAAACATAGAACAAGTTGCAACATCACATGTCGATTTATCTGCTAACTGCACGTGTCAGTTGCATGAGTTTTTGAGTGATCATTAAAGATGGTGTATGGTAGTTTGAGCTGTGACGTGGAAAGTGCTTACTTGATTAGTGGCGCTATTCAACTCGTTATCCGCGAGTTTTTGGTATGGATACGTGTCCATCTATGTCTAGCTAAGTGCTGCCAGCTTCTTTGTCCCCTTTGGACTGTATTTGTTGTTGTTTTGTAAGCGTAGGAGGCTCAGAGCTCTCATGAAGGTAAATTTAATTGAGGCGCTCTATGCTTCCAGTAAAATCCAGTTGGTGGATATCACTACCCAGGATTTCACTGTACTGCATGGCTTTGGTTCCCAATGTGTTTTTTAGTCCGCAGTTGATCTGTGAAACTGCAGTTCTCTGTGTTATCCATGAACCGAGTGATCAGCATGCTCAGGCATGCTAAGAGAATATATTCTTTGAGTTGAGAGCGCTGCTCATAAGTAAAATTCCTAAATAGTGTGATGGTGCCAACATGCTGTGAGGTGCTGAGTTTTTTAGATAGTATCTGGCATTGCACATCAAACGTTCCTCCAGAAAACTTATGTGGCCTTTACAATGGAAGGCGTGGAACAAAATTTGACATGGTAGTCCATGTCCATAGTTGTTTTCTGCTGCAATAATATCTGTAATGTCAGCGCTAACCATAGTTTCTAAGGTTCTGTTATATTTTTTCCGCAGAACTAATGGTGGCCATCTATCTATTTTGTCTGATATTTGTACTTCAGTACATGCTAGTGAAGGCCATTTTAGCCGATAGGTTCTAGTTTGCCTTATTGTTTAATGCATTCCAGTTCACCAGCTGTCCATGCTCAAATATTTGCTATATGGTTGACTGTTTATTTGGCTGGTTTAATTATCCTAATATATTCGATTGTACAGCCAAACAATGTTCATTTAGCTTTACTCACAGTGTGTGTCAGAATGTCATTGATAAACTTACCAAAAATTCTTTGGGTCAAAGTTATAGTTAGTTTTCAAGTTAACAGTGACAATGCAAAATACTGCCACTATGCTGTATTGCTATGATATGTTGATGGTAAATTTGCAATAGAAAGTGCTATGCAACTACAACATAATTACATAACTAGATAGGTGCCAAAGACTCATAAATGTTTCCTTCCCGGAATTTCTATTGTGTTCCCTTGCAAAATATGCCAGAAGTTAGTTCTCCAACAATATGGTAATGCCAACTGCACTGTTAATAGCTGTAGTGCTAAGCACGCAAACCACCCATGCCATAATAGGAAAAGCTACTCAATTTTTCATTTCAATTTATTTATTTCTTCTGCCACAAGGGAGAGTCATTGCCCTGTTTACCACCCTGTCTAAGGTTTTCATTATCTAAAGCATAATAAAATTTTGAATCTTCTTAGTGTGCTTGTTATGTTAACTAATTCTTTCCTGGGCCTGGCATTGCAGGTACGGAGCAGATATTGCTCGTGGAGTAGCAGAGTTACATGCAGCGGGTATTGTTTGTATGAGTATAAAACCATCCAATATTCTTTTAGATGCGAATGGCCAGGCAGTCGTTTCCGACTATGGTCTTTCAGCTATTCTGAAGAACCTCACTAGTCGCAAAGTACCTGATGACTCTAACATGTCTGGCATGGATGCTACTGTGCTTAGCCCCAATTATACAGCCCCAGAGGCATGGGGAACATGGAAGAAACCACTGCTTTCGTTTGGGGATAGTGCAAGTGCGAATGTAATACCAGCAGAGTCAGATGCATGGAGTTTTGGATGTGCACTTGTGGAAATGTGTACTGGTGCTGTTCCGTAAGTAGTCTGATTATTACTTTTGTGTTCATTAATACTTTGAGAATGGTGTGGTTAGATGCTAAATGAAATGCAGATGGGCCGGGCTAAGTGCAGAGGACATTTATAAGTTTGTCGTAAAAGAAAAGAAGCAACCTCCACAATATTCAAGAGTAGTAGGTGTAGGACTTCCTGGGGAATTGTGGAAGATGATTGGTGATTGTTTCCAGAGCCGTCCCTTCAAAAGACCATCTTTCCAGGATATGCTAAAAACCTTTCTTCGCCATCTACTAGATATACCAAGGAGCCCACCTGCAAGTCCTGAAAAGTAATTTCTTTATCTATGTTTGTACTACTTTGTAAGCATGAGAAATGTGAACTGCCACACTCGTTCTGTTTTCTTGTTATTTTGGACATTGGCATGGTCTCCACTACAGACATTTTCATCTGCTAGCACAAGAAGTGAACAATATAATGATATGCAGTACCTTTGATAATGATAACAATGTACGAATAATATACCCATGAGATAAATACAACTGCTTTTAGGTATATTAATGATAATTTACAAATGTCGACTGCACACATTCTAGGACGCATCTATTGGAACTTACTAAGAGAATGTAGGCATATTAGACAAGGATAAAGGGAGATCTGCTTATGCTAGTTCTAGGCTAATGTCGGTTCCCATTTATAAGGATGAAAGGAGTAAAAGTTCATAGAATCTTCAGAGAAAGTGTAGAAGCAAATGATTAATATTTTCTTCAATAGAATATGTTATATTTTTCCCATGTAATTCTTTTGGGAGTATGTGAGTTTTCAGATATAAAGGATGCTAATGTTTTACTTGCTCAAGCAGTGATGTAAGATTAACCAATGGCGTGGAACCGCCACAAACCTCCATTCTGGACCTCACTCATGACAATCCGAATGCTTTACATCATCTTGTATGTGAAGGCGATGCTGCTGGTGTTAGGTTAGTTCTTGTCAACTTCTTATGTCTACATATGTAGCTGTAGCCTATAACTGTCTTAACACTCGAAACCTTCTGCGCCTGCCAGGGATCTACTTGCAGAGGCCGCCTCAAAGGGAAATTCCAGTTTAATTCGTTCCCTCTTAGAAACACAAAATACAGATGGACACACTGCATTGCATTTAGCATGCCGCAGAGGCTCAGCAGAGCTTGTAGAAGCTATTGTAGCTTATCAAGAGGATGTAGACATATTGGACAAGGATGAAGGCCCTCCCATAGTATTTGCTTTGGCTGCTGGCTCTCCACAATGTGTCCGTGCACTTATAAGGAGATCTTCTAATGTCAATTCTACGCTTAGAGAAGGCCTTGGTCCCTCTCTTGCTCATGTCTGTGCTCATCATGGTCAACCAGAATGCATGCAAGTATGCCATCATGTTCACCTCTTACGTTTTCAGATCGCTTGTTCCTATTTTAAAACTTTTCTGTGTGTTACGCAGGAATTGCTCATGGCCGGAGCTGATCCTAATGCCATAGATGGAGATGGTGAATCTATTCTGCATATTGCTGTAGCCAAGAGATATACCGATTGTGCTATTGTCATACTGGAAAATGGAGGCTGCAGCTCTATGAGCATACCAAATTCGCACAATAAAACGTAAGAATATTTGCCTAGTGGAAATATAGCTGGGAAATTAGTTCTTATTCATGTGTTCTTTTATGCTGTTTCGGTCACTATACTTTCTGTTAATTCATTTGAGCCGCGGCAGCTTGAGATCTTCCTCTTTTGGGTGTTTTATCTGTCCAATTCTTTTCTATAACATGACACCATTCTTGTCATGGTGAATAGGCCATTGCATTTATGTATAGAGACATGGAACGCCACTTTGGTGAAAAGATGGGTCGAAGTTGCTTCAGAGGAGGAGCTATCTGAAGCAATTGATGTACCTAGCCCTGTCGGAACAGCTTTGTGCATGGCAGCTGCTCTTAAAAAGGAGCATGAGAAAGGTAGTTGCTGAATTTCCTTATACCACGGTCAACAGATATGAATGGGCATGTCAGCTCCTTAAGGATAATGATGCAGTGGACAGGAGCCTGCCTTTCTCCATGTCATACCATGTTTATTCTAATATTATATATGGCTTGTATTGCTAGAGGGCCGAGAGTTGGTAAGAATATTGCTTGCTGCCGGTGCTGATCCTACAGCACAAGATGACCCACACTGTCGAACTGCACTGCATACTGCAGCAATGATCAACGATGCAGAATTGGTACAGGTAAAGTTTACCTGGTGACTACATTTTTTCTATGCCCTTTTACTGTTCTGCTGTCTATTTTAAAATATGACTTCTTTGTCTTTGTTGTTTCTTATGACAGATTATTTTGGAAGCTGGAGTTGATGTAAATATAAGAAATGCTCAAAACACAACACCACTTCATGTTGCACTGAACAGAGGTGCAAACTCATGTGTTGGCTTGCTTTTAGCTGCCGGGGCAAACTGTAATCTACAGGTACTGTGGCTGAGTATTTTTCAACCATTTTCAAAAGATAATTGTATAAATCTAGAAGCTGACTTGAATAACAATATTTATGCAAGAGGCAAAGTGCATATTTGGAATTCTATGGTCGATTTACTGTTGTACTCGCTCAAATTTATGTGATTTGCATCATGGATTCACCTTATAAGATTTCAAAATCTCTACAGAAACAAACTGGTCAGCCAAAAATATTTGTTAATCTGAAAGGGGCCATGCCTCCCTCCCCCCAACTCAATTACAACTTGCACAATACTAAGTATTTATCATTTTTGACTATGCAAAAAACAAAATACTTTAAGTTGGCCCCTCAGCTACCATCTAATATCTTTTGGCCCCTCCTACAATGATGCTCAAGGCCTGCCACTGTTAAGAGCAGTTGGAAAGACCTTACTAACACAATGTTTTATAAACAATTTACTTTAGAAAGGATTAGTTACAGTAGACAAGAAGTGAAACAAAATAAGAGTTCATCTCTAACCACTAGGATCAATGTTCAGAATATCGGTGACTGGTGACTGCTCGGTCGGCCTCTGAGAAACGATTAATCGGTGAATCGGCCGATTAACTGAATTTATCGGTCGACCATTAATCGGAAGAATATACCTAGTTTTAGTACTATCCCAATCTCCAATGTTCACAGCAATTGTATTAAACATGAATATACTACTGTATGTGTGTATAAAAAGCATAGGAGAAAGGTAAAAAAGCATAGGAGGGGGAGAAGAGAGGCTGGCAGGAGCGGAATCCTTCCTGGAGGTGGTGGGGGTGGTGGCTCTGGCCGGGGGCGACGTTCTCCTTGCCGGTGGCCGCCAGGAGATGAGGAGGCGGCGCGGGAGCCCCAATTCCCAACCCTAACGAGCGGGATGGGCCGACTACTGGAGCGGGATGGGTCGACTACTGGAGCAGGGTGGTCTATTTAGATGGAAAAGGGCAGACCAGTAAAATAAAACCCTACCAGTTAACTGAAGATTCCCGATAAATCGGCTTGTCAGACCGATTTATCGGTTAGACCAGTAAACCCACCGAATAGGCCCTTTTCGTTTCGGTCAGGCTCCGATTCACAGTTCATCGGCCAGTTAACTGATTTATCGGCCGATATTTGGAACATTGACTAGGATATAGCAACCTTTAATCCTGTATAAGAGGGGAAGAACTAACTTGAGGTAGTTCTGAAGCCACTAACAATCACTTCCTCCTTATTAACCTATCGAAACACACACTATATATATGTGAAACCAAATGTTTCAGTGTCCCAATGTTACTTCCCATGCGTTTGCACACTGAAGCATATGAACTTCCTCTGAGTTATTACACACCCTAAAGCTTGGTAGATGAGCATGAAGAATAGACGCATCCAATTCACATATGACCCTCAGAGCATAAAAGAAGGATCACCCAATTCATGGAAAGGAGTTTGTTGGCTACCTAACAATTGCAAGACATACACATTTTTTTTAATAATCTGTGTGCATCTAGGCACTTTTTTTGCATGCCAACTTAATTATTCCACAAGATTCAGTTGCAATTGGGGTACTTACATCCAGTGCTATTGATTATCAATCTCTTCTCTTTTGTGCTATTGGTTGTTGATTTCTTATAGGTGTATCAAAATTGATTCTTGAGTTCTCTGCTAGAGGATCATTTGTGCTAATTTCGGGCCTTACTATAGTTAAGAAGTGCATGCTGGCAATCTTGATCTAGTTTGATGAATAACTAATCCACTGAATTTACTATCTCACTGATGGTATAAATTGGTCCTTACGATGACGGAATGTACTCTATCCTGTATGTCTCTCTTACTTTTCTTTGGTTCTCCTGGTCATTTTCCTGTTTAATATTGTATGCAAAATAGGAGTTTGGACATACTGTATTATTTTGTCGTTACAGTTTTATATTTTTTCAAAATCTGATTTTATTACAAGTGCACCACCATATGCCAACACCAAGTGTTCATGTGTGTTTAATGTTGTGCTATATATGGTTAATCAGGACGATGACGGTGATAATTCTTTTCACATAGCTGCTGATGCATCCAAAATGATACGTGAAAACCTGACTTGGGTTGTTCAAATGCTACAACACCCATCACCTGCTGTTGATGTGAGAAACCACAGGCAAGTTACTAGTGAACACATTTATCCCTATTTGTTATGGCTGCCCCTTTTGTGGTGGGGGAGATTGTAAGTATGTCACTCATTATATGTTTTGAGGAATCCTTCTATCAGGATACACCATACCCTTGAAGTATGGTTTATTTTCTTTACTCATCATATGTTTATACAAGTATGAAAACTTTCCTGTCAACTACAGAGGATGGACATTGCGAGATTTTCTCGAGAGGCTCCCACGAGAATGGATTTCTGAAGAGTTGATGGAAACACTTGAAGATAAAGGAGTTCATCTCTCCCCAACCATGTAAGTAACTTATGTTGTAGTGCTTTTATACATCTTTTTGCAAATTGAAATATGTTTTAGCTGTTTCCTTAATCTTATTAGGTCAGATGTTGATTTTTTGTTGCTTTTTGACTTCAAAATACCTTGGACAAAATTGATGTGTTCTTCTAGCTGGTCGTTGTGAATTGCTCCAGGATCATATTTAATGCATTGTCTTAATGCTATTGCTAGATATGAGGTTGCAGATTGGGTTAAATTTAGAAGAACAGTTACTTCTCCAGATTTTGGCTGGCAAGGTGCTGGACCCAGAAGCATTGGCTTTGTCCAGTCTATTGTAGACAATGACCACCTTATTGTATCATTTTGTTCTGGAGAAGCCCGTGTTTTGACAAGTGAAGTTATAAAAGTCATTCCGTTAAATAGGGGCCAGCATGTCCAGCTCAAACCTGACATTTTGGAGCCAAGGTAAATTTAACTTTGACGCTTAGTGCTTTCAGTACTATATCCTTTTTGTGGCTGGTGTCTACCAGTAAAGTGAAGAAAGTAATGCTTATTATGTTGTGGGAGAATAGCTGTTCTGTTTCAGTGTGTCAGTGCATTTCACTAGCTTGTTTGAAAGCATTGTGAATATTTTCGTGATTTATCCGTACAATAAGATAATAGAACGAACATGACACCATATGCTGTTTAGTTCAGTTTGAACTACACAATCTGAGTGAGTTTCTGCAATGTCTACTTGTGGGCACCTGATAGTAAAATGCCCACATGATACTTACAGCAGATAAATTCTTTGGTACTCCATACACTCCATCTGATATGCTAGGTTACAATGCTGATCATGCTGTCTATTTCTAGGTCAAGGATCCATTGAACCAAAACTTTGTTGGAGACCTTCCAGTATGCTACATGTTATCAATATGATTAGCTATTTAGCTGTTTATTGTTTAATCTTTAAACTGATTTACTAGGATCATGTGTAATCCCATGTGGTCAAAATGATGATAGCCTGCAAATGGTATCTTGCTCTTGCCTTCCTTTGCAAAATAGAAGTTTGGGTTCTGCCTATTGCGAAAAGCAAGGCTTGGAATCTGATGGTGAAATATATGATTGCCATTTGAGGTTCTCAGAAAAGTACATATCTTTTCATTTGCTTGTTAGTGTTATTAATCTTTCTATATAGGTTAGTTTCAATTGCATACATCCACTTAGTATACAACCTAATGATTTGTGAAGAAAAAGAAAACTTTGTACTTGGCTCTGTGCGTGAAAATGAACTGTCATCTGATAACCTTTTGTTTCTCCTTCAGATTTGGATGGCGTGGTCAGTCACGAGATAGCATAGGGACAGTTCTCTGTGTTGATGATGATGGAATCTTGAGAGTTGGTTTTCCAGGAGCTTCTAGGGGTTGGAGGGCTGATCCTGCTGAAATTGAAAGGGTTGAGGAATATAAAGTTGGCAACTGGGTTCGGATTCGTCCCTCACTAACTGTTGCTGTACATGGTATGGAATCTATTACTCCTGGAAGCGTTGGTGTTGTGTACTCCATTAGACCAGACAGCAGCCTTCTATTGGGCCTCTGCTATCTGTCCAATCCATGGCTCTGTGAGCCAGAAGAGGTTGAACATGTAGACGCCTTCAAGGTATGTGTCCTGTAATTATACAGTTCTTTTTTATGTGGTCCATGACTCCATACTCAGGTGTCTTGTATCATTAAATTCAAGGTTTTGTCGATGTTACAGGGACATTTGTCTGCATTTTTTATTTGAGTATATTTTGGATATATTAACTACTCCCTCCGTCTCGAATTAGATGTCTCGGATTTGTTTAGATTCACATGTATCTAGACATGTTTTAGTGTACATGCGAGTTCAAAAAAATCTTCGACATCTAATTCAAGACGGAAGGACTAACTCTTTCTTTTGTGGGGAATATTTTGGATATATTAACTAATCAACAACCTTTCGTTGGGAGCAATAACTAATTGGTTAGTCAATTTTGTTTTGGCGGCACCACATTGCAAATGACAAGCTGGCCCTTGTGTATATGTGTACTTCTGTGATCTTTCCTGTCCTGTTTTGGTTGTGTGATATTCTTTTATCCGCGTATTTTCCAGATTGGCCATCAAGTTTGCGTAAAGAGGTCTATCGCAGAGCCCAGATATGGCTGGGGTGGTGAAACTCATCACAGCGTGGGAAAAATAATCGACATCGAGAGTGATGGTCTGCTTATAATTGATATCCCTAATCGATCTGCATCTTGGCAGGCAGATCCATCAGACATGGAAAAGATTGATGATTTTAAGGTACGGAACTTCCTACCTCCCCCTCTTTAGTTACTTATTTTGTGTTGGAGCTATTCTTTGTCCTGATGTTTGTAGAGCAAATCAATTGACACTCATCTTCTGTTTCTACTTGCAGGTTGGTGATTGGGTTAGAGTCAAAGCAACAGTCCCATCCCCGAAATATGGATGGGAGGATGTGACTCGTAACAGCATCGGGATAGTTCATAGTCTAGAAGAAGATGGCGATATGGGTGTTGCTTTCTGCTTCAGAAGCAAGCTTTTTCTTTGTTCAGTTGCAGACGTAGAGAAGGCACAGCCATTTGAAGTGGGTGAAAAGGTTCATGTGTTACCATCCATATCTCAGCCACGCCTTGGATGGTCAAATGAAACTGCAGCAACCATTGGAGCCATCTCAAGGATAGACATGGATGGAAGTCTAAATGTCAAGGTTTCCGGCAGAAAAAGCTTGTGGAAGGTCGCCCCAGGTGATGCGGAGAGGCTCTCAGCTTTTGAAGTTGGAGACTGGGTGCGCTTGAAACCTAGTATTGGTAGTAGACCTACTTATGATTGGAACAGTGTTGGGAAAATAAGCATAGCAGTGGTCCATAGTATTCAGGACTCTGGTTACTTGGAGTTGGCAGGTTGTTTCAGGAAAGGGAAATGGTTAACTCATAACACAGACATTGAGAAAGTACAACCCTTTAAGATTGGTCTTCATGTTCATTTCCGCTCTGGAATTTCAGAGCCCAGATGGGGATGGAGAGATGCAAAACCTGATTCTAGAGGCATAATTGCAGGTGTCCATGCCGACGGGGAACTAAGAGTTGCCTTCTTTGGTGTGCCTGGGTTGTGGAGAGGCGATCCTGCAGATCTTGAAATTGAGCAAGTCTTTGAGGTTGGAGAGTGGGTTAGGCTGAAGAATGATGCGGATGACTGGAAGTCGCTCAAACCAGGTAGCATTGGGGTGGTGCATGGGATTGGATATGAAGATGATGTTTGGGATGGGTCCATTCAAGTGGCATTTTGCGGTGAGCAGGAAAGGTGGATAGGGTTTTCTAGCCAGCTTGAAGGAGTCAACAGGTTTGTCGTTGGGCAGCGTGTGCGGATCAGACGTTCTATCCGTCAGCCAAGATTTGGTTGGTCTAATCATAATCATTCAAGTATAGGGACCATCTCATCAATTGATGCTGATGGGAAGCTAAGGATTCACACACCAGCTGGTGCCAGGGCTTGGCTGATAGACCCAGCAGAGGTGGAGAAAGTGGAGGAAGAGGAGGAAGTCAGCATCGGAGACTGGGTTAAGGTTAAGGGCTCGGTTGCAACCCCCACATATCAATGGGGTGATGTGAACCACAGCAGCATAGGGGTGGTCCACAGGGCTGGGGATGGGGAGCTCTGGGTTTCTTTTTGTTTCTGTGAGAGACTATGGTTATGCAAAGCTTGGGAGATGGAGAAGGTTAGGCCCTTCCGACAGGGTGATAGAGTACAGATTCGACCTGGTCTTGTAACCCCGAGGTGGGGATGGGGAATGGAGACGTACGCGAGTAAAGGCGAGGTTACATGCGTGGATGCAAATGGGAAGCTGAGGATCAAGTTTCGGTGGAGGGATAGACTTTGGGTCGGGGACCCTGCGGATATCATTCTTGATGATACCCCATCACCGACGGAAGCTTCTAATGGCATCTGTTCATAGTCTTCGTTATTCTTTTGACCTCATATACCTGATTCTTGCCCCCTTCCATTGTGCACTATTTCATGCTTAGTGAGTTCTCAATCAGCAGTGGAAGTTGCAAGTTGCACATAGGTATCATCGGATAGGCATGGCAGGCTGTATTTTGCGTGTTGATAGGCAGGAGGGAAAGAAGAAGAGGCTGAAAACCTTGAGAAATAGACATGACAACCACCACCTAGGTTCTTACATGTATAATTATGCGGCTGACTCCTTTTTTTTCTCTCTTTCGGTGTATCATATAGCAGTGTACAGGTTCGGTCCTGAACATTAATTTAATTGATAGTGCCCCCTGTATCTTTGCTTGTTTGGTGGTGGGTTTTCTAAACCTATGGCACAGAGTGAACCGTGGAGCCACTGGAACGCCGAGCCGTGCCCCATGTCCTGCAAGGGATATCTTGCCGGCTGCTGCTGCTGCGATGCAGGTCAAATGGTGTCTGCGAGCCTGTTGTTGCGCTGTTAAGATTTTCATCAGCTATATTAGGTTTCAGTTGCCAAAAGATAGATCTGGTATTTCTGTTGTGAGGGATGTACCGGTGTAGCGGTCTGTTTCTCTTTTCTTGCTACTGCTAGTGATACTGTACCGGGTGGCCTGCATTTTCTAGGTTATCTCTGATAGTATCAGCAGCTGCGCAAGGGTCCTCAGTCATAGGGGAAGTAGGCACGACGAGAAAACGGCACGAGCAGTAGCTAAATGTGCAACAAAACTGTCCGTGACCAACCGACTTGGTCATCCGCACACAGTACATATACCAGTCATTGAGGGTCATCCTTACCACTCCTCTTCCAAGCCAGCGACTTCACCTTCACTATTGGCAGAGCGGCGAGACCCAAAGCGTTGAGGAAGAGGCAGCTCCAACTTTGTCAATGAACTTCACATGGGAAAGTTGCACATCTTACACCGATAAAATCCATGTGGTAGCTGGAGGTTGACGTTGTCAATCACGTGTCATCATTGGCGAGATGCTGCCTGGTAACCGACTTAACAGCTTCACGGCGTAACAAATCGCAAAAACATGAGAAACACTGGACTGTCAGCCACATCACTCACTATTGTCTAGTTAAAAATCGTGCACAAATTCTTCTTGAACTTATTGACTCGAACGACAAAGTTCTTCAAGTGCACATCATATCATCACAAAACGGCACATCAGCATGTCCATCGTATAAGTGACATGCATCCGATCTACTCCCTCCACCCTGAAAAGGATGTCACAGACTAAATCTGGATGTAACTATTTAGTATATAGATGCATTCAAATTTAAACAAATTTGCGATATCCTTTTTAGGACGGAGTGAGTAATCATATAAAAAGGACAAGCGCACTGCACACCTATCCAATTAGATCATCTATACACAACCACCGGATTTCCACCATAGCTACTGCCAAATCCCTACCGGTGCTTATCTCAACAACAGAAAAATAGTAGGGCTCAGTTAGGATTAGGATACAGGAGTGGATAATATCGATCGCTAGCTTAGCTAGCTTGGGTCGGGAGTTGGAGGCTTGGCGCGGAGATGATTGAAGCTTTTGTTGGTAAGCGTTTTGTAACGGCTTTGGCTAGCTGCTGTCACTGTCAGCGTCAGTGCAGATATCTTGACTGACCAAATGCGCATCAGAATAGAGCTCATGCTTGGCCTACTAATCAATGATAAAATGTACTGATTGTGCGTGACTCGGCCTACTCAAACCTGCCGTTGCCATAGATAACCATAGATATGCGCCTTTTAGGTCGGCTTGGATCACCGAGAAACTTCCATGTCGATGTTCAAATAAGTGGTTTTACCCCTTTGATTGTGCTCTACAGTTTGGTGCCCACACAATCACCAACATTAAGCATCTCTGCCAATAACTTTCATCATTGACCCCGTATTCGTGATAGGTCTAGGTCCTACATCCGGGTTCCACCAAAACCCTATTTATTCGAGCATAGGATAGGATGCTTATCTAAGTCCAGAAATACTTGGGTGGGCAGGCTCCACCACAATATATATTTCGACTGGATAGGCTTTCTGTCGAGACCTAAAACAGTAGGTAAACAGGGATCAAACATGCCGGCAGAACATAACATGCCGACGATTTGAGACAAACAAAGCTTGTTGGGAAAGGAAGCTTGATTAAAATGGCAAGGAAGTGTGTGTTAATGCAACCACAAGCATGATTAGAGATTCCTAACAACCTGGGCCATCACCAGACCGACCTTTCATTAAAAAAGCCAACTGTTGGTGATAATCATGTGAGCTTTCTGTTGATTTTATCTTTTGTGCCCATTTTGGGTTTTCTTCCATCTTTTCTTCACCCCTTTTAATTTGTTCATGCTTTACTTTCCTTTCATTTTCTTTTGCCACCGGGATGATCTGGGCACACGCATAAGGGAGTGAATGATGGAGAGTACCTTACACAACAACCCAGAACAGGGGAGCAACAAGTGAGTGTGCTCCATGTTTCTCTTGTCTGTCATGGGAACGCCATGGACTAAGACCGACATGCGCCCTCTATTGCTTCTTAGTACCTCCTAATTGTACGATCCAGCGTGCCCTCGCTGCAACATTACTCCCTACGTCCTAAAATAGATGCCGCAGGTTTATCAAAATTTAGATGAATCTATATACTAAATAATGTCTAAATTCATTTAAATTTTATAAATCTAAGACATCTAATTTGGGACGGAGGGAGTAGTAAATTGTAAGAATGTGTGTCACTGGAATGGTAAACGATAACATGGCGGGCAGATCACGAACTAGAAATCATATATACTGTACTAGTAGATGTGAACGATTTGCAGATTCTAAGTACGGAGTACTCCTTGTCAGAAAGTAGTACTCCACGAGTGAAAGAAATTGCGCGAAGTCTTCATTTCTTCTGTATAATACCAAAGACATCGCAATCAGTTTTGATCAGAGAAGTTGGGTGAGCTAACACAAGTCAAGCCAAACATATAACCCTAAATTGTAGTCGGTGGATCAAAGAAATGTGTGGCAAAAAGGGGACATATTCGAATCACACCTGGAGGCAATTATTGGACACAGGAAGTTTCTACACTTGTACGAGTACTACCAACTATGAGAAAGAACAGATTCGCAGCAGTTTAAGCAAGTAGGCAACGCAATTGGACCATCATCCTTTTTGACCAGCAGATCAAGATTTCAGACTAAGAATCGCCTCCTCCTCCTTCTCCCACGTCACCTCGCGCGGGGCGGCTCCGGAGGCGCCAAACCCTAGAAAAGAGGCGCCACGATCTCCTCTCCCCCGGCTGCTGCCGCCGCCGGCACCGGCGGTGGCGGCCACGCCTGGCCGTCGAAGGCGGTGGGCGAGGGAGGCGCTCCCCCGACGAGGCCCCTTCGCGCGGAGGCGGATCGTCACAGGGGTAGTGAGGGTGGTGCGTGGGAGGCGGCGAACCTTGGCCGGGAAGGCAGCGGTGGCGCAGGGAAGGTGGCTGGCGAGAGCAGCATGGGCGGCGCCATGGAGGCCGTCCAGTCTTTGCCGCGCAACGCCGCCCGTCCCCGTCTTTGGCGGCTTGTTCGTTCCTCCAGGGTGGCGGAGTGGGGCGATCTGGTGGTGGAGGTGCCGGCGATGGAATTTCGTTGGAAGACCTAGATCGGTTCTCCAACCCTAGTTGCCTGCTCGATCCGTTTCTCCGAAACCGGCCGGCGGTGTGGGGATCGCTGTGTCGGATCTAATAATGGTGGTGGTCCTTTGGTTTCTTTCGCACGAAGACGAAGATCTGCTTGATGTCTGCCCTCGTTGATCTGATGCAGAGGCGGGTTAGGAAGCCGTGGCGAACTCCCATGGGCGTATCATACCTGGAGATTGCTGGATTAGAAGGTATTTAGTCGTGCGCACCTTGTTTTTCTAGCCGTTTGGTTTCAGCGGGAGCGTTGCGAAACTCTGCTGTTTGTTCCCACCAAGTGCCATTCTTAGTGTCATGGTGAGATCAGATGCGGATAATATCAGCAAAGCGGAAATATGAGGGTAGCAATGGTGATTTTTGTTATTGTGGCGACGGAGATCTGGTTGCGTGATCTGGGACTCGTTGTAGCGACCGTTGGTGCGGGAAGATAACACAGGGGGAGTTTCCAGTCTTTTCTTGCAGGGTGAAAATCCAAGGTCTGGCCTTAATTGGTTGTGCCTGACAATGACCTTGTTGAGGCATTGTTTTGTGAGCAAGGACTTTCTCCAGGATGAAAACCTATGATCTTTGATCGGACAACGACGGCGCTTGAACACTGTTTTCTTCTTGAAGGCGTTGTTATCGGAGTGAGGACTACTGGTGTTGTTCTGATGGTGTCACTGTTGTTGCTTTGAGGATTAGTTCTCTGTAGCGGGACTTTTCTTTTTTGTAATTCTTTTTTCTTTTTTCTGGGCTGTGTGCATCCGTAGAGCCGCTAGAGCATGCGTTGTTGCAGAGGCCGGGTGTAATTGGTATCCCTGTGATATTAATATATATTTTTTTAAAAAATAAGATCTCATTGTAAAATGGATGGACAGTGCACACCGTACTAATACCAGCATGCAATTTATCGTGGTGAAAAAATGACAACAGAAGGAAATGAACATGCGTGAGTTAAACTCGCATATCCCATCCGTTTTGGCAGTGGGCTTTAGATAGCGTTTTGGCTCGAGGTGCATTAGCTAAAAATACTTCTTGACAGCTTGCATGTTTGTATCTTTTACGAAGAAAAGACATATGAGGTGTCCTCGCCAAAAATAAACAAAGAAACATGCCTCTAAAAAGAAACTTTAAAAACACCAATTTGCTTTTAACACATGCCACCAGAATTTTATTTTTGATGAAAAATTACATGTGCACATGGAACATGGATAGGAACATGTGTAGAGTATTCAGACTTTCTTTACGGTAATAGCACCATATTTTTCACCCTAGGAGGAAATGCAACCGAAATTAAGCCAATAATGCTCGACATGTTATTTCGCGTTGGATTGACTTTCTCCGATTCAAAGGTTGAGGTCATTTGTTTGGGACCATTCTATGATGTGACCAACGAAGTAGGAGTTGAAGCTTCCTACCACAATTCAGAGTCTTTCGCCCATGTCAATCGGGTGACAAACTCGTTACCCAGAGTGAGCTCGTAGAAGCCCATGTTTTATCTTTGATGCACTAGATTTTTATCCGGTAATCCCTTTACATAGCCAACTTTTTTTGTTAAATGAAATGTTGAACATTCTCATAATAAAATTTACCCATAGCATTGTTCCACCTTGGGCCTTAATGGAATTTCATTCAGGTAGGTCTAAGCCCCCGTGGAGCTTTCACAAAAGAAAACAATTCACAATGGCACAGGCGGAAGAACACAACTGTACATGTGTCATCTTTGGTCTATACCATTGAGTGTATATACTAGATCCATGTCTAACAACAATGTATACACATGTAAAAACAACTAAATATTAATAAACATCATGAGATTCAAGGTCCTCCCATAGCAAGAGAGAGTAAAGGAAAAGGTATATAAGACATTTCCAACGATTTTTCCTTGCAAATAGCACTGTGTTTAGTCTTAAGTTTCACCTGCGATTTGAACCAGGGAGGGCGAGTTCACCACCATGAGCTCTAGTCTATACGCTTGGTTCTTGGACCAGATTATAACACGTTGTGTAGATTTTTAATTATTTTGAAATACTCTAGCCAACTGTTTGTTTGGGCCACAATAACACGTCGAGATACAAGGGCGCATGTGGCTGGAAATTTGAAAGCTTGAGTCACTTCTGCCTCGCCACTGAAGTACTAGTACAACAAAAACAAGAACAAAACCATTAAAAAGTGGTTGAAACATCACGCAAGGTGATTTCAACTATGATTTGACAAAGAGGTGGCAGAAACTTAAAGCGAATTCAAGTGCATGCATTATAGCTATTCTGTTATAAGAGCTAGAGTTATACTATGAAAGAAAGATTTACGTTCTTTTATTATTGTTTATTTTGGTAGGACATATATCGCTGATTTGGTGGGCAAATTATAGTGGCTTGATTATCTCTAGATGAAAAGGTACTAGTACTTTTTTTGTGAGAGAACCAGATGATAACCATGGAAACATTAGTTACGTAAAAAAGGGAAAACATTTGCTTATTTTGTGAGAAATTGATTACAGACGAGAGAGAAAATACCCAGTTATATTTGGTAGCGCTGAATTATAATGGCATGTTAGTTTTAGATCCATAGAACATGGTAAAAAGATCATATGGCCATGGATCCAAAATAGTAGTAGTCAATTTTAAAAACTTATGATCCAAAATAGTAGTACTTATTTTAAAAAACTTATGGTAAAAATTAAGCCTTATCTGGAGTACTAAATAAATATGCTAAATAGCTTGTATATGTTGCATTTTTTGTGGCGGTGAAATTGCTAAATAAATATGCTAGATAGCAGTTGTTGAACGCTACAACCAACCTATGGCCCCATTGTGATATACCAGTGATTAGGGAATTTCATTCTTAACACTAATGCGCTCTGGCCCAGAAATACATCGTGGCCAGTGGTTCAGTCATGCGAGATAGATTGACTCCTCAGTCCTAACTACTACACTAATCATAAGCTCAGCCAGCTATGACAGGAACTCCGGAAGATCACATAGCCATGGCAGCCGAATCGGCCTTGGACGAGGTTGACACATCGCCACATACATGCGTATGTAGCAGTCTCCCCTCATTAGTATCCTGCCACAGCTGGAGACATGCATCAGGACGTGCGTCTCAGGCGTATGAATCATGGTGGATCAATTCTGGTTCCAAAGAATTAATTTTGTCATGCGATGAACATACTTCCTAAGGTTCATATTAATGACCTTAATTTTATCTAAATTTGTATGTATCTAGTAGTTAAATATTTAAACTAAATGTATTCGTATATATACAAATTTGAAAACATTAATATCGACCTAAAAAGGTAAATACTTTAAATTTAAAAGAGCGTGCGGGTGTATTAGGGGAAGAGAAGCTGCAATGCCTTTTAACTTGGAACAATATAAGTCCTTCTGAATTTGACAAGTCTCTCCCCTCCCACGCGATCACCGTCGTCAGTCTACTATGGGTTTAGGTGGACACGGTGCCCTGTTTATAGATGAACTCCTTCGTATTAACTATTCATAGACGAAACGAGCAGGAAGTTTACGGCCACTTAAACCGGCCGGCGACAATCGACGGCCTCTCCTTCTGTCATGTCGTCCATGATTTCTCTACTCCTATTTAAATTTGGTCGAATCCCGCGCGCCGATTTTCTCCCGACTAGTTTGCAGCACCTGCTAGTACTACTACATGTGCTAACGTACATTACGTGGCGGACGCAGAGATCGACCGGCCGTCCCAGGCACGGCTGCGACGAACTGCTATCTGTATTCTACTTACTTGTTTGGAGGGAGCACATGGCCACGAGCCGCATTTTACATTCCATTTCTATTAGGATAGCAGGTAGCAGCCTCCCTCAAGTCGTAGGCTTGACTAGCACCTCCAGTATAATTATATTTGTTCCTCGCATTGCGGGAGCAAACAAAATGACTAAAAAAGTTTAGAATATATCCCGCCTGTAGCGGCTCGTGGCGTGTGGTTCACAGTGAGCTGTGATGCCCCGGCGCCGTTGAATTTTGCAAACTTTGATACTGCCGCGGACCATATTAATTGACTTGGATTTATTAAAATTTTAATAAACCAATATAATAAATAGTGTCTAAATTCATCCGTATTTAGATAAATTTAAATTAATTAATATGGGCCGGAGGGAGTACTAGTAAGTATAGCTCGACACTTGGGGTGTGTTCGGTTCTGGAATTTGGTCCGTTCACGTGTTCGGTTGGATAAAAGGAACGAAACCAAGTAGTTCATAGGAACGGAATATTTCTCTAATATGCGGAATACACTCGTGCGGCCGATTTGGTCGGATCGCGCTGAACGCATCGCTAACCAGTGATAAATTTTTTTTAACCTGGACCCGAGCCGTCGCTAACCGTGTCGCTAACCGCCGCCGCTCCATATCGTCGACCTCAAGCCGTTCCTGTGCAGGCGGGATAGGCATGGCGGCCATGGGCCAGGGAGGCACGACGGCCGTGCGGCGGTGCGGGGCAGGCAGAGCGGAGTTGGGCGGAGAGCTTGTGCATGGTGGCTGGAGAGTAAGCGCGGCGGCCGGAGAGCTGTGCGCAGCGGCCGAGGGTCAAGGAGGTATGGCGGCAGAGAAGGAGTCGGGCGATGCGGGGCAGGCAGCGAGGCGGCGGTGCGGGGACCAAGCGCGATGGCCGGAGCGCTGTGCGTGCTGGCCGCGGGTCAAGGAGGCAGAGGAGGAGCCGGGCGGTGCGGTGGCGGCTATGATTTTGTCCTGATTTTGTCTCTGATTTTGGCCTGTTAGACGAATTTGTCTCTGATTTTGACATGTAATTTCTGATTTTGATTCTAATTGGCCTCTGATTTTGCCCTCTACTTGTTCAAGTTGGTCACCATTAATTATATTTAGAGAGAGGATTAAATTTAGGCTCAAATCAATAGAATATTTAACAGTATTTTAGTTTCACGTTCTACTCGTCGATTCCACCAACCGAACAAGAAACGAAATCATTTCGTTTCTCAATTTTTTTTGAATCGAACACGGGGTCGAAACCGTCCCGTGACATCGGAATGGAACCATTCCGTTCCGTCCCCTCCGTTTCTAAAACCGGACACACCCTTGGCCAGTGCACACAATCTCTAGAGCTAGCCACTGCTACGTTCTGACGACAAAACCGCGGCTAACTTGGAGCAACGCAGTTTGGATCCTGCAGCCGATAGGTTGCGCTCGCAGTTTACTTACTGAAATTCGCCAGCCTTTGTCAACTCTCGATCAACTGCCGGCTTTAGTTAAGTGTTGTCAGCGTCTTCTCGGTGACATCAGATCCCGTAGCCGTAGGTTCCAGCGACGGGCCGAGATCGAGACATACATACATACATACATACGGCCGCCTTGTCGTTTCCTCTGCAAGTTTCTTCGTGGCATGTGTATGCCTGGCGTGGCGCCGGATCGGAGCTAAGGGAAGGGAGACGACGAGAGGCGAGATTATTTTTTACAGTTATAATAAGTCGCAGCCTGACTGACACGGTAACATATTTGTATTTTGTAATGGAGTAAACACAACGGTAGCCATGGCCTTGAAATGTTGGTCCCCCGGCGGGCTCTCTGATCCTGTTGGATAGAATTGGATCTCCCGCTGCGCTTGCTTGCGACCGAACAGAACAGAAGAGGAAGCTGACAACGGCAAACGTACTACCCATCAACAGTTTTTTGCTGCACGGCGATCGCTCTGAAGATCAGGTTACCGGTGACGGGTCGCCATTTACCGGATCTTGCTTGCACGTACCCCGCTTTGCATGCATGCCGCATGCACCGAACCAAACCGACCAGGTGCCCGGCGCCCACAGAGATGATCTACCTGGAAGTGGAACGGAAGATGGTGTGCACTTGAAGGGAAAATCATAGTGCACGTAACAGCCGGATGAATCCAGGCTCCAGAGCATGGCGCCAAGCCGGCCGGTGCTGGTAGGCCGTCCGTGGGTGCCCCCTACTGACTACTCCACTAGAAAGTGGCACGTACTGTACGTACGACCAATCATGCCTGCCAGGACCTACCACCACTCACGGATCGGACAACTCTTCAGGCCGGACACGAGCGCTTTCGGAGCTGGAATTCCAGCACGTCTACGCTACGCATCCACGGCCGGATCGCCGCAGAACGTCGTCGTCGGTTAACCGCGATGACTGAAACTTCACTGTCGCCGTCAAAATTGCGGGCGTCCTTTTTACCCCGGCCCGGCGCCGCGTCAAAGATGGATGGAGCGAGCCGTTGGCTTCTCCTTTTTACCCCGGCCCGGCGCCGCGTCAAAGATGGCCGGTGCAAAGCTGCCACCAACCGTCGGTTGCGCAGCGTACCACGGACCCCAACACAGTTCCGAGTTTTACTACTCCCAGTACCCAGTGCGCCTGCCCGGCCGCCGGCAATAATTTTCCGTGCCCAGCCGCGCCGGTGGACGCGCGCGGCAGATCTACACCGGCGGGGCCGGACCGTACGGGATTCGCTTCCGCGCCCGGGCCGACCGACCGCCCGTGACGCCGCGAGTACACTGACGGGCGATGAGACAAGAAAGACGGAGGCGGTAAATGGAAGGATTAATTCATGTCAGCCGGCGCGGGGCATGGCGCGTGGAGCTACTACAGTAGCTCGGTGCAGTGCGGGTACACAAGTGATTTAATGGTACGTACATCATCATCATCAGCATCTTTGCAGATGATGATGGGTCCGTTAGGTCGATCACCAGCACACAGGAGCTATTAGTAGATCTCACCTCACCACCGACGTGCCTAGCGTATCGTATGCATGCATTTACTGAAGAAACTGTGTTCTTCTTTGTTCTCTTCCCTGATGCATGGAAACTTCGTCTCGTTCGCTCCATACACATACACACACGCACACGCCCTCCCTCGATCGCAGTCAGGTAAGGTAATCATTGTCGTCATTTATTTTCTCCACGCAAACAAAAAACCATTACTACTTCAATCTCTGCGACATTCACGCACGCACACAAACTAGCTTACGACATCTCTCCAGAAAGGTCCAGAAACAATCAGCAGGGCAGACACGGGCACAAGCTCCTCGTCACAACAGACAGAGCAGAGCAGCCTCCCTCAGAGGAATAAACAACTCCCGCGCCGTGTTAGTGTATGTATGTATGCAAACCTCTGATGGATCAGCAGTGAGTGCGGTATTCCCCACTAACACACCTCCAAACACAAGAATCTAATCCCCCCTCTACTCTACGCTAGTAGACAAACCAGGCAACCACCACTCGTTTAATCTTAATCTAATCCCCGGCCGCGTCCACTGCTGGATTATAATAGCCGGATATCCATGTTCTTTGCAGGGGGCAGTGCTAATCCGTGTCCACCAGGGACCCCACGGCGACTAACTAAGCACGCACGCACGCACGCACGCACCGGTTTTTCTCCTCGGCTAATCATCTCATCTCCCGCGCGCATTATTCTCCTCCATGACCCATCCCGCCTTGTCCTCGTCTTCCTCCTCCGTGTGTTGGTGGTGCGGTAGACAATAAGTGGATGGCATGCGCCGCACCACGCAAAGCCAGCCGTGGTGCAATGCGTGATCCGCGATCGCGCAAGCTGCGCGGGGCAGCAAGCAAGGCACGGACATTATTACAGCGGCGCAGGGAGGAATCGCCTGAGAGTGGCGCGCCGCGAGCGACGATGCCATTCCATGCGTTCTGCCGCCGGAAACTGGCCAGGGCGTGCGCGAGCCGGCGAGCGTGCGCCGAGATGCAAAGAATTTCCGTGCGTGGCTGGGTGTCAAAAAGGCCGCTTTTCGTTACCACCCCTGCTACTTGTACATTCCTTCCGTGGGCTCGCGCGCGCGTGCATGCAGCAGCCGTGCGCCGGGCGGAAACGGATTGGGTTTCCTTTCCGGTGACTTGCGGCGCCGGCCGCCCCGTCAGTTGCGTTCCACGCACGCGCCCGGACAACCGATCGAGCCGCGGCGCCGGCGCGTGTCTCGCATGCATGCCTGGCCGACGCGTCGTGGCCTCGCAGTTTCCCTGCCCGTGAACTGCTGTCACCCAGCCGAAAAGGGCTGCAAAACGCGAACAGTGTAGGGGCCAGGCGAGCCGAGCCGTTTCGACCGGAACTCCCACCTATGTGCTGGTTTTCCGCTGGTCACGGGACCTGGCGCGATCCTGTTTATTACGTTGGGAGGGCATATGCTGTAACAGTCCACAGTCACTGTCGCTTGAGGGTCATTTCGAAGTGTAAACCTATCGAGCACGACTAAGTGAAAGTACTGTACAGCTTACACTCGTAAAAACTATAGTAAAGTTCTTTTGTAGAGGGAGAACTATAGTAAAGTTGGATTTCTGTAGTGTTGATTGACAAATGTGTCACAACCGTCCTGATGGAGCCAGGCGCGGCTATACTTGGGAAGTCGCAAGATGAAGAAGATGCCTACTGCTGAAAGGGAAACGGGCTTCAGCGCTGGGCCATGAGCCAGGGTAGTGTGTTGCGTAAGTGTCCGAGTGTATTAGACCATGCACTATGGTGCGTCGGTTCAAGCAAAAATCTGTCAGAGTTAGAAATCACTCAGGTTTTGCTTCTATGTTGAAGTCGAACCATGATGGACGTATGTCAAACATGGTATCTTATTTTATCTGGTAACCTCTCTCCTCATACACAGCCTTCTATCTCTGCCTTGTGGACCCAATGTATTGCTCCTCACAAATAGATTTCTTTGAATCGAACCAACATCTTGATCCGCTTCTCTGCACTGAAACAATGAATCGGTGTCCTGCTATGTATTGAACCGATTACTTCCACTCATTGAACCGCTTTAAGCATACATAGTACATGGTCTTATAAGCTCGAGTGGTCATACTATATGGAATTATCCAACTGAATGAAATCTTACTTGCCCTTATCTCTCTCTGTCCCCAAATCTACTCCTCCCCAAGTCCATAACCCGTAGGAGAAATCCGCGGCAAGGACTTTACTATCTGGAATCAGAGCTTCCTCGATCCACTCGCGCTTCGCATACTCGAGATTTTCCGGTAACATCGACCGGTTGGTTGTCGGTTACTCCAATCGGCTTTAATCCAAAATCAGCGTTCGAAAAATTCAGGGGAAGCCGCGACGGCACCTCTCAAGGCCAGTTCCCAGTCTAGACACATCGCTGAGGTGATGGGGACCTTCAAGGAGCGGGTGATGAAGGAGTTTGATACCTTGCACTCGATCCAGGAGAAGATGCGAGGGATCAAGACAATTCAAGCTCGGTTGGTCGGACAAGCGGTTTGACTTGATCAAGTTCAGAGTAAGGTGGATCTGACGATGAACTCGGTGGGGGTGATTCACCAAGATCAAGCGAACATGGCGCGAGTGCTGAAGGAACTATCAATTAATCACGATGTCGATCTAGAGCGCATGGCAGCGGCGGGGTTCTATGATGTGTCCACAACTACAGCAGCATCGCATGGGGCCTCTCCCTCGACGGCCGTGAACTATGGACCGCCACCTCCTCCACCGCCGCGGCAACCAGTCAACCGGCAACTCCGTCCTCCAGAAACAACTCAGGTATTGAGTCCTAACCATCATCAGGATGAGAGTGGGGGAAACGGTAAATGGGTCTGGATGCCGAAGATGGAATTCCCCCAGTTCAATGGAGAAGGGGTTCACATTTGGTTAGATAATTGTGAGGCATATTTTCAACTGTGTAACATTCGTATAACATTCCAAAGAATTTCAAGCTGATGTCGATATAAATACATCTTCAAGGGAATAGAGCTCATTGGTATCAGTCTGTGAAACTTACAGATGTTTGTGTGAGTTGAGCATCCTTCTATCTAGCTGCATTGAGTGAGTTTGATGTCAATGTCCATCGAGATTGCATGAGGGAGTTAGTGGTGTTGAAACATACATGATCTGTTTAGGAGTACGCAGAATCGATCCGGAGAAGGAAGATCTGAAAGACTGTACCTATAGAATCTTAATCTTTTAGCACCACCATTGATACCGGAAAAAAGATCTCGTCGTCGAACGAATGGCCGAAGACCACTTATTATAGACAATGACATCTCCATTAACACAGAGGTCAAGAAGATGACAACCAAAACACTAATATTTAGAAACACTACTTTTATTGAAAACTCAACCCATAGATCGGGTTCCCCACCTCTCCCGACGCCAGCGAGACCGTCCGGAGGAGGAGGAGCCGATCTATGGAGGAGACTGAGAAGGTGTGGCTATGGTT
Source organism: Avena insularis (assembly GCA_023614405.1). Classification (NCBI taxonomy): domain Eukaryota; kingdom Viridiplantae; phylum Streptophyta; class Magnoliopsida; order Poales; family Poaceae; genus Avena; species Avena insularis. Next base: position 278,506,708 of record CM042685.1, read on the forward strand.
GGTTAGTTTTAGATTGGCAGAAACATGGTAAAAACGTCATATGACCGTGGATCCAATTTATGAGTCATTTAAGAAAATACAATTCAAACATTTATAAGTTTTACCGACATTAGGCAATTCTTATTAGACGACTTTTGGGCATCACTGCCTAGCTTTGCTTAGCGTTGTTTAATAAGTAATCAATAGTATATAGTTTTGCATAAAAATATAGCCTTATTTGGAGTACTAAATAAATATGTTAGATAACTTGTATTGCATTTTATGGTGGTGGTGTCACTGCCCTAGCATTCGCGGTGACATGGTTATACCCTACGGGTACGTGACTTCAGCATACCTGGTCCAACCCAAGGAAGGCCCGCAGCAGATATACACTGGCCATGAAGATTTTCGGGTGGCCAAGGCCCATGACGCCTTCGGATCCTTGGAGAGCAAGACTAGCGGAGATAGGAAATTCAAAGGGGTAAAAACCTAGAACCTGTAACCGACTAGGACTATGCCCGGGACCTGCCTAAGTCTATATAAAGGCCAAGAGGGCACGTCCTAGATCTCTCGACTCATACTCTCGCACACGCATCCACGCCAGATCGAATCTGTGCACCCTGTAACCTTCGGTTCCGCCGTAATCAAGAGCAGACAAGCAGGAGTAGGGTTTTCCCTCCGGGGGCCTGAACCTGGGTAAATCTCGTGTCCCCTGGTTGCTTGTCTGTAAACCGTGCCACGATTTCCAACATCCCCATCTTCTCCAAAACCCAAGCCCATAACAATGGGCATTGACGAGATTAAACCTCGTCAATTGGCGCCGTCTGTGGGAAAAGGGGCTGCTGATTGTGCGATCGTGACGGTCCCGACCCGATCGATCTACAACTCCGCGGCGACGGAGAATCACCTCCTCTTCGGCGCTTTCGACTTCACCGCCCACTCGCCGGCCACCATGAAGGATTTCGAGCCCGTAGGCGACGGACTCGAAATTTTATTCGGGAGTTTCTGCTTCCAGGTGGGACAAACTAGCACCCTCCGCCTCCCTGAGCGGGTGCCCGTGCCGTCAATCAGGCCCGCCTCGTGGGCTCCACACCCTGTGCTACGCACGTCACCATCAACAGATGAGTTTTACGGCAGCAGCAGCTGTAACTCCGATCTATGTGATCCACCTTCGGATGAAGGGACCTACGGTTCCGGATTGGCAAAGCGGCAAAGAACCAACCAATCTGCGAGCGCTATCTATGCGCCGCAGTCATCCAAACCGACGAGGAAACACCTAACCCGCCGCCCAACCGAAACGGCGAAAACAGCGAAAACAGAAGAAGCCAGTCCCCCTACCCAACGGGGAAAACAACGGCCACGTCATCCAACTTAGCAAAGAAGGATGGGTCAGCGCGCCCGTCTTGCGCGGCGACATCGTCTTACCCGGGCGCCTCCACGTGACCTACATGATGGCATACCATTACCTCCTCATCGAGGAGCACAAGAAATAAGTCAAGATGCAAGCAGCCTCTCGAGTCCAGCGCGACGAGCAGCTGCGCTCTCCGCCATGGCACCCGACTCTAGCACAAACGGAAACCAGGAAACAAGCACGCCGCGGTGGAAAACATGGATCCCAAGGAGCGGCGTGGCGTGACCCAAACTCTCCACACATCGTTCATGGATATGGATGCCGACGGCAACATCATCCGAAGACGCCACAAGCTGCGATCATGGCAGCCATGCGTATCTCGCGCTCACCCACCTCCGGAGGGACGAAAAGGGCCATGCATAGGTCCGCACTCACCGGACTAGGACTAATCGAGCTGCGCTCCACGAGGACGCTCTGCGAGCGAAGAAGAAAGCTCCGGCCAGCGCGGCCGGGCCCCACCCTCATCCGAAGAGGAAGAGGAGCACGATCTTCCTCGAGGGAAGAAGAGCTCGCACCGCCATAAACGCGACTACGACGCCAGAGACAAGCTTACACAGCGCAAGATCGACAAAGCACGCGCCAAACGCGCATGCTCGTCTGAATCTGAGATGGATGAAGACGAAGGATAACTCTGCGGGGCTTGATGCTTTAGCAGATCTGTTCGGCGAACACAGATGCCACGCAACTTCAAGCTTCCTTCGGATACTCCGAAGTTTAACGGCACGCAGGATCCAAAATCCTGGCTCAGTGACCATCTATCATCCGTCAAACTTCACGGAGGCAACAAAGAAACCGCCATGCAATGCCTTCACCTGCAGCTGACAGGCGTGGCGCGAGTCTGGCTCAGCAGCCTATCATCAGGATCCATCCGAAGCTGGGAGGAGCTCGCTTACAGCTTTATCCGAAAATTCAAAGGCACCAGCAAGAGGCCCGCCTCAATCGAAGAGTTGCGAGCCTGCACTCAAAGAACGGGTGAATCTATTTGCTCGTCCATACTACGCTGGTCTACAACCAAGAACTCCGCAGCACACATCTCCGAAGAGAGGGCCATCGACGCCTTCAGGGACGGCGTCAAGCGCCAAGACTTCAAGGAGGAACTTGGGCGTGTAAAGCTCAAGACACTCGACCACCTCATGGAAATCGCCAACAGTTGGGCAGACGGCGAAGATTGCATCCAGCGAGCGCAATCAGATGAAGAGGACGACTACGGCCGAAGACGTGAACGCCGCAGCAAGAAGAGATCGCGCGTCTACGAGGACCGCGACGGACCCGACATGATCGCGGCCGGCTACGCCGACCGCCGTAACGACAACAACCGCAACAGCGGAGGATACTGCGGCGGAAACTTTCACGACAACGGACGACCAACGCAGTCGTGGCAACGCCGTGACCGCGACAACGGACCCTCAGCATTCGACAAACTTTCGGGTCCATGCACCATCCACTTCTACATCGACAAACAGGATGGCAAAAAGAAAGCCAGCCACATGCTCAAGGACTGCCGCGAGTTCCAGAAACTCAGCGAAGGCATGGTGCAGATGAGGCAACAAGCCCCAATCCCTGCGTTTGGAAACGCACCTGCGCCAGGTGAAATAGCACACGGAGCTCCTCCACCGCCGCCTATTAGAGGCCCAAATCAACCAGTTGCACCAGCGCAAAACAATGCCGGGGTCGGATACCCCCACCAAAGGGAGCACTAAATATGATCCAGAAGGGACGCCCCACAAACAGGGTGCAGAAGAAAATCACCCGACAAATCAACTTGGCCGTGGCAACTCCGCCTGCAATTCCTGAGTACCTCAGCGGATCGGAGTCCTGCATCACATGGGAATATACCACTGATTAGGGGATTCCATTGTTAACACTAATGCTCTTGGGTCGGGAAATATATGCCACATGGGCAGTGGTTCGGTCATGCGATGCGAGAGAGATTGACTTCTCAGTCCTAACTACTATTTTTTTTTATGAAATTTCACCGATCAACAGCAGTACAAAAAGTTCTAAAAATAATAAAAATTATAATTAGATCATTGAACCACCTCTACGACTATAAACACTAGCACAAGCCGAAATCGGGCAAAGCTTATCGTCGGTCATGCGATGCGAGAGAGATTGACTCCTCAGTCCTAACTATACTACTTAGCCAGCTGTGACACGACCTCTGGAAGATCACGTAGTCATGGCAGCCGAATTGGTCTTGGACGAGGTTGACACCTCGCTCGCCACATACGTGCGTAGCAGTCTCCTCCCATCATCATGGTATATCCTGCTACAACCGGTGACATGCAGGACGTGCGTCTCAGGCGTAGCAATCATGGTCGACCAATTCTGATTCCAAAGAATTAATTTTGTCATGTGACCATAAATGATTTAAACGAGTGTGCGGGTGTAGGCGAAGAGAAGCTGCAAGGCCTTTAATTTGGAACAATATGTCCGTCTGAATTTGACAAGTCTCTCCCGTCCCAGGCGACCCGGCTGATCACCGTCAGTCTTCTATAGGTTTAGGTTGACACGGTGCCCTGTTCCTAGATGAACTCCGCGACCACTTCGTATTAACTACTCCGATGAAACGACCAGGAAGTTTACGGCCACTTAAACCGGCCGGCGACGATCGACGGCTTTCTTTTGTCATGTCGTCCATGATTTTTCTCTGCTCCTAATTAAATTTCGTCGAATCCCGCGCGCCGATTTCCTCACGACTAGTTTTTAGCAACTGCTACTACTACATGTGCTAATGTACAATACTTGGCGGACACAGAGATCGACCGGCCGTCCCAGCATAGCTGCGACGAACTACTCTCCATATTCTATGGAGTATGGAGCACTACTTGTTTGGAGCGAGCACATGCCGACGAACCGCACTAGTACATTCCATTTCCATCAGGACATCTTCACGGTGCCGACGGGTCCTGTCCGAGCGTGTTCGAACTTGTCGTGTGGGCGCGTGAGACGTGCGTGGCGTTTCAGCGAGCCGATCCATCCAGACAAACGTGTCCGGCTCGAGTCATCCGTGCATCTAATCTGGGCAACGGTTGGCTCGGCCAGGACACGCGCGTGTCACTGGCCCACCCGTCAGTCACCGTTTACCGGCGGCATTGATTGAGACGTGGTCAGCGGCACCGATTCAGACGCAACCGAGGCAACGATTAAGAGGCGCTGCGCGGAAGGCTGACCGGCGGCAGTCTGCGCTATCAACGACGACGAGACGACACGCTGATCCACTGGGTGCCGCCTACGTTCCCGCGCCGGCATTGATGGCAAAAAAGCGGAAAGCTGCGCCTGTTCACGGGCGGTTGGGCTATTTAACCCTGTGCCCAACGGTGCCGCCCTCCTCACCTCTCGCCATCGCAAAACCTATCCTCTGTCGCCACCACCAACGATGAAGACGCAGTCGTGGCTGAAGAAGGGGAGGAGCAAGCACGACCACAAGGCGTCAGGCTCTGGCAGCCAACGCTCCCGGCTGCCGGCCTTCCTCCGCGACACATCCTTGTCGCCTCCGTCGCGGCCGAAGGATTTCCGGGGCCGTCTCATGGAGGATTACCCGCCACCGTGGGAGGGGGAGCGCCGCACACGGCGGTACTACCGCGTCGGAGAGTGCGAGCGCCGGTGAAGGGAGGGTCGCGGCTTCCAGCACAAGGATGTCTCCCTCCCCACCGGCTGGCACCTCAACTGGGTCTGTGTCCCAGTGCCGCCACCGCCAAGGCCGGCAGAGGGCTGGCGGAGGAGATCCGCCAGCGGATCAGCAACCTCACCCGGACCCAACGGTGGGAGAGGAGATACCACTCCAAGGCGTACTGGATCAAGTTTCTCGAGTGAGAGCACAAGGTGCGGCGCACCACCACCAACCGCCGCGACCTACATCCGAGGGAAGGTCTACCAGATCCCCGACATCGACTCTGGCGACGAGGGCGCCCACAACCACTCTGACGCCAACCTCGGCAGCGAGGACGGCAACGACAAGGACGACGACGACGTCGTCGTGAAGAAGGAGGTGGCGGACAACGTCGCCGCAAACCTGCCCCCGTAGTACCGCAATGTGTTGGCGCGGGGCTACAACGAGGACGCCTTCACCGAGCAGGCCATTACGTCCAGCGCGTGCGAGAAGGATGCCTTGTGGCGCGGCTACAAGGAGGCCCTCCAGCTCACCGACATGGTGGCGCAGGTGAACGCCCAGCTGCCTCCACCGCCACTGCCGTCGGGATGGGCGTCTCCGATCGCGCCGGAGGTGGGGATGGAGCTGGCGCACCTCCAGTGCGGTTGGGCGTCGTGGCCTGGGCAGGTGATCAATCCACCTGCGGCCGCTCCCGCTCCGGCCCTGCCGCTGCCCAACCTCTGGACGCCACCGGAATACATCGATCTTGACCCGTAGATGGACGAGGCGCCGCCGACAGATTGGTAGGTAGGGCTAGTAGTTTAAATTTCGTTTTTATATTTAGAATATAAATTAAGTATAAAATTTGCCAGGTTTTGCCATGAACTGTTTGTGTTTGAAATTGCAAAAAAAAAATGCAACACCCAGGCTAGACAAATGGATCGCGTCATTGGGCGCGACTGACCGGACAAGTCGGACTTCTTCCGAATTTAACCGCAAATCTATCTAAACGGACCGATTTGAAGCAAAAGGATGGGTCGACTCGGTGATAATGTGCTAACCGGCCGGAAGGGAAGTCCAGAACCGGGGGGCAAAGCAAACCCAATCCGTTTCCGCCGGGCGCACGGCTGCATGCGCGCGCGAGCGAGCCCGCGGAAGGAAATGTACACGTAGCAGGGGTTGGAAAAGCTCCTTTCGACGCCCTGCCGCGCACGGAAATTCTTTGCATCTCGGCGCACGCTCGCCGGCTCGCGTCGCCCTGACCAGTTTCCGGCGGGACAAGGCATGGAATGGCATCGTTGCGGCGCGCCACCCGCAGGCGATTCCTGCGCTGCTGTAATGTCCGTGCCTTGCCGCGGGCAGCATAAGCAAGGCAACGGTACAGCGCTTTTCGCATCGCGCGTCGCACGGCTGGCTTTGCGTGCGTGGTGCGGCGCACGCCGTCCACTACTGCTGTCTACCACCAACACGCCGAGGAGGCGGAGGACCGGGCGGGATGGGTCATGGGGGAGGAGAATAATGCGCGCGGGAGATGAGATGATTAGCCGAGGAGAAAGAAAAAACTGTGCGTGCGCGCGTGCTTGGTTAGTCGCCGTGGGGCCCCTGGTCGACACGGATTAGCACTGCCCCCTGCAAAGAACATGGATATCCGGTTATTATAATCAGCAGTGGACGCGGCCGGGGATTAGATTAAGATTAACACGAGTGGTGGTTGGGCGTACTTACTAGAGTAGAGCGGGATTAGATTCTTGTGTTTGGAGTTGTGTTAATGGGGAATACCGCACTGGTGATCGATCAGAGGTTTGCATGCATACATATATACATACATACATGATACACGCCCATGCGAGGAGTTCAGCTTGCTGCCACACGGGCCACACGGCGCGGGAGTTGTTTATTCCTCTGAGGGAGGCTGCTCTGCTCTGTCTGTGGTGACGAGGAGCCTGTGCCCGTGTCTGCCTGCCGATTGTTTCTGGAGAGATGTCGTAAGCTGAGTGCGTGTCGCAGAGATTGAAGTAATGTTTTTTTGTTTGCGTGGAGAAAATAAATGATGACAATGATTACCTTACCTGACTGCGATCGAGGGAGGGCGTGTGCGTGTGTGTATGGAACGAACGAACGAACGAGACGAAGTTTCCATCAGAGAAGAAAACAAAAGAAGATAGTTTCGTCAGTAAATGCATACGCACGTCGGTGGTGAGGCGAGATCCACAACTCCTGTGTCCCGGTGATCCCCTGACAGCCTAACGGCGCTAGCTACGGGCCCTTCGTCATCAGCAAAGATGCTGAAGATGATGTACTGTACGTTCCATTATATCACTTGTACCCGCACTGCACCGAGCTACAGTAGTAGCTCGACGCCATGCCCCGCGCAACCAACGGTACGCTGCGCAACCAACGGTTGGTGGCAGCTTTGCAGCAGCCGCTGGGAACTGCCCCATGATTTATTTCACCGCTGCATGCAGGAGAACCCAACGACTCGCTCCATCCATCTTACAGTGGGGGTAAAAGGGACGCTCGCAGTTTTGACGGCGACACAATGCAGCTTCAGTCATCGCGGTAACGACGACGACGTTCTGCGGCGAGCCAGCCGAGGGTGTGTAACGTAGCCTAAACCTGCTCGATCCAGTTCCAGCCCTGAAAGCGCTCGTAGCCGGAAGAGTTGTCCGTGAGTGGTGGTAGGTCCTGGCAAGGATGATTGGTCGTACGTGCCACTTTCTAGGGGGCACCCACGGCCACGGACGGCCTACCCGCACCGGCCGGCTTCATTGGCGCCATGCTCTCCAGCCAGGACTAATCCGGCTGTTATATGTGCACTATGATTTTCGCTTCAAGTGCACACCATCTCCCGTTCCACTTCCAGGTAGATCACCTGTGGGCGCCGAGCACCTGGTCGGTTTGGTTCGGTGCATGCAGCATGCATGCAAAGCGGGGTACGTGCAAGCAAGATCCGGTAAATGGCGACCCGTCACCGGTAACCTGATCTCCGGAGCGCTCGCCGTGCAGCGCAGACCGTAGCAAAAAACTGTTGATCATCGCCAGCACGTTTGCCCTTGTCAGCTTCCTGTTCCGTTCTGTTCGGTTGCAAGCAAGCGCAGCGGGAGATCCAATTCTATCCAACAGGATCGTCGGAGCCCGCCTGGGGTCCAAATTAAAGTTTCCAGGCCGTGGCTACCGTTGTGTTTACTCCATTACAAATATGTTCCTGTGTCAGTCAGGCTGCGACTTGTAATAACCGTAAAATATTCTCGCCTCTCGTCGTCTCCATTCCCTTGCTCCTATCCGGCGCCACGAAGAAAACTTGCAGAGGAAACAACAAGGCTGGCGAAGAGGCCGGACAACGCCGTATGTCTCGGCCGTCGCTGGTTCCGGGATGTGCCGGAAACTACCTACGGGATCTGATGTCACCGAGAAGCCGCTGACAACAATTAACTAAAGCCGGCAGTTGATCGAGAGTTGACAAAAGGCCGGGAAATTCAGTAAGTAAACCCCTGCTGTGAGTGCAACCTATCGGCTGCAGGATCCAAACTGCGTTGCTCCAAGTTCGCTGCGGTTTTGTCGTCAGAACGTAGCACGGGCTCCAGAGGCTGTCTACTGGCCAAGTGTCGAGCTATACTGCTCTCCATATTAGTGTGTACGTACACTTAAATCTACTAGATAAATTTCGACATCTTTTTTAAGATGGACAAAGTACCAACGTTTGCAAAATTAGACGTCGGGGCATCACAGCTCACAATGAACCTCACGCCACGAGCCGCTACAAGCGGGATATATTCGGAACTTTTTTTATTAGTCGCTCTTTTTGGCTCTTGCAAGGCGGAGAAACAGATATAATTGGAGGGGCTAGTCAAGCGTACGACTTGAGCGAGACTGCTACATTGCTATCTAAGGCATCTGCACCGGGCCGATCCATTCTGTCCTTCAAACGGTTCGTTTGTGTTTATTTAGCTCGAGCCGCGGTCGATATAGGGAGGTGGTCCGGTTTGTCTGGCCAGCGGCACGACCCATTTGTTCGGCCTGGGCGGCGGCATTTTTTTTCAAATACAAACAGTTCGCGGTAAAAACTGGCAAAGTTCGTACTTAATTTACATTCAAAATATAAAAAACAGAATTAAAACTACTCCTAGCCCTAGCTACCGATCATCGCGTGCCGGCGCCGCCTCGTCCATCTACGGATCGAGATCGATGTACTCCGGCGGCGTCCAGAGGTTGGGCGCCGGAAGGGCCGGAGCGGGCGCAGGTGGATTGATCACCTGTCCAGACCACGATGTCCAACCGTGCTAGAGGTGCGCCAGCTCCATCCCCACACCTTCGACGCGATAGGAGGCGCCCATCCCAGCAGCGGCGATGGTGGAGGAAGCTGGACGTTTGGCTGCACCACCATGCCAGTGAGCTGGACGGCTTCCTCGAAGCCGACCCACTGGACTTCCTCCTGCCGCGCGCTGGCCGCAATGGTCTGCTCGGTGAAGGCGTCCTCATCGTAGCCCCGGCCATCACCTCGCGGTACTCCGCGGGCAGGTTCGCAGCGACGTCGTCCACCGCCTCCTGCTTGACAAAGATGTCGTCCTCCTCCTTCTCGTCGTTGTTTGAGCTCGGCGTCGGAATGGTTGACGGTACCCTCGTCGTCTGAGTCGATGTCGGGGACGGGATAGACCTCCCCGGTCTGCAGGTCACGGCGGATGGTGGTGGCGCGCCGCACCGTGTTCTCCCACTCGAGGAACCCTACCCAGTAGCCATCGTTGCGGTAGCCAGCCTCCGAACGTTTGGCCGGCGGGAGGTTGCTGATCCAGCGGCGGATCTCCTCTTCCAGCCCTTTGCTCTTCTTGGGGACGGGCGGCGCCGAGACACGGTCCCGGTTAAGGTGCCAGCCGGTGGGGAGGGATACATCCTTGTGCTGGATGCCGCGACCCTCCCTCCACCGGTGCTCGCACTTCGCGACGCGGTAGTACTGCCGGGTGTGGCGGTCCTGCGGTGGCGGGTAGTTCCCCACGGGTTAGCTACGGAACTCCTCTAGCTGCGGCGGAGGCGGCAAGGACGTCCCGCAGAGGAAGGCCGACAGCCGAGAGCGCTGGCTGCTAGAGCCAGACGCTTTGTGGTCGTTCTTGCTCCTCTTCGGCCACGACGGAGTCTTCATCGTTGGTGGTGGTGGCGGCGGCTAGGGTTTGCGATGGCGAGAGGTGAGGAGGATGGCACCGACGGACGCATGGTTAAATAGCCCAGCCCCCTCCCCCGCGTGAACGCGCGCAGCTTCCCGCTCCTTCGCCATCAATGCCGGGCGGAACACAGCGGCACCAGTGGGTCAGCGTGTCGTCTCGTCGCCATTGATGCGCAGGCTGGCCGTCACCTTTTCGTAGCGCCTTTGAATCGCTGCGCGGTTACGTCGAATCGCGTTGACCGCGCGTCTGAATCAATGTCGATGGCGGTGGGCGGCAGGTGAGCGATGGCGAGTCCACGCGCATCCGCACGTCCGGATCGACGTAATCATTGTCCAGATTAGATAAACTGGTAAATCGAGTCGGACACATTTATTTAGATAGATCGATCCGTTAGATCGCCACGGACTTCCTACGCGATCCGCGGACTGATGAAATGCATAGTGGAATTTCCCTTACTTGCGGCGCGGGGCGCCTAGTCAGTTGCGTTCCAGCGGCGGATCTCCTCTTCCAGCCCTTTGCTCTTCTTGGGGACGGGCGGCGCCGAGACACGGTCCCGGTTAAGGTGCCAGCCGGTGGGGAGGGAGACATCCTTGTGCTGGATGCCGCGACCCTCCCTCCACCGGTGCTCGCACTTCGCGACGCGGTAGTACTGCCGGGTGTGGCGGTCCCGCGGTGGCGGGTAGTTCCCCACGGGTTAGCTACGGAACTCCTCTAGCTGCGGCGGAGGCGGCAAGGACGTCCCGCAGAGGAAGGCCGACAGCCGAGAGCGCTGGCTGCTAGAGCCAGACGCTTTGTGGTCGTTCTTGCTCCTCTTCGGCCACGACGGAGTCTTCATCGTTGGTGGTGGTGGCGGCGGCTAGGGTTTGCGATGGCGAGAGGTGAGGAGGATGGCACCGACGGACGCATGGTTAAATAGCCCAGCCCCCTCCCCCGCGTGAACGCGCGCAGCTTCCCGCTCCTTCGCCATCAATGCCGGCGCGGGAACACAGGCGGCACCTAGTGGGTCAGCGTGTCGTCTCGTCGCCATTGATGCGCAGGCTGCCGCCGGTCAGCCTTTCGCGCAGCGCCTTTGAATCGCTGCCGCGGTTACGTCTGAATCAGTGCCGCTGACCGCGTCTGAATCAATGTCGTCGGTAAGCGGTGGCTGACAGGTGAGCCAGTAGCCGAGTCCACGCGCATCCGCACGTCCGGATCGACGCAATCATTGTCCAGATTAGATACACTGGTAAATCGAGTCGGACGCATTTATTTAGATAGATCGATCCGTTAGATCGCCGCGGACTTCCTACGCGATCCGCGGACTGATGAAATGCATAGTGGAATTTCCCTTACTTGCGGCGCGGGGCGCCTAGTCAGTTGCGTTCCAGCGGCGGATCTCCTCTTCCAGTCCTTTGCTCTTCTTGGGGACGGGCGGCGCCGAGACACGGTCCCGGTTAAGGTGCCAGCCGGTGGGGAGGGAGACATCCTTGTGCTGGATGCCGCGACCCTCCCTCCACCGGTGCTCGCACTTCGCGACGCGGTAGTACTGCCGGGTGTGGCGGTCCCGCAGTGGCGGGTAGTTCCCCACGGGTTAGCTACGGAACTCCTCTAACTGCGGCGGAGGCGGCAAGGACGTCCCGCAGAGGAAGGCCGACAGCCGAGAGCGCTGGCTGCTAGAGCCAGACGTTTTGTGGTCGTTCTTGCTCCTCTTTGGCCACGACGGAGTCTTCATCGTTGGTGGTGGTGGCGGCGACTAGGGTTTGCGATGGCGAGAGGTGAGGAGGATGGCACCGACGGGCGCATGGTTAAATAGCCCAGCCCCTCGCGTGAGCAGCTGCAGCTCCGCTCCTTCGCCATCAATGCCGGCGCGGGAACACAGGCGGCACCCAGTGGGTCAGCGTGTCGTCTCGTCGCCATTGATGCGCAGGCTGCCGCCGGTCAGCCTTTCACGCAGCGTCTCTGAATCGCTGCCGCGGTTACGTCTGAATCAGTGCCACTGACCGCGTCTGAATCAATGTCGTCGGTAAGGGGTGGCTGACAGGTGAGCCAGTAGCCGAGTCCACGCGCATCCGTACGTCCGGATCGACGCAATCATTGTCTAGATTAGATACACTGGTAAATCGAGTCGAACGCATTTATTTAGATAGATCCATCCGTTAGATCGCCGCGGACTTCCTACGCGATCCGCAGACTGATGAAATGCATAGTGGAATTTCCCTTACTTGCGGCGGGGCGCCTAGTCAGTTGCGTTCCACGCCCACGCGCGAGCGCGCGCCCGGACACCCGAGCCGCGGCACCGGCGCGTGTCTCGCATGCATGCCTGGCTGGACGCGGCCAAGGTGTCGTGGCCTCGCAGGTTCCCTGCCCGTGAAATGCTGTCACCGAGCCGAAAAGGGTTGCAAAACGCAAACAGGGCAGGGGCCAGGCGAGCCAAGCCGTTTTGACCGGAACTACCACCACTGTGCTGGTTTTCCGCTTGTCAAGGGCCCTGGCGTGATCCTGTTTATGTTGGGAGGGCATATGCTGTAACAGTCCACAATCGCTGTCGCCAAACTTTTGTCGCCTGTAACGGTTGAGCGTAGGATGGTTGCTAGTATGATTCATTTGGCAATGTACTGTACATCTTTGTCTTGTAAAAAACTAAATCCTAACACTCTCTAATTCTTGCTTGTCCTTCCGAACAGATCTTACCGAGAATAACCCCTCCAAAAATCCTATGACAAAATAGAGAAGAAAGAAAGATATAATATGCTATGAAAAACTCCTTCTAAACCCAGCGAAAAAAATAAGAGCATCTTCACCGGCGGCCCCAATAGCCCTCCCAATAGTCCTATGGGGCACGAAGCCCAAAAACGGCCACCCACCGGCGCTCCCAATGCGGAACCGGTGCGAAATCAAGCCCAATACAATAGTCAGCAAACCCATGCTGCCCAGAGTGCAAGACCTCTCCTGGGGACGCTGGCACGCACGCCACGTAGGAAATTCGCTGCGGACCAGACCTAGCAGCCACATAGAGCAATTCCCCACCCCCTGTCGTCTCTCCCGACCTCGCCTCCCACCCGCGGAATCTCCATCGCCGCCAATGCAGCCGCCTTCCCACGCTCGTGCCCCTGTCGCGCCTACCCCATCCAGTGTCGCCGCCGCCGTCTCCACCTTCTTGTCCGCCAAGCTGTCGCCGCACCATCTTCTTCCCCTGAATAACATAGAACAAATAACGAATAGCAGGATGGTGAATATTCTTCCCCTTGTTAACTCTAGAGGTGAAACTCATTCTATTATAATAATCATCCGGGGAAGGGCGCATGCCAAGCATAGATGCACATAAAGCATTAACATCATTGTTTGGTAAATTAAAACAATCACACAATTCATCAAGTGATAATATATAATTGTTGTTCATAAGTCGGAAAGAAATCATGTCGTCTCCTTGCCATGCTTTAACGGTGCTTTTAAAGAACTTAAGAATTTAAGAGTTAACCGGCGATAAGTGAGCGCATCTTGGAATACAAAGTTTTGCAGGCCAACTCTATTAAAAAGTAAATTGAAGTCATTAGAAATACCGAGTTGATTCAATAGAACGGGGCAAGCCCACTTGGTTGTCTTCACTTCTCGGTTCTTGATCTTGTTGAAGCGATCATGTTGTAGCTCATTCGTAAACCGTATCCCCATGCGGTCCAGAGCTGCAGTGGCAGTCTAAGAAGAACTTGCGGTGGCACGAACACACGTTTAGCTTCTTGTGTTTATCTTCTAAAGTAATAAGAAAGACAAAAATATTTTTTTTTGATCCAATAGTAATAAACATAATATATTCCTCATCATAGCATACTAAAGAATCTCCTCAAAATAATAATTTAGGCAAGAGAAACATGGCAATTAGTTCAAAATAGGGCTCACCCTAGATTGGTAATGACAGTAGATTAGAGATGAATTTGCAAAAAGTAATTGGAGGATCGGAGGAGAAACATACTGTAGATCACTTGTGTGCAAGGAAATCGAACGAAATTGAGTATAGATAAAGATCTCTTGAGGTGTTGAGAGAGTTTGGAGGTAGAAGAGAGAAAAGGATTGGAATTTTGGTGTTAGGGATACCTTCCCGTGGATTTTTTGTGGTCGAACGAACTATACAGCCAAAACTATACGGCCGAAACATCTATTCCCGTCGTATAGTTGGTCAGACGGCAAAATTTTATGGTTTCTTCCTAATGGCGAAAACCATACGGCCAAAAATATACAGACGGAATTTTTATCCCCGTCGTATAGTTGTTCATTAAACATACTATACCTAGAAAAGAAATTTGACGAAGGCATTTATATCTATACGGCTGCAATTTTTATTCCCGCCGTATAGTTGGTCGTTAAACTTACCGTAGTCGTGAAAATTTACCTATTTCTTCGGGAATTCTTTATTAACCTGAAACTTAGTGAAACACCATGTTTTGATACAAAAATGACATCTTAAATTTTCGACCAACAAAAGCATGTATAATAAAGTATTTCATTACCACCGAACTTCTCCTCCTCAACTGGAGTTTTCTAGCACTCTTTATTCATTATGAAAATTAAACTAAAACTTTAAAATTTACTCGAACCTTTATTTCACATGGGTTGCCTCTCATGAAACTCTTTTTTATGGTCAATAGCTTGATCGTGATGTTGCTCACTTAGGCCAAATGAGTGGACACCCACTCCAAAATAGTTGGCCTTCAAAGTGATGGCCTCCTTCTCATCATGTTTGGCTTTCTTCTTCCTAGAAAAGTGAACAACAAAAGGATCCCATGAAGGTAATTGAAGCTTCACGTTCCTTTCATGTAGATTAATCAAAGCCTTAATAGTTCTTAAGAACGGACGACCCAATATGATAGGAGCAGTAGCATCTTTAGGCATGTCAATAATAACAAAATTAATAAGAGCAGGACAACCTTTAATGTATACCAAAGTATTTTCTTTAATTCCTACAGCTTGTTTATAGGTAGAATCTACTAAATGTAATTTTAACTCAGTGATTACAAAAGAGCCAAGATTTAATTTATAAAAATGATTTTTTTGGAATTGTTGAAACACTTGCACCTAAATCATAAAGTGCACCTATATCATTAGTTCCAATTTTAATTTTAATGGTAGGCTCAAATATATCATCAAGCTTAACAAGTAACTTTTTAGCAATTTTCTTATATTCATCCTCAAGCTCATGTACCTTTATTGCTACCTGATTAATGAAACGTTGGTACATAGCTTCATCATTTCCTTCACTTCCAGGAATCTTGATATTGATTGTTTTCACAAGATCTTCAACCGTGTAATTTGGTGAAGGGGTATTGCTATAGTCAAGTTCTTCAGGCTCCTCCCTCTGGATTCTTATTATCTTGAGGTCTTCAACCGTATTGGGCTCAGCTTTACCTGCAAATTTATCTAGAATGATAGTTTGACTCTCGGTTATCTTACCTAGCTGTGCCTCAATAATCCTTGTTATTTCTTGGAGGGCCTACAAATCTTTCTTTAAACTCACAACTTGGTTAGAAAATTCTCCAAGCAGATTATCATGGTTCTCCGTTATCTTAACAAGGATATTGTTTTGCTCATTTTGCGAGTCCATAAAGGACTTAAGTGTTTCTTGGAGACTACCATTACTTGATCCAATATTATTATTAGAGTTTCGTGTAGGGCTAGAATAATGTTTTTGGAAATTTGGATTATAGTTCTTCCTCCAAGCAAGGTTATAATCATTACGAGCTATGAAGTATATTTCTTTAATATTTGATTCTGGGACAACTCTTACCTGGGTATTCTTACCCTTGACGGCTAATATGAGCTCATCCAGCTTAGCGGTGAGTTCTTCATTTTCCTTCGCTATGGCGGAATTCACCTTCTTTATGTTTGATCTTTCCACATGCCACTGGGCATGGTTGTCTTGCATATTGTCTAGCAGCTACTTTGCTTCAAAAAAAAATTTGCCCATAAATGTTCCTCCAGCTGCAGTATCAAGCATAGACTTAGACACAGGGTTAAGAGCATTAATAAATGGAGAATTAACCAATCTTCTATCCCATGGTTGGGACAGTTTCTCATGCATTCTTTCATTCTCTCCCATGCAAGAGCTAGTGGCTCACACTCTTCCAGTGTAAAACTAGTAATATTAGATCTTAGTTGCATAGTCTTTGCAAGTGGGAAAAATTTAGTCATAAATAAAGAAGTACACTCCACCCATGATGCAATAGTATTTCTAGGCAAAAAATAACAACCATTCTTTTGCACTTCCTCTAAGAGAGAAAGGAAATAAGCGCCACTTGACTGCATCAGGGTCAACATATTTAATGCGCATCATATCACATATTTTAGTGAAAGTGTTCAAGTGCAATACCTGCATCCTCAATAGTAGAACCTCCAAATTGATTATGTTGAACCAAACTTAAATAGTGGGGCTTAATTTCATAGTCCTCGGCAGTAATTGCTGGCCGGGTAATAGGAATACACAAATAATCATTGTTGGGAGTTACAAACTCCCCAAGTTTCTTTTCAGCCATATTACCTATGTTTTTGGGTTTTCTTAAACAAAACTTATGATAGTAAAATCAGCTATTTAAATACTAACTTTTTTTTGTTTTTTTAAATAAAAACTGAAAGCAAACTAACAAAATTAAAAATAAGAATTAAAACTAGTATGGTTCCTAATAACCTTACCAGAGTAGCTATTGCTTCCCTGGCAACAGCGCCAGAAAAAGGGTTGATACCTTCGATCCGGATTACGGATGTAGTATAGATGCTTTTCCCTAGTAGACCTAGGTTATCGAATCCTCGGGAAGCAGAAATCATGGTGAGGTTACTTAACGGACCTTCCGGAGTTTTAGAATTCTTTTATTGTTTTACCGGACCAAGAGTTTGTGGTCTTTTGTTGTTGTCGATGATAGAGAGAGAGGGCTTGGGGCGTTCGGTTTCACCTGTAGTTGTGCAAAACATCTGATGGGAATAATAGATAATAATAAAGTATACATGTAATCGTTAGAGCAAGATAATTATATGTGGCAGTGCATCCATAACTGCTATCGCCTCCGCAACAGCTTATAGCAATAGCCTATTAGTCTCATCCATAGAAGAAAGAGATCTAATGATATGCGCTGTGACATCACCGTTAATCCCAAGTAAATCCCTCACATACAACCGTACTAACCTTTCTCTCACTAGGGTTCCCATCCTGCAGATTAGTCATTACTCACACTCCCTATAACTGGATCAATCATCGGGGTCTTGGGTACCTGACAAGTCCTTAGATTGAGGCAAGAGAGGATACAATAATCATCATGTCATACAAACTGATGCATGGTCCCATTTATGATAAACAACATTCAAAAACTACATGGCTAGGCCAAAGCCCTTAGCCCAAGGAGAATTACTCACACATGGAGATGAGATCAACAATCATAAACATTGTAATGGAAATCATGATATAGATAGTAATAGTCTTACAATGCCGCCAATTGGAGATGAGATCTACTATTACAAGTGGTGGACTATGGCTATGGTGGTGGAGAAGGGTTTTGAGATCGGATCTAGATCTATTCCTTCGGCGGCTCTTCGGTGTTGTGTGTTTTCTGGCTTGGCTCTCCGGGGGCGTCTTTTATCATCACGAGAGGACTATTTTATATAGGGGTTCCTTCATGAAAGTTGTTCCGTTTGACCGAGCGGTATCGGTGGAAACTATACGGCCAGAAATATACTACCAGAATTTTATTCACTTCGTATAGTTGGTCGTTAAAGGTACTAGTTCCTCTTCACGACCCCTGGTTTCTTTAAGTTATTGGAAATCTTGTATCTTTGACTTTAGTGTTGTGATTCCCATCATCAAACATCATTCCTA
Source organism: Avena insularis (assembly GCA_023614405.1). Classification (NCBI taxonomy): domain Eukaryota; kingdom Viridiplantae; phylum Streptophyta; class Magnoliopsida; order Poales; family Poaceae; genus Avena; species Avena insularis. The sequence continues at coordinate 278,524,677 of CM042685.1, forward strand.
TGCAAGGAAAAATGGAAAGATGGGATTGAATAACCCTTTGATTATTATGCATTAGTGGCATGATTTAGAGAGATACTTCATCAAAAGTATGAATAATATCTAGTTTAAATCTGGACGTCGATGGCTATATTTCACATCCATCAAAAAGCTCTCTCGAATATTGCAGAAAAACAGGTACCCAACAAAGTTGCTTTGTGTACCTGAAGTACACTTCACAAACCAGTCTCGATTCGAATATCGTAAAGTCGGCTCGGGCCGATAATCACACAATGCCGCCAAGATCAAATTGCAATAATTGGGTAGCAATAAAGCGATTAACAATGCCAGAATTCAACGATTCCTCTATCCGTATATGTGTCTATGCATAGACCACGCTGATACCACTATTGGGGAACGCACTATGGGAAACAAAAAAATTCTAGCACTTAACCAAGATCCAGTGCAAGGGTGAGGTAACGAACATACCCTCGTTGATCGAGATAGCGGAAGTTTGTCGATGACGAGGTTGATCATGCGTTGATCCCTGCAACAATTCTTAGCGAGTCGTTATGATATGTATTATCCCATGGATGGCTCCGAAGAACTAGTGCTCCAAGTGTTGCACCTCCACCGGTATCCACACGTGCAACAAGGACAACACTGTGTCGAGTAAATATCAAGAATTTGCGGTCAAAGCGGGAACATTTCAATGAAGATCTGGCAGCACTCCGACGTCCATCAAGATTAGATCTAGACAGGGTAGAAGAAGGAGCCACTGCGGGCATTGGTGAAGATCTTCTCCACGCGATGAAGACGATGACGCGAGGAAGAGGAAGATGACCGGGCCGAGGCGGCGGCGGCGCGGCGGTGGCGGCGGTGGTGGCGGTGGCTTGGGATAGGGCGTGGATTGTTGTGTCCTGCCCTTGGCACTCTTCCCTCCTTTTATAGGTGGATTCCCTCCTCCATAGAGGAGAGTAGGACTAGGATCCGAATCCTACAAGGACTCCGCCTTTTTCCTTTCTTCCACTGATACATCCATAACGTATCTACAATTTTTGATGGTTTTATGGTATTATTATGACTTTGACACTTCTTTTTATATAAAGTTCATGAGTTATTTGGACTAACTTACTAATAGCTGCAAAAGTGCACAATGTTCTTGTTTTACACTTTGATGTGTAGGAATTATCAAGAATACAAGTGGAACTCTTGTTGGAGTCAAATTGGGATTTTCCAGAAATCCTTCTCAGAACTCTTTTTGAAGATGTTCACGTTTTGGGTCGAAGACGGCGTCAAACGGAAAACTCTCCAACTAAATTCCGCGACAATCGTTCTGGACATAAAATTTAGCTGATTCCGAGTCCGGACAGGCCCGCTAGGCCTGATTTACTGCAGCCCAAGATGAGGTGACGGGAATCCGAGAAGCTATATAAAGGGAGGAAACCTAATTCATGGGAGACACCTCCACCCACGAATTTGCAGCCACCAAAGCCACGTTTTTGCCTCCCCATGGATTCCATCTCCATGGGGGAGGGCTACCAAGAAGCCATGAAGGAAGGGGGCTAAGGGGAAGTGCTCCCCCATGATACTGGCGGCGGGGAAGGAGTCCCACGTGCCGCCGCCCTCTTCACCATCTTCACCGCCATCTCTATCACCTAATCCTCCTAGTATGCAGTGGTTCATCCTCCCACACACCTCTGTACCCTCCTATGTAAACATGGTGTTTGATGCTATAAGTTATAATCCTATGATCTATGTCATGTTTGTGTAGTTTCTTTGTTCTTAGATTGAATGGTTGAACGTCTTTGGTTCATTAGAGTTGTTTGTTGATATGGTACAATCCTTTGGTGTCCATTATATTTGTGCGCGCATGGATTAAACATCATAGGGTTTGTAGTATGTGTAAGAGGAAGGGGGAAGTTCTGCCGGAGTGACAGAAACCTAAGGACGCCAACCGGAACGTTGCACATATGGGAGTAAAAGGACCATTAACTTAAGGCGATGGTTGGGAAAACCTTAATGCATTGTTAGTAGTTACGGATGTTTGCTAACAATCCAATCATATAGTACATGTAATTCCAAGTAGTGAAGGACATGTATATTTAGCCTCTCCCACATAGAAAACTGCATCGAAGACAATGAACCCGATTTATTCCCCAATTAAACTTGGACAAAGCCACCATAATTACCACCACTATTCTACACTCATGGTTCTGTTAGTTTAGTGTATTTTATTGATGCAACAACTAGCTTTAATTTCTTGTTATTTATTATCTTGCAAAGCTTTCTCTAGTACTCGTTTTGTTGTTCTAGTTTTATTTCCTAGATAATGCAAATGTTTAGTGTGCATAGAGATGTATCAGTGGTTGATAGAACTTGAGAGAATATTTATCCTACCTTTAGCTCCGCGTTGGGTTCGACACTCTTACTTATCAAAAAGGCTACACACGATCTCCTATACTTGTGGGATATCAAGAACTTTTGTGGCGCCATTGCCGGGGAGCAATAGCGTGTGGGTGAATATTCTTGTGTGCACTTGTTTGCTTTATCTGTAAGTAGTTTTTACATTCAGTTTTAAGTTGGTATCTATCTTAGTATGGATAGGGATTGCGAATTACAAAAAAATTAGTTGTACTTGTTAACTAAAAATATTTTCAAAAAGGAAAGTGATTTGAAAGATGAGTAACGGTTAAGTGGGGGTAGACCTTGAACACTTGTGTTCATGCCTATGAAATCAAAACAAATCTTTCCATGGAAGCTTTTCAACTGAAGTAAGGCACCATTAAATATCAATTCCCATTCAAAAAGGTATAGAATACCTTTTGCCTCTCCTATTAAAACAAAAGTTTCTCTTAATGCTTCTTTATTTGAAAATACTTGAATCTTACTTCTTGTGCCTAACTTAAAGGCGTTAAAGAAAAGTACTTCTTGGGAGATAACCCAATAGTTTTCTTGAGTTTTGGAAGTTATAATTTTTGTAATAACCTCTCCTTATCCTTTTTATTTGATTTTTGTGCCAACAATAACCTCTAATGAGAGGGAAGTAAGATTTGGGTAGTTGCTGTCCCAAAACAGATTTTTGTTCTCTACTGTAAAAATTCTTGAAAAATCTTTGTAAGTCAGATCGAGATGTAATTTTCTTACTAAATCCCCCAGGTTGTTAGCTTATTTTCGTTAGTTCAACACTTTTTGATTTGAGCAACATAAGGTCTTCGAAAAAATCGGTTTCTACCTGCTGGTCTGTTTTGATAGATTTCTGCCATTATTTGCATTTGCTTCTTATTGATTCCTTTTTGGGTTCTTTTTGGGAAATTGAGCTTTTTGAGGGAATTGTTACAGTAGATTGTGTATTTAGTGAAAGTTTTGTTGTTTTTAAACTAAACCCAAAGGTCTATTATCTTTTCAATGCACTAATGTTGCTAATGAAGATTGTGTGAAGTTTTGTATGAAGAAAAATTTTCAGGTGTAAGGAAAGAATGATGTAATGAGATGAAGAATGGACAAAAGCTCAAGCTTGGGGATGTCACCCCAAGAAATATTCAAGAGTTACAAGCGTCAAAGCTTGGGGATGCCCAAGTCATCCCCTTCTTCATCAATAAAAATCTCAGGTCTTGCTAGACACTTCGTTTTTATTGTTTCATGCACTGTTGTGTTGTTCTTGGAGCGTCTAAGTTTTCATTTGCATACAAAAGCATAATATTGTGGTATTATCCTTTGATGCTTTCTTTGGGTTGACTTGGCACATTCTCACGTCATGTTATGACTATGAACCAGACACCTTAGCCTCTATGATCATTTAGTTTTTGACTTGTGGTACCACTTTATGCTTTGATTAGTAATGTTTTGTCACTCTGCATGATTATGGCCATTATTGCTCTCTTAGTTGGTCGCTCCCAGTCTTTTGCTAGCCTCCACTTGGATTGAGTAAGCTCTAATCATGCATCCAACTCCCAAGAAACCAAGTTATTCCAAAGAGTCCACTATAAATTCCTATGCATGGTGTGTTACACCATTCCAAGTATATTCTTGTTTTATCTACCTTCCAATTAAAAGTCATTTTGTTATGTGAAAATTAGTGATTAAAGCTCTCACAAACTTGATGGCACACTTTATTTTTCTTGCCCCTAATAAACTTGAACCATTGTGTCATCTATGTTGTATATGCTTGCACTTATAAGTTGGGATTAGCAGAACTGTGCTGTCATGGCGAATGCTTTCAACACCTGTAAATATCTACCCAGTTGATATCATGTTCTGTTGTTTATGGATGTCGTTGGTGTGAAATAAAAGGGGAGCTTGTAAGTCCATGGAGTTATGTATGTGTGTTAGAGAAACGCTTGGGACGCTATCCTAAGCCATGCCTAATCATGGTGGAAACTTGCAGCATCACCATAGTGAGCAATCTATGAATCATTCTTCTTATAAAAAAAGAGATAGAGATTGAGAAAAAAGAAAAAAAAGATGAGAAAAGAGGAAAGAGAGAAAAAAGCACCATTTTCCCATGGTCAATAAGAAGATTGCTGAGATGCTCATTGTCTGCTTTCCTTGTCATTTTGATATGGGATAACTCATGTATCATGTGCAAGGGGTAGCCCGTTGGCAGTTCTTGTCAACACCCGTATTTTTAATCCCAGATGCTTGTCATGCCATACATCGCAATCCCAGGATTACCATTTTTGCGAGACATAACAAATTGGTACCATAGTTCATCATTCATTACAAACCATAATAAAGGTATTACAAATAAAGGATCTCATGATCCAGTCTTAATACAATCAATGTAGCGGAATAATATAATAATGGTAGCATAGGCGAGGCTCCATCTTCATGGTCACAGGCAATGCTGACGATGGGAGATGATCCTAGTTGTCGTAGACTTCCTATTGTCCATCACCCAGGTAGTCCTCCTCATAGTCTGGCCATGGGAATAGCCAGGGACAAAGCCATGAGTACTCTTTAAGTACTTGCAAACTATCATTAACAAGTAAAGTGGTTCAAGTAGGAATCCTAAGCTCTAGGTTGTTTTGCAAAAAACAAGGTTTACCTTAACTGAGTTCAAAAGCAAAGAAAACTAATCTAATGTTTAAATAGCACCTAAGTGGGACTTAGTTTTCATGTTCACAACCCTGTTGTGGTCAAGTCAAAGTCATGATTCATTTCACAAGTCATTTTGAAAATATCTAACGATGGAACAATATGGCCACTCCAACTGTCCATAACCGCGGACATGGCTATTTGAATATTTGACACTTTGCAGAGGTGGTACACTTTCACCACAATATTCAATACATCTGTCAGGAACAATCCTGAATTCACCATACTCAGTATGCGGATAATCAATCCTAACCTTTCAATTACACACCCTAGTATAGGCACCTCTCCTATGAGTTTGGCCTCCCAACCATGACCATCTGTCATCTTGGGAACTGCACAGGTGGTCAATCATCACGAGGTAGCCTCAGCTCAAACCTCGGCCGCAAGGTAACCCATACTAAGGTATTTAAACTTCCAGTCAAGCCCTACCCAAATTCGGGTATTATGGCTGTACGGTAAAATTAGAATGGTATCGCATCCAAACACAACCATCCGTTTTAAAAAGGGCTAAGGATAATGCCTCAACATTTTCATCATCAAATCATTTGGTGTTCACAACACATGTCAAAACATTTCATTAGAATGACACATCATTCTAAGGTTTTCATAGTCATTTTCACCAAGTATTCCCATCTAAAGTGATCAAGTTGTATGCTTAGCACTAGCCACTATAGTTGGGGGTAATCACTAATGAGGGGTGACAATCAAGTGTGACTTATCTAAGTATAATCTCATGCCTCAGTATGACATCTAATTCTATCTAACTTAGGCCAAGTTTTATGCTCTTTATGCTACCTCTAATAACTTTCCAAAATATCACAAACACTAACTAGAAGTAAATAAAGAACTTTGATAAGAAAATAAACTAATAAAGCTTCCATGTAAAACTGGGATTTGGTGTAATCAAAGGGGTATAATCACATATTCCTAAGGCATCTAGTTTGCATAGTTATCATGCAAGTGTTAGCTTGCATTAGATAGCTTGCTAAGTTAACTTGTATTGTGAAGCTTGCCTTGAGTAGTGCAGTGGTTGAAGTTCTTCTCTGCTTCCTCTTCGTAGTAGTACTCCTCTTCTTCGTATCCTTGGTCGGTACTAGCGTCTATAAATAAATACGAAGTACACAATCACCAAACAATACTTAACTACTTCTATTTAGCACACAAATGTTCACACTAGATGATCTAGCATCATCACAATCATCACATGAATTAAAGACTTGGTCTTATTTATTTTATTTTAGAAAAGTAATTTCTACTCATTGAAAAACTACTTAATTTTTAATATTCTCCAATTAAAATATGGGATCATGTTGACACATGTCATCACCACATATTTTAATACTTGGGAATGTGATTTAAAGTGTTGTCACAATTTAATAATGTTTAACCTTATCATTTTAATTAATTAAAGTGACTAGAAATGCCTATGGGGCATTCTTTTATTACTTTTCTAGTATTGCTGCAAGTAAACCTAGATATTTTTACATATTTATAAAGGTCTTATCAAATGTGATTTTTGAGAGTTGGAATCAACTCAAAAGCATTTATGGTTGAATTTTGAAAAATGTTTGAATACATAAAAGTCTATGCCTTGTTATTTTACTATAGTTTATCTATATTTCCAAATGGTTTGAATCCAATGGGCTTGGATTAAGAATTTCCATACCTTTCTAAAAAAAATAGTTTCATGCAATTTGGTTTAGTAAAACTCTCTGAATTGATTTTTGAATCAATAGACAGAACTAGGGTTTGAACTAAATTGAAAAATTCTAATTTGAACTAACTGGGTCACGAAATGCTGAAATCTAACGGCACAACGCTGCTTTGGGCTGGTTAAGTGGTGTCCCCACGCGTCAGTGAGACGGGGGTTGGCGAAGGGGTACGGGGCGATTACGACCATAGGATTAGACTAAGGATCAACGACTCACGGCCGTCGTCCTCGTCGAACAGAACACGACGGTGGCTAACCCTAGCATGGCCAGTGGCGGTCTGGGGCGGCTCACCAGGGCTCAGGCGAGGGTCGGCGATGGGGACGAATGACGAAGTCGACGGCGGCGGTTCTCCTGGTACTGACGGATCCTCCTGGGGTGGCTCCAATCGACGGTGCCCTTCTCCTCCAGCAGCGGCAGGCTCCCGCGAAATTCCAACGAGGGAGAGCTCGCCCTGCTCCGGGAAGAGGTGGGAAGGATCAGTGAGAGGTGGGGAGTGAAGAAAACGAGCGTGGGAGGCCTCCTTTTATAGGCGAGCGAGAGAGGCCGAGCGGCATGGGTAGTGATCGTCGGGGTCGGTGTTACAGCGAGCTACGGGCATGGCCGACGCTAGGGGACGGTGCGCGGTCTCCTGGCGGTGCTCAATAGCTTGATGGTGCGGCAATGGTCCGTGCGGTTTGGTCGGAACGCGCGGGTGCTCTGAGCAGCACCGACGATGTTTTTGACGACGCACATGCGCTCCTGGTTGCACGGCGGCAAACAGGCATGTCCGGTGGTCTCCTAGGACAGTGGTGATCGCATGCACGGGCGGCGAAGGCAAGGCGCGGTCTGTGCGAGTGTGTCGAGCGCGGAGAGCTAGCGCGCTCTGGACATGGCAGAGACAAACTAGGCGCGTGCGTTCTTGATGGTCCACTGCTGGGCAGGGCTCGAGGGCTGGAAAGGGGGTGGCGGTGGACGGTGGCGTGCCTCCTGGACACGGTGGCTAGGCGGAGCGATGGCTGGTTCTAGCTTGCCATGGTCGGCTGGCTAGGGTTGGCTCGGGCATGCACGACATGGTGCATTGGTAGGGGTCTAGGCTGGTTTAATACACTGGTTGTCACTGAGGGAGACAAGGATGATCAATGGGGAACAAGGTTTTGAAAGATTACTGCTCAAAACAGTGAAGTTTGGCAGCATTTGGTTTGTGTCTCCAGGTATTTGATGAAATGGCCGAAAAAATTCATATTTGAATTTTTGGATGAAACTTGGTGGTTGCAATGGTAACATACTAGAGAGTATCTGGTTGATTGGATTTTTCAAGGTGAACTGGTTTGGTGGGGTTTTGAGAAATGGTGATCTTACCATATGAACTAGATTCAATTTTTAAATGTCATTTGAATAGGGTTGCCAAATGATTATGTGGGTTTGCAAGGTGGGTTTGGGTTCACTTTTACTTGGTCTAGCAAGGGGTGAAAATAATTGGATTTGATTCTATTAGAAATCTTGGACTAGAAACACTCAAAGTGGTCTACTGAACAAGATTGGAAAAAATGACCATTTGCTTATATAGTTTGTTTTTGAATTTCTATTGATTTGATTCTGCTTGGAAATGATTTAGATGATGTTGTTTTCATCTTTAAACCAATCCTTGCCATTCATAACAATCACACAAGTCCATACAAGCATTCATGCATTCATCACATACACACATGCATTCATATGGATTTTAATTAACAAAAGTTTTTGTTAACCCTAAATTTGAGTGATTGGAAGTTGATAACCTTGATTAATATTTTTGGGATGTTACAAACCTTCCCTCCTTAAACAAAATCTCGTCCCGAGATTTGAGAAAAAGAGAACTAGGATTTAAAGAGATCTAGAAACTACGTCTTAATGTAGTCTTCTTGCTCCCAGGCAGCTTCTTCTTCAGTGTGGTTACTCCACTGAATTTTGAGAAACTTGATACTCTGGGTCCTGGTGGTTCTAAAGGATTCCTCCAAAATATGAATGGGTACTTCGGGATATGTCAGGTCATTGTTGATCTCTATGGTTTGGTGATCAATATTCTTGAAAACTTCGGTCATCTCCGGGACTTCTAGGCATTTGCGAACTAACGAGATATGAAACACATTATGCACGGCTGACATCTCCTCTGGCAATTCCAGTTGATACGATACTTCTCCTTGATGATTCAAAATCTTGAATGGTCCAATATATCTAGGGGCTAACTTTCCTTTGAGTTGAAAAAGTTGCATTCCTTTCAAAGGTGACACTTTGAGATACACAAAATCTACGATATTAAAGGCTAGGTCTCGATGTCTCTTGTGTGCATAACTCTTCTGTCTGGATTGGGCGGTCTTGAGGTGCTCACGGATCTTGTGAACTTTTTCTTTGGCCTCTCGTAGGATGTCGGGTCCGAAAAACTCCTACTTCTGACCAATTCAAAGGGGTACGACACTTCCTTTCATACATGAATTCAAATGGGGCCATTTGCAAACTGGCTTGGTAACTGTTGTTGTATGAAAATTCTACGAATGGCAGACAGTCTTCCCATTTAGATCCATATTCTAACACACAAGCTCTCAAAATATCTTCGAGTATTTGATTTACTCGCTCTGTTTGTCCATCAGTCTGAGGGTGATAAGCTGTGCTGAAATCCAGTCGGGTTCCTAATCCTTCTTGGACTTTCTTCCAAAATCTCGAGGTAAACTGGGTTCCTCGATCCGACACGATGTTCTTGGGGACTCCATGCAAACTGACTATTCTAGCAATGTACAACTCTGCTAGCTTCGAATTCTGATAAGTGGTCTTGACTGGTAAGAAATGAGCGACTTTAGACAGTTTATCTACTATGACCCAAATAGAGTCATTTACCCTACTAGAGGTAGGAAAACCGGTGATAAAATCCATTCCAACTGAATCCCATTTCCATTCCAGAATCTGCAATGGTTGCAACAGTCCCGCGGGTCTCTGATTTCCCGCCTTGACTCTCTGACAGATATCACACTTGGCTATGTAGCTTCTGATTTCTCTCTTCATCTTATGCCACCAAAATTGCTCCTTCAAATCCTGATACATCTTCGTACCTCCGGGGTGGATAGAATAAAGAGTATCATGGGCTTCTTTCAAAATAGCTTGCTTCAATTCTGAATCTGCTGGCACACAAATATGTCCTTTGTACCACAAAACTCCTTCTTCATCTTCGGTGAATCCGGGTACCTTTCCTGTATCGATATGGCGTTTGATTCTGTCGATCCTAGCATTTCCTTTCTGCACCTCCTTGATCTGACTGATCAAAGTGGGTTGAAGTTCTATGCTATCCAAAAATCCTTCACTTACTAGCTCCATTCTGAAATCTTCCAACTCCTTGTGCAAACTTGGTTGCTCCTTCAGAATCATGGAGTTCAAGCGACACGACAATCTGCTAAGGGCATCTGCTACCACATTGGCTTTACCAGGGTGATAGTGGATGTCTAGATCATAGTCCTTGATTAACTCTATCCATCTCCTTTGCCTCATATTCAGCTCCTTCTGGGTGAAAATATACTTCAGGCTCTTGTGATCCGAATAAATCTCACAACGGTTTCCCATGAGGTAATGACGACATGTCTTCAAGGCTAAAACTACGGCTGCTAGTTCAAGGTCATGGGTAGGATAATTCTGCTCATGTTGCTTCAGTTGTCGGGATAGGTATGATATGACTTTGCCTTCTTGCATTAGCACACATCCGAGACCGATCTTGGATGCGTCACAAAACACATCAAAAGGCTTCGTGATATCCGACATGATCAATATTGGGGCTGAGATTAATCTCTCTTAAGCTCTTGAAAACTTGCTTCACATTTGTCCGTCCATTCAAACTTCTTATCTTTCTTCAACAATTGGGTCATGGGTCTTGCGATGCTCGAAAATCCTTCTACGAACTTGCGGCAATATCCCGCTAATCCAAGAAATGCACGAACTTGGGTTTGGGTGGTTGGGGCTTGCCATTCTTTAACATCCTTAACCTTGGCAGGGTCAACAACAATTCCTCCGGCCGACACGATATGTCCAAGGAATCCTACTTCCTATAAACAGAATTCACATTTGCTAAACTTGGCATACAACTGATGCTCCCTAAGGGTTCCAAGGATGGTCCTCAGGTGTATCTCATGTTCTTCTTCTGATTTGGAATAAATCAGAATGTCATCGATGAAAACAATGACAAACTTATCTAGGAAGTCCATAAAAATCTTATTCATGAGGTTCATGAAATAAGCGGGGGCACTGGTTAATCCAAAAGACATGACTGTGTACTCATACAGTCCATATATGGTGGTAAAGGCAGTCTTTGGAATATCCTCTGCGTGAATCTTGAGTTGATGATAACCAGTTCTAAGATCAATCTTAGAAAACACTTCGGCACCGGTCAACTGGTCAAATAGATCTTCTATCTTCGGTAGTGGGTATTTGTTCTTGATGGTGGCGTCATTCAGCTTCTGATAATCCGTACACAAACGGTTACCTCCATCTTTCTTATCCACAAACAAGACAGGTGATCTCCATGGCGACGCACTTGGTTGAATCAATCCTATCTCCAGCATAGCATCCAGTTGCTTCTTCAGTTCCACTAATTCAGATGGGTTCATACTATACGGTCTCTGGGCTATGGGTCCGGTTCCAGGTATTAGTTCAATGACAAACTCGATATCCCGATCTGGGGACATACCAGGCAAAACATCTAGAAATACGTCGGGGTATTCACAGACTACTCAGACTTGGTCAATGGTTGGTTGGGCTAGACTCTTGTAGCACTTGAATTGATGGGGCAAGGTTTTAGATACATGCTCTACTGATACTCCAGTGGTACTGGTCATGGTTATGGCCTTCTTGGCACAGTCGATTAATCCTTTATGTTTCGACATCCAATCCATTCCTAGTACTACTTCCAAACCTTTTGTTCCAAGTACTATTAAATTAGCACAAAAATCTATGGCATGGATTCAGATAGGTACGGCCTTGCAATTTTTTCTAGCTTTGGTGGTTGAACCAGGTATTTGAACTATCATAACATGCTTCAATTTTGTTGGTTGAATCTTACTAGTGCATGCAAATTCTTCTGTAAAAAACGAGTGCGATGCTCCAGAATCAAACAACACCCTTGCAAGTACCGAGTTAACAGAAAACATACCCAGCACGACATCTGGCGCTTCTTGGGCTTCTTCAGCATTCATGAGAAACAGACGACCGTTGCGGTTGAGCGAATTCCCTGGGGCAAATCTCCTTCTGGGCTGAACACGACGCTGCTGCTGAGCTGGGGCATTCACATTTGGGGCTACTGCAAGCTTCTTGGGGCACTCGTTGGAGTAGTGACCCTTGGTTCCACATTCATAACAAGTCACCTGATACTTGTCCTTTCCTGCAACAGGCACAACATTGCTTCCAGTCCTTGGGGCAGTATTGGTGTTGGTAGCGCCATTGTTGTTGTTGAACTTGGGCGGTGCACGGTTGAAATTGTTGGGGTTGCCGGGGTTGTTGTTGTGGTTTCCTCCGGGCGTTGGGTTTCCTCCACAGTTGGGATAGGTAGGACGGTTCATCGGGGGCCTATTGTTTCTTGGGGCAAACCCTGCAGACGGGTTGGGGCGATACTTTAGGGTATGGTGGGTTCCTGGTTGATGCATCATTCGACGCTTGTGGTTCTCATTGGCTTGGTTGATCTTGCCTTCCATCTGGATTGCAGAATCCACTAAGGCTTCAATGTCAGTAAATGGAATATTTTAACTAACACTGTCTGCATCTCATCATGTAGACCATTCAAGAATCTCTCCCTCTTCTTGGCTTCAGTGTCGATCTCCTCGGGTGCATACCTATCTAATGACAGAAATTTGTCACGGTACTCAACTACTGTCATCCTCCCCTGCTTCAATTCTCTGAATTCATCCCTCATTCTCTTGATTAAACCCGGTGGCACATGGGTTCGGCTGAACTTGAGTTTGAATTCATCCCAAGTCATCATTTGTCTTCCATTCATGGCGCGAACGCTGTTCCACCAAGCCCTTGCATCTCCTGCCAGATAGTGGGTGGAAAACAGTACTTTCTCATTGGCCTCCACTCCTGCGCCTTCTAAGTTGTTCTCCATGGTCTGTAGCCAGTCATAGGCATCTAATGGCTATTCAGACTTATTAAAGATGGGTGGATTGGTGTTCTGAAAGTTCTTGAGGTTGGATCCGTGGTTGTCCTGGTTTCCATGGCCTTGATTGTTGTTGGCCATATGAGCTATGTGCTGAAGGGTGGCTAAGTTGGCTTGATGTTCGGCTATTTCAGCTTCACGATCCGAAACCAACATTTGCAAGACTTGCAGCATTGGGTCCAGGGATGAACTTCTTCCTCCACGAGGTATCTGAAGATTGAGATGGATCATGAGACAAGAGGGAAATTTCTAAGGTTCGGGTTTTTGTTTTTGCAAAGCTTTCAAAGTTTGAATCATGTTTTGCCACTAGCAACTTGCTTTTCGTTCATTCATAGAACACAATACAAACACACACCACCACAAGGAAACAGATGGTTTTAAGAACCATTCTGTGAAACTACGATACAGTGGGACCGGATACAACTCACTAACGCTAGTGCTCAAGTGCTACTACTCATAGGAATCAATGTCTTCATCATCATCATCATCATCATGAATGAACGCGGAGTCATCATCATCGGTGAAGAAGTACATGGCTTGATCCTCCAGGAAGTCATCATCGTCACTGAGGTAGGAGCAAGGGTCTCCACGGATATCTTCCCCTGCATTCTCCCTCTCCTCAAGCTGCATGTCCCTCTCGTGGATGGTCTCCTCCAAGTTTGTCACCTTGTGACGAAGGCGGGCAATAATGCGATCCTTCTTGTCAAGCTGACGACGACGAGACTGGCGATCCTTCACAAGCATGGCGATGGTCTGGTCCTTCTTGACTGCGATGGCATAGTTGTGGTTGGCGTAGGAGCGGGCATTTTCCAACTCCTTGTGCCTGTCATACATCATGAAGCTGAGATGGTCCACTTGATGCTTCAGCTCCGGGTGACATGGTAGATCCAGTGGCTGTCCCATAGCATCACGCCTTGGGTAATACTCAAAGTGCGTGCCCTTGATCTGATTGATGCTTGCCCACACAGACAGGCAAGAGCTTCCTGCATGGCCCTGGCGAGTCCATCTAGCCAGTTGTTCTCTCTTAAAGTGAACTGGATTCCCTCCGAGGGGGGCTTCAATCTTCCCTCAGAGACTTGCAACAATCATCCATTGCAATTCTCCTCCTTGCTGATCGTTGAGCTACGATCGGACGAACTAGGGGTGCGGGCGCTCCAGAAGTTCCGAGAGTTGGTCCAAATCACGCTCAAAGATGAGATCTCCTCCATTTCTCAACTGATAGAACTTTCTATACTTCACGTCCATCTATAAGAATATAGGATGAGTAAGTTAGTAGAGTGATCAAGTGTGTCAAATTTTAGGAGAGTTTGCAAGAATTTTTGAAGGACATGAATTTTCATGAAAGAATCTAAGTGATAAGAATGAGAATAGGTTTTCATAAATACTCACTTCTTTTGTTTTGAAACTAAGTTTTTGATTCAAGCGTCCATTCTAACTAGGGTCTCCTATGGCCAGGATGGCTCTGATACCAACTTGTCAACACCCGGATTTTTAATCCCAGATGCCTGTCATGCCATACATCGCAATCCCAGGATTACCATTTTTGCGAGACATAACAAATTGGTACCATAGTTCATCATCCATTAAAACCAAAATAAAGGTCTTACAAATAAAGGATCTCATGATCCAGTCTTAATACAATCAACACAGTGGAATAATATAATAATGGTAGCGTAGGTGAGGCTCCATCTTCATGGTCACAGGCAATGTTGATGATGGGAGATGATCCTAGTTGTCGTATACTTCCTGTTGTCCATCACCCTGGTAGTCCTCCTCATAGTCTGTCCACTGGAATAGCCAGGCACAAAGATATGAGTATTCTTTAAGTACTTGCAAACTATCATTAACAAGTAAAGTGGTTCGAGTAGGAATCCTAAGCTCTAGGTTGTTTTGCAAAAGCCAGGTTTACCTTAACTGAGTTCAGAAGCAAAGAAAACTAATCTAATATTTAAATAACACCTAAGTGGGAACTTAGTTTTCATGTTCACAACCCTATTGTGGTCAAGTCAAAGTCATGATTCATTTCACAAGTCATTTTGAAAACATCCGACGATGGAACAGTATGGCCACTCCAACTGTCCATAACCGCGGATGCGGCTATTCGAATAGTTTGACACTCTACAGAGGTGATACACTTTCACCACAATATTCAATACATTCGTCAGGAACAATCCTGAATTCACCATACTCAGTATGCGGATAATAAATCCTAACCTTTCAATTACACACCCTAGTATAGGCACTTCTCCTATGAGCACAGGTGGTCAATCATCACGAGGTAGCCTCAGCTCAAACCTCGGCCGCAAGGGAACCCGTACTAAGGTATATAAACTTCAAGTCAAGCCCTACCCAAATTCGGGTACTGTGGTTGTACGGTAAAATTGGAATGGTATCGCATCCGAACACAACCATCAGTTTTATAAAAGGGCTAAGGCTCATGCCTCAACATTTTCATCATCAAATCATTTGGTGTTCAGAACACATGTCAAAACATTTCAGTAGAATGACTCATAATTCTAAGGTTTTCATAGTCATTTTCACCAAGTATTCCCATCTAAAGTGACCAAGTTGTATGCTTAGCACTAGCCACTACAGTTGGGGGTAATCATTAATGAGGGGTGACAATCAAGTGTGACTTATCTAAGTATAATCTCATGCCTCAGGATGACATCTAATTCTATCTAACTTAGACCAAGTTTTATGCTCTTTATGCTACCTCTAATAACTTTCCAAAATATCACAAACACTAACTAGAAGTAAATAAAGAACTTTGATAAAGAAAATAAACTAATAAAGCTTGCAAGTAAAACTAGGATTTGGTGTAATCAAAGGGGTATAATCACATATGCCTAAGGCATCTAGTTTGCATAGTTATCATGCAAGTGTTAGCTTGCAAAGAGCTAGCTTGCATTAGATAGCTTGCTAAGTTAACTTGTATTGTGAAGTTTGCATTTAGTAGTGCAGTTTTTGAAGTTCTCCTCTGCTTCCTCTTCGTAGTAGTACTCCTCTTCTTCATATCCTTGGTCGGTACTAGCGTCTATAAATAAATACGAAGTACACATTCACCAAACAATACTTAACTACTTCTATTTAGCACACAAATGTTCACACAAGATGATCTAGCATCATCACAATAATCACATGAATTAAAGACTTGGTCTTATTTATTTTATTTTAGAAAAGTAATTTCTACTCATTAAAAAACTACTTAAGATTTAATATTCTCCAATTAAAATATGGGATCATGTTGATTCTGTTAGAAATCTTAGATTCTGTGGGTTTGCAAGGTGGGCTTGGGTTCACTTTTACTTGGTCTAGCAAGGGGTGGAAATAATTGGATTTGATTCTATTAGAAACCTTGGACTAGAAACACTCAAAGTGGTCTAGTGAACAAGATTGGCAAAAATGACCATTTGATTATATGGTTTGTTTTTGAATTTCTATTGATTTGATTCTGCTTGGAAATGATTTAGATGATGTTGTTTTCATCTTTAAACCAATCCTTGCCATTGATAACAATCACACAAGTCCATACAAGCATTCATGCATTCATCACATACACACATGCATTCATATGGATTTTAATTAACAAAAGTTTTTGTTAACCCTAAATTTGAGTGATTGGAAGTTGATAACCTTGATTAATATTTTTGGGATGTTACAGTTCTCTATGATACACATGTACTTACTATGACAAGAACTTACCGGTGACTAAAGTTGAGTAGCATGAGGAGCGGCCCTTGTACACAAGGGACATGAGATTGCCAACTTATACTTTGTCAATCATATACTCCATAGTTTGTTCACTTTAACCTTAACCACTTCAAGATGCTTATGATAGGGTCAATGAGAGCTGAAAGCTAACAAGTAACATAATTTTTAGAAGCTCTTTATGAAACTTGAAATCGTTGCTTCCCTTTGAAGGGCAGTTCTTCCACTATTATATTAAGTCTCCACCTTCTATCCTTAGGCACCAATTAAGAGAGCATAGTTGCCATTCTTAGTTCTATGTGCATTGTCCCAAAACTTGTTGATTGATTCATAAGGTTTATATTGCTTGTTCTTGAACTATTTGTATCTAGTCACCCTTATGAACTTTGAAGGTGTCTTATGAATTTATGATTTGCTATGCCATGAGGGACAAGCTGAATACCACTCTTATTATGTTTTCTTTATGTGAAACAAACAAACGTTTTTCAATGCATTGTTATTCATGATCTTTGTTGGTAACCTTTTCATGTTTCAACTTGGTTGCTATGTCTTATTCTTAGAACTACATCTTTCATGCTCATATTTAGAGTACTTTGATCCCAGATATCCATGCTTTGCAAATGGTTTGATCAAGATTATGATAGTGCATGTCACCTAAAAAATTATATTGTTTTTATCGTTTACCTACTCGAGGACGAGCAGGAACTAAGCTTGAGGATGCTGATACATCCATAACGTATCTATAATTTTTGATGGTTTTATGCTATTATTATGCTTTTGACACTTCTTTTTATATAAAGTTTATGAGTTATTTGGACTAACCTACTAATAGTTGCAAAAGTGCACAATGTTCTTGTTTTACACTTTGATGTGTAGGAATTATCAAAAATACAAGTGGAACCTTTGTTGGAGTCAAATTGAGATTTTCCAGAAATCTGTCTCATGACTCTTTTTGAAGATGGTCACGTTTCGGGTCGAAGAAGACGTCACAGTGGAAACTCTTCTACTACAAATTTGTAGGAAATTTCGCGACAATCATTTTGGACATAAAATTTAGTTGATTCCAAGTCCGGACGGGCCCGCTAGACCCGATTTACTGCAGGCCAAAATGGGGTGATGGGAATCTGAGAAGCTATATAAAGGGAGGAAACCTAATTCATGGGAGACACCTCCACCCACGAATTTGCAGCCACCAAAGCCACATTTTTGCCTCCCCATGGATCCCATATCCATGGGGGAGGGCTCCCAAGAAGCCATGAAGGAAGGGGGCTAAGGGGAAGTGCTCCCCCATGATACCGGCGGCGGGGAAGGAGTCCCCCGCGCCGCCACCCTCTTCACCATCTTCACCGCCATCTCTATTACCTAATCCTCCTAGTATGCAATGGTTCATCCTCCTACACACCTCTGTACCGTCCTATGTAAACAAGGTGTTTGATGCTATAAGTTATAATCCTATGATTTATGTCATGTTTGTGTAGTTTCTTTGTTCTTAGATTGAATGGTTGAACGTCTTTGGTTCATTAGAGTTGTTTGTTGATATGGTACAATCCTTTGGTGTCCATTATATTTGTGCGCGCATGGATTAAACATCATAGGATTTGTAGTATGTGTAAGAGGAAGGGTGAAGTTCTGCCGGAGTGACAGAAACCTAAGGACGCGAACCGGAACGTTGCACGTATGGGAGTAAGAGGACCATTAACTTAAGGCGATGGTTGGGGAAACCTTAATGCATTGTTAGTAGTTACGGATGTTTGCTAACAATCCAATCATATAGTACATGTAATTCCAAGTAGTGAAGCACATGTATATTTAGCCTCTCCCACACAGAAAACTGCATCAAAGACAATGAACCCGATTTATTCGCCAATTAAACTTAGACAAAGCCACCACAATTACCACCACTATTCTACACTCATGATTCTGTTAGTTTAGTGTATTTTATTGATGCAACAACTAGCTTTACTTTCTTGTTATTTATTATCTTGCAAAGCTTTCTCTAGTACTCGTTTTGTTGCTCTAGTTTTATTTCCTAGATAATGCAAACATTTAGTGTGCGTAGAGTTGTATTAGTGGTTGATAGAACTTGAGAGAATATTTATCCTACCTTTAGCTCCTCGTTGGGTTCGACACTCTTACTTATAGAAAAGGCTACACACGATCCCCTATACTTGTGGGATATCATCCACCAATATGAGAGAGAGAGGAAGTCTGTATCCAATATGGAGTTTAACGAGGGTTTGACTCGTCAATGCCCATTGTTATGTACTTGGGTTATGGAGAAGATGAGGATGCTGGAGATCGTGAGACGGTTAACAGACACGCAACAAGGGGACACGAAGTTTACCCAGGTTCAGGCCCCCGGAGGGAAAACCTACTCCTGCTTGTCTGTTCTTGATTGATGGCAGAACTGAAAGTTACAGGGGGTGCGCAGATGCAATCTGGCGTGAGGTGTGTATGAGTTGGAGATGTCCTCCTCACCGTGCCCTCCTGGACTTTATATAGATAGGCCAGGTCCCGGGGTTAGGTTGAGTCGGTTACAAAATAGGGTTTCACCCTTGAATATTCTATCTACAATTTGTGAAGGAAATATGCCTTGGAGGCAATCATAGAGATGATTATATTTCATATATATCTATGAGTTATTGTAATGTTCCTTGAGTATCCATATCGGACAACTTGTATTGATTAACAATTATGTGAATTGTTTGTGAAACTCTTTACTTGTATGGTTATTTAATAGTTGTCCCTAGTCAGAGTTCATGTGAGGACACACGTGAATATTAGACTAGCACATCGATTGGTTGATGAATATGTTTCGCAAGTCATAGACATGGAGATGTCAGACCAATGATTTGTACACATGTTATGAACATGGGGTTGGACTGACCCAACTTGAGACTGGCAATTAGACTTGCAGCTCTCTCTACACATCGTGTACGTTTTGTCCTTAGACCTGAGATTATCGCATGTACTTGAGATATGGATCGACCTACTTTGGGGCTATCAACCACTACTCTGTAACTGGGTAGTCATAAAGGTAGCTTTCAGGCTTGTCCTGAAGCATGCTGCAAGGCATGGTCAATCAAGATGGGATTTTCTCCTCTCTACTTGAGATATATATCTCTAGGCCCCTCGAGTGATCGGATCCAGAAATGCATGACCGTGCTACATAAGGTTAAGAGTTAACCTAGTAAAGGGATTCCGACTCACATTATCGAGAAAGGGAGGTCAGCTTGGAGCTAGACCAAATATCGTGAGGCAAAGGAAAAGACATGTACTAAACCTTGCGATGGTTCGTTCGATATGATCTGTGTATGCGTTTAGGAGTTGGGACGTCTTGCTAGAGGCCGCTACCAACTATTGACAGAATAAGTGTATTCGTGTCATGTCTACACGTATATGAACCTATAGGGTCACACACTTAAGGGGATGGACGCCTAATGAGGATTGGATCCGAATTAGACCAGGCTTAGGCTACTAATGGGCTGCTAATGTAGAAGCCTAATAGGGACACCTATATAAGAGAGGGTGGGGCGAGCTGACCAGGGTTAGACCATTCCAACCAGCCACCACTCCTCACGCCTGTGTTGCACGCGTGGACCTAGCAGTTCGGCGTCTAACACTTCCACCCCGCACGTGTGGATACCTTGGAGGTGCTGCATCTGTAGCACTTGGACGAGCCGCGCAAGGGGAGCTGCTCATGGGACGAGGACAAGGAGGAGACGTAGAATGTATGCACTGCCTCGACGTGATTCATCAAGTTCCGCAACTGCGCGTCTAGTGGTAATCCCGTGATCTATGACAACAGTAATCCTGGTTTACGCGGTAGAATTTTTTTGATTTGCGCTAGTGTAGCCTACCTATATCCCTTCAATTTGACCATATTATCCAAGGAGTCAAACTTCTACTGGACTTGAGCCACCCGGAGTCTCCTTGGGCAGCAAGTCTTCACATGGTCCTTCCCTGGGCTGGAACGGGTATACCAATGTGAGGTACCCATAGGGCATATCTATGTCAGTAACCCCTGAGTGTTCAGTCGAATCGCAGATCCGACTGGAGACTCTATAGTCTTTCAGGTGCTTCTCACCTGAACCTGTTTTTGGGTGAATATTTTAGTTCATAGGGATTGTTAATACGTGTGCCTGACGCGCCCGATGGATCAGGTCAGTTAACTGTCATTGGACAAAACAACACGATCTTCTTCAGAATCGAGTCCCCGGACTCGAATCCGGAACAATGCTGGTGTAATTCGACTCAGGCCGTTGAGGTCTTATAGAAGTCGAATTCCAGTGTTTTAAGTTAAGTACCGAATGCGTCCGTCGGGATTTGTCATCATGCCTGCTGACACGGTATGTTACTGGTAGAGCGCATGTGCGATACCAGGACATCAAATGATATCTGTAGGTCTTAGCTTTGCATCATATACACAACATCCGAAATTTTATCACCAAGGAGGTGTTTCGGGTGACTAAGGAGATGGCATCTTTCTCAGTGTTCATTTGGGCAAAGTTTGCCAGATAGATGTTTTTTTGTTTTTTTGTCACATGTGATCTGAAGGATCTCATCCGAACAGTTCATAGGGTGTGCGACCAGCACTCCCTATGGGAGTTGTCGCCGAGTGTCTGTTCGAGTTGTAGACTCGAGCGGAGAATTTAAATCCGCGAATGTTATCTACGCTAGTGCTTTTTTGAATGCGCGATCAGGTTCTCCTTATGGGAGTAGCCCCCCGAGTCCGTCAGTGGAGTCACGGACTCGACGAAGGACTCAAAGATTTTTTCGAGGCAGCATTTTTACCAAGTTAATTCCTCAGGTGCGCGGCCAGTGCTCCTAATAGGAGTAGCCCCCGATTAGTTGGTTGAGTCGTAGACTCGAGTAAGTATTTTTTTGTTGATTTGAAAATTTCGACCCCTTGCTGGGTTTTTGTTTGATGATGTCATTGCTGACACTTGGTGAGCTCAACCATCTGCCACAGCAGATACGATGTGACGAGACGATCGTGGGTCCCACATTCTGACTTAGATTTTACTAGTCACGTGTAATTTTGGCGATAATTACGACGTATCCTCGATTCTCATGCGTAGTGGGCGGAGTGCTCGTGACGGTTTGGG
The DNA here is from genome assembly GCA_023614405.1 of Avena insularis. Lineage (NCBI taxonomy): Eukaryota > Viridiplantae > Streptophyta > Magnoliopsida > Poales > Poaceae > Avena > Avena insularis. Next base: position 278,546,426 of record CM042685.1, read on the forward strand.
CGGATGTTGACACGTGTGCAGTGCGATGAAGGGCACGCGTTAGGGATTCTGCATCTATGGCCCCACTTCATCTTCTTTGTCTTTTTATACTGTGGGGAAACCAGAGTAATTTTCTCCTTCGCTATTTGCTTTCATCTTCTCCACTGCTGCCATTTCCAAAGCTCGTGCTGCGCACTGGACATCCTTCGCATCTTTCTGTCATATTTCCTCTGTGCTCATCGCAATGCTTGCCGCGCCGCTAGGATGGGCAAGGCGAAGAAGAGCTCATCCGCTGCAGTGGGATCGAGCACCGCTGGCGCCACTAAGAAAGCCTCCACCACCGGCCGCGTCACTGCTGGTGGGTGGTGGCGCACACAGATGAGGGATGCGAACCTGCACAAACTGTGCGAGGCTGGTCTGATCTCCAGGAACAAGAACGACGCACTCCTTCCGAAGAAAGAGGTAATTACGGACACACCCAAAGGGTTTCGAGTTATCTTCTATGCCTTTGTTGTTCGTGGCCTTTATTTGCCTACCCACGAATTTCTTCATGGGATTATCTTTCTTTACGGGCTACAACTCCACCAGTTGTCGCCCAATTCTCTTCTCCACATCGCGTGTTTTATCACGCTTTGTGAGTGCTGACTCGGTATCGAGCCGCACTTCGGCCTCTTCAGAAAACTGTATTTTCTCAAGAGGCAGTCTGGTACCGGTGGTGTTTATCCACTGGGTGGGTGCGGGATTTCTATCTGCCCCACTATATAATTCTTCTCCTTCTATCTCTGCGAGTCTGTCCAGCAATGGCGGGACAAGTGATTTTACATTCGCGACGTCAAGCTCGACGGCCAACACTATGGGTTGGCCCCCTTCGACTCTAGCAAAGTGATCTCCCGAAAGCGCTCATGGTCAAATGACATCATGGAGGGTGAGGTCGCGGAGGTGGAGGAGCTATACCAGTGGGTGAAGGATATCCAATTGGTGCGGGGCAAGGAGGTTAGTGGCGTTGATATCATCCGCACTTTCCTTAAGCGTCAGGTGCAGCCTCTCCAAGCAAGGGCGCATCCGATGTTGTTGTACTCTGGCACCGTCGACCCAACGAGGGTGTTGGAAGAGGAGATGTCCTCGGCTGACCTCGACCGGGCGCTTCAACCTCTGCTGAAGCTCAAGGCTGACGAAGAGCTGCGGGGAAGTCTCTGACTTCCCCCTTTCATGCCAAGAAGGAAGTCCCTTAGGTGAAACTTGCGTTTGCATGTAATGCATTTTCGAGTGCTTTTTGCTTGTTATTTCTTGACTGACATCTGCGAATTTCTTGATTCGTAGGATTATAAGGTGGCAGGCATGATGCCGCCTCTTCCTGAGAAGTTTACAGTTGCACCCGATGGCGGGGACGCGAATTCTAAATACACGCTTCCCCCTGCGGGGTAGCCTACCACGAAAGCCCCCGAGCCTAGCGAAGGGCTATCTCGAAAGAGGTTCCGAAACGAAAGTTCAAATGGAGCGACACCGCCGATGCCAAGGGGGACTGCCTTCCTAGAGCGTCATGCTGGGGACAAGGGTGTGGCCTACCCTATTCTTGCTATGCCTATCCGGGCCATGGCTCCTCGGCCGCCAGCCAAGAAGAATAAGAAATAGAAGGAGGCGCCAGTTTTCAACCTCTCCGAGATCCGTCGTACGTTTTATGTTTTCCTTTGCCTTTGCAAGTGTTCTAAGTATTAGCTTACTGTCATGTTTATTAGCTCGACTTATTTCCTGTGCTTCTAGGAGGAACTCCTTGGATGAATCTCCTGAGGAGGATCTTGACAAAATGCATGGGGAGTTGAAGGTTGTTATTCCTTCCCTGAAGATGGTGGCCGACTCCGACGATGACCTTTCGAGCTCCATGAGGCCAAGGACTCATGTAGTCAATGCTTGAAAGAACAAAATTAAACCCTCGGAGTCTTCGGGTGACCATGTAAGTACCTTATTCATTCTCATGAGCGAGCCCCCGAGCCCTCTTGTGTACTTAGCTTGCTGCTTCCTTTCTGTAGCCCTTCATCCGCGACGTCAATCGCCTGGGCCAGCAATACCTTTCCTTGGAGGGCAACCTCAAGCAACTCCAAGGTACGTAGATTTCTTCTATTCAATTGCGAGTTCTAATAAGTACGGTTTATGCTGACTTTTCCTTGTTGAATATTGCAGATGAGAACAATGAGGCCCTCCGCAAGCTGAGTGCACTCAAAAAGAGTCTCGGCCAGGCGGAGACTAAGGCGAAGGATGCTACGGAGGCCCTTTAGCGCCAACAGAAAGATGCCTAGGACCGTGAGCAGCAGCTTGCGGCTGCCACGACGACCTGGGAGAAGGCCATGGAGGAGAATCTTATGGCTGCTGCCAAAGCGCTATCCGGTAAATCACCACGTTTCTCTTCTTGAGTTTATGTTTTGTCGGGTGTGGTTCCTTTGTCTCATCCGAAATTTAGCCGTGTCTTGCAGATGCTACTGGCATTGCGTTTGATCATAGTGTCTTGGAGCATGGGGATCCCATGGAGGATGCTGTTGCAGTGATCGAAGATCGCTGCAGCTCTGCCGTGGAATCGTTAGGCAAGGCCAAGGAGGTTGATACGTCGGAAACGTATCTATAATTTTTGATGCTCCATGCTTGTTTAGTATCTACTTTTCTTTGCTTTGTCTACACTTTGAGGTGCTTTTTACATGTTTTCTGGTACTAACCTATTAACAAGTTGTCACGGTGCCAGTTGCCTGTTTTCTGCTGTTTTTTATTCCAGAAAAGCTAGTAAGGAAATATTCTCGGAATTGGACAGGACAAACGTCAAAGTCAATAACTTTCCGTGGGGAACAATAAGTCCAGAGTGGAGACGGAGAGGCGTGCCAGGGCAGCCACACCCCCTAGGCGCGGGTGGGCCCTGCCCCGCGCCTAGGCAGGGTGTAGGGCCCCTGGCCACCGCCTCGGCCTCCTCCTTCGCCTATAAGAATCCCCCGATGAAGAAACCCTAAGGACCCGATCAATATTCCACGAAACCATCTGTAGCCGCCGCCACCGTCGTCCCTAGATTGGGGGATCTAAAGTTCTTCCCGGCACCCTGCCGGAGGGGAGATCATCCCGGCGGCCTTCTCTCCGGTATGATGCGTGAGTAGTTCCACCTTCGACTATGGGTCCATGTAGTAGCTAGATGGTTGTATCTCCTCCTTGTGCTTTCATGTATAGATCTTGTGAGCTCCGTTCATGATCAAGATCTAATCTATTTGTAATCATGCATGTTGTGTTTGCGGGGATCCGATGGATATTGAGATTATTATGTTGGTTTGATTAATGGTTTTGTCTTTATGATTCTATCATGTCTGTGTTGTTTGTGATCTTGCATGCTCTCCGTTGTTAGTAGCTATCTTGGCCAAGTAGTTGCTAGTGACTCCAAGAGGGGGTATTTATGCTCGATAGTGGGTTCATGCCTCTAGTTTCCAAGGGAAGTGACAGAAATCTCTTCGGTTGTAGATGTGTTGTTGCCACTAGGGAGAAAACAACGGTCTCTTGTTCATGGAACATGTGGACTGTTTACCTTACACATTTTGCTTAAAGTAGTTGTCTGTTGCTTGCAACTTAATACTGGAGGGGGTTCGGATGATAACCTGAAGGTGGACTTCTAGTCATAGATGCAGTTGGATGGCGGTCTATGTATCTTGTTGTATTGCCCAATCGAATCTCATAGGATCTTTCTGACTAGTAATTGCATTGTTATGCCTTGCTTAGTTCCTGTCAATTGCCATGCTGTAATTTGTTTACCATTCATGCCATGTTGTTTATCTAAGGAGAGCACCGCTAGTGAACTATGGACCCCGGTCCTATCTTGACCATTGATACATCTTCCACTGTTACTTGTTTACTTGCTGCAAACCACCATTACCTTCCACACCATACGTTTAATCCTTTGTTACAGAAAACCGGTGAGCTTGACAACCTCACTGATTCGTTGGGACAAAGTCTTGAGTTTGTGTTGTGCAGGTCTCCATGTTGTTTGCAACACCTGTGTGACGTTTCCTTCCTCCTTCTGGTTCGATAACATCGGTATCAACTGAGGGAAAACTTGCTGTTGTGCTCTTCACACCCTGCTCTTGGGGTTACCAACAAAGTGCCACGTCGAGCACCGTCAAGTCTTTCTGGCGCTGTTGCCGGGGAGGCTAAGGACGTCTTCACTAGGGGAGTCCTCCACTTCCTTTCTCTTTACTTTGTTTTTAGTTTGCTTTGTTTCTTTTGCTTGGTTTTGTTTACCTCTTTTCAAAAACTCCAAAAAATTAGTTTAGTTTGGTTTGCTTTCTTTATTCAAAAACACACACAAAATAGTTCCTGCTCTAGCTGTTGCTGCTGTTTTTGGCTTGCCCACCTTTGTCAAAATGAACTCTACTGAGAACACCAAGTTGTGTGACTTCACTAGCACCAACAACAATGATTTCCTTAGCACACCTATTGCTCCACCTTCTCCTGATGCTACCTTTTATGAAATTAAGCCTGCTTTGTTGAATCTTGTGATGAGAGAGCAATTTTCTGGTGCTAGTTCTGATGATCCTGCTGCCCATCTCAATAGCTTTGTTGAACTTTGTGAGATGCAAAAATATAAGGATGGATATGGAGATATTATTAAGATCAAGCTTTTTTCCTTTCTCCTTGAGAGGAAAAGCTAAAGAATGGTTGCTATCCTTGCCTAAAAATAGTATTGATTCTTGGACTAAGTGTAAAGATGCTTTTATTGGAAAGTATTATCCTGCTGCTAAGATTATATCTATGAGAAGTGACATTATGAAATTTAAACAACTTGATAGTGAACATGTTGCTCCATCTTGGGAAATAATGAAACCTTTGGTTAAGAATTGCCCCACTCATGGACTCACTGCTTGGATGATTATCCAGACTTTTTATGCAGGTTTGAACTTCTCCTCAAAAAATCTGTTGGATTCAGCTGCTGGAGGTACCTTCATGGGCCTCACTTTGGGTGTTGCAACAAGGCTCCTTGATAATATGATGGTTAACTACTCTGAATGGCACATTTAGAGAGCTCCACATGGTAAGAAGGTAAATTCTGTTGAGGAAACTTCCTCTTTGAGTGAAAAGATTGATGTTATTATGGCTATGCTTGTTAATGGGAAAGGTCCTCTAGATCCTAATAGTGTTTCCTTAGCCTCCTTGGTTGCTCAAGAAGAGCAAGTTGATGTAAACTTCATTAGAAACAAAAATTTCAACAACAATGCTTATAGGAATAATTTTGGTAGCAACAACAATTATAGGCCTTATCCTCCCAGTGGAAATGCTTATCATGGTAGATCTGGAATGCCTAGTGAAGAAACGATTATAGAAGTAGAGAGATCCACTAAGAATTTTATGCAGATGCAATATGAGCAAAATAAGATATTCACTAAAACTATGGAGGAACAATCTATTATCTTGAAAAACATTAGCCATCAGCTTGAGAATCTTAATAGAGAAATTCCTAGTTTACAGTCAAAAATTTTGAGTATTGATAAAAATATATCCTCTTTGTCTGAAGCTCAAACTTCCTTGATTAATAAAATGGCTGCTAAATCCGAAACTATGGAAAGTACCTTTGCTGCCACTCATGCCATACAAGTTACTATTGATGAAAATGTTAGCCTATTAGCCCAACTTCATGCTAGGTGGGAAAGGGAAGCTAAAATTGATAGAAACAATAGTGTGTGCACCATCACCACTAAACCACAAGTAGTCCCTATTCCTCCTCCTACTATGCCTAAGCCTATTGAGCCTACTACTAGTGATGCTAAGTTTGACTTTGATATTGAGTTGCAATATTTCTGAAGTGATTATGTTCCTACAAAAGCTTGCTAGAAGTCCTGATGCTAGTGATATGCATGTTGCTTTTACTAAACACATTATAGATGCTCTTGTTAAGATTAAGGAAGAGAAGCTAAAACACAAAGCTTCAATTCCTAGGAAAGTAGAAGATAGTTGGGAACCCATTATTAATATACAAGTGAATGACTTTGATCTCAAAGCTTCATGTGATATTGGTTCTAGTGTCTCTATTATGCCTAGGAAGATTTATGAAATGCTTGATTTGCCACCATTGGAAGATTGTTATTTAGATGTCCCACTCAATGATAATGCTAAGAAGAAACTCATGGGGAGTATTAATGATGTTCTCATTATGGTTAACAATGCTTATGTCCCTGTTGATTTCTATGTTGTGGATGTTGAATACAATGCTCCTTGTCCTATTACTTTGGGAAGACCTTTTCTTAGAACAGTTGGTGCCATCATTGATATGAAAGAAGGGACCATTAAATATCATTTTCCATTCAAGAAAGGTATTGAAAACTTCCCTATGAGGAGATAGAAGTTGCTTTTTGCTCCTCCTTTGAAAGCAAGGTTTGATGTTAATGCTTCCTCATTTGAAAATACTTGATTCTTCTTGCTTCTTGTGCCTAACTTAAAGGCGTTAAAGAAAAGTACTTGTTGGGAGATAACCCAAGAGTTTCCTTGAGTCTTGGAAGTTATTACTTAGGTAATGACCTCTCCTTATCCTTTTTGTTTGCTTTTTGTGCCAAGAATGACCTATAATGAGAGGGAAGTAAGATTTGGAGAGTTGTTGTCCCGAAACAGATTTCTGTCCTCCACCATTAAAATTCGTGAGGAGTCTCTATAACTCGAATTGAGCTCAGAATTTACGAATAAATCCCCAGTATGTTAGATACTTTCGTTAGTTCAACACGTTTTGATTTAAGCAACAAAAGAGTTTCGAAAAAATCGGTTTCTACCTGCTGTTCTGTTTTGACAGATTTCTGCCATTATTTGCATTTGCTTCTTATTGATTCCTTTTTGAGTTCTCTTTTGGGGAATTGAGCTTTATGAAGGAGTTGCTACAGTAGCTTGTGTTTTTAGTGAAAAGCCTTGCTGTTCCAAAGCTTTGCCAGAGGTCTAATATCTTTTGAGTAAACTAATGTTGCTAATGAAGGTTGTGTGAAGTTTTGTATGAAGGAAAAATTTCAGGTGTAGAGAGGGAATGATGCAATGAGATGAAGAATGGACAAAAGCTCAATCTTGGGGATGCCACCCCGGTGTCATCCCAAGAAATATACAAGAGGTACAAGCGTCAAAGCTTGGGGATGCCCAAGGCATCCCCTTCTTTATCAATAAAAAGATCAGGTCTGTTTAGACACTTCATTTTTATTGTTTCATGCACAGTTGTGTTGTTCTTGGAGCATATTAGTTTTTGTTTGCTTTGCTTAGGTTGTTTAGTTTGCTTGAATAAAGTAGTTTGGACCCCTGTTCTCGCTGTGTTGTTTTGCAAATAAGTTGCTTGGTGTTGGAAAGGAGTAGTAAGTTCTTGCTTGAAAGTGCAAGAGGAGCCTGCATTGACTGTGACTTAGACTTTAGCATGACATGCTAGGTGTTGTTTTAACCTTATGCTTAGTTATTACTGCTGTAGCATGTATTTTTCCAAACAATTGGGATTGCTTAGTGTGCCTTGAAGAAATTATGCGTTGTTTTAGCATGCAAAAAGCATAGTATTGTGGTATTCTCCTTTGATGCTTTGCTTGGATTGACTTGGCACATGCTCACACCATGTTATGACTATGAACAAGTCACCATAGACTCTATAATCATTTAGTCCTTGACTTGTAGTACCACTCTATGCTTTGATTAGTAATGCTTTATTGCTCTGCATGATTATGGCCATTATTGCTCTCTTAGTTGGTTGCTCCCAGTCTTTTGCTAGCCTCCCCTTGTATGAGTAAGCTCTACTCATGATTCCAACTCCCAAGAAACCAAGTTATTCCAAAGTGTCCACTATAAACTCCTACGCATGGTGCGTTACAACATTCCAAGTATATTCTTGTTTTCAGATATCTTCCAATTAAAAAATATTTTGTTATGTGAAAATTTAGTGATTAAAGCCCTCACAAACTTGATGGCACACTTTATATTCTTTGCCCCTAATAAACTTGAACCATTGTGTCATCTATGTTGTATATTCTTGCGCTTATACGTTGGAATTAGCAGAACCGTGCTGTCATGGGGAACGTTTTCAACATTGCACTTGTACTTTGTACTCAGTTGATATCATGCTATTTTGTCTATGGATGTCACCGGTGTGAAATAAAGAGGTAACTTGTAAGTCCATGGAGTTTGTATTCTGTGTTAGAGAAACGCCTCGGCCGCTAGCCTAAGCCATGCCTAATCATGGTGGAAACTTGCAGCATCACCATAGCGAGCTATCTATGAAGCATCCTCAATAAAAAGCTATGCATATGGTAAATAAAAAGATTGCTGAGATGCTCATTGTCTGCTTGCCTTATCATTTTGGTTATGGGAAAGCTCCTATACCATGTGCAAGGGGTACCCGTTGGCGGTTCTCATTGATATGCAAATACTTACAATGACAAGAACTTACAGGTGACTAAAGTTGAGTAGCATGAGGTGTGGCCCTCGTATTCAAGGGACTTGAGATTGCCAACTTATACTTCGTCAAGCATATACTCCATAGTTTGTTCACTTTAACCTTAATCACTTCAAGATGCTTATGACATGGGCAATGAGGGCTGAAAGCTAACAAGTACCATAACTTTTGGAAGCTCTTTTTGAAACTTGAAGTCCCTTCTTCCTTTATAAAAGGCCTTTCTTCCACCATTATTTGAGTCTCCACCTTCTACCTTTAGGCACCATTAATAGAGCATAGTTGTCATTCTGTGTGCAGTGTCCCAAAACTTATTGGTTGATGCATATTGTGATATTACTTGTTTTTGTGCTATTTGTTTCTAGTCACCCTTGTGAACTTTGAAGGTGTCCTATGCATATATTTGCTACTCTATGAGGGACAAGTTGGTTACCACTATGTTATGTTTTCTGTATGTGAAATAAACAAACGTTTTTCAATGCATGTTATCCGTGATCTTTGTTTGTAGACTTTCATGTTGCATGCATAGTTACTATGTCCTATTGTTAGAACTCCATCTTTCATGCACATGTTTAGAGTTCTTTGATCCCAGCTTTCAATGCTTGCAGATGGTTAGATCTTTATTGTGAGGGTGCATGTCACCTAAAAAAATATTCTTTTTATCACTTACCTACTAGAGGACGAGCAGGAGGTAAGCTTGGGGATGCTTGATACATCGGAAACGTATCTATAATTTTTCATGCTCCATGCTTGTTTAGTATCTACTTTTCTTTGCTTTGTTTATACTTTGAGGTGATTTTTACATGTTTTCTGGTACTAACCTATTAACAAGTTGCCACAGTGCCAGTCGCCTGTTTTCTGCTGTTTTTGGTTCCAGAAAAGCTAGTAAGGAAATATTCTCGGAATTGGATGGGACAAACGTCAAAGTCAATAACTTTCCGTGGGGAACAAGAAGTCAAGAGGGGAGAGGGAGAGGCATGTCAAGGCAACCACACACCCCCTAGGCGCGGGTGGGCCCTGCCCTGCTCCTAGGAAGGGTGTGGGGCCCCTGGCCACCGCCCCGACCTCCCCCTTTGCCTATAAGAATCCCCTGGTGTAGAAACCCTAAGGAACCGATCAATATTCCAAAAAACCTTCTGTAGCCGCCGCCACCTTCGTCCCTAGATCAGGGGGGGTCTGAAGTTCTTCCCGGCACCCTGCCCGAGGGGAGATCATCCTGGAGGACTTGTATCCAGTATGATGCATGAGTAGTTCCATCTTGGACTATGGGTCCTTGTAGTAGCTAGATGGTTGTATCTCCTCCTTGTGCTTTCATGTATAGATCTTGTGAGATCCATTCATGATCAAGATCTAATCAATTTGTAATCATGCATGTTGTGTTTACGGGGATCCAATGGATATTGAGATTATTATGTTGGTTTGATTAATGGTTTTGTATTTATGATTCTATCATGTCTATGTTGTTTGTGATCTTGCATGCTCTTCGTTGTTAGTAGCTATCTTGTCCAAGTAGTTGCTAGTGACTCCAAGAGGGGGTATTTATGCTCGATAGTGGGTTCATGCCTCTAGTTTCCAATGGAAGTGACATAAATTTCTTCGGTTGCAGATGTGTTGTTGCCACTAGGGAGAAAACAACGGTCTCTTGTTCATGGAACATGTGGACTGTTTACCTTACACACTTTGCTGAAAGCAGGTTTCTGTTGCTTGCAACTTAATACTGGAGGGGGTTCGGATGATAACCTGAAGGTGGACTTCTAGTCATAGATGCAGTTGGATGGCGGTCTATGTATCTTGTTGTATTGCCCAATAGAATCTCATAAGATCTTTCTGACTAGTAATTGCATTGTTATGCCTTGCTCAGTTCCTATCAATTGCCCTGCTGTAATTTGTTTACTCTTCATGCCATGTTGTTTATCTAAGGAGAGCACCTCTAGTGAACTATGGACCCCGGTCCAATCTCTACCATTGATACATCTTCCACTGTTACTTGTTTACTTGCTGCAAACCACCATAACCTTCCACACCATACGTTTAATCCTTTGTTACAGCAAACCAGTGAGCTTGACAACCTCACTGATTCGTTGGGACAAAGTCTTGAGTTTGTGTTGTGCAGGTCCCCATGTTGTTTGCAACACCTGTGTGACGTTTCCTTCCTCCTTCTGGTTCGATAACCTCGGTCTCAACTGAGGGAAAACTTACTGTTGTGCTCTTCACACCCTGCGCTTGGGATTACCAACAAAGTGCCACGTCGAGCACCGTCAGAGGTCCTTGTTCGCTTCTACAAGGAGATCAGTCCAAAAGGCGTTGCCCTTGACGACGTCGACTCCCTAGAGGAAGCCTTGGCGGGTGATGCCCCTACGAGCTACAAGAGGGCGCAGAAGGGTGTGGGTGCCACCATGGGGCTGGCGATAGCGGTGGCATTGGGCACGCAGCTGGATCTTCAGCAGATCACCTCCAGGATGTCGACGGCAGCGGATGGCACTGAGGTAGCGTTTGCTCCATTCGCCTCCTGTTGCATGAACTTTGGCCCAAAGCTGATTGACCTCCTGGCCGCATATGCGCTGGAGCAGCAGCGGGCGGCCAAGGCTAGGGTCTCGGAGTTCAAAGCTGCTCTGGATGCGGCTGCCTAGGTCTTCTGCATCATAGTAGTAGTATTTTGATTTTTCTTTGCTCGTGCGCATGTAATGCTTCATGCTGGATAAGTTTACTCTACCACGTGGTGGTTAATTTATGTAAATATAAGTGTCTCTTTTGACTGCTATCAAATGCCTTGATTTTTATACTCTGCTACTTGTACACCCTTAGGGTCCTTCAAGTGCTGAATCGGTGCTTGCACCTCTTGCTTTGGATGGTGACCGTCCACCGCCGAGTGAGGCATCATAGTTGCCTCTGCTACGCGATCGCATACGAAGCCTAGAGAAGGATGTTCTCATGATCCATGGTCATGTGGACGTTTGGAAACCCAAGACCGAACGGGCCGTTGCGAGAGAAGAATTTCTCCTTGAGGAATTGCGGCAAATCGGCGAGCAACTATAGTGTAAGTCTTTATGATCCTCTTGTTCTTTTCGATTGCGCCGGACCTTCATGTATTCTCATCCGCTGCTTCTGCATGTAGTTGTGAATCTTCTTCCGAAGGAATAGAAAGAACGTGTTGCGATTCGAATGAATTGCTTAATGCAACAGGAGTTGGAGGCTGGCGGCTTTTTCTGGATGGACTGCTCGGATTGTTCTCGCAAGAGTTCAAGACCGCATTCATCAAGTGCTTTGGGTGCGGAAACGCGCGAGGTCGTCATTCGCAGCAATCTGGGCCACAATGTTTCCATTGGATGCAGCTCCCTCCAGCTTCTTGGGGTTGCTTGGAAAGTTTCGCGATACGAGCGTCGTGAAGGATCTTGTGTGTCATCAGCTGGTGGCAGGTGTGAAGGCAACCCTATCACTTGTTCGGTTGCATCATCGTGATGTTGTCCTGGCGGAGATAGCAGCTGGGCCGCCCCCTCCTCCGGATGGTATGGCCTAGGACATGCGTCCGCATTATGCGGCAGTGGCGCAACATGCTGAAGAAATCGTAGATGTTTTCGAGGAGCGGACGAACGTCCTGCTCCAGCATGGTTGAATCCTATAAATAGAAAACAGAACAATGTAAAGTCTGTATATTATCGGGTGGCTTTGGCGCCCTTGTATATTTGTATGTATTGGCACACAGTGCATTGTTTGACTATAGGTTGTGCATGTACTTTTTGTTAGCCTAACATGATTAGCTACTTAGGGTTTATGTGTTGTTGTCAATCGACGAAGTCGTAAGGTGAGGCGCATCCCCCGAGCATTTTTAATGATGTAAATGTATGTAAGAGAGAAATTTTTGGCCAAGAGACTTATCTTTTATTCATCATAATGTAGGAGGTACAGTGTTCGGCTGAGTATCCTGGCCGAATAGCCTTATTGAAAGTAAAATACAACTAAGGGTAGAAGCGTCGTAGCTGTGCGACGTTCTAGGGTTTGGAGTATTCGACTCTAGACTCGACCTCCTTTAAGAGATAGGCGCTACCTGGGATTACTTCGGTGACTAAGTAGGGTCCTTCCTAGGGTGATTCGAGCTTCAGGTGCCCCTTCTGCTTGAGTCGCAGGATGAGGTCTCCTTTGACGAAGGATCTTGGGCGCAGCCGACGACTGTGGAAGTTGCGAAGGCTTTGTTGGTACACCGTCGAACGGGCTACGACTATGTCTCGAGCCTCTTCCAGCGTGTCGACGGCGTCTTCGAGTGTGGCTGTTGATTCGGCTTCGCTATAGGCAATGACCCGGGGCCTTGTAGCATATCTCGGCGGGCAACATGGCTTTGGCTCCGTGCACCATGAAGAAGGGCGTGTATGCAGTTGAGCTGTTTGGCGTTGTGCGCAAGCTCCAAAGAACGGAGGGTAGCTCGTCTGCCCAGGCTCCCTTAATCATTTCGAGTGGGCGTAGCAGCCGCTTCTTGGTACCATTACCGATGAGACGGTTAGCCTTTTTGACCTGCCTGTTGGTCTGTGGATGCGACACTAAGGCGTATGTGAGGTTGATGCCAAGATCTTCGCAGAAGTCACGGAACTCCTTCAAGGTGAAGTTCGAGCCGTTGTCGGTTATGATGCTATGGGGCACTCTGAACCAGTAGACAATGGACTCAAAAAACTTAACGGCGGCGGCGCTTTGGTTAGTGACAGGCATGGCCTCAATTCATTTTGTGAAGTTGTCGATTGTCACTAGGAGGAAGACATGCCCTCCTGGCAAGGACTTTGGCAGCTTGTTGATCATGTCGAGTCCCCACTGGGCGAAGGGCCAGGCCAGTGGTATGGGCGCAACTCTGATCCTGGTGCGTGCGGCTTGTCTGCGTACCTTTGGCATGCATTACACCTCTGTACAATGTCTTTGGCGTCGTTCATCGTTGTTGGCCAGTAGAAGCCAGCTCGCAGAGCCTTGGCGAAGAGGGCACGACTGCCCGTGTGGTGGCCGCATATGACTTCATGGATGTAGAGGAGGATGCTCTTCCCGTCACTGTTGGTGACACATCGCTGGAGCACACCCGAAATGTTGCGCTTGTACAACTCGCCATTAATGATGGTGAAGGCCTTTGATCGGTGGGCGATCTGCCGGACTTCCGTTGGGTCCTCAGGCAGATGCTTGTCCACTAGGTACTTGACGTACGGCTGAGTCCATGTTTGTTCGAATGCCATGACCTACATGAGGCTCACCAGTTCGACATCCGTATCGAGCTCTTCGGGTCCTTCGGCTTTCTTGGGTGGCGCAGTCCCCGAGTGTCTCACGGCTTCAGTTGCATCCTACGGGAATTTTTGCTTGATTGAGGGAACACAGATATGTTCGAGAAACACACCTTGTGGTACTGGGGCGCATGTGGAGCGATGTTGGCGAGCTTGTCAGACTCTTCATTGAATTCCCTGCCAACATGTCGAAGCTCGCAGCCGTCAAAGTATTCTTCGAGTGTGTGGCACCCCAGATTTTACAGTCCGGGAATACCCGTTATGCCTGCAATTCACATTCCCATGATTAGTGAGCCGTGATCATAACCGACAAGTATCCTTACAACATCCATAATTAACGAATACAAGTACTTACATTAATGCCATTATGGCGATACAACAACAATAGCGGAAGTCTTCCAGCACAGATCCCATGTCATGCCTTAACCTACAGGCGACTGACTGGGAAGACGGCCTAGCTCGCATAGACGTCAACAATCTCCATTGTTCCTCTTGTTTCTGAAAAAATCTGGCCAAGTAAATAGCCAGGGACAATGTCGGTGAGTACTTTGAATGTACTCGCAAACCACCTTAAGAGTAATATAATAAAGGATATGCAACAAGGCTGTGGTAGGATGGCTCCATGAGAGGTTCTTTTATAAATCCGTTTCTCTTATAGATATAACATGTCTCTATATCTTTGTTGAAAAACTTTTGTAAAACAGTTTGGAAACCTTTTTGAAAAGTTTTAAGAAAACACTAGGATTGGGTCACCCATTTGTTTTTTCCTTCCGGTCATCTCATGACCAAACTCCTTCCTCCTTTTTCCGACCATCCCATGTTCAAAACATTTCCAAGCCATTACTTTTCCGAAGTCCTTTTTGAAAATCAAAACCATTACCCGCTGTATAGCCGCCAACACAACCGTCCATGACCGAGGACTCGGCTATTCGAATAGATTTACACTCTACAGAGGTTGTACACTGTACCCACACCATTCGATTACCCGTCCCTGATCTACACCGATCGTGGGTCGAATAACCGATCAAGACCTTCTGAATGCCCTCTCCGATACAAGTGCCTATCCTATGAGGTTAACCCCGTCAACACCGGGACGCTCTATATATTAACCAGCCAATCGGAGCGCGTTTTGCACCTTGACGGGTGGGCGCTTTCAATGAGAGGCTCATAGTATCGCGTGGAGGCCCGTAGACCCTTTGTTCCTTCTCCCGGTTGATGCTACGCATGGATCGTTGGACAAAGAAGGCCCACCCTCCGGGGATTGTTTACCCCTGTAGTAGTGTGAGGCACCTATACCGGATTAGTCAAACTTCCAGCCCCGTCCCATTCTAGAGTAATATGGTTGCACGGGTTAATTGTTACAGCATAATAAACTGTACAACCAGCGTGTTTTCGTAAACATTTTTCCTCCATATGTTGCCGGACCATTTTGTAAAACCAAACCTTTCTCATTTTCCAAACCACTTGGTAGGCCGAGCCTCACCAAGGTTTTTCTCATAAACATTTTTGTAAATCTTTTCCCGGGGTCTTCCATCCTACACTTTTGTTTAGGCATAAAAGAGGGTCTCCAAGGGGTTATGATGTTAAACACCATCTACCATACTAAAGGAAGGTAGGTATCATACAAGTGGGTTGTACCTAATGGTACTAAGGGGGTAATTATTTGGGGGAGCCAAACATTTCCCCATATAAAGTATACTATAGTAAAATCAATGCATTTTGCATAAATGAGTAGATAAAACATGCATAGATAAAGTGATAGGACAAGGTGTATGAGCAAGAAGGTGGCTTTCCTGTGACCAGTGAGATGTCCAGTGACTTCTTTGGAATACCAGAAAACCAATAATAATAAGGATAATCCCACTGCTTCCTTCTTCTCAGCATCTCACAAATGCAACTATCGCCGTTATCGAGCATACATGCAAACAAACAATACCACATTCAGTACGAGGCATACAAACATCAAACCATACATCAAGCAAATGATAATTACATGATATACATCAGTAGGATGTTGGATGGTTGGTTGATAAGATTGGGAGAAGATTTGGAGGTATTAGGTGAAGGATCCCTTTTGGTTTAAACTACCTATAAGGAGATTTTGACCAAGGACTTGATCTGTATGATATCATTGTATAAAAATGACACCATCAGATAGGTATTTATAAAATTAAGCCAATAAAAGTGGTTTCACTATTTTAGCAAATTCCCTTGGTTTATAGTGGATTTTATAGTGAATAAAGCTCTAGTTTTAGGAAATAATTCACCAGAACTTCTCTTGAGTTCCAAAAATTATTTCCTTGGGTGATTAGGTATTACTTAGTGGACTGAATCAGGAGGAGTTGGTTTCACCTCAATACAGTTATCAGAATGCCCTTGGGAAATTCCCAAAGACAATACTGGCTGGGATTTGTTGTTTTCATCATATTTATTTTACAGAATATTTTTAGTTGACTCCTAGGAGACATGTTAGGTAATGGAAATACCTTTTTTTAGAAATTGGAATCAACCTTTTTGGATTTACAGAGCTACTATAAAGTTTTTATTAGTGATTAAACCATGCACAAAAGAGTTTAATTCACCAAAATTTAACAGAGATTCATAAACTTATGAGCTACTGGGTTATAAAATATATGGTTATGTGTGTTTAGGGGGAGTTGTAATTATGTCAAAATCTCATTTGGTTTGACCGAGACAATTTACTAAAAAAGATAGTCTCAGATTTTGATATTTTTTTCAACTGAATTCTAGGAAGCAAAATAAGGTGGGGCTAGTGGGACATGAAAGGTATGGCTTATACCTTTCAGTAACAATTGGATTTACTATATTTGGAGATACCAAACTTTCTGGAGAAATTATTTAGTGCACTGGGCAGATCTGAGTATGTGATTTATATTTTGGTGCAAAACTTGGTCTGCATGTTAGGAGCGACATTAGTGCATCTAACAAAATTTAGATATCGACCAAAGGGGTGGTTTTACATTTTGATTTGTATTAAAACTGAGCAGCTATTAAGCATATCTAAAATAATCGAGAAAGAAAAAGGGAGGGGAGAGGGTACGGGCCAGATCCGGACCTCACAGGGCCGCAACGCCACTCAGCCGGCCCAACTAGGCCAGATCCTGGGCGGGGCGAAGTTTGAAGCTGACGGGAGGGACCCGTCTATCGGCGAGGGGCCAGCTGTGAAGGGGTATCTGGATATCTTGGTCATTGGATCAGACGGTGATCGACGGTGCTGGCTCGTCTTCTCCCTCGCAAATGGGAGAGCCGGGAGGAAACCCTAACCAACGACGGCGGCGCCTGGGGAGGCTTGCTGGGGCCTCGGGAGGCGACAGCGAGGATGCAAGACGAAGCGGTGCATGCCGACGAGCTCAGGGAGGGGCGGCATGGGGGTCTTGGCGTTGGGAGCAGCCTGTCGTGGAGGCGTCCGAAGCGAGCTCGTCGGTGCTCGCCGGAGCTGCTGCTGTGCCCTTTCCTGCGCAAGAGAAACCATATGGGGGAGGGTAAGAGGACGTAGAGGAGGGAAGGGGAGCTACATGCAGAAGGAGAGGAGCTCGGGAGAGTGAGTCTTGCTCATTTTTTAGGGGGAGGCCGAAGCTCTTCTCCCTTTCATCCTCGAGCAGAGCAGGGCAAGGGGAAGGGAGAGGGTGCTCTGGGAGGTGAGAGGGAGCAAATGAACAACGAGGGAAGGCTGGGTGGCCTCTGGCCTATTTAAACCTAAGAGGAATGGGGTAGGATGGAAAATGTCCATGGGGAGCATTGAGGGAGTGCTGGCCAGGGATAGCGCTATGTGGGTGGTGGAGTGGGTCCTACTGGTGTGCTCTGGTCAGGCAGAATGGGTGGAGTGATGGGGTGTAGCAGCTGCAAGAGTTTTGAATGGCATGAAGGGACATGACCCTTGTCCCTCTTATAAACAAGCACACAGGACAAGAGGAAAGGTGGTGGGGTGCTGTAGTGCTACAGTGATGTCGACCAGGGGAGGGTGGAGTTGTGTTGTGCAAGTTTGCAAGTGGTGGAGAGGGGTTTGGGTTGGTTTAGATCAAGCTTTGCTTGGTTTTGCAAACTTGATCAATTTGGGGCTTGTGAAGGAAGTTGAATAATTTGCATATGGCTAGGTGGGTAAAAGTTACTGGTGTGTGTATGGGGTCATTGCATAACCCTAGGAATTATTTGGGATTTTTCTAATGATTAAAACCCCATTTAGTTGTATTTATTCAAAAAGTGCAGAAGTAGATTATGGAAGCTACGATGATAATTTTATATTGTACAAGCTTGGTTTTTGATGTGATATGGTCCTAAATACCATAGCACACCTTGGATAATTTTATTGGGATTTATTGAGGTGGGGAAGTATTTTTAGGGAATTATTTCTTGTTTCTTCCATTTAAGAAAATGGCAAAAATAAATAATAAAGCATATCAAAAATATTTATTTTTGAGTTGGAAAGATGGAATATGATATATATGCATCAAATGTGCCTTGAGTTGGCAAGGTGATTTGGGTAAAAACAAACTTGCCTTTATAGACAAGGTTGTTGAGAAATTGGTAAATAAAAGGAATAGAATAGTTTAATAATCCAAATAATTTTGGGAATTATTTGGGGATGCTTATATCCAAGGTAGATGATGTAAACTTGATGTAGGCATAAAGGTCAACCTTGGTTTTGAAGAAAAGTGGTGAAAAGGATGGAAACTAGATTTGGGAGGATCTAGGGTTTGGTTATTCTGATGCCACCTAAACAGGGTTTGATTAGGGAGCTCAGAGCTCACCTTGGTACAAGGGTTATATGGATGGGTAGATCAAGTCATATAGATGATCATGGATGCAAGAGTTGGTCTTGGGTGGATTCGAGGTGATCATGATGAGGTGGCAAACTTTGTTGAAAATAAGGCTGCCATATTAGATACATCAGGTAGCCTCCTAAACCATATGGGTTTAAGAAGCAAGGCTTCAATGGAAACAAGTGAAGTGGGGGTTGATAGCTATGATTATTAGATCATAACCAAGCAAAGAGTTGGTCAAGGGGATGTGGCATATAGATGTGAGCTTCTGCCAAAGTATGCAAGATAGTAAGATTCGTAGAAAAGATTATTATCTTGACTACAAAACCATCATGGAGGAGTGGGAATTAAATTGGCTTAGCCAAGGGAAAGAATAGTATTTGGTAGTACTAAAGATATACTACAAAATGGTTCAGGTACATTCTTAATAATGCACATAGGTTGGAAAAGGTAGAGCTCCAAAGATGGTATCTAGATAAGAAATCCAGACTTAGCCATTTTGGCAGATTTGGGGTTTTAGACTAGAGTGCAAGTGTAGATGATTTTGAGAGGATGCTAGGTTCCAAACTCATAATCAAAGAGATAATGTTGAAGTAATAACTAACTAGATAGGATTCATGTTTATATTGGGTCTCCACTGAATTGGAAATCATCAAGAGGGACTATCCCTGGATTGAGCTGATTTTGGGATGAGAGGGTCACTTGAGTGGCTTAGGATAGATCCAGACTTGGATTCTTGATAGGGGCTTGATGATCACAGCAAGGATTGGGTCCTAAGGGGTGATATACTAGATTAGCTCACTCTAGTTCCTAAGCAAACAAGGCAATCAGCAGATCAAGTCAATTCATTAGACAACAGATCAAGGCAATTCATCAGACAGCAGATCTAGGCAATTTATCTTATTACTTATCTAACCACTACTAGGGTTACCATCAAGCCTATCTTGAGGTAAGAAGGGGTATGTTGAAAGGGGTTTTGCTTTTAAGTAAGATAGGTACCATCTTGGTATCTCTACCAAGATTGAGATGAAAAGGTTTTAATAAAGGTTTTGGAAAAGCCTAGAGATAAGAGTAGTTGAAGGTTCTGTCTTGAAAACATAACTAGCAAGGTGGCCCTCGCAAATGCGAGGGCATCATCTTTTGCTTGTTTTTGTAAATGGCAACATTGTCCTTAGAGAGTGAGAAGACTAAGAAAAAAAAGTAGATTAATGGTCATTGAAATGATGCTATAGAAAATAACAAAGTCTATATTCACCACTCATATTAAATAAATACCACACGTGTGCAACATATCATTAATTATCTTTCATTTTGTGTATTGAATATCATTCCAAAAACACTATATTACCATACGTGTCAATTTTCCATAATTAAAATGGTATATACAATTAAGTTCATTTAGTGAGCTAGGTGGTAGTTCTTATGTGATGTAAGATCGATACATAATATAAGTTGAACATTCAATTTCAAATAATTAGTGTTCACTTGCGCACTAACCATACAATGTTTAGATATCTCTAATCCAATATAAAACAACTTGCTTCATAAAGTAAAATAGAAATAAATTTATCAAAGTCAATATACATATTGACTAATAATAAGTATATTAATTTTACCTTGATTTGATCTTTCTACCTCTTGTTTGTCTAGTTGTTTGTAAAATACACGACATTCTCAATAACCAACATTTATTCAAAAGAAATTTGAGAGTCAATTTACATATTAATAAATTTTGAGAGTCCAAACCCTGACACCAACCTAGTAGTTGGTATTGATACTTGTGTAGTGGTATCATCTCCCTACCTAAAAAGACACATGCCCACTAATCAACGTTCGACCCTCCACCTTCTATGAAAAATGAGTTGATCAATTGCTTTTTTGGCTTTACTCCTTCAAAAACTATACAATCATGATATGTTGTTTAGAAAATTCACGCAATCTTTCGAACATGATGAGTTCAAGTTATGTAGTTAATAACTATTTAACCCGATACACGCTGGATAGATCTATTGTTTGTGATATGTTCATGTATGGTTATGATGATCTTACTCTCTATGATTTTCTTAACTACAACTATGAAAATCTATTGACTCGTGATTTGTTCTAAAACAATTATGATGATATCTTAGTATTGATCATGTTAAGTATTATTACAAATATCAACTATTTTTATGTGCTAACAAAAATAGGACCGCTAAGTTGATTATGAGATGCTTTGCTTTTCTGATAACTTATGGCATCTCTCTTCTCTTTTCCATATTTTTACTTTAAGATAGAGTTTGTTTGTGATATGAATAGTTAAATTTGTCACGATATATTAGCATTATTGTGTTTCTGTGCAATTATCAGTATCTATTGGTCGTGGTCAATTAATAAAAACTGGTCAATGATGGACGGATATTTGCATTTTAAGATAATTTGATTTTTCCTATTGTATTGTGTTTAATTTGTATGCTTGCCAAAAGTAGTATTTTGGGGACGTGACAGATTGACATAATGAGGTTTAAATATTGTTTGTAGGAATAAGTAATGGGTTGAGTATGTGATTGTATGGTTTAGAAGATTGTATAAGAATAATATGATTTCATGTGTTTGTATTCTTTTTTTTCATGTGTTTGTATTCTCATTGGTGTTTGTAAGGATGTTAATTTTTCTTATGTTACTGCAAAACCATTTTGTCTTTTTCTCATAAAAATAAGATGTACAATGACATGAGTAGTTCATGAAAGAGCCTAGCCGCCTCTTTTGACGTTGGAAATTACCTATCGCCTAGAACCTCTTCTCTCCCCTTGTCTTCCACTAAAATGAGATCATTTCAGTTCCTGTCTAATTTTCTTCATCTTCGACAATGTGTCTCCACACTTTAGTTTAGGTATATTACATAAGTGCGATCTTCATGAAATGTCTTCATGGTTGAGATGGCGTTGTAAGAAGCAGAAGCTCTATCAATGCCTTCATCTAACTCTTGGTGTTTTCATAGTTGAGCCGTTTATAGTCTATATGGAACCACCGGTTCTTATAGATTGTCCTTTATCATTGTCTTTGTCTTGGCGGTTTGGCGATCGAGTGGATGTTAGATAGGCTGTCTTGCGAGGAGCGTGTCCTAGGCACCACTATCTCGCTCTTCGACAGCTTCTGATTTCTTTGAAAACCTATGAGGTAAATTTAAGGGTTCACGAACTTATGTACAAATCATTACTTTTGAATCCATAATTTATATCTTCCTATCAAAGTGGCACCACATCCAATTGTACTGTACCCATATGTCTAAACAGACACGTGTAATTAAGCTAAAATCAGATCGTATTAATCAACCTTTTTTTTGAAAGAGTATTGATCTGTTGTTTATTTCTGGAACACTACATACCACTGAACATTGGAGTTTTCCTTTATGATCGATCCGTTTTGGACTTCTAAAGCTAGCTTCCCATAGGTGTATGACGATGAGCTTTGGACTTTTTAAATCACCGATCTGTTTTGGAGTGAGCTCCCTTTGTAATTAAGCAAATTTCAGATCATATTGATCAGCTCTTTTTTTGGAAGAGTTTTTATTTTAGATGGCTGATTTGTTCTTGGCTTCTCGAGCTATTTTCCGTACGGTACATATAATATTGACCAGCTTTGAATTATCTATTTGGAGTCAGTTCACGCCATAATACCATTGGACACGGTTGAGGTAATTTTGACTACTCATACGGAGTTGGTTAGACAAAACATCTTTTTGAGGAATACGGATCTTTTTTATTTTGAGATGGAGGGGTACGGACCTTGACATAGAGTCCTTGAGTTCACGTCTGGTGTGTCACGTAACAGAATTATATGTGTTTCATAACTCTAATTTTCCTAATAAATCCTAGCCACAAATTATACATCCGAGTATTCTAATAATTTAGATGATGTGGATCAACCTGGTGCCTCGAAAAACACCCTTATATTGCTTTTAATATATAATAGATGAGATAATATATAGGTCTCCATAGTTTTGTTGATAGAGACTAGTAAAATCTTTGGTTGTGTCAAGGTCATCTTGGCTCAGGTTTTTGAAATACCAGAACATTTGAGAATATGAAAGATGAACCAAGACATATCTTTTAGAAAGTAGTGTTTGTAACTAGTGTTGAGATGAGGAGTACACAACTAATACACAAACAGTTGCTTGAGCACAAGCAAACAAGTAAGCACACATTGCAAGAAAAAGTTTTTGTTTCCCCCTGATTTTTGCCTTTTGAACAATTAATCAGGGTTTCTGAAATTGGGATGTTACAGACCTTTCCCCCTTAAAATAATCTCGTCCCGAGATTAGGGAGGAGTAGGGTTGGGTGATAACATCCGCTTGACAATTTCAGCGGTGGAGATTATTAGGCGTTAACAAGTTTTACAAATAGCCAACATGGTTAGTTACGGATCTGAGCTGAGGGGCTTCGGATTTTGAGAGTGTAGCTTAAGCGAGTGGAAAAGACGTATTATTTTCCCCTTAGGACAATTCTAGGTAGGTTTAACATCGACGGGGTACTTCCTTCTTGAGGCGAAATGGCGAGTTGAGTCTTCTTTATTCCTTAGTTTCGTGGTTGACTTTTCTCTCTCCAAGGTTTTGATATACCGGGAGGGTTGGCTAGACGGTCGAACTTGGAGTGGAGGACCTTACTGGAGCACTTTCTGATTCGGGAGAAGTGCTGATTGTCGTCCTTCTTGCAGGGTCGATGATTTGGGTTGGGAGGGGTGGTCATTGGAGTTTGGCAGTCTAGGAAACGAGGTCCTTTGGAATGAGGTCGTTCCAGGTTTGGTCTGATGCAACGTCGTGGGTAAAACATGCAAAGAACGACATTACTCTTGCATATCATCCAACAGGGTTCATCCAGAATTTAGCGGATTTGCGCCGACCAATGGCGAACGTACTTGATGCCTTACTAAACAGGTTTCGAGACGATCCATCACTTGCCAGAGTGGAAGAGCAAGTTGGTAGGGTACGAAGGATTATGTTAAGAGTGACCCTTGAATCTTGTAGTTGTCCTCGGGTTGGGTACCAACTTGATTACTGTAGTTACTCGGGGGTATGGGGGACATTCAGCTCTTCAGCGGTGAGGGTCGTGCTTTATTTGATGTTTGCATTGACGAGTGCATATTCTAGGAGTGGTGACTTGAAGAGGGGTGGATACGCGTGAAGGAGGACAGTTCTTCATTCTCTGCCTCGGGGTTTGCAGATTCGGAGGTCCTTTTCGGTGGGTCATCTGTAGCAAAAGCAGAGAGAAAAGGGGGGAGGGGGGCTTCGTGACATCTTCGGAGAAACTCGATGCTTTTGGGTTTCTTTATTCTCCTTGGAGGGTAGCATTGGCGGCGGCGGGTAGTCTTGTTGTCTTAAATCTAAACGTCTCGGTGGTTGGGAGGATCAAGCAGACTCCTGAAGATTGTTGATTGCATCTGTTTCTCTGTTCCTCGGACGAGTCTTGCGGTGGTGATTGGAGCAGTTTCTTGGATTGGATATCTTCTGGTATTATCTTCTCATGGTCAGTCTTCGGTGAATTGAGTGGGAACTCCTGGCATGTCCGCAAGACACTAGGCGAAGATTTCCTAGCCCTTACGGAGGAATCCGACGAGTGTGCTTTCCTATGCGGGACTCAGGTCGTTGGCGATCAACACCGTCTTGAAGGGATCCGTTGGGTGGACCTGCACCATTTTAGTGTTGACTGTGGAGTTGAACGACATATCAGGTGCATTTTTCCTGGTGACTGGGGGCAGACCGTTGTCTATGACCTCATTTAGCCTTGCGAGCTCCTCCCGCGTGCCAAACGATTTGGAGATTCTGTTGAAATCTTTGTCGCAGTTGTCCGACCTAGTGAAGCTTCCTGGGATGGTGATGATTGATACGTCGTAAACATATCTATAATTTTTGATGTTCCATGCTTGTTTAGTATCTACTTTGCTATGCTTTGTCTATACTTTGAGGTATTTTTATACATTTTCTAGGACTAACCTATTAACAAGATGCCTGTTTTTTGTTGTTTTTGGTTTCACAAAAGCTAGTAAGGAAATATTCTCGAAATTGGATGGGACAAAAGCCAAAGTCAATATATCACCGAGGAGAACACAGAGACGAAGGGCGACCGGAGGGGTGCCACAGGGTGGCCACACCCCCCCCACGTGGGGGCCCACCCTAGGCCGCGCCTGGGCAGGGTGTGGGCCCCCTGTCCGCCCTCCTGCCTCCGCTTTTCGCCTATAAAAGCCCCCCGATAACAAAACCCTAAGTACCCGATGAGATCTCTACCAAACAGTCCATAGCCGCCGCCACCATCGTCCCTAGATTGGGGGATCTGAAGCTCTTCCCGGCACCCTGCCGAAGGGGAGAGATCATCCCAGAAGCCTTCTTCATCACCATGCCAGCCTCTGGTATGATGCGTGAGTAGTTCCACCTTGGACTATGGGTCCATACAGTAGCTAGATGGTTGTTTCTCCTCCTTTGTGCTATCATGTTTAGATCTTGTGAGATCCGTTCATGATCAAGATCATCTATTTGTAATCATGCATGTTGTGTTTGTGGGGATCCAATGGATATTGAGATTACTATGTCAAATTGATTAATGATTCTATCTTGTCTTCTTGATTGTTGATTCTATCATGTCTGTATTGTTTGAGATCTTGCATGCTCTTTGTTTCTTGTAGCTATCTTGGCCAAGTAGATGCTAGTGACTCCAAGAGGGAGTATTTATGCTCGATAGTGAGTCCATGCCTCTATTGAATCTGGGGAAGTGACAGAAATCTCTAAGGTTGTAGATGCGTTGTTGCTACTAGGGAGAAAACAACAATCTCTTGTTCATGGAACAATTGTATTGTTTACTTTACACACATTGCTTAAAGCAGTTATCCGTTGCTTGCAACTTAATACGGGAGGGGGTTCGGATGATAACCTGAAGGTGGATTACTAGTCATAGATGCAATTGGATGGCGGTCTATGTACATTTTTGTAATGCCCAGTCGAATCTCATAGGATCATGAATTTCTAGTATTGCATTGTTATGCCTTGCTCTGTCCTATCAATTGCCCTGCTGTAATTTATTTACCTAGCATTTTATGTTGTTTATCTTAAGGAGAACACCTCTAGTTAACTGTGGACCCCTGTCCAATATTTACCATTGATACATCATCCACTGTTACTGTTTACTTTCTTTAAGCTACCATTACCTTCCACACCATACGTTTAATCCTTTGTTTTCAGCAAACCGGTGAGATTGACAACCTCACTGTTCATTGGGGCAAAGTCTTGAGTTTGTGTTGTGCAGGTTCCTAGTTGTTAGCAACACCTTCGGGCCGTTTCCTCCCTCCTACTGGTTCTATAACCTTGGTTTCATACTGAGGGAAGACTTACTGCTGTGCTCATCATACCTTTCTCTTGGGGTTTCCCAACAAAGCTCTAAAGTGATCTGAGCCACATCAATGATACCGCTAGGTCCTGGCATCTTCAGTAGGAGGTACGCGTAATGTGGCACTACTAGGAATCTTGCGAGTGCCACGCGTCCGAGGATGGCGTGGTACTGTGAGGGCCAGTCCACCACTTCGAACTCAATACGCTCATGCCTAAAATTGTCGGGCTTGACGAAGATGACGTAGAGCCATATTTTGCCTAGGGGGTATATGCCCTTACCTAGGACGATGCCGTGGAACATCGTGTCCGACGCTTCTAAGATGCATAGAGGAATCCGCATAGCTGCGAGTGTGCTGGCGAACATCAGGTTGATGCCGCTGTCGCCATCCATAAAGACACGGCTCATTTCAAATCCTTCAATCTGGGCCTCGAGCACTAGGGCAGAGTGACCTGGGCGAGGTATCTGGCGCGAGTGATCCGAATGATCGAATGTGATGCATGACTCTAAGCCGCTGAGGTACTCAGGTATGGCTGTCAGGGAGGTGATGGCCAAGTTGACCTGGCGGGTGATCTTCTTCTGCATCCTGTTGGTTGGGCACCCCTTTTGTATCATCAGGGATCCAGAGGTGAGGGATCCAGAGGTGGAGGATATTCTGGGCTGGTGCAGCCGCAGGCTGCACGGGTGCTCCGGGTGGAGGAGGTGGAGCGTCGTGTGCGATAGCTCCTGGAGCAGGGGCGAATCCTGGGTTCACCGCTTACCATCCTGCTTGTGGTTGGCCTTCCTCTTACGATCTTGCTTGTCGATGTAGAAGTGGATGGTGCAAGGACCCGACAACTTTTCGAATGCGGACAACCCATCGTCACGGTTGCGGCATTGCCATGTTTGTGTGGGTCTCCCACCGTTGCAATACCCACTGTTGTGGTTGCCATTGTCGTGGCGATTGGCATAGACAGCCGAGACCATGTCGACCTCTTCGCGATCGTCGTAGACGCGTGTTCTTCTCTTTTCGCGGCGATCGCGCTTGTGGCCGAAATCATCTTCGTCATCCGAACATGCTCGGTTCATGGCATCCTCGCCATCGGCCCAGCGATTCGCGATGTCCATCAGATGATCGATGGTCTTGGGCTTGACACACCCAAGCTCTTCTTTGAATTCTCGGCGCCTTACGCCATAGTTGAAAGCGTCGATTGCCCTTTCCTCCGAGATGTTTGCGGCGGAGTTTTTGATAATGGACCAGCACAGTATGTACGAGCGGATTGACTCGTTGGATCACTGGCAGCAGGAGCGTAGCTCCTCGATTGAAGCCGGTCTCTTGCTGGTGCCTTTGAAGTTGCGTATGAAGCTGTATGCCAGCTCTTCCTAGTTGCGGATAGATCCAGAAGGGAGGTTGTTAAGCCAGGATCTGGCTGCACCTGTCAGCTGAAGCTGAAGGCACTACATGGTTGTGTTTTTGCTCCCGTCGTGGAGCTTGACTAACGATAGGTGGTTGTCGAGCCAGATCTTCGGCTCCTGCGCACCGTCGAATTTCGGGTTGTCCGAAGGGATCTTGAAGTTTTTGGGCATCCGCGATTGCCGTACGGGCCTGCTGAAGCATCTGGCACCGCACAGCTCCCCGTCCTCCTCTTCAGACTCAGTTGAGCAAGCACGCTTTGCGCGTGACTTGTCAATCTTGTGCTTCCCAAGCTTGCTACAAGCGTCGTAGTTGCTGCTCCTGCACCGTGGGCTGCGGCGGCGCCGCGGCAGGTCATGCTCTTCCTCCTAGGATGAGGGTGTGCGACTTCAAATGAATTTATTGCGGCCTTTTTCTTCGGCTCTACGGCTGTCTCGTCGTGGAGCGCAGCTCCGACAAGCCCGAGATATGCAAGCGTAGATTTGTGGATTGCGTTCCTCAGGTCTCCCACCGATGGCGGGTTGGATGCAAGGTAGGTGGTGGCTTCTATGACGCAGCATGTGGTGTTTTGGGCATGATATTTCCCTGCGAGTCCAACATCATGAACGACATGTCGAGTGCCTTGGTGGCCTCGCGCCGCGCAGCGGGATCCATATGGTCCAAGCGAGAGAGATACTTGCGACCGGCGTAGCCCTTCGAGGTGGAGCCACCAGCGGAGAGCGCAGCTCACCGTGCGCTTAACTCGACATCCGCTTGCCTGCGTAGATCGAGATCGTTTTGCTATTTGATATGTCAATTGTGCTCCTCGATGAGGAGCCAGTGGTAGCCCATCAGCATGTCGCGAGGGGCGTCAATTGGTAGAGGTGAGTGCCTTGTACAGTGTCATGCACCCTCTCTCACTCCTCTTTGGTGAGGTTGATCTCGTTACGAAAACGGTTTATACCCTCAGTGCCTTAGGGTGCCCTATTCCAGTTGGGATTGGGCGGGGTTCCCTGTTTCCTCCGTTCTCAGCCTGCGGGTTGGGGAGGGGATTCAGTGGCGGATCGGTGCCGTCATCTATGTTGCCATTGCGGATGACAATGCACATGTAGTGCGGGAGGAGATCGTTAATCCACATCTTTCAGATCCGGAACCATAGGTTCCTTCCTCCATAGGAGGGTCGCAGAGGTCGGAGTTGCGGCTGCTACTATCATCTGAATCGCTCGTCAGCAACGACGTGCACAGGGCGCCGATTGTTGGCGCCCATGATGCGGGCCTAATCGAAGGAGATGTGGCACTTGCTCCGGGAGGCGCAGGGTGCCGATCCATCCCACCTGGAAGCAGAAGCTCCCGAACAGTATCTCGACTCCGTCTCCTATGGAATCGAAATTCTTGCGAGTGGCTGGAGAGTGGGCGGTGAAGTCGAAGGTGCCGAAGAGGAGATGATTCTCTGTCGCCGAGGAATCATAGATCGCGGTGGATGGGACCGCCCTGACCGTACGATCAGCGTCAGATGGCGCCAATTGACGAGGGTTTGACTCGTCAATGCCCATTGTTATGGACTTGGGTTATGGAGAAGATGGGGATGCTGGAGATCGTGAGACGGTTAACAGACACGCAGCAAGGGGACACGAGGTTTACCCAGGTTCAGGACCCCGGAGGGAAAACCCTATTCCTTCTTGTCTGTTCTTGATTGACGGTGGAACCAAAAGTTACAGGGGTGTGCAGATGCAATCTGGCGTGAGGTGTGTGTATGAGTTGGAGATGTCCTCCTCGTCGTGCCCTCCTGGCCTTTATATAGATAGGACAGGTCTCGGGGGTAGGTTGAGACGGTTATAAGTTAGGGTTTCACCCTTGAATATTCTATCTACAATTTGACCGTGTTCTCTAAGGAGTTGAACTTCTATCGGGCTTGGGCCACCCGGAGTCTCCTTGGGTAGCAAGTCTTCACGTGGGCATTCCCTGGGCTAGACCGGATATACCAATGTGAGGTACCTGTAGGGCATATCCATGTCAGAGTCCGCATCAAATACAGAGTTCTCCCCAAAACCAACTTGGAAGGTAAGTTTGAGACCGGGGAGGACTCCTCCCCCACACTTCCTCGCCCCTCCCCACATCCTCCATCTGTCAGCCATAGGGGAGGCCCTGACCGATTCGGCCAAGGTTCCCTCCCTCCCGCGCTCATTTGGCCCAGTGGACCCATGCAGCCCTTTGGCCCATGGGACCCACTAGGATATTAATAAATAATAATCTCTTGTTTTTATTAATATAAATATTTATACCAAAGTTTTCTGAATTAACTTTCGGACACCTCCAAATTAATTAGGATCCTTCCTAAAATATTCCCAGCTTCCTCTTTTAATGTCCAGAACCATTCTGTCCACTCTCAGTGATATCCC
This sequence comes from Avena insularis, assembly GCA_023614405.1. Classification (NCBI taxonomy): domain Eukaryota; kingdom Viridiplantae; phylum Streptophyta; class Magnoliopsida; order Poales; family Poaceae; genus Avena; species Avena insularis. The sequence goes on from CM042685.1 coordinate 278,575,977, forward strand.
GGACTCCTCCGGAATATCCCAAGACGCTTCAAAACATCCTTTCGGAATTACTTCATCCAGCTATCTCATTTACACTCAAATTTTTAAATGTCGTAAACGTCTTAAGTGTGTGACCCGATAGGTTTAGATATCTGCAAACATGTCCAGAACTCATTCTAATGACAATGATTACTATCAATGTCTTGATACAAGTAGCAACCCCCGTAAATAACACGAAGTTATTTATCATGTGAACTGTAGTATTGAGTTTGATACATATCGTATATATTCGTTGATACTTTACATTGCCCGAGATGAAACACTAGGTTATTCTCATTTCTGGCAGGTACTCTTTACTCATCCTGTACTATCGATGTTACTGTATTCAACAACTTGATCACGTGTCCAGCCAGACAATGATGAACAACATAGTACATGAGCGGACCTAGAGTGTATCTCTCTATCATTAGGATTATTAATTCCCACAAGCACACCATGTGGATGATCGGTGAACCATCCGGTATGAACAAGCATCAACTTTATAATTACTCCGCTAAGAGCAACATTTGAAGAATCTTGCATCGTCCATTTTGTTCCCAAGTTCACATGTGTCTCGTGGTCAAATGATTTCTAGTAAAGGCAATACAATGTCTTATGAGATTAAACCGATAACTATATTGATGATGCGTTTCACGGTATCTCATGTTTGGGTCTATCCATCGTTGTTGTCCTCCAATAACTCCGATCACATATGTCACCGGAAACACCACAATCACATTGCCACTTTGCCCATAGTTAGGAAACTGAAACTATCATTGACATAAACATAGTAGTCATAGAGGCATGGCCAGGGATATCTTTATGTGGTGTTTATCATCCCACACATGTATTAGGGTTTTCCTCCAAATACACATTATTTGGAACTAATACAATTATAGAACAGAACAATAAACTTAATTATGAAATATAAATATGAATAATAACACATTTATTATTGCCTCTAGGGCATATTTCCATTACCTTCTCCTAGTGTGTGGTGGTGATGGTGGAGATCTTCTTGGCGACAGCTATGGCGGCGTGGTGGAGCGGTAGGGCTCCGCCCCTTGGGCGTGTGGGGATGTATGTGTGGGCGACTAGGGTTCTCCTCTTTAAATAGACATTCTAGAGGTCCACGAGGCGATTCTGGGAAGATCCGTATCGAATATGCCCATATCCCCTTCACAAATTATGTTCCATTTGAAGAAACGGAGTCAACGTAAGGTGGTACGGGTGGATTGTACGACCAGGCCCAGACCATACAGATGGCAGCTATGCTTACAGATGCCTGTAGTGTTTTGTCTGCCATTTGTTTATACAAACTCCGATTGAGGTGTTGTTCAGCTTGTTGGACTCGTATGGAAGAAAGCTACAACATCATGGTCTTGGATATTTAATATGAGACGATGGAAAATATGACTTTTTCCACAACTCATATTGCTAAGTCTGGTGCATGTAACTCCTTCATAGTGCATCGTCTTGGTTCCTCTTGCCATCCAATATCCTTTATCATCCATAACACCTATACACATGTGAAAGACAAGGAAAAGTAATGAAATCCTAACAAAAAACTAATAGTTGTGTAAATCTCACTAGAAAATGGAAAGAAACAGTAATCATGCATAATAGGCATAGTTGCAGCTAGATGGAGCATGACATTAGTGTCAATGTGAGTAATTTGTATGCTTAAATATGCATCATGTGATGAGAGATATCTATCCCCGTATGCGGTTCCAATCTTGGGAACCACACATGAGGGATAGAGAATGGTGTTCTCTCCCTCCCATATGCCCCTTCTTATATAGGGGAAGGTAGGGCACTCCCAACCATCCAAGTCCTGGGGTGGGACTAAAGGAGAGGTGGGAGGAGGAGGCGACAAGGGAGAAGGGCCGACCGACGACTGGGTGGGCTCCCACCCGATCGCCATCCCATGGCTGGCTGGGGATGGGGTGGGCCCCACCCCGCGCGCCAAGGCCCATGGATGCGGCTACTTGGCTTGGCTCCCTTTGGGTGTCTTCCCACTTGGGCCTTGTTCCTCCAAGAACTTGGCCCATTAGTAGAAGTTGCCCATTTAAATTTAATTTAAATATTTATTTAATATTAATTCCAATAATTAATATGAAATACATATTATTAAATTCTCTTTGACCCGAAACACCTTTCGATTTACTCCGAACAACTTCAAATCCTCCTAGAACGATTCCAGTTATCTCTCATGGTCGAAACACTTCCGGTTTTCTCTTCTCCTTCTTTTTGTGATTCTGATTATTTCCTAATGATCTGCAAGCGTCATCGTACCCTTAACCGTGTTACCCGAATGGTTCGGAACATCACAGACATGACCGAGACACCTCTCATATGAATGATCATTAGCGGGACCGGGAAGCCCATAATGACCCCTATACATTCGACGATGTTTTAATGTCGTTTAAACCGCAAACGTCGAGTCTAATTCCCTTTGTTACTTCGATGCTGACTTGTCCGAGATCTGATCATCGGTATCACTATATCTTGTTCAATCTCGTTACTGACAAGTTCTATTTTAGTCGTTCCCGTGATATTCCATCCATGTTACCTAGTCACATGTTATAACATTTTGGATATAATCTAATAAATCCCGATCTTGATACATAGGCGTCAACATATCCCTCTAAAATACCTAACATACACCATTATTGTCACCCAGTTACAGACATGACGTTTGATACAGTTAAAACAGCCCCGGGTGATAGTGATTAATATGATCTCACGGTCAAAGTAGAAGAATACTACACTTCTAGCTATTGCAACGATGAATTATATGACTTGATCATGTTTCAATACTTATATGAGTAATGTTCATCACATCATTCATTAATGATATGACTTTATTGTCAATTGATATAAATGCTCCATGATCAAGAAACCTAGATCATTCATTAATTTGTTTACATACCACATCTGTCATTTGATACAATTATAGTACAGTATAAAACTATTATGACTAATTGAGATATGATAATAAAATATTTTTATTAATCGCCTCTAGGGCATATCTTCTTCACATAGTGTGTAGGTTTTGTGCTTCTTAAATTAAACGTTAGTTTTATTCTATATTTATGTAAACATGGACCACAATTTATGAAAGGAGGCATATAAGTTTCAAAAACGTCCTTCGGCTCTCGAGCTCGAGTGATCATTTCATTGAAAAATAAATAAATAAATTCATTCACAAGTTTAAAAAAATCTATGCTCAAAACTGTATTCTGCAAGCATGTAAAATCACAATGTGATTTTTTTTTGAACTATTGGCTACACAAAATGCCATCATTTGATAATTTCCAGAGTGATGAAAATGTCCATTGCTCACTATACTTATATCCCCAAACTTTTTTATTTTTATGTAACTTAAAATACAAAAGATTACTCCCTCCAATCCATAATAAATATTGCTTGATATCTTCCACAAAAGATTACTCCATACAAAAGCACAAACTTGATATCTTGCACATTTATTGTACGCATCATTTAATATATCCTCTTTTATAGATTTCTTAGAACTTGCAAATATAAACATGATAGTAGTGGATTTTTTTTTTTGGAACTAGAGGGAACAATAAAGACCGGGGCCGGAAATATATACTCTATAGTTTTTGTTCAACGATAAACATTGACCAAATTTATACAGAAAACATCAGGATTTACATGTCAAATGAAAATCGTTACTAGATACATTTTGAAATACGCTTTCAGATTATATCCTCATGGTATTGTAGCTGCTGATAGTTTTCACCAATTGACCTGCATCATCAATTCATTTGCTAGCCAATTACAAATATTTTACGAAAACAGCCACGGGATAGGAAAAAAAACTTGTGGCCATTACGTCAGGGGCCAAAGTCGTCCCCCGCGAAGACAAAAAAAAAAGGAGTCCAAAGTCGTCATCTCTGAACTTAGATGCTGCAAAGTGCAAATAGCAAAGTCGTGATGGATCCGGTTTGCAAGGAAGGAAAGTAACAACACGGACTGTTTATCGTGAGGTAAACTGGAACCACTAAGAAACGTTTAAGTCGTCGTGGATGTGGTCAATAGGACTTTGAGACAGACACGGCGCGCATAAAAGCCTCGTTTTCCCCTCACGGAAACCATCGGGCCAAGAAAAAATCTAACCACGCGAAGCTGCAGCCTGCAGTACCCAAAACGACAGCAAAGAAACTTCTAAAAATTCCCATGGCAACTCAGGCAGATATATATACAGTCGGCCCGAATTCGCACACATGGTTTTTTGACTGCGGGGGCGATGCGATGGCGGATTATAGGCAGCGCCAGCGTGGAGGAGGAGGGGCGGGCACACCGCACGTATAATTAGCGTCATCGAACACCCTGTTTCCCCTTGTCCTCCATGTGATTCCAAAGTGTTCTGTATTCTCTCTTCATTACCTCCCCCCCTCCTCCCTCACCCGACCCCGTGCCTCCATGATCGTGAGGAGCTATTACTCCTAGCTCGCCTCGCCCTCCCCCTTCCTCGTCTCCGGCAAAAACCCCCGTCGCTGCTCCCCCAATTCGTCCGCGAGCTGTCCGGTGTCCAGCTCAGCTACGCGGGCGCGCGCGTGGTGGGGTGCCTGCCACCGAGAGGGAGCGGCGGCTCGCGGGCTGCAGGGAGCGCCGGAGCGTAGCATGCGGCGGTGAGGAGCGGTGAGCTTGCCAGCCCAGAGAGAGAGAGAGAGCGAGCGAGAGGATGCAGCAGCCGCAGCATCACCACCACAAGCCCAAGCCCTCCCTCTCCGGGAGCTCCTCGTGGATCCGGAGGTCGCCGCCGCCGTCGCCGCCGCACAAGAAGCCCTGGGGCGCCGGCGGAAGGAGCCGGTATGCCTGTCGCCTCGTGCCGCTGCTCGTGCTCACCCTGTACAGCCTCTTCACCGTGCTCCGCATCCCCAGCTCCTCCCTCGTCGTCAACACCGCCGATTCAGGTACACCGCCCCTCCTCCTCCTCCCGGTCCCAGCTCCATTGAAATCTCTTCCTCGCTTTCGCCGCCGCGGCTTGGCTCCTGAATTGAATGCCCCCCTTTGTGCCGTGCTGTAATGAGGAACCGACCTGTTTGCTCTGTCCGCAGAGCGCGTGGAGCGGCGCGACGATGTGGAGGCGTTCAAGACCCACCTGCCGTCCAACCAGAACAGCCTCGAGGCCCGCCAGGAGACGCGCTCGCCGGCGTCCCTCCCCTGCTCCGCCTTCATCAGCGGTGAGTAAACTTCCTTATAAATTCAGTTAGCTTAGGCAGCTACCTGATTCGCAGCTGCGTACTCTTAATTGGGGAATGCTAATGGGCTAATGGGGGCTAATAATGGCGAACTGGCGCGCAGGCGAGGCGGGGAGCGGCGGCGGAGAACATGCCGAGAAGGAGGAGGAGGGCGTGCTGTGCTGCGACCGTAGCCACTACCGCAGCGACGTGTGCTACCTCCGCGGCGACGCGCGCACGGACCCATCCACCTCGTCCGTGCTCCTCTACAACGCGCCCCGCGGCGCCGCGCCAGAGAAGGTGCGGCCCTACACGCGCAAGTTCGAGGAGAGCATCATGCGCACCATCGACGAGGTGACCATCCTGCCCGTGGACAGCAGCGACAACAACGGCACGGACGCCGGCAGGGACAGCCTGCGCCGCCGCTGCGACGTGCGGCACCCTCCGGGGGTCCCCGCGGTGGTGTTCTCGACGGGCGGGTACACGGGGAACGTGTACCACGAGTTCAGCGACGGCCTCATCCCGCTCTTCATCACGTCGCAGCGGTTCGGCGGCGAGGTGGTGTTCGTGGTGCTGGAGTACCACTACTGGTGGCTGGGCCGCTACGGCGCCATCCTGGAGCGCCTCACCAACTACAAGATCGTCGACTTCCGCTACGACCGCCGCGTGCACTGCTTCTCGGAGATGATCGTCGGCCTCCGCATCCACGGCGAGCTCGTCGTCGACCCCAAGCTCATGCCCAACGGTACGTTACGCCCCCAATTCCGATGGTTCCGCTTCCAAATTCCTTTCCGATTTTTCTGAATTCTGAATCACGTCGCCGTCGCAAGTAGTAAATCGCAACCATGCCGCCGTGCCCCATCCTTCGCGCTGCGACGTCGATTTCCATTTGTTAGTTAGGAATGTCTCCTCCCGATTACATTCGCGTGGTGATTCTTCCGGTGGGGGGTTTTTCCGTTAGGACTTCGGGATCATCCATTCATTCAGTGCTTAACCTCCCTAATGGCTAGCCACCGTCAGCGTGTTGCTTAAGGAGGGGAAGAGCGAGGAGCAAAAAGGCGCGTGAGAATTCGTGCAGCCTGGGGGTGGAGATCCGTGCCAACCCTGGTCGGGATAGAATCATTCCCCCCTATGCCTCCAGGCATCGTGCTTAGCGGCGGCCTAATCAACCCCCTGTCCGAACCACCTTCCCCCCTTCCCTTTTTTACCTCTCTCGTCACGGTACTTTTGTTATACGGTTGGTAGCGCGATAGATTGCGAGTGACGCATCCGACCCCTTCCGCGGTCAGCGAAAACGACGGCAGGGTCGGTCGGTGCTCATCACTTCACCTGTGGACGACATGCCGCACGGACGCGCCGCCAGCCCCGTACGGCACACCGGTCGGCAATCTGACACGCCTCGCGTCGGCTACCTGCCCGCCGCTGGACATTCCGGCGGTAACGGTAAACGGCATGTGCTCTTCCCGGAACAGGCCATGGCGGATGCGCTTTTGCGCTGGGAGGGAAAAAGGAAAAGGATGCTACGCGCGGATGGGAGGAGGAGGAAGGAGCGCGGGCGGAGAATCTCGTGGCGAGCATGATCATGGCGGAGGGGATTATTTTACGGGGAACGGGCAGGCAAAAGACGGCCTTTTGCGAAAGCTAGCGTTGGGAGGAAAAGCGCACGACGGATGAGGGGTGATGCGTTCGGCAAGGGCACAGATTAGATCGGTGCTCCCGTCGCCGTCGCCGTCACCGCCGATGGGAGCGTGCTTCTGCCCCTGCCGTAACTGGCTGTAGCGGTGGGACCCCGTTTATTTATTACTACGCCCGGCCGTTTCTTGCAGATAGGGGACACGAATTGCTTGTCCAATCTCAACACGCACCACTACTTGGATTAATTATTTATTTACTAGAGTACTAGTATACTCCTATTACTGCTAGTGGGGTTGATTTACTAGTACTATTCGGGATGCGGTAACAAACATGAGATCGCGGCCAGCGCTGTGAATCTCAAAATCTGAATGCGGCTCTGCGGTGTCGTTGATGAGAGCGGAGGAATGGGTTTGTTCTATGAATAAAATCTTAGGTCAGATTTGTACGTCGATTAATTATGGGGCAGGAAATGCAATGGGGCTCCACGAAGGGCCTAGTAGTACCTTCCTCCACGTTCGGCTTCTCGACCTGCACTGCGCAGTCCAATTAATCTGGCCGACGCTTAGCCGAGTCATTGTACTGGAGTATTTATATAGCCGACCCCATATTGAAAACCTCATGTACCGGACAATATTAGTACTACTGCTAAGCACCCACTGTTACCCAGATCTTGGGTCTGATACTTTGACGGTACACCCCTCATAAACTACACTACCTCAAGTTCAAAAAAAAAAAAACTACACTAACTCAGCACGTTACTCTTGCAGGGCGTAATAGTAAATTAACCGTGTCAGCAAAACGGAATTGGAGCTGCTGCGCGCATGCGCCTAGAATATTACAATGTCGACCGATCGATCGATCATGTCGGGCATGTAGGTAGGTGAGGTGCGGTGCTCGTGTTTCCAAATCGAACTAGTAGGCGTCAAGGGCTCTAGGTGCGTGCGTGTGTGTTCCTTGGCGCAGCGCAGGACATGTGCAATGGCCAGGGGGCATTGGTCATTTTACGCCCACATGCACGCCCTGCCCTGCAGGTATTTACACCTCCTCCTGTCGTCTAGCAGCGAAGTGGAGCAGCATGAGGTATTCGAGGACAGGTTGAAATCCTTGTGCTTTATACTAGATTATTGGGTTGATTCATGGAGTACTAGATTGCTCGAAATAGCCGGTTGAAGAAAGAGCACTAGCGGAAAATATTGACCCGCTGCATTCTGGATTTTGATCAATTCCGGAGTAGTAGGTTTTCTAGGGAGAACCATCAGGAGACGACGACGATCGTGGGGCAGTACCATTAAGGCATTAGCATAGCGACAGTATTTTGTCCATGACTGACAGCGGTGTTTAGCAGCCTGAGAGTATCTATCGGGCCGGATAAGAGTATATTGGGTTGCTGTGGCTTTGACTAGGACATGTAGGACACAGGAGAGCCGGCCGGCCGTAATGCTAAGCCTCGCGTCCTAATCAGCCGTGTCATGCTCAGTGGATTAGTTGTTCGTTGCTGGCCGCCGATCCTAGCTACTGACAGAACGCATGCACATCGATTGGCAGGTACGGCATTGCTGTCAGGAGGCGCGTCGAGCAAATGGCTCACGACATTCGACTTTGAATTTTAATTTTTTGACATGCCCCGTGATGTCAATGTGTTTGTGCGCGAGCGTGGGTGGAAGGGATGGGATGGTGGCTAATTTAGGTTTTGCTATAAGCTGGGACCATGTGCGAGGCAGCAGGGGCGGTTGGGTTGGTTAGTTAACCAGACCAACACCCAAACGCCTTCGTGCTCCGTCATCCTTCCTCGCTAGTACCAAGGATGTGGATCATGGGTTCGTGATGATGTCTATGCTGATCTAGTAGTACAGCGGTGACGTAGGGAAGTATCATGTATACGTACCGTAGTAGTTTGGTGTGGACCTCTCTCTCTCTCTCTCTGCCTCTTCTTTGCTTGCTGGCGTGAGGGCCAGCGCGTACAAGTACATGCTGACTGTTAAGTGCTAATGGTACTAGGTTGGCATTCCGTGTTGCTTTGCTGTACATGTACTCTAGCGTAGGAAGTAGCATATGCAACATGAGCTTTAGCTCGAAATTGGGTAGACCGACAATTTAGCTGAAAATTTAGTAGTACCACCAGCTCTGTTTAATTAGGACACCACCACTTGTGGTCTTGTGATCCCGATCTTTTGTTTTCCTTCATGATATTGATCCCAATTCATATAAAGAAAAGAATTGCAAAAGTAAAGTAAAACATGAGGATGAACGAGGGAAAGAAGCCAGTCCACGTGATATGATGTGGTCTGAAGGTTGGGGGAAAAAACGAATCGGATTTAATAACTGTGAGCCCCCTAGGACAAAGGCGCCGGGGTTTTGACCAAAGGCCTTGCGAAGAACTCTTTAATAAAAGGAGGTGAGGGCCTGTTTAGAGTGCCACGAAAAGCTTTGAAACAAGTCCTAAAAAGGGAAAGGACGACATGATAAGTTTGAGACTAGAGACTAGCTAGGGAGTAATTATAGGAAACGGCATTTACTTGTGCAATTTGTGTCGTGTGTACCTGTGGTAGGGTTGCAATTTGCAAGGACACCCAGCCGGCCCCCCACTAAGCCATGCCAATAACCCTGCACTTTCTGTTGCATCTTATTATGGCCACCACCCCCCACCCACCCCCGGGATTGCCATATAGAGTTGACCTGGGGCGTACAATCGTGGGCACCAACAGCAGCACCTTCACCATTCATGCATCTCACGTTGGTTGGCTCTTGTTCGGTGCGCGCGGTGGGAGGGCTGGAGAGGCTGCCAAGGCACGCAAAGGCGTCGTCGGCAGCGGGGAGCTAGCTAGCTGTCCCTCCATTTGTCCCAGCTTACTAATTAATAAAGGCCAGTCAAAATCTTGGGGTGCGACGGGCAGATGCATGGGAAGGACCATGTTGTAGGCTGGTGGATCGGGGGATGCACATTGAAAAGTGCCTGTTGCTGTGCTTCATTGGCGACTGATGATTGATTGATCTGCTGATGCCTAGCAACCCACTAGTGTCGTCCTAGGCTAGCTGATGATTAATGCGTGTGGTGTGAGAAGCCATGGTTTCCGGCCCGATTAATGGGTTGCTGATTAATGCCATCCATGTCTCAACATTTGGGTGGCTAGGATGAGTATAGATGGGCAGTAGATGATGACACTCACCACCTCAAAGCCCAAATTCAGCTTAACTTATTTTGCGGGAAATGCAATGTGTCATGGAACACATCTCTTCCGAAAACAGTCAATGGCCCTGGTGTTGTTTGTAGGAGTACTATATATGGTAGTATCACGACTTCAGTGAACCAGTGAAATTGCATTCCAAATTACAGTCATCATTATCATCTGGTTACTCCGAATTTTCTGTCAGGCAAATGCAAGTGCCTAATATTTTCAATTTGTGCTCGTGCTTGCAGGCAAGGGCCTCCAGGACTTCCAGGCGCTGCTACACCAGGGCTACAGCGGGAAGCCGTCGTCGTCATTGTCGTCTGCCCCGGCGACCCTCCCCCTCGGGCTGCCGTCCCGGCCGTGCATCCGCCCTGACGACCACGCATTGAAGGCCTTCAAGCCGAAAATGCTCATCTTCATCCGGAAGCAGAACCGGGTGATCCTGAACCTGCCCCACGTGGTGACCGCATGCCGCCGCGCAGGGTTCGCGCCGCACGTCATGAACCTGCGCCGGCAGACGCCCCTCCCTGTCATCCACGCCGCGCTGGCCTCCGCCGACGCCATGGTGGCCGTGCACGGCGCGGCGGTGACCCACTTCCTCTTCATGCGGCCGGGCACCGTGCTCCTCCAGATCGTGCCCGTCGGGCTCGACTGGGCCGCCGAGTCCTTCTACGGCAAGCCGGCGCAGGAGCTAGGGCTGAAGTACCTGGAGTACAGGGTGGCGCCCGAGGAGAGCTCGCTGGCGGCCGAGTACGGGATCAACAGCACCGTTGTGCAGGACCCCTCCGTGATCAGCAGCCAGGGCTGGTGGGAGATGAAGAAGGTGTACATGGACCGGCAGAATGTCACCGTGGGTGTCAAGAGGTTCGGCGAGCTGCTCCGGACGGCCAAGCTGCACCTGAGGAACGCCACCGCCTGTGGCAAGGCGGCGGTGAGGTAGGCGCCGGGGGGCTGCTTAAGCACCCCCGGTGAAGTAGGTGTTAATTAATCAACCACAGATGCCAATTTCTCCGTGTTCTTTTTTTCTTTTCTGGTTGGAGCTGCGGGAGGGAGGAGGAAGGGTGTATAATCGATGAGTACAAAAAAAGGTGATCATGTACATAAAATTGGTTTGGTTTGGTTGGGAAGGCCCCGTGCACAGAGAGTACATTCCTTCGGTTCATGTTCTTGTTAGGAAGAAGAGCAATAATTTATGTAGGCATCTCCTGAAAGAAACGTATTCTTGTTGATAGAAGCAACTTGCCATAGGTTTTTCTTCTCTTTTCACCCTTCTCTGTATACCTTTTTTTCATTCTTTTTGGGTGTCCTGATGTAAGAACAAACATTCTGTAACAAGAGAAATACTGGAATCCGATGTGGGGACAGCCGAAATCGAAAGTTACAGTGCAGCACGATTTTTACATGCGAAGGATGATGAGTGCCCACTGGAGAGGACATTTTGTTCTTGTAATAACGTCAGCGTTCCCTTAGATATGTACATAGAATTTCTGTTAGTTGGAGGTGAGAGAATGACATTTTCTTAGCTAAGGGATAATCTCTTATAAAATAAGAGAAGTCTATTTTTTCCAATGTAGCATATGTTTTCCTTTAGCAATATAATTTTTTTTGAACTGCCTTTAGCAATATAATTTTATACTAAAAATAGTTAACTGTGCGTTTTACGATTTATCTCTAATGCCATCTCGGATGTTATGGAGGTCTAAGAGAATACATGTTTTCTCTACCATTGTTTTACGATTTATCTCTAATGCCTTCGTTTTACGATTTATTTTATGAATAAAATCTTAGGTCAGATTTGTACGTGGATTAATTATGGGACAGGAAATACAGCGGGGCTTCACGAAAGCCTGGTACGTACCTTCCTCCACGTTCGGCTCCGCGGCCTGTACTGCGCAGTCCAATTAATCTGGCCGACTCCACTCAAAAAAAAAAAATTAATCTGGTCGACGTGACGCCAAGTTATTGTACTACTAGTAATATGTTCATCTATATTTATTATTATAGCCGACCCCATATTGAAAACGTTATGTACTGGCCGGTACGCTCGTCGGACAATATTAGTACTGCTAACCACCCACTGTTACCCAGATCTTGGGTCTGATACTTTGACGGTACACCTCTCCTTAACCACACTATCGCAGCACGTTACTCGCACTAGAAAATTAACTGTGTTAGCAAAACGGAATTGGAGCTGCTGTGCGCATGCGCCTAGAATATTACAGTGTCGACCGATCGATCGGGCATATGGGCTGTGTGTGTGTGTGTGGGGGGGAACATGTCGGGCATGTAGGTAGGTGGTGATGTGCGGGTGCTCGTGTTTCCAAATCGAAACTAGGCGTCAAGGACTCAAGGTGCGTGCGTGTTCGTTGAGGCAGGTCCAGAGGCTACATCGCCGCTGAAGAAGAGCAATGCGATCAAGCGCAAAGCTGGGGCTCAGAATCAGGTCTATAGGAAGATTGTCCCGCCAGTGCTGCAAATCACTGATGGAACTGTTGGTGTGGAGGGATCGGTTGTAGCATCTAAGGAAGTACTACCCTTGGGCGCTGCTGTTACCGGCTTGGAGGATGGGGAGAATAATGAGTGTGATTCAAAGAAGAAGAAAGCGACCCCGTCAAATTCGGATTCGGCAGTGGCTGCGAGTCAGCCCTGCCTGGAGAAATGAGTTGCATGAGCTGGAACGGTCGGGGGCTTGGGAACCCGGCGGCCGTTCGTGAGCTTTGCAATGTTGTGAAGCAGGAAGTGCATGGTCTCCTGTTTGTGATGGAGACGAAAATTTCTGCACAGCGTGTGGAAGATTTGAAGCTATGTTTGGGGTTCGCTGGTTGCTTTGCGGTTGATAGTGTGGGGTTGAGCGGCGGCATTGGACTGTTCTGGTCAGCTGATTTGGATGTTGATGTCAAGAACTTCAGTGCATGCCATATCGATGCGATGGTGATGAGATGTAATTGTGTGGAGATCGAGTGGAGATTCTCAGGTTTTTATGGTGCCCCAAAGGCGGGCGATCGGCACCATAGTTGGCGTGCACTGCGTACTCTTGCTGATATTGACCGTCCAGCGTGGTTGTGCGTCGGAGATTTTAATGAGACCTTATTCGCTTCTGAACATTTCTCTTGGGCTGCAATGCCGGAGTGGCAGATGCGTGCCTTTCGGGAGGCAGTTGAGGACTGCTCTCTACATGATCTTGGCTGGTCGGGTGTGGAGTACACCTGGGAAAACGGATGGGTGATGCAAATGTTAAGGCAAGACTGGACCGTGCCTTTGGAGACGACCAGTTTCTGAATAAATTTGCAAGCGCGCGAGTACGACACATAGTTTCTACGGAATCTGACCACTGCTTCGTTTTGGTCAAATTTCACGAACATGTTGCCGATGTGAGGAGAAGGGGTGCTAAACAGTTCAGGTATGAGGATGTATGGAAGACACATGCAGATTATGATAAGCTGGTTCTAGACAAATGGCAGAAAGGATCGGGTCAGCGGGGCTTGTGTGGTGTGGTGCAGGCACTAAATAATGTACAGACAAGTCTCAGTGTTTGGGGTGCAAAAGAGTTTGGTTGTCTGGCTCAGAAGGTTCGTAAACTTCGGGACAAACTTAATAAACTCCGAGTACGCTCAGTTGGATGTGGTCCCAATGATGAGGAGAAGGCAGTGGTCAAACAACTGCGGGAGGCACTTCATCAAGAGGAGATATGGATGCGACAACGCTCTAGAGTGCAATGGCTGAAAGAGGGTGATCGCAACACGGCTTACTTTCATGCTCAGGCCGCCCATAGGAAGCAGATTAATAATATAAGTAACCTGGAGCGTGCCGACGGTACGAAGTGTGATTCATGGGAAGATAATTGTGTTGAAATTCAGGGCTTCTATCAGGAGCTATACACGTCGCAAGGGTATAGGCCAATGGATGAGATGCTGAATGCGGTGACCCAGCATACCACTGCATGATGTAGTACACTATAGTCATTGACCTAACACCAATGAAATACCGTTCACTAGTATTACATCCCTCAGAGTAGTACAACAGAAACATAGCAAGTCCAAGACATGACTATAGGTTACAACTCAACTCTTTACACAAGATCCTGAGAACACTCTAAGTTAAAGAGAGAGAAAGAAACTTCTTATAAAGAAGAATCAAGAATAAATAACTCATAGCTACCATACTTATAAAACTAGTAGCTGAACTACTGGCTTGCATTACTGCTATTGCAATAATCTATAGAAGTAGGTTCTATGGTTAGAAATTCTATTCTTATCTAATCAGCAACTTCGTCTTCACTTGAGTTGATGTATATGTTGACTTTCTTGACTTCCTTGAAGGGCTTTAGCTGTTGATGATGATTCCTAGAGCATATCTTGATGTGGACGTCGTCTGTACTGGCTTTAGAACCTAGCAAGGGTTAAGAAGATACTTTGAGTACGAGCGTACTCAACAAGTCCACTAGAAAAGGAGTGTTTGATGCACTATATCTACAGCCACAGACCATAGGTCGTAGGCAATGCAAGTTTTCATAAACATTTCTGCAAAAGTTGCTTTTATTCTGAAAAGCTATGTCCGTAAGCCTTCACGGGTTTACTAGAACCTTCATGGGGTTTCTTTCCGGCCGCGTTCGCAGCTCCTTCCCAGAACAGGGAGTAACAAGTTACAGTTGTTACACTCTACAGAGGTGCGTTACTTTACCCATGAGAGACCTTAGGTTTTGTTGCACGGCCGGGAGTATGTTCCCGTTCAAACTTCCTTGGTTTGAGGCCCAACCTAAGATCCAAGCCAATCACTGCCTTTTCCGCGACCCCGCATATCTCCTTGGTGTACACCATGCCCATCTTTTGAATTACGGCAATGGTTTGTACAGACCGTTCAGATGCCGAAACTATCGTGGGACGTTGAGGGCTCCCACCCATATGTTGCATATCCTCTACGAATTACCATAAATAATATGCACGCTACGAGTGATAACAGCCACGACCCGCACATCCAGCTCCATGCGAGATGGAAAAGATATAGCTGACTTCTCCGTCCCATTCCAAATCTCATGGTCAACGCGTAATATACCAAGTAAGAATCATCGGGCGACATTGGTTGTTAAGTCCTAGGTAATATGTTCCTTTACCACCGGAACTCTTATAGTAGGTTATTACCTCATGGTAAATAACCTATAATCACATTATTATGAAAATAGTGTTTTCTGACCTTTTTCAAATGCAGGTGATGACAGCACTGGATTTGTAAAATACTTTACAGAAAATAATCAAAGGACATGAGCAAGTGTGAACTTGCCTTTTGTGATTGCAAGATTATGCACTCACGGTCTTCGAGACGACATAAGATCCAATATCTGAATCTGCATCATTGGTCCGGTAAGGACTAATGTTTAAAGAAGCAATATGCAGTTATGCATAAGTAATGTTATGCATTTTTGTAAAACTCCCAAAGTGAATCCCTAATACTTTGA
Source organism: Avena insularis (assembly GCA_023614405.1). Classification (NCBI taxonomy): domain Eukaryota; kingdom Viridiplantae; phylum Streptophyta; class Magnoliopsida; order Poales; family Poaceae; genus Avena; species Avena insularis. The sequence goes on from CM042685.1 coordinate 278,591,465, forward strand.
GTGAAGTGAATTCAAGTGATTCTTTTAAGAGTTGGTTTATCTTCCAATTTTACTTTATAAGTAATGACCTTTATAAGGAACTTAAGTGTTAACAATTCAAAATATACAAGTAAAGTATAAATTTATGTGATTATGGTTAATTGTCATCTGGTGACTATTGATAAACATCTTTGGGATTGAGTTGTTAAGAATTGAAGAACTTATTATGAGCTTATTGTTTGAAGTGGCAAAAAGAATAACATTTGAAGAAAAGATTTCCTTCCTAAGGTTTAAACAACCCTGATGGCTTTTAGAATATATGTTGGATAGAATGTGATTGATGTTGTTTATGCTTGCTTGAATAGTCTAGACTTGAGATGCATTATGTCCTGATTGAAATAGACCAAAGTTAATTATAAAAACATAAGTAGTTTATTAGACATAATGTTTATAAGCTTTTGAGACTAAAGTTAACTTTAAAAGGTTAAGTAAACTCAAAGTGTAATATATTTTAATTCTTCCCAAGTTTTAGATTTATGATAGGTATAACTAAGGTGTGGAATTATTCACTTTCTATTTAAGTGAATGATTAGATTAAATTTGTTTTGCTATTATGAAAGGAATATGTATTTATTTAATGGAATCATAATTAGATGGTCTTAGTAATTTGTTAGAATTTAAAGTTATGTTAATAGTGGTTAAAATATAATGATTATTCACCATATTATATAAATAGGTGATACCCAATGTTTATTTAAAAGGATTCTTAATAAGATTTTTAAAAAAATATTTTAAAGTTAAAAGTTATACTTAAGTTTGATTATGAATTCCAGTGATGGTTTTGGAATTAGTACTAAGACATTAATTGCTCAAGGTTTTATAAGAGTTGTGATTATTTTTTACTTAAGAATTGTTTTTAAAGAATTCACAAAATAGGTATTAGGTAAGGATTTATTATTTAAAATATTAAGGACTTTCCTAATAATATATTTAATATTTTTCTAGTGTAATATATTTATTCAAGACCTTAAAAATGAATTTTATTTATTTTTAAGTATTATCTTTATTTTTATAAAATTCATTAAAGAATTAAGTGCCTTTAAATATTTGCTTTATGTTTTATTTGTAAAACTCTAAGTTAGTATTTTTTATAAAATAGTAGAGTTATTTTGATACGCAAAAATGATTTTTTATTTATTTTTAGGGTTTTTGTTATTTCATAGAATTTCATTTAGGATTTAATGGTGTTAATAATTATTTACTTTATATTTATTTAAAACAATTAAAATTATATTTTTATTAAGTAGATCTTATTTTTATGATAATTTACATATATTATTTATATATTGTTAGGATTTTTTTATAATTTTCTAGAGCTCAAAAGGTTTAGATGATATTTTGGTAAATTTCCATTTTATCTTTTATTATTTATTTGTAAGATCTGTTTTTCTTCATAAATTTGGGCCCATTAGGTAGCCCAGCCCACTGGGTTGGGCTAGACCACCTGGCTAGGTTCTATGGGTCGGTTGACCCCGACCCCGACCCTATCTCCTTCTTCACTGCTCGTCCTCTCTCAGGCGATGTGGATGTCGCCCTCCCTCTCTGGCTCGATTCCGGCGAACACCGCCACTTCGGTCGCCGCTGCCGGCCATGGAAGCTCTGTCGCCGCCTGGACAATCGGGTCCTCTGATTCGATTTGGCCCTGAGGCCTTTCCGAGATCGCTCCCTCTCATCTCCTAGTACTAGGGTTCGGTGTTGGGGTCGCCGTGTGCCGGTGGTCTTATGGAGCTCTTCATCGGCCTGGACTCAGCTCGACGCCAGCGGAAAGGTGTGTAGGCGCAACCCAGGCATCAGGGGCTTCCACAGATTCTGTGGTGTTGTTGTTCAGGACCTAATCCATGTCTTCATCAAGCCAACGCTATAGGTGCTCGGCACCCTCGGTGAGTTTTGATTCCATGTGACCAGCTTTAGTGCTGATGGCCCTAATCTATGATTCTGCTATGTTTGTTTATGGCTAATTGATTACTAGCTAGAATTCCTAGATTTGGATGAGCAAGTGCTAATTTGGTTAATGATTGTGCTGCTAGTGTTAGTGAGTGCTAAACTATGGTTTAGTGATGCAGTTCTTAACATACCTAGGATTTTTCCTAGAATATAAGGGATATTACTAAGTACTATGTTGCTGTTTATTTATTCTTGGCATGGGATGATCTACAGATGTTTGCTGAAATTGATTTGATACAAAGTTCTTTCCTGAACTTGGGATGGGCAAGTGCTCTGATGGTACTAATCTTGGATTAGTGGTTCTATGGTTGTGAGCTTAGTTTACTAATAGTATTCTGGGATGAGTTAGTGATTTATTCTGCTGAACTGGATGCCGATTGGAAATTCATGGTAGAAAATGGATACTCTCCTTATCAGCTGCTAGTGAATATATTATTATTTGACACATGTGCTAGTGAAGTTATATATTTGACCCTTGGTTTCTTTCTTTCTTATCCAAGAAATCTGCTTCTCAAAAAGATATGGCTTGCCATGGACTTGTTCTAATTGGTAAGCTTGTGATATGTTGATAACTATCTACAAATGATTCCTAGTGTTTATACTTAGGAAAATGATTAGATATTCTCTGGCTTCTTTTCTGGCTAAATTTCTAGTCTAATGCCAAGGATGCAAAAGACTGAGGCTTGGATTCCTTTTAGAGAAAATACAGTGGTTGCCTTATTCTAGATCTAGGATGTAATTAGCATAGCAACACTATGCTTACTGAGAGCTTGCTTTTCAAATGATTTGCTTGCTTAAAATGATAAGAACCAACACCAATATGGATCTGTTGGTTAATTTGCTGCTAGCAGTGAGGGTAAATGTGTTGGTATTGTGACTGGTGTGAATTGGTTGGATGAGAATTTATGACTTGAATGCCCATGATGCATGGTCTGAGGCTAATTAACTCTGAAATGAGTTTTACATGGTTAAGGGTCACTAGCCCTTGAATTTTGTTTGTGTGCAATATGTTCCAGTCTATGATGCAAAGGCTGAGGCACTAAGTCTTGATAAAAACAGATACTTACTTGGTTGCCTTTGACCCTCTATGATGAATTTGCATAGCACTTCTATGCAATTCTGAGAGATAAACTATTCTCCTACTCTCGTATAAAGGTGCTAGTTGCAGAGTAGTTGATTAGATATTGGTTTGCAATAACCCCCTTTATCCCCTTGTTTACGATGGTGAAATATAACAAAAACGGATACTATGCATGATGAGTGGTATAGCAACCTTTTGTTGTTGCTGCTTTCATGCAGTGATTTGTGGTTCCTAGTGGATGTTATTCCTGGATGCTTCTGGATCTGCTCCTCCTTACTGCTTACTTGGCTTGCTCTTTCTAATACTACTGCCTTGCTCTTAATCAGCCTACACATGTGAATCTTGTGCTCCTGGACCTTGTCCTTCAGGATCCTATAGAACTGGATTCTTGTGATTACTTCTTCTCCTGTGATATGCCTCCTTTCCCCCTCCTTCTACTACTTGATCTCCTCTTGGATGGCTTAAATAAGCAACCAGATGCTGATTGGGTGGTGGGTTTGGTGAGGGTGTGAAGAAATGAATGTGTGATCTTGTGGTGATGAGAAATAACATGTGTTATTCCTAAGGATGAACCAGTGATCTAAGTGTAGTTCTGGCTAAGTGTGGTGTGTGGAGAAACTCTGATCTTCCTCTAGCTTATCAGCTACGGTTGTGGGCTTACTTTTGTACCCCTTGTGATGCCCATGTGCTTGTGGTGTTGACAGCATAGATCTATGCATGTGTTGTGTAAGCTGCTAGCTTGCTGGACCTTGTCCTGGTGTAGGTTTCAGTGCTGAGATCTTTTCCTTGTTGATCAGCTCGACTGACTTGACCTTATCCTAAGATAATCTTTATTTTTGGTGTTTGCCAAGTGGGATATTAACTCCATGCTAATGATGCTCAAGGCTGAAGCCCAAATTTGATAAGAACAGATCCTATGTGGCCCTTTTAACCCATACTCAATGATGAGCCAAAGCATATCATTTGTATGCCCAATCTGAGAGTAAAAATAATATACTAACCCTTCTTTTATTCTTTTTTTATATTTTATGTTGTTTTGCAGGGATCAAGAATCAGGAATATAAAGAGTGGATTTAGAAGATGAAGAAAATGAAGATGACTTTAGTTTTAAATTTTACTTTATTCTTTTGTAATTAACTTTTTCTTTTGTGAAGTAATAAGCATTGTATAATTGTAATAAAAGAATTTCTTTTTATTAATTCATTCTTCTTTTGTAAAGAAATATTGTATTGTTTACTTTATTCAATAAAGTGTACTTGTTTTATTTTTCTTTTATAATGCATTCGCAAGGACAATGCAATATTTATATCTGCTTGTAATAAAAATCTTTTTAGTTATTTATTTAGGTAATTCATTTTTTTATATCAATTGTTTTATAGTAGTTTTCTTTTATTGTAACCACTTAAAACATTGTATTCTATAATAAAGGATTCCACTATCCTTAGATCTAAAATATGTATATCTCACTTATAAATAAGAATTCCATTCTTGTTTAATGTTATAAATCAATTCATTCAATTTTGTTTATTACTTGAGACTTGTAATTGTGATATCTTTTTATAAATAAGAGTTCACCCCTTATTGCTTATTGTAATATAATTTCTAATTAATAATCTATCAATTAAATATTCATATTGGAATGATCTTCCCTTCAAAGAAAAAATTATGGTAGTGTTCATGTCGAAATCCATCGCACTTGTCTTGATGTTTCCATCAGAACAAGAGAGATATCGATCCATCTATGGTTTCTTTAGTTTTGCGCGAAAATTCTCCGGATTTTCTTATGCATGAATGCAATGCACAAACATGCGTCCTCTATAATTCTAGGTGCTAATCCTGGGATGTTACACTGAACTTGGTACCTAACAGGGTGACTTCCGAGATGAATTCGGAACTGGATAAAATATATTTAGCTGCCGAGGTAAAGACGGCTTTATTCCAGATGGCACCGTCCAAGGCACCAGGAGTGGATGGTTTCACAGCAGGTTTTTTTCAACGGCATTGGTCCTTGTTGGGGGAGGATATTGGTCCTGCTATCTTGGATTTTTTGAATGATGGAGAGCTTCCCCAAGGAATGAACGACACTTCAATTACTCTCATTCCAAAGGTAAACCATCCGTGGTTATTTGAATAAAAGCCCGGAATTTCCTTGCAAAAAAAAACTGTTCGTTGGCACAGCGCAGAACATGTGCAATGGTGGCCAGGGGGCATTGGCGATTCGCGTTGGTCATTTTACGCCCACATGCACGCCCTGCCCTGCCCAGTATTTAGTATTTACGCCGCCTCCTGTCGTCTAGCGGCGAAGTGGAGCAGCATGAGGCATGCGAGTATCTTCATTTCCAGTCCCTTCCCCTTTCCATAATCCATTTCCCACTTCCGGCTGCATTGCCGATTTTGATCAATTCCGGAGTAGTAAGTTTTCTAGGGAGAAGACGACGACGATCGTGGGGCAGTACCATTAACATTAAGGCATTTAGCATAGCGACAGACTGACAGAGGTGTTTAAAAGCCTGAGAGTATCGATCGGGGCAAGATATACACGAATCGCTGCTGATAATAAGAGATGGTGCAGTGTATGGATTGTTGTGGGTTTTGTTGAAGTGTATAAGTGAATTGCACTAGCTCTTTCCATCAGTTCGGACTTTTGGTTGTGTTGGCTAGTGAATGAAGCTTAACATGGTATCAGAGCCACGTTAACTCCGTCCTTTTTTTCTTCGCAACTTCGTCGGCCGCCACCGTCCTTGTCGCCGCCGGTTGCCGCCCCATTTTTCAGATCTGGATCGATTTGGGTGTGGCTGATCTGAGTTTGACTGAGATACATATCGATTCCCGTCTGCGTGCTCGACGCGAGTCAGATCCGATCTAGACTCGATTTCCTGGAGCAAGACGCCCTGCTGCCTCGATTCCCTACTTTCCGCCTGCCGGCCCGCACCTGCAGCGACGCCCGCCTGCAGCGAATCGATCTGCTGCCTCCCCGTCTGCAGCGAATCCCGCCTCGGTCCACGCCCAGGCGAACGCCCACGCCCACACGCGGGACTCCTCTCCACGCGCCGACCCCACGCGCGTCCACGCGCGACCACCCGACGACCGCGCCCACGCGCGGGCCTGCCAAGGCTTCCACCGACGCCCGCCTCGGTCGACCACCGACGATCAGCGCCCACGCTGAGCCTCCTCTCACGTCGCGCTCCCACGCTGACGCACTTACGCCGGACGCCCACGCAGTTCGCCTCTGCCGACGTCACCCACCCGTGGTTACGCCTCCGCTTCACGATCGCATCCTCGCCGGTTACGTTCGCCGACGCCAGCCAAGACGATCGATCGATCCAGATCTAATCTGTCAAAAAAAATAGAGAGAGATATGTCTTCTTTATCGGGGTATGTTGCGATTCCTCGCTGCCCGGTGGTCTTTGATGGCGCGAATTACCCTGATTTCGCTGCCTTTATGCGCGTTCACATGCGCGGTCTCCGTCTTTGGGGTGTGCTCTCCGGCGAGGTCTCCTGTCCGTCGTGCCCCCTTGCTCCTGTGGCTCCTATTCCGCCGACGCCGATTGTTCTTGGTGCTGACGCTTCTCAGGAGTCCAAGGATGCTGCTCAGAGTGCTGATGATAATGCTGTTGCTGCTTATGACCTGAAGTTCAAGCAGTACTCTTCCGATCTCGAGGCCTACCGACATGCTCGACCGCGCTTACACGGTGGGTTGATGAGGATGCTCGTGCTGCTGTTCTCACCTCCAGGTGTTACGCCTCGATGTCTGCTGAGTTCATGAGTCTCCCATCTTGCCGCTCGGTGGGCTCATCTTCGCGCGCTTATCACCGTCTGGAGATGCCCTTTACCTGTCTGTGGTTCGCCAGGAGCATGCTCTCCAGCAGGGTGATTCTACTATTGATGAGTTCTATACTCAGAGTGCGGCTATCTGGCGTCAGCTTGACTCTCTTCGTACTGCTGTTTGTGGCACATGCTCGTGTTACCGGATTGTGCGCTCGGATTTGGAGTTTCACCGCATCTATGAGTTTCTGTCTCGCCCGCCAGAGTTTGAGCCCGGCGTGCTCGGCTGAATGCTCGTGGTCGTGTTCCGCTCGAGGTGTTGTTCGAAGCTTGGGCTGAGGAGACCCGTCTCCGTGGTGCTGGTCTTCTTGCGGTTCCATCCGTGCTTGCTACTCGTGGTCCTCCTATGCCGTCTGGTCCCTCGACTCAGCCGCGGTCCCCTGTGCCGCCACCGCCGATACTACCCACTCCTCCAGTCGTGGTCGAGGTCAGGTCACCAGCCTTCGGTCGAGTCGCACCACAGCTCGTGGTCGTGGTCGCCGTGGTTCTCTTCACATCGCTCTTATTGCAACAGATGGCCACACTTGGGCCACTGTTATACACGGACCCCGCCCACGCCGCAGCACCAGGCTCGTGGGCAGCCGTCTCCTTCCGGGTCTTCAGCAGTTGCTCTCTCTGATCAGGACATTATCCGGAGTCTTCGCGGTCTGCTTGCTGCTACAGGCTCTTCTTCGACGGGCACTGCTGGTTCTGTGACTGATTTTTCAGGCACTGCGCGACCACCACCTTCTACACAGTCAGGTACGTCCCCGTGGTACATGGTATCAGAGCCTAAGGTCTCGAGGTCAAGTCCTGGCTTTCGCAATTTATTCTAAAATTGCTGTTGACCCCTCTGTGTCCACGTATAGGCCTCTTGAGTCATACGTGAGTTTCGCGCGCTGTCGCGCTCTTTCGGTTGCACGTGTTGACTTCTCTCCGTCACACGTAAGAGGGGGTGTTGAAGTGTATAAGTGAATTGCACTAGCTCTTTCCATCAGTTCGGACTTTTGGTTGCGTTGGTTAGTGAATGAAGCTTAACAGGTTTGACTAGGACATGTAGTATGTAGGACATACTAGAAGAGCCGGCCGGCGGCCTTGTGCTAAGCCGCCTCGCGTCCTAATTAATCACCCGTACGTGTCATGCTCAGTGGATTATTAGTTGTTCGTTGCTGGCCGCCGATCCTATTGACAGAACGCATGCTCGGAAGGTACGGCATTGCTGTCAGGAGGCGCATCAAGCAGAAGGGTCACGACATGGGACTTTGAATTTTAATTTTTTGACATGCCCCGTGATGTCAATGTGTGCGAGCGTGGGTGGAAGGGATGGGAAGGTGGTTAATTTAGGTTTTGCTAAGTTGGGACCATGTGCGAGAGAGGAAAAGCAGGGGGCGGTTGGGTAAGTTAGTTAAGCAAACGGCTTCGTGCTCCATCATCCTTCCTCGCTAGCTTTTCGGCCAACAAGGATCGTGGTGGCGCGTGATGATGTCTAGGCTGATCTACTAGTACAGCGGTGATGATGTCTAGGCTGATCTACTAGTACAGCGGTGATGATGTCTAGGCTGATCTACTACGCAGGGAAGTGTGTATCAGGTATACTACGTAGTACTTAGGTGTGGGCCTCCCTCTCGTCCTTCTGCCTTCTTTTTGCTTGCTGGCGTATGGTGGTGACAGCCTCGGATAATCCGTATACATAAGTAGCATAAGGACATCCCACTAGTTGGGCAAACCCAGGCTAAAATCTAGATTAATTTTAGACCGAACGAAACTTGTTTTCCGTCTAGGATCGCCGAGTTTCCTACTCGCGTTTTCAGACCGAGTTCCCTCATTCTGCTAAATTCAGTTAAACATGGCAAAATTTAGACGAATATAGACTGATTTTATTAATTAGGACGAGGACACATATTACATCGAATTTAAACTAGAAAGACATTAAATTTAAACTAGGAAAAGGCCACCGCCATGGCCGATGTCGGACGACGCTTCTACATACCGAGGCGGGGGTGGTTGTCGGCCTAGATGTGCTCCAGTACGACGGCGAGCATTCGCCCTGGAGTGCTCCAGCAGCGGCAGCGAAACGCCACATTGTGATGTACTTAGGTTAGATGTGCCCCCCCTCTCATTGTTCTGCCTTCTTTCTGCTTGATGTCGTATGGTGGTGACAGCCTCGGATAATCCGTATACAGAAGTAGCATAAGCAACATGAGCTTTCCTAGACGTCTACTAATGGCAGATTGGGTAGACCAACAATTTAGCTGAAAATTTAGTACCACCAGCTGCTGTTTAGGACACCACAACCTATGTCTTGTGATGAACAAAATCGGATGGTTGGTAACTGATCCCAATATTTTGTTTTCCTCTATGAGACCGTGAGGACCCAGAACAAAGGAGCCTGATTTTGACCAAAGGCCTTCCAACTCATTAATAAAGGAAGTGATGCCCTGTTTAGGTTGCCACGAAAAGCTTTGAAAGAAGTCCTAAAAAGGGAAAGGACGACATGATAAGTGTGAGACTAGAAAACTAGCTAGGGAGTAATTATAGGAAGTTGCATTCACTTGTGCGACTTGTGTCGGTGGGTTAATTAGCATCTCGATGGAGTAATTCAGTGTACCTGTGGGCTGTGGTAGGGTTGCAATTTAGCCCCTAAAATGACATGTGGTAGGGTTGCAATTCTGCTGCACACATGTCTGCCAGAAATAAGAATCTAGGGTATACTATACACTAACTAGTTAAGGGTAGGTAAAGTAAATCAATGATTGGTTCCTTGCAAAAAAAAAGTAAACCATACTATGATTGGTTGACTTATTCAGCTCTGTGAATGAATCAGCGCCCAAAATAAGCAGCGCTTCTGGAGTTGACCTGGGGCGTACAATCCTGGCCACCAGACTTGGATCTTGGACCAGCAAGACCTTCATGCATCGCAGCTGGGCGTGCCGTTGTATGCATCTCACGTCGCTTGGCTCCTGTTAGCTGGTGGGTTCCGTACGTGCCGTGGAATAACCCGTCGTGGGCTGCGCGCGGTGGGAGGGCTGGAGGCTGCAAGGCACGCAAAGGCGTCGCCTCGTCGGCAGCGGGGAGCTAGCTGTCCGTCCGTTTGTCCCAGCAAGGCCAGTCAATCTTGTAGGCTGGATCGGGGGATGCACATTGAAAAGTGCATGTTGCTGTTTTCCATTGGCCACTGACGATTGATTGATCTGCGATGACTAGCAACCCACTAGTGTCGTCCTAGACTAGCTGATGATTAATGCGTGTGAGTGAGAAGCCATGATTTCTGGCCCGATTAATTGCTTGCTGATTAAGGCTATCCATGTCTAGTAAGCTATGCAGTCTGTTGCCACCGTAGGACATGTCTTTAGTTTTATGGTAAAATCAGGTGTGGAGAATGTTATGGATGGCAAAATTCGTGGACTAGCTATGATGGCTCGAGTTCTGGTGGCGGTGATGAATTGGCTTGGTGATTTGTGAATTGTAGCGGCGGCATCGGAAAGTGGGGAGCAGCAGCATACGAGGAGTTCACAGTCCTACCTTGCAGAGTGAAAGTCCAACATTTGGTTTTAATTAATTGGTTGTGTCTGATAATGACCTTGTTGAAGGCATTGTTTTGTGAGCGAGGACTTTCTTCAGGGTGAAAACCTATGATCTTTGATCGGGCGATGACGATGCTTATGCTATGTTTTTTTTTAAAGGCGCGCTATTGGAGATGTTGGACTTCCGGTGTTGTTCTGGTGGGGTAAAGTGTCGCTGCTACTAAGGATTTAATCGATGTAGCAGGACTTTTGTTTTTTTTAATTCTTCTTTCATTTTTCGGCTATGTGTATCCGTATTTTCAATAGGGTATGCATTATTATAGAGGCTAGATGTAATTGATATTTGTTTAATATTAATATATGGTCATTTTAAAATAAAAGGGCATAGTCCTAGATGATGACACTCACGGCCTCAAAGGCCAAAATTCAGCTAAACAAATTTTTGGGGGAAATGCAATGTGTCATGGAATTGATTGATCTGACGGTTCCTTAGTGTATTTTGTCACGCAAATGCAAGTGTCTAATATTTCCAAAAAAATTGAGAGCAACACACGTATTTTATTAATAGAAATTTAAGTTATATGACGCAACATACGTGAAAACTAAAAGACAAACTGAGATAAACTGATTATCCTGAATATGCAGATAAAATCCTAAGAAATCGAGATATACAAAACGATCTATAGAATTTCCCGTAACCACCATAGCCAGCGGTCGTGTGGCACCCCGGATTTATGGTCCGAGAATACCCGTTATGCATACAATTCACGTTTCCATGATCAGTGAGCCGTGAGCATAACCGACTAGTATCATTACAACATTCATATAGTAACGAGTATAAAACTTACAAAATGGCCATTATGGAAATTACAACACAAGTAGCGAAAGTCTTCAAGTGCAGAGCTCATGTCATGTCTTAACCTACAGACAACTGACTGGGAAGGTGGCCTAGCTCGCATAGACGTCAGCACCTTCGTCACTTCTTAGCATCTGCAATCTAGCCAAGTAAATAGCCAGGGACAATGTCGGTGAGTACTTTGAATATACTCACAAACCACCAAGACAAGGTAATAAGATAATGCATATTGGGCTGTGGCGAGATAGCTCTACACTATAGTTGTTTTTGAAAAGCCTAACATTGGCATCTTTATATCTTTGTTGAAAAAGAGAGTTTTTAGAAAATATGCCTCCTTGTTGAACGTCCGGATATCCCCATATCCTTGTTAAAAACATTTAAAACAGTTTTATAGTAAAACCCCTTAAAACATCTTCGACCATCTCTGGTCAAAACCAAACTCGTTTTTATCTTTCCTCGTGACCAAGTCACATCCTTTTTATTCATCTCAACACATGGGTGTAGCTAGCCTTATTCAAGGGTATGCAATGAATACCTAATATTTTTTGTAAAAATAAATTAGTGCATAAACTCATATACAAAGTAGCTTTCTCGTGCGTAGAACACATAAAAATTTGAGACGGGCAGACCCCTTTTATCCCACGTTTTATGCTCTAAATCTGGGCCTATCTGCATTTTGGGCCGCTATCCTAGTTGGACACACCGATCATTTTCTCAAAAAGACGGGCCCAAGTGCATAGAATGACTTCTGCCTCTTCGTCAACTTTGTAAATTTTTATTTTGCTAAAAAAAACTATGTAATTTCTGATTCTCCTAGTTGGGAATAGATGATCAATAGATCATATCTGCAGATTAATTTTAGCATAGTATTCAATGGAAATTTAAAGAAAAACCTTTTTATATATATTGTTGATTTGTAGGTGTAAAAAGGAATATACAAATTCTATTTTTACCCTTCTTGCATTGTAACTAAATAACTTGATCATTGTTACGAGTACTTCCTCCGTTTCAGTTTACAAGGCCTACGCGTATATCTAGGTTATCAATTTGACCTATATAATTTGAATTATATAATATAAAAATTATATCATTGGAAAATACAAAGTCTAAAGTTTCCGGTGATATATTTTTTGTAATATATACATCATACTAAGTTGCTTAATTTGGCGATATAGAACTACGTGCAGGACTTGTAAACCGAAAGCGGAGGGAGTACTACATTTAACGAGAATTTCTAGTTTCATTGATTATTGTGTACTTTTTGTATCCTACTGTAACTTCTCATACCCAATACGAAAATCCTGGCTTCGCCACTGTCTCAACATATCCCAAGGGTACTCCTAGCAATCATCTTTCCAACCGTCCTTGATCGTGGTCACGGATATTCGAATAGGTTAGACTCTGCAGAGCTTGTGCACTTTACCCACAAGAATCAATACATCCGTCGGAATACAACCACGGCCTGCTACACATGATAGACAGGGGTTCGGATAATCAAATCTAACTTTTCATTTGTCCATTCCTAGCAAAGGCGGCTTTTCCTTTTTGGGTTGTTCTCTCCGGTACGAGTATGTGGCACGAAGGCCATAGTCCTTCCTCCCGTACTGGCCCCTACCCCCAAACCGTAGTTTGGCAGATAGCAATTGTGACTCCACTTCCTCCCGTACTTACCTTAAGTCATACCGTCCGCGAGAGACCCAATTGTTGCACCGGTACCTTGTCATAGACAGTCCGAATTTCAAGGGGTTTCTGTTGGAGATATGCCCTAGAGGCAATAATAAATGTAGTTATTATTATATCTTTGTGTTTATGATAAATGTTTATATTCATGCTATAATAGTATTAACAAGGAAACATTAATACTTGTGTGAATTGTAAACTTAAATTGAAGTCCCTAGTATAGCCTCTATACTTCACTAGCTTGTTGGTTGATTGATGATTGTGGTTTCCCTATCATGAACATTGAGATGTTATCAACAACAAGATCATATCGTTAGGAGAATGATATGGTGGACATACTCCTATAGATAAGCGTAGCATAAAGATCAAGTCATTTCAATAGTTCAATTGCTATATGCTTTCTGATACATAGTAACCTAATTCCTTCGACCATGAGATCATGCATATCACCTTTTCTGGATGGATGCTTTGATGTCATCAAACACCACACCGTAACAGGGTGGCTATAAAGGTGGCATTGAGTGTTCGGAAAGTATTGGTTGAAACACATGGATCAAGAGTGGGATTTGTCCATCCACATGACGGATAGATATTCTCTGGGCCCTCTCGGTGAAATGTCATCCAATTAGCTTGCAAGCATGTGACTGGGTCACAAGGGATCACATATCACGAACGAGAAAAGAGTACTTATCAAGAACGAGGTTGAACTAGGTATGCGGAGATACCGACGATCATAACCTCGGATAAGTAACATATCGTGAGACAAAGGGAAATTGGTATCGTATGTAAATGGTTCATTCGATCGCAAAGTAATCGTAGAAATATGTGGGAGCCATATGAATTTCCAGATTCCTCTATTGGTTATTGTTCGGAGAAGTGTCTCGATCATGTCCGCATAATTCACGAACCGTAGGGAGACACACTTAAGGATTCGACGTTGTTTGAGTAGTTATGGTATTATGAGAAAGAGACCGAATGTTGTTCGGAGTCTCGGATGGGATCCGGGATATCACGAGGTGATCCGGAATGGTCCGGAGAATAAGATTCATATAAGGAAAGTCCCGTTTCGGAGTTTGGGAATGGTTCCGGTGTTTTCATCGGGAACATTCTAGAAGGTCCCGGAATGTCCGGCACTCCGGAGGGGGGAGGGTACATGAATGTGTCATTACATATTGGAATGATTGCATCATGTACTAGGTGTTCTTGCTGTCCAAAATAAAGGGTTTATTTAAATCCTAAATTGAAAAGTCAAACGGCCAGTTTGAAAGTCAAACGGCAATTTTGGGAAGTGGGAAAAGAGGAGGATTGGTGGAGGCCGAGTTGGAGGGGAATTCCTCCCCTTGGCCGGCGCACCTCCCTAGGCCGAGTTGGGGAGGAACTCCTCCCCTTGGCCGGCCAGCCCTCCCACCTATATAAGGAGGGGCAGGGCTCCCCTCCTTAGACACACAAGTTCCTATCCTCTAAACTAAAACCTAGATCTAGACCCCGGTTTAGAGCTATTTCGGTTTAGAGCCTTCTAATTGGTTTAGAGCCTTCTAATTGGTGTGTCTAATTACTAGACCACTAATAGCCTCTCTCATAAGCTCCACCATACTCGCACCGGCTTAAGGCGAAGCCTCGGGATCTCCCTCTACTTCCTGCATACGCCACAGTCTTGCCGGAATCGCGAGGAGAGTGCTACAACCTCCGCTGCCTTGGAACAAGGGAGAGGAAGGTTTTCGTCACCGAACGTGACCGATCATGGAGCGCTGCCGAACGTGGCGCTGAAGGATCGCTCACGCGATCTTGAGATCGGAAAGAGTACGACTACATCACCCACGAATCTGCTCGTTAAACACTGTGGAATCTTCGAGGGTGAGTTATTCCATCGACTCGGTGCTGCAATCTAGTAGATAGATCTTGGCTTGTTTGTTTGTATGCGATAGAAATTTTTTGTTTTTCATGCTACGAACCCCTACAAAGGGTATCGAGCCGTGTCTATATGTAGATCTGTTGACGAGTAGAACACAATGGTCATTGTGGGCGTTGATGCTTTTATTGTAGATTGCTTTTGTGTACTTTGCATCTTGCGGTATGTTGGGATGAAGCCCGGCTAACCTTACATGACATCGTTCATGAGACTTGCTCCACGCTTGACATGCAACTCGTTTTGCATAAGTGGCTTTATGGTGCTGCTTTCTCCTAGCATAGTAAAGATCCAATTTACAACGGGTGATCAACAATGCTAGTATCAATGTTGTGGTTCTTGTTCGTAAGTTAGAACGACACTTATTGAAAGCCCCAAACCACGTAAAATATGCAAAGAAAGTAGAAGCCTAACTTTGTTTTTGAGGGTGTGCTGATGATGTGATATGGCCATGATTGTGATTATATTTGATGTATGCAATGTTCCTTATTGTAAGTTGGCAACCGGGAGCCATATGGTTGTCTTTAATTTCGTTAAGACCTGCGTGTCTATTCAAATTAGTTGTAATAGTTGAAGCTGGTGGACGACAACCATGAAGAAGCATCATTGACCTTGATGCTATGCCGGTGATGATGGAGATCATGTTCGCTTGAAGATGGAGATCGAAGCACAAAGAAGAAAGGCCATATCATATCACATATTATGAATTGCATGTGATGTTAATCCTTTATGCATCTTGTATTGCTTAGTAGACGACGGTAGCATTATAAGATGATCCTCATGCACATAAATTTCAAGTTCTAAAGTGTTCACCCTTAGTATGCACGTTGCCAAAGCTTGTCGCTCAAGCACCACGTGATGATCGGGTGTCTTTGATTCCGCTGGTGAATACAACGTAAGCAAGCCAGATTTGCTTATGCGGAAGCTAAGGTTTGATCTTGACGAGCCTAGCATGTATGGACATGGCCTCAGAACACGGATCGCCGAAAGGTAAAGCATGAATCATATAGTAGATATGATGAACATGATGATTGTTCGCCATTGAAACTATATCAACTCTCGATGATCGGTGTTGATGTAGTGGATTTGGTCTGTGTGATCACTAAAACAATGTGAGGGATGTTGTTTTGAGGGAGTTCACCTAGTTTAATTTCATTAATTAATTTGAACTCAATTTGTCATAAACTTAGTCTAAACTATTGCAAATATGTTGTAGATCAATGGCAGCCCTACCATCAATTTTAATGCGTTCCTAGAGAAAGAAAAGTTGAAAACAATGGAAGCAACTTCATGGATTGGTTCCGCAATTTGAGGATTGTCCTCACAATGGTAATTTGACCTATGTGCTGGATGCACCGCTAGGTGACCCACTGCAAATGATGCTACCGATGAAGTAAAGAATGTTTACCTCGCCGGAAGAATCAAGACTCCATAGTTCGTGTGCTATCTTGTATGGTTTAGAATCGAGCTTGTAAAAGGTTTGAAGAGTCGATCCATATGATATTGTCGAGGATCTCAAATTAATCTTTGAGACTCATGCGGCAATTGAAAGTTATGAAGCTTCAAAAGTTCTTTAACCGCAAGATGGAAGAGGGTAGCTCCGCGGTGAGCATGTGCTTAAGATGTGCAGGCACGAATAAACTCAAAGTTTGGGTATAGTGATTCCTAATACTTTGGGGGTTTACCGATCCTCCAATCACTACCACCAAGTTACAAGAACTTTGTGATGAACTACAACATGCGTAACATGAACAAAGAGTTGCGAACTATTTGCTATGTTAAAATCTGAAGTGGAGATCAAGAAAGAGCACCAAGTGTTGATGGTCAATAAGACCACCAAATTCAAGGAAGGCAAGTCTAAGCAGAAGGGACACTTCAAGAAGGGTGGTAAGAAAGTTACCACGCCGACGAAGAGGACCAAGGCTAGACTCAAGCCTGATACTGAGTGCTTTTACTGCAAGGGAGTAGGTCACTGGAAGCGGAATTGCCCAAAGTACTTGGCGGATTTGAAGAACGGCAACATCAAGAAGAAAGGTATATCTGATATACATGTTATTGATGTGTATCTCACTAGTATTCGTAGTAGTGCACGGGTATTTGAATCTGGTTCGGTTGCTCATATTTGTAACTCGAAACAGGAGCTGCAGAATAAACGGAAGCTAGTGAAGAACGAGGTGACGATGCGCGTAGGAAACGGATCAAAGGTTGATGTGATCGCGGTCGGCACGCTACCTCTTCATCTACCATCGGGATTAGTTTTACACTTAAATAATTGTTATTTGGTGCCTGCATTAAGCATGAACATTATATCAGGATCTTGTTTATTGCGAGACAGTTACTTGTTTAAATCCGAGAATAATGGTTGTTCGATTTATATGAGTAATATGTTTTATGCACATGCACCTTTGATAGATGGTCTATTCATATTGAATCTCGATAGTGGAAATACACATATCAACAACATTGAGGCTAAACGTTTGAAATCAAGCGATAATTCGACCTATATGTGGCAATCGCTGTCTTGGTCACATTGGAGTGAAGTATGAAGAAACTCCATTCCGATGGACTTCTTGAATCACTTGATTTTGAATCACTTGAAAGATGCGAAGCATGTCTGATGGGTAAAATGACTAAGACTCCATTTTCTGGTATGATGGAGCGAGCTACGGACTTATTGGAAATCATACATACCGATGTGTGTGGTCCAATGAGTGTAGCATCGCGCAGTGGTTATCGTTATGTTCTTACCTTCACGGATGACTTGAGTAGATATGGGTATATCTATTTCATGAAACACAAGTCCGAAACTTTCGAAAAGTTTAAGGAGTTTCAAAGTGAGGTAGAGAATCAACGTAACAAGAAGATTAAATTTCTACGTTCTGATCGTGGAGGTGAATATCTAAGTTACGAGTTTGGCGAGCATTTGAAGAAATGTGGAATACTTTCATGATTGACACCGCCGGAACACCACAACAGTAATGGTGTGTCCGAACGTCAGAATCGAACTCTCTTAGATATGGTTCGTTCTATGATGTCACTTACAGATTTACCACTATCATTTTGGGGTTATGCATTAGAAACAGCCGCATTCACTTTAAATAGGGCACCGTCTAAATCCGTTGAAACGACACCGTATGAATTATGGTTTGGGAAGAAACCTAAATTGTCGTTCCTTAAAGTTTGGGGATGCGAAGCCTATGTAAAGAAGTTACAACCGGACAAGCTTGAACCCAAAGCGGAAAAATGCGTCTTCATAGGATACCCGAAGGAAACTATTGGGTATACCTTCTATCATAGATCCAAGGCAAAATCTTCGTTAAGAATGGATCCTTTCTAGAGAAGGAATTTCTCTCGAAAGAAGTGACTGGAAGGAAAGTAGAACTCGACGAGGTTGTCGAACCTTCTCTCGAATTGAGTAGCGCAAAGACCGAAGAAGTTCTGGTGCAGCTGCACCAATAAGAGAGGAAGCTAATGATGGTGATCATGAAACTTGGTTGAAGGTGCTACAGAGCCTCGGAGGCCAACGAGAACCCGGACCACTCCCGATTGGTATGATTCCGTTATGAATGTCATGTTGGTGGACAACACCGATGACCCCGAGACATATGAGGAAGCGATGATGAGCCCAGATTCCAATAAATGGCAAGAAGCCATGAAATCCGAGATTGGATCCATGTACGAAAACCAAGTATGGACTTTGGTGGACTTACGGATGGCCGGGGCTGTCGAGAACAAATGGATTTTCAAAAAGAAAACAGATCTTGATGGTAATGTTATCGTTTATAAAGCTCGACTTGTCGCAAAAGGGTTTCGACAAATTCAAGGAGTTGACTACGATGAGACTTTCTCACCAGAGCGAAGCTAAAGTCTGTGAGGATTATGTTAGCAATCGCTGCATATTACGATTATGAGATATGGCGATGGATGTCAAAACAGCATTCCTCAATGGAGACATTGATGAAGAGTTGTATATGATGCAACCCAAAGGTTTTGTCGATCCTAAAGATGCTAACAAGGTATGCAAGCTTCAACGGTCCATCTATGGATTGAAGCAAGCATCGAAGTTGGAATCAACGTTTTGATAAGGTAATCAAAAGTTTTGGTTTTATACAAACTTATGGAGAAGCTTGTATTTACAAGAAAGTGAGTGGGAGCTCAGAGCATTCTTAATACGTATGTGGATGACATATTGTTGATTGGGAATGATGTAGACCTTCTTAATAGTGTCAAAGAGTATTTGAATAATAGTTTTTCAATGAAGGATCTTGGCGAAGCAGCATATTAGGCATAAAGATTTATAGAGATAGATCGAACGCCAAATATCATTGTCACAAAGTACATATTTGGACAAAGTTCTAAAGAGGTTTGGAATGGAAGATAGCAAGAAAGGGTTCTTGCCAATGTTGCCCAATACGACCTTGAGTAAAAATCAAAGTCCGACAACGGAAGAAGATAGAGAAAGGATGAGTAAGACTCCCTATGCCTCAGCCATAGGATCTCTAATGTATGCCATGCTATGTACTAGACCCGACATCGCATATGTCGTTAGTCTAACTAGCAGATATCAAAGTGATCCAGAGTGGATCATTGGACAATGATCAAAAACATCCTTAAGTACTTGAGAAGAACTAAGGATATGGTTCTTTCTTATGGAGGTGATGAACAGCTCGTTGTTAATGGTTACACCGATGCTAGTTGGAACACCGATCCGGATGATTCTAAATCACAACTGGATCGTATTTATTTTGAATGGTGCAGCAAGCTGGAGGAGTGCAAAGCAAAGCGTTGTGGCGAGATCTTCAATCGAATCGAATACATGGTTGCCGGAGGCTTCACAAGAAGCGATATGGATGAAAGAGTTCATTACAGAGCTGGGTGTGGTTCCTAGTGCGCTGGACCTAATGTCTATCTACTGTGATAACATGGGCGCCATAGCCAATGCGCAAGAACCAAGGTCACACAAGAAGCTGAAGCATATCAAGCTACGTTTTCACGCTATTCGAGAACATGTCCAGGATGGGGATATAAAGATTTGCAAAGTATACACAGATCTGAATGTGGCGGATCCGTTGACTAAACCTCTCCCGAGGGCAAAACATGACCAACACCAAACTGCCATGGGTGTTCGGTATATTACCATGTAATCTAGATTAGATGACTCTAGTGCAAGTGGGAGACTGTTGGAGATATGCCCTAGAGGCAATAATAAATGTAGTTATTATTATATCTTTGTGTTTATGATAAATGTTTATATTCATGCTATAATAGTATTAACAAGGAAACATTAATACTTGTGTGAATTGTAAACTTAAATTGAAGTCCCTAGTATAGCCTCTATACTTCACTAGCTTGTTGGTTGATTGATGATTGTGGTTTCCCTATCATGAACATTGAGATGTTATCAACAACAAGATCATATCGTTAGGAGAATGATATGGTGGACATACTCCTATAGATAAGCGTAGCATAAAGATCAAGTCATTTCAATAGTTCAATTGCTATATGCTTTACGATACATAGTAACCTAATTCCTTCGACCATGAGATCATGCATATCACCTTTTACGGATGGATGCTTTGATGTCATCAAACACCACACCGTAATGAGGTGGCTATAAAGGTGGCATTGAGTGTTCGGAAAGTATTGGTTGAAACACATGGATCAAGAGTGGGATTTGTCCATCCACATGACGGATAGATATTCTCTGGCCTCTCGGTGAAATGTCATCCAATTAGCTTGCAAGCATGTGACTGGGTCACAAGGGATCACATATCACGGAACGAGAAAAGAGTACTTATCGAGAACGAGGTTGAACTAGGTATGCGAGATACCACGATCATAACCTCGGATAAGTAACATATCGTGAGACAAAGGGAAATTGGTATCGTATGTAAATGGTTCATTCGATCGCAAAGTAATCGTAGAAATATGTGGGAGCCATATGAATTTCCAGATTCCTCTATTGGTTATTGTTGGAGAAGTGTCTCGATCATGTCGCATAATTCACGAACCGTAGGGAGACACACTTAAGGATTGACGTTGTTTGAGTAGTTATGGTATTATGAGAAAGAGACCGAATGTTGTTCGAGTCTCGGATGGGATCCGGATATCACGAGGTGATCCGGAATGGTCCGGAGAATAAGATTCATATAAGGAAAGTCCTGCGGAGTTTGGGAATGGTTCCGTGTTTTCATCGAACATTCTAGAAGGTCGGAATGTCCCAAGACCGGAGGGGGAGGGTACATGAATGTCATTACATATTGGAATGATTGCATCATGTACTAGGTGTTGCTATCCAAAATAAAGGGTTTATTTAAATCCTAAATTGAAAAGTCAAACGCAGCTTTGAAAGTCAAACGGCAATTTTGGGAAGTGGGAAAGAGGAGGATTGGTGGAGGCCGAGTTGGAGGAATTCCTCCCTTGGCGGCGCACCTCCTAGGCCGAGTTGGGAGGAACTCCTCCCTTGGCCGGCCAGCCCTCCCACCTATATAAGGAGGGGGCTCCTCCTTAGACACACAAGTTCCTATCCTCTAAACTAAAACCTAGATCTAGACCCCGGTTTAGAGCTATTTCGGTTTAGAGCCTTCTAATTGGTTTAGAGCCTTCTAATTGGTGTGTCTAATTACTAGACCACTAATAGCCTCTCTCATAAGCTCCACCATACTGCGACCGGCTTAAGGCGAAGCCTGGATCTCCCTCTACTTCGGTACCACGCCAGTTGCCTGGAATCGCGAGGAGAGTGCTACAACCTCCGCGCCTTTGGAACAAGGAGAGGAAGGTTTTAAAATCAACGATGTGTGACCGATCATGGAGCGCTGCCGGAACGTGGCGCTGGAAGGATCGTCTACGCGATCTTGAGATCGGAAAGAGTACGACTACATCACCCACGAGAATCTGCTCTCGTTAAACACTTTGGAATCTTCGAGGGTGAGTTATTCCATCGACTCGTTGCTGCAATCTAGTAGATAGATCTTGGCTTGTTTGTTTGTATGCGATAGAAATTTTTTGTTTTCCATGCTACGAACCCCTACAGTTTCTCCCCTTTAGCGAGTACGAGCAGCCCTGGCTAAAGACCACAAACTACGACAGTGACTGGGGTAATGTGGTTGCACGGATAAATTGTTCCGGTAAAGGCGTAGAACATCCCTTCTCTTTCTCTTGCTTGACTTTCTCTTCATCCTCCTCGTATCTTCTTTAGTGAAACCTTCACTTGGAAACGATGCATCTTTCCAAGAGTTTTATTTTGGGAACTTTGTGGTAGGGTAAAACCCAAAATAGTTTTATCATTGAAAATCCGTGGGCTCCAAGAGGGAAGATGCTAATCATCTTAGCCTCGATCTAAAGGGGTAAAAATGGGTGTCAATAGGGTAGGTGTCCTAATGGACACTCATACATAACTTGGAGGAGCCAAGTTACTCACGCCTTTTATTTGAAACAAAAATTCAAATTAATCATTCAGTTCATAAACAAGATATAAAACAATTGCTAGAAAGGAGTAGGTTAATATAGGAGTTCAAGAAGGGTAGCTTGCCAATGACCAGCGAGATGTCTCGTGACTTCTTTAGAATACCAGAATACCAATAATAACAAAAATAATAATAATAACCCGGTCCTTCCTTCTTCTCGGCGTCACACAAACGCAACTATCGTCGTTATCGAGCATACATGCAAACAAACAACACCGCAATCAATACATTGCATACAAGCATCAATACATACAACAAGCAACAGATAAATACAAGATATACATTAGTAGGATGTTGGATGATTGGTTGATAAGATTAGCAAAGGATTTGGAGGCATTAGGGAAAAAAAGGTTCCCTTTGGATTTATAGTCTAGGAACTACCTAAGAGAGAGTTTTTGACCAAGGGCTTGATCTGTATGATACAATTGTATAAAAATGATACCATCATATAGGTATTGATAAAATGATTCCAACAAAAGTGGTTTTACTATTTTATCAATTTCCCTTGATTTATAATGATTTTTATGGTGGATAAAACTCTAGTTTTAGGAAATAATTCACCAGAACTGTTCTAGAGTTCCAAAAATTATTTACTTGGGTGGTTAAGTATTATTTTGTGGATTGATTTAAGAGGAGTTGGAATCACCTCAAAACAATTAACAAAATGCCCTTGAGAAATCCCCAAAGACAGTATTGGATGGGATTTGTCTTTTTCACCATATTTAGTTTAAAGAATATTTTTAGATTATTCCAAGGAAACATATTAGGTACTAAGGATACCTTTCTGTAGAAATTGAAATCAACCTTTTTGGAGTTACATAGCTGCTTCTATGAATTTATTGGTTAATAAGCCATACACATAATAGTTTAATTCACCAATATGCAACAGAGGTTTATAAAATTATGAGCTACTTTATTTTGAAAGGAGTTGATAAGTAGGTGTACTGGGAGTTGGAATTAGGTCAAAACCTCATTTGGTTTGACCTAGAGAATTTTCTAAAGGAAGAAAAGGCTTGATTTTGTTATTTTTGCTAACTGCAATTTAGGAAGCAAAAGGGCATGGGGCCAGTGGTACATGCAAGGTATGGTCAGTACCTTTCAATACAAGGTGGTTTCAGGTCAATTGGATTATTGAAACTTTCTGGAGATAATTCTTAGTGAACTGGACAAATCTTAGTAGAGAATTTATCATATTTATTCTAGACATTTTTTTGGTACAAAACTGGTTCTGCATGTTAGGTAAAACAAACAGGTACCTGAGAAATTTTAGATATGATTATTTTGAATCATTTTTCAATTTCATTTCGAAATAAACCAAACCACTACTCTGCAGATCTAAAATCTCTAAATAAAAAGGAGAAGGGCAGGGGTGTCAATGGGCCAGATCTACTGCTGGGCCGTCCTAGGGTAATTTCGGCCCACCCAGGTGTCAGGGAGTGCGCGCGGCGGGATTCAAACAGGCCAGGCCGGGGCCTGCCTGTCAGCCACTTGGGGCGACCGAAGGGGTACCAGCCTCCCTAGGCCGTAGGATTAAGACGTGATGGATGGCTGGGAGGTCGTCTTCCTCCTCGCGTCTAGCCGTCGGGGACAAAACCCTAAGGGGAGCTTGAAGGGCGCGGGGAGGCTTACCTGCGGGCAGAGAGGAGCCGGGGAGGGGTGAGTCAACGCGGTCGGCACCAACGGTCAGAAGGAGGGGCGGCACAGTGGGGTCTAATGTCGGGGACGAGCTCGCACGAGGGTGGCGGAGGAAGAGCTCGCTGGTGCTTCGCCATGGCTTCAGTAGAGGTGTTCCTGGGAAGGAAAGAAGGTAGGGTCAGGGGCAAGAGAGCGAGGGGAAAATGGGGGTGTGATATGCAGAGGAGAAAGAGGGGAGAGGGGAGCTTGGGGCTTGGTTTCCTTGCCATGGCCGATGAGTTCCTTCCTCTCTTCTCTTGGCTAGAGACGGAGCAAGGGCTCCTAGGGTGGTAGGTGGGGTGAGGGAGTGAAATGAGAGGGCACGGGAGGGAGGTGCTGGCCTCTTGGCTTATAAGCAAGAGGGATGATGGTCCATGGTGGATCATGTCCATGCTTGGACATGGGCAAGGTGCTAGGCTGGGATAGGGCAAGAGGGGCAATGGAGAGAGAGGTGTGGGGTACTGGGGTCGAGCAATGAGAGGAGAGGAGGGGGGTGCTGCAACTGTGTATATTTTTTTGCAAGGTATACATCTCTCCCTCTTGTACAAACATAAGAGACAAAAGAAGGGGGTGCTACAGTAGCTAGGGTTACTGTGCACAACTAGGAGAGAGTGGTGAAGTGATGTGCAAGCTTGGCTTGATCCTTGATGTGGTTTGGGATGGTTTTGATTTGAGCCAAAAGCTAAATTGGCAAAAGTGATCCTCACAATGGTTGTTAATGAAGTTTGAAAACTTGCATTGAATAATGTGGGAAAATGGTACTGGTAGATAGAGGAGGTCAAATAATCTCTTCATGATTTAAATGGGATTTTTCTAGATATTATAATCCCATTTAAATGCACTTATTCAAAAAGTGCAGAAGTAGATTATGGAAGCTAAGATGATATTTTTACATTGGACCAGCTTGGTTTCTGATGTGATATGGTCCTAAATACCATGTACACCTTGGAGAATTTTATTTGAATTTATTGAGGTGGGAAAATATTTTTAGGTAATTATTTCTTGTTTCTGCCATTTAGGAAAAAGGGTAAAAAGAAATAATAAGGAATCTCAAAAATATTTATTTTTAAGTTTAGAAGATGGGACATGATATATATGCATCAAATGTGCCTTGAGTTGGCAGGGTGATTTGGAGAAAAACAGACTTGCCTTTATAGACGAAGGTTTTGAGAATTTGGTGAGTAAAGGAAATAAAATAGTTTGATAATCCAAATAATTATGGGAAATTATTTTGGGATTCTTATATCCAGGGTATATGATGTGTACTTAGAATATATAACAAGATCACCTTGGGTATTGACAATCAAGAGGTATTTTTGGAAGAAGAGATTGATTTGAGGATCTATGGTTTTGTTATTTTCATACCACTTAATTAGGGTTGGATTAGGGAGCTCGGAGCTCACCTAGGTATAAGGGGTTTATGGATAGATAGACCAGGTTATATAGATGACCATGGAAGCAAGAGTTGGGCTTGGTGGGATTTGAGGTGGTGTAGGAGTGTTGGCGAACTTTATTGAAAATAAAGCTGCCATAGCAGATACATCAGGTAGCCTCCTAAACCTTGGGGGTTTAAGAAGCACAAGGCTCCAATGGAAACAAGTGAAGTAAGAGTTGATATGCTGTCGTGGGAATGGTCACGACAGATGCTGCAATCGACAGCGAGTAGTAGAACAAGGGCAAGGCGGCCACCATCTCAGTCGAGATGAGGCGGAGACTCGAGGTTTTACCCAGGTTCGCCCCAGGGTAAAGACCTACTCCTGCTAGATTGTATTATGGAGGTGGTACAATGGGGCGAGCTCGGCTTGGGCAGATGCGATGGAACGTATCTCTACACGCCCCGCAGCGAGGTTTATATAGGCTCACCTCCCCTAGGGTTTACATATCTCAACCGATTCAGTTAAAGCTTTGATACTCGTTTAACCTAATCCGACTGGGCCTATCTACTCGCCTGGGCCTTCAGCTCCCAGTCACTTGGTTCCTCGTTGGGCTTCAATCGATCGGTCTTGCAGCCCACTCGCCAAGTCTTGGGCGATCGGAACGCTCTGCTGGGTATACCCGGTAGGCATATCCCCATCGATAGTCCCCGAGGCTGTCGCCGTCGATTTGGTGTAGGTGGATGGCGATCGAACATACGGCTGCTGAGTAGACATCGGTCGAATCGACGCGGCTCTATATAAGGAAAAACTGATCACAATGCTCATGACTTTGGCGAGTCAGTCGTGGCTCTTGTCATAGTGGTTGGGTCGTGAGCAGTGGCTGAAGTTGGACCGTTAAACATGGTCAAACTAGCCGTTGGAGTTAATCCAACGGTAACTTTTGGCGTAATCATCGCGCGATAACGGTTCCCTGATTTGGCGGGTAACAACCGCTATATAAGAGGAATGGCTAGCGATCAGAGGACCACCGTCTCACCATTTCCTCCGACTGCGCGCACCTTTCGCCTCCCTCCGCATCGCGACCCAGCCAACCGGAAATCCTCCGAGCCCCCACAAATCTTTCCGCCATGGCCCTCTCCACCGAACCTTGGGGCAGATCGAAATGCACTAGGCGAATGGCGCTTCCTTTGAAGAGGCCGGGATTACGCAAGCCGGTTCTTTGGCGCATCCCCGCGGCCGGAGAAGTGACTCCGAACCCGCGAGAGAGGGAGTTCATCTGCTTCACCAACCATCTCGAACGGGGGCTAGGGTTCCCCACGTCCCTATTCTTCCGGCGCTTCTGCTCCTACTACGGGATCCAGCCGTCGGATCTGGGCCCCCATAGCGTCGAGCAGCTCGGCATCTTTGTGGCATTCTGCGAGTGCTACTTGGGCTGCCGGCCCTACTTCCCTCTTTGGCAAGATCTGTTCCATGGACGGATCAGCCGTGAGGAGGCGGGCGACCCAATGCTCGCCGCGGGTGGCCTAACCTTCCAGCTGAAGTCGAAGGCCTCATTCTTCGACCTGATGCTGCCCGCCAAGGCAGCGAGCGACTGGAAAAAGTCGTGGTTCTACGTTGCCGAGGCGACTCCGGAAGGCGAGACGGCGATTCCGCGGTACTCCGCCGATCGGTCCGAGCCGCGCCGCCTTCAAATCGGCAAGCTTCCCAGCGACCAGCGGATGGTCGTTGACGAGATGCTTCAGACCATCCGCGGTCTGAAGAAGAAGGGCCTCCAGACGATAAACCTGTACAACTGCTGGCTCGGGCGACTTCGCTGGCGGGCGCGAGCACTACATGTACCAAGACACGGCCGGACGACTGACAAAAGCTATCCTGATCGGTGGAGGCTCGATGACTACACCGACCTGAAGAAAATCACCCAAGCGGTGTACTTGGGCGCTCAAGTGGGTCGCCCTATACCGCAAACGCCAGCCTAACGGTAATCACTTCGTATCATTCGTAGTCGCAGTCCTTTTGCAGTCGCGGTCATACTAACTTCAACTTGCCTTTGTTGCAGCTGTTCCAAGTGGTGGAAGGGTGGCTCCCGCCCTCGAATGACGAGAATTCGAGCTCGTCCGTCCAAGACATGGGCGGGTCGCCCGCTAGGAGCGACGAAAGCGACAGCGACGACGAGTCCGAAGAGGAAGCTGCCTCGCTGGCTCGCAAGAACCGCGGGCAACGTCAGCGCGAGCTCGAGGCGAGCAAGAGCCTCGAGCGCCATGATGATGAAGAAGAACTTCCGGAGACGACCTCGCGCCGCCAAGCTACTCCGTCAAAGAAGAAGAGGAAGGAGAAGTGTAACGTCCCCAACCTTTAATAAGATTGAGTCCCCTGTGTTTACAATGCTAGTCCCTGGATCAATAGCTAGCATCCACAGTTTAGATGTAATATCAAGAAACAAAGGTCATATACAACTTTATAGCCAGGAATAAAATAATTTTATTACATCAAACATAGCTCATTGGCTATTTACATTACATTGCAGCGGAATAACTATAGTCATGGGTCCTTCATCTTCAAAGTGCCACAGGCAGACATGTTGGTTGTAGACTTTGTAATCCTAATTATTCAACTTCACTAATAACAATCAAACCTGCAACATAATAAGTTACAGCCACAAGGGTCAATATATTTGAATTGTATTGGCAAGTTTCACTATTATGTAGAAATAAGTGGATCCTATCATTACATGCATATTTGGCTAAGTAGGGTTTAGGCTCTTTTGCAGAAAGCAATATAGTTTTATCCTATCTTTTCAAAATAGTTTTTGATCTTTTATCAAATCTTTCTGAACTTCTTGGAAAACTCCAAGTGCTTCAAAATCCCTTGTTGTCACCATCAAGTTTTACTTTGAGAAATTGGAATGTCGAGATCTTCCATAGCTTCAGGCCTTAGTTGCTCAGTATTGTCCATAACCGGGGACACGGCTAAGTACTTAGATTTTATTATCTTCTGCAGAAGTTGTACACTTTACCCACATGACACAATCTCGTCTTGACGCCACCAGTGGCCGCTGGATAAGTACTCACCAAAATGGAGTACCGGCAGATCGAGAATGTGACAAAGTCTTTCCATAGGAGTCCTCCCAATACACAATGCTAGCTTGTCTACCAGGCACAAATGTAGGGTTACTCCCTTACACAAATCTAGTTAACCTGGAGATGCCAATGCATGGGTCTTCCACTATGTAGTTGACTAAGCCAGAGCCCATTTAGCATGTGGCTGTACACGGAAGCCACTGCATTTGAGAAACATGTTCGATCTCTAAGTCCCTGGTGGTTTTCTTTTAGTGCACAACAAAAGAGATAGCCATATAAACATGGTTCCTTTTGTTGCCACCTTGTTCATCCTTGAGTATCCTTGTCCACCCAGGTGGTTCATTGAGTACTTGTTTTATTATATAAAACATAAGTCTTTTCAATACTTCATATAATCATAACATGTATCCCATCCCAAAATATAGCTGGGCTAAGCATACTACAACTACATTGTTTTCACTAAGGAATATATAGGGATATCCTATTAGGATTTAGCATAGCATAAGTATAGAAATTATTTTCATGCATGTTTTCAAAATCCACTAAGTATAATGAAAATAGTAGGACTTTTGTATGATAGTGTAACTTGCCTTTTTGGGTAGGGAATGATGGTTCACTCCTTGATCTTGCTAGTCTCACACTTTTCTAACTTCACTACAATCAATCAAGCAAACACAAAATCAACAAGCATTCCAACCAATAATCAATCAACAATTCACACACATAAAACAGAGGAATCTAAGTCATGCATAAGCATGCAAAGGTTGGTTCTATTGTAAGGATGGTCTCCACTAGGCTTCTAAACTTTGTAAGTTCCAAATTAGTCATTTACCAAAATGGCAAAGTCATTGGTTAGAGGGTTTTGCTCAAAAACTATTTTAAAATCCATTCATCATTTTATGTGGTGGAAAATAATTCTATCAAGGCAAAACTTTATGTTTTTCACCAAATGAGTTGCTATTGCAAAACTTGGTGTTTTGGGTCAGTAGGTTTGGTCCAAAACATTTTCTCAAAGTTTTCTTTATGAAAGCATTTTCATAAACAAAACAATGGTTTTTAATTGGCTAGAAATGGATTAAACTAATTAATCCATTCTAATCCTTTCCAAAACTTAGGTTGGTTCCTAGGGTCAGTAAGGTCACAACAAACCAAATTGCAAAGGTTTTAACCTAAAAATCATTTTTAAATGATTTTTCTAATCTAAACAAGCACACAAAAGAATCTGCAAAATTAAACAAGTTAACATATACTATTTGCTAAACTAAGGGCAGGGTTGGCTAGGGTTTGTCTTGCTGATTCCAACGACATCAAATTTGTAATTTTTGGACGTGTGGATCCAAAATTACAAGGGTTTGAAGTTTGCAAAAGTTTCTGTTTTCAAATCTGTTTTTAAACCTAATAGGCGACACGCGGCGTGATATCATTGGTTGATACCGGTTCGTCTGGATCGGCAACGTGGAGCGTTGGATTAAGTTAGATCGCACGGTACAGGGTGCGTACCCATTCGCGTTTAAGTGGTTCTATCGTATCCGCCCGATCTAGATCGAACGGCTGCAATCACTCAGACCATCAACTGGCGGCGTTGCGGTGGCTAACGGCGGCGGAGCGGTCGGTCGACGACGGAGGCGACGCTTCTGAGGTGAGGAGAAAGAGGAGTAGCTCACGGGCTCGGGATCACGGCGATGCTCGGGAGGTGTTGAGGCGAGGCGTTAAAGTCTCGCGACAATTCCTCATCGGAGTTCGTGGCGGCGTCGGGTGCGTCGGGTTGTCGTCGTGGACGTCGCTGTGGTTCACCCCAAGACAAGGCGAAGACGTGGTTAGATGCGCATGGTCGAGACAAGTGAGGGAGCGTGAACGAGGAGTGAAGGGGCGGTCTGGTCTTACCGGTGGGGCTCATCGGAGAGGAAGCAGATGGCGGCGGCGAGTCGAGCTTGTCGAAGACGGTGTTCTGGGTCTCGCGCGGGCGAACTAGGAGTACTAGGTGATGCGTGGAGTCGAGAGGAGTCCACTCGCATGAAGTAGAGGAAGAGGGGTGGTCGGAGTTGGCCGGAATCGCTGCGACAGCTCGTCGGACAGAGGCGGCTCGGGGATAAATTAGAGCGGCCTGGGGGCGAGCTTGGGGGAGGAGTCTGAGGGGAAACGGAGGAGAGAGCAAGGCGATTAAATAGGCGTCGTCAGGAGGCTAATTCATCGCGTGTTTAAGGCGAATTACGCCGGAGTTATTCTGCCTGCAACGGCCGGCGAAGGGTGGGCTCGGTCAGTGGCGGGTGAGGAGGAAGAACAGTGAAGTGGGGCCGTCTTGTCAGCGTAAAGAAAGGGAGTTGGGTCCACCGGTCAGGGACTTAGCGGGTCAGTTAAACGGTGTCAACAGTTCTCTGCGGGGAGGGGATACTGGGCTGTTGGGCCTTAGTGGGCTGGCCGGCTGGGCTGGTCCAAACTCTATTTTTTTTCTGTCTGCTTCTTTTTCCTTTTCTAATTCTTTTTCTGTTTTGAATTTCAATCAATTTTTCAAACATTCAAACAAATTCAAACAATTCAAACAATCACTCAACTTTGTATTTTGAATTTGGTTCTGTTTATCAACATAATCCAAATCTCAAAATAATATAATATTTTTATTTATTTTAGGATCCATTTAATAATTAAATAAAATGGATCTTTAGTTATTAGGGTTTGATTTATTTAATAAAATTTCCATTTGAAATCCAATTATTTTCAAAACCAAACCAGAAGGTTTTATTTGAAAAATAAAAGAATACTTGGAAACTTATTTAAATAAATAAATAAGTTTTGGTGTTTAATTAAAATGGGAAAGCCTTTACTTAAATAAAATTGGATATTTAAATCCTTATTATTTTATTTAAATAATTCTTTACTCATTTTAATCAAAAACCTTTTAATAAAAGATTTCAAAGTAGTAATAAAATACTTGGTGTTCATTTAAAATGGGAAAAGCCTTTACTTAAATAAAATTGGATATTTAAATCCTTATTATTTTATTTAAATAACCTTTATTCATTTTAACAAAACAAAATATTTTATTACAAAAGCTTGGCCAAAATTAATTTGGCTCACCTTT
The DNA here is from genome assembly GCA_023614405.1 of Avena insularis. Classification (NCBI taxonomy): domain Eukaryota; kingdom Viridiplantae; phylum Streptophyta; class Magnoliopsida; order Poales; family Poaceae; genus Avena; species Avena insularis. The sequence goes on from CM042685.1 coordinate 278,622,971, forward strand.
TCATTTGAAACCAAAGTCTTTTATTAAAAGATCTAAATCAGTGTTTCCAAAACAATTTATTTTCCTTTGATAAATGTTTATCTTTATAAATCCCTTTAGGATTATTTGATCACCAATTGGTATGGGCTTTTGGTAAGGGCTTCATTAGCTTTGGAAATTCAATTTCCTTAACTTTTTATATTCATAAGGTTTTTGTCTATGGTTCCAAACTAAGTGAAACCATCTCTAAGGTCTTTATTGATCCTTTGTGATTATTTGTTGGTCAAATTTGGTATGGATCAAATCCATGGATTTGGAGATAACTTGGGAAATGATTTCCTTCCATTAGGGTTTAGGGATTTGGATTTATTTTCCAAGTGTTCAAATTTCCAGATACATTCATTGAGAAATGCATTTCCCTTGATTTGGATTTTGTTGAATTCAAACTTTAGAATCCCATCTTTAACAAACTTTGGCTAAAGTTTTCCTTTTAGAAACAAAAGTTTCTTTTCACCCTGATTTTCAACAAAAAATTTATTTTGTTTAATTATTTTTTCACATTACAAGATTTGGAAAATCTTGGGATGTGACAGGCTACCACCCTTAAAATAAATCTCGTCCCGAGATTTGGGGAGGCTAGGGTTACAAGCGGGTTCAAAACAACTAGGGTACTACCACCCTTAAAATAAAGTCTCATAGGGTTATATAGATGGTTCTCTTGACTATAGGTTCAACACTTGATATTCAGACAAGGAATCCTTATTTGACTTAACTGAGTTATCTAAATACTGACATCCACTTCTTCTATCTCTTCAATGTTTCCATCCATGTCAATGTGGTTCACATGTCCTTTCTGGGTCACATTGGAGTCATTTCCATTGGCTCTTCTAGCATCCTTTTTCTTTTTCTTCTCAGGACAGTCTGATGCATAGTGTCCAAGTTCCTTGCAGTTATAGCACTGCAACTGGCTAATGTCCTTCTTCCTGTAAGTGTTATGTTGGTTCTGACCAAGATCATCTCCATTGTCAGTATCATTTCCATTATTCTCACTTCCATTGTTATTGTGGTGATACTGATGTGGTTCAGAATCTTCATTGTTCCTTTTGAGTGAATGTTTCTTCTTTGATGATCCTGAATGATTCTTGAGTTTATGCTTCCTCTTTCTGTTCTCAACTTGATTCATCTTGTTTTCCAAAATGATGGCTTTGTCACAGAGTGATTGATAAGTTGGGACATAGGCAACGACTAGCTGTAGGTTTAACTCATCATTAAGTCCTTCAAGAAATTTTTCTTTTCTCTTAGCATCTGTATCAACTTCGTCCGGGGCATAGCGTGCCAGATTGTTGAATTCTTCAATATACTCAGCCACACTGAGGTGATGTTGTTTCAGATTGTGAAACTCCTTTTTCTTCAAGTACATTACTCCAGGTGAGATGTGAGTGGTTCTAAATCCATCTTCAAAAATATCCCAGGTCACATCTTCAAGGGGAGTGGTGATTTGAAAGTTGTCCCACCATGTTGCTGCTGGTCCTTCAAGCAGAAATGCTGCAAACCTTACTTTTTCTTCATCAGTGCAACCAACGGTCACTAAGTCTTTGTTTACTGAACGTAACCAATCATCAGCTTCCATTGGATCAGTTGTTCCAGAGAACCTTGCAGGCCTAAGTTTCAGAAACTTGGTGAGCATGTCAAGTGCTGGAGGATTATTCTGATCGTTGTTGTTGTTGTTGTTGTTGTTGTTGTTGTTGTTGTTGTTGTTCTGATTCTGGATGAGTGTGGTCATCATCTGCATCAGTTGCGTCTGCGCTGTCATCATCTGCTGCATCTCAGGAGTGATGTCGTTGTTTCGGTTGGGGTTGGCACGACGGGGAGGCATCTGTTGGTTTGATAGGGATAAGTATTGGTGGATAGGTTTTTAAGAAGTCCTAACACACAACTCAAAACAATCAAGTTCAATCAAACAATCAAACCATCAAACATTCAACAAGCAACCAATCACTTAACAACTTATGAGATTAACTCATGAGTTGAAGTAAACAACAAGTTTCAAGCATATTTTAGGCAACCAAAAATATTTTTTGTTACACCACATAAGTTGGTGGGTTTGACTTTAACTAAATATGGTGGTCCATCTACATGGTTTACTTGTGATCTTTCCATCCTTCTTGGTTGATTTTTCTTGAATGAGATCTTTGTATCCTTGGAGAATTCTTGTGTCTTGGTCACAAATCTTCAAAGGTGATGATGGCTTCTTCTAAGTTGTGTTTCCTTAGTCTTCAAGTCTTGAGTAATACTTCTTGTCTCTCTTGTAGTCCTTAGTGGTGTCCAAGTTGGAAGTCCTTGGTGAACATGTTGAGGATGTTGAAGTCATTAGAGTTGAAGATGTTGAAGAAATCCTTTGCACATGGTGAAGTCTTTGGTCAAAGGGTAGGCTTTTCCATCAAGTTGAAAATAGAAGAGAAGTAGAGTTGAAACCAAAGTGGTTGAGGAAAGAGTTTACAAGTGTTTTTGTAAATAAGTTTTTGGAATAAGACAACTCCTATTTTTCTAATGGTTTTTGTCCAATCCTAGGTTTTACAAATCCTACAGGCAACACAATGCTCTGATACCATCTGTAACGTCCCCAACCTTTAATAAGATTGAGTCCCCTGTGTTTACAATGCTAGTCCCTGGATCAATAGCTAGCATCCACAGTTTAGATGTAATATCAAGAAACAAAGGTCATATACAACTTTATAACCAGGAATAAAATAATTTTATTACATCAAACATAGCTCATTGGCTATTTACATTACATTGCAGCGGAATAACTATAGTCATGGGTCCTTCATCTTCAAAGTGCCACAGGCAGACATGTTGGTTGTAGACTTTGTAATCCTAATTATTCAACTTCACTAATAACAATCAAACCTGCAACATAATAAGTTACAGCCACAAGGGTCAATACATTTGAATTGTATTGGCAAGTTTCACTATTATGTAGAAATAAGTGGATCCTATCATTACATGCATATTTGGCTAAGTAGGGTTTAGGCTCTTTTGCAGAAAGCAATATAGTTTTATCCTATCTTTTCAAAATAGTTTTTGATCTTTTATCAAATCTTTCTGAACTTCTTGGAAAACTCCAAGTGCTTCAAAATCCCTTGTTGTCACCATCAAGTTTTACTTTGAGAAATTGGAATGTCGAGATCTTCCATAGCTTCAGGCCTTAGTTGCTCAGTATTGTCCATAACCGGGACACTAAGTACTTAGATTTTATTATCTTCTGCAGAAGTTGTACACTTTACCCACATGACACAATCTCGTCTTGACGCCACCTGGTCACTGGATAAGTACTCACCAAAATGGAGTACCAGATCGAGAATGTGACAAAGTCTTTCCATAGGAGTCCTCCCAATACACAATGCTAGCTTGTCTACCAGGCACAAATGTAGGGTTACTCCCTTACACAAATCTAGTTAACCTGGAGATGCCAATGCATGGGTCTTCCACTATGTAGTTGACTAAGCCAGAGCCCATTTAGCATGTGCCTGTATACGGAAGCCACTGTACGAGAAACATGTTCGATCTCTAAGTCCCTGGGTGGTTTTCTTTTAGTGCACAACAAAAGAGATAGCCATATAAACATGGTTCCTTTTGTTGCCACCTTGTTCATCCTTGAGTATCCTTGTCCACCCAGGTGGTTCATTGAGTACTTGTTTTATTATATAAAACATAAGTCTTTTCAATACTTCATATAATCATAACATGTATCCCATCCCAAAATATAGCTGGGCTAAGCATACTACAACTACATTGTTTTCACTAAGGAATATATAGGGATATCCTATTAGGATTTAGCATAGCATAAGTATAGAAATTATTTTCATGCATGTTTTCAAAATCCACTAAGTATAATGAAAATAGTAGGACTTTTGTATGATAGTGTAACTTGCCTTTTTGGGTAGGGAATGATGGTTCACTCCTTGATCTTGCTAGTCTCACACTTTTCTAACTTCACTACAATCAATCAAGCAAACACAAAATCAACAAGCATTCCAACCAATAATCAATCAACAATTCACACACATAAAACAGAGGAATCTAAGTCATGCATAAGCATGCAAAGGTTGGTTCTATTGTAAGGATGGTCTCCACTAGGCTTCTAAACTTTGTAAGTTCCAAATTGGTCATTTACCAAAATGGCAAAGTCATTGGTTAGAGGGTTTTGCTCAAAAACTATTTTAAAATCCATTCATCATTTTATGTGGTGGAAAATAATTCTATCAAGGCAAAACTTTATGTTTTTCACCAAATGAGTTTCTATTGCAAAACTTGGTGTTTTGGGTTAGTAGGTTTGGTCCAAAACATTTTCTCAAAGTTTTCTTTATGAAAGCATTTTCATAAACAAAACAATGGTTTTTAATTGGCTAGAAATGGATTAAACTAATTAATCCATTCTAATCCTTTCCAAAATCATTTTCCAAAACTTAGGTTGGTTCCTAGGGTCAGTAAGGTCACAACAAACCAAATTGCAAAGGTTTTAACCTAAAAATCATTTTTAAATGATTTTTCTAATCTAAACAAGCACACAAAAGAATCTGCAAAATTAAACAAGTTAACATATACTATTTGCTAAACTAAGGGCAGGGTTGGCTAGGGTTTGTCTTGCTGATTCCAACGACATCAAATTTGTAATTTTTGGACGTGTGGATCCAAAATTACAAGGGTTTGAAGTTTGCAAAAGTTTCTGTTTTCAAATCTGTTTTTAAACCTAATAGGCGACACGCGGCGTGATATCATTGGTTGATACCGGTTCGTCTGGATCGGCAACGTGGAGCGTTGGATTAAGTTAGATCGACGCATTTGCGCAGTGCGTACCCATTCGCGTTTAAGTGGTTCTATCGTATCCGCCCGATCTAGATCGAACGGCTGCAATCACTCAGACCATCAACTGGCGGCGCTGCGGTGGCTAACGGCGGCGGAGCGGTCGGTCGACGACGGAGGCGACGCTACAGGGGGTGAGGGAGAAAGAGGAGTAGCTCACCGGGCTCAGGGGATCACGGCGATGCTCGGGGAGGTGTTGGTCGGGCGAGGGGCGTTCGGGGTCTGCGACAATTCCTCATCGGAGTTCGTGGCGGCGTCGGGTGCGTCGGGTTGTCGTCGTGGACGTCGCTGTGGTTCACCCCAAGACAAGGCGAAGACGTGGTTAGACGCGCATGGTCGAGACAAGTGAGGGAGCGTGAACGAGGAGTGAAGGGGCGGTCTGGTCTTACCGGTGGGGCTCGTCGGAGAGGAAGCAGATGGCGGCGGCGAGTCGAGCTTGTCGAAGACGGTGTTCTGGGTCTCGCGCGGGCGAACTAGGAGTACTAGGTGATGCGTGGAGTCGAGAGGAGTCCACTCGCATGAAGTAGAGGCAGAGGGGTGGTCGGAGTTGGCCGGAATCGCTGCGACAGCTCGTCGGACAGAGGCGGCTCGGGGATAAATTGGAGCGGCCTGGGGGCGAGCTTGGGGGAGGAGTCTGAGGGGAAACGAAGGAGAGAGCAAGGCGATTAAATAGGCGTCGTCAGGAGGCTAATTCATCGCGTGTTTAAGGCGAATTATGCCGGAGTTATTCTGCCTGCAACGGCCGGCGAAGGGTGGGCTCGGTCAGTGGCGGGTGAGGAGGAAGAACAGTGAAGTGGGGCCGTCTTGTCAGCGTTAGAGGAAGAAAGGGAGTTGGGTCCACCGGTCAGGGACTTAGCGGGTCAGTTAAACGGTGTCAACAGTTCTCTGCGGGGAGGGGATACTGGGCTGTTGGGCCTTAGTGGGCTGGCCGGCTGGGCTGGTCCAAACTCTATTTTTTTTCTGTCTGCTTCTTTTTCCTTTTCTAATTCTTTTTCTGTTTTGAATTTCAATCAATTTTTCAAACATTCAACAAATTCAAACAATTCAAACAATCACTCAACTTTGTATTTTGAATTTGGTTCTGTTTATCAACATAATCCAAATCTCAAAATAATATAATATTTTTATTTATTTTAGGATCCATTTAATAATTAAATAAAATGGATCTTTAGTTATTAGGGTTTGATTTATTTAATAAAATTTCCATTTGAAATCCAATTATTTTCAAAACCAAACCAGAAGGTTTTATTTGAAAAATAAAAGAATACTTGGAAACTTATTTAAATAAATAAATAAGTTTTGGTGTTTAATTAAAATGGGAAAGCCTTTACTTAAATAAAATTGGATATTTAAATCCTTATTATTTTATTTAAATAATTCTTTACTCATTTTAATCAAAAACCTTTTAATAAAAGATTTCAAAGTAGTAATAAAATACTTGGTGTTCATTTAAAATGGGAAAAGCCTTTACTTAAATAAAATTGGATATTTAAATCCTTATTATTTTATTTAAATAACCTTTATTCATTTTAACAAAACAAAATATTTTATTACAAAAGCTTGGCCAAAATTAATTTGGCTCACCTTTTCATTTGAAACCAAAGTCTTTTATTAAAAGATCTAAATCAGTGTTTCCAAAACAATTTATTTTCCTTTGATAAATGTTTATCTTTATAAATCCCTTTAGGATTATTTGATCACCAATTGGTATGGGCTTTTGGTAAGGGCTTCATTAGCTTTGGAAATTCAATTTCCTTAACTTTTTATATTCATAAGGTTTTTGTCTATGGTTCCAAACTAAGTGAAACCATCTTTAAGGTCTTTCTTGATCCTTTGTGATTATTTGTTGGTCAAATTTGGTATGGATCAAATCCATGGATTTGGAGATAACTTGGGAAATGATTTCCTTCCATTAGGGTTTAGGGATTTGGATTTATTTTCCAAGTGTTCAAATTTCCAGATACATTCATTGAGAAATGCATTTCCCTTGATTTGGATTTTGTTGAATTCAAACTTTAGAATCCCATCTTTAACAAACTTTGGCTAAAGTTTTCCTTTTAGAAACAAAAGTTTCTTTTCACCCTGATTTTCAACAAAAAATTTATTTTGTTTAATTATTTTTTCACATTACAAGATTTGGAAAATCTTGGGATGTGACAAGAAGGAGGCGAAGGCCCCTCCAAGAAGGAAGACCCAGCGGGGGCCCGACGCCCAGCCTCGGCAAGGATGAGGCGCCACGACGACGGCCAAGGCTGACACGGCCACCATCGAGGTGCCACAGCATCGATGCCTCCGCCATTCGCCCGATCTGGGCTGGGGAGGCTCGGCCGACTGACCGCCGCAGGAAGCTCTGTCGAAGAAGTTCTGAGGCTCAGTCGCAGCCGACGAAGAAGCCGTCGTGTGTTGGGCACGCGATGTCACAGACATGGGGCTCGGCCACGGGCCCTGAGCTGGAGAAGCCAGCCGGCCTCCGTACGGGGCTGCGCTTCATTCCGGTCGCCAAGTGAGTGCACTCGCCTTCCCTTGTCTCTCATAATCGTTGAATTATCTTGCTTATATGATCGATGTACAGGACCGGAGTGAAGAAGATGGGCCATCCAACCGTGGCTAAGGTGCCGCCCGTCGTTAGCAAGGAGGATTCTTCCCGCAAGAGGAAGGCGGACGAAGTCGTCGTCCCTGCGGATGGCGGCAAGAAGGCCAAGGGTGACACCGCCGTCACAATTTCTGACGACACGGCGGCTGGTCCGCAATGAGGCGGCGTCCATGAAGGAGGGCGCTCCGTTGCCTGGAACGGCCGAGCCGACCTCCTTTGGGGAGGGTGCCTCTATTGCCACCTTCCCGCGCTTCATGACCAAGGCGGCCGCAGCAAGTGGAACTTCGCCTTCGAGCCACGCTCCAGGAATCGCCGATGCTGAAGTCGACCAGCGCCGTGGGCATACGCCAGCTCTCCTCGCGTCCGTGGACGCAATACAACTCCACGGCATGCTTGGCGCAGCCATCCAGGTACATCCAGTCCCCGAGGATCAGGTCGGTGCTTTGCAGCGGCCTAATTCTTTTAGTGTCTTATATTCACTTTTTCGCATCCAGTCCCTGAGTGCGCACTCGCTGAATTTCAGCGGGTGGGCACTTAGGTATTTTTTCGATTCCCCCTCGATGCGCTTCGCTGAATTTCAGCGGGTGGGCACTTAGGTATTTTCGCATCCAGTCCCTCGATGCGCTTCGCTGAATTTCAGCGGTGGGCACTAGGTATTTTTGCTTTGATTAACCTTTTGGTGATGTGCGAATGCGCTTGAATCGGCCGACCGATTGGCGCGGCAAGCTGGAGAAGGAACCGCCATCGTCCGAAGCGAACAAAGGCTTCAGCTGTTGCCGTGAAGGCAGAGGAAGCTCACCAGGCTTATCCTTTGGTGAATTGGCGGCGCGATCGGCTTTGAGTTCGCCGAACAACCGATCGCCGATCTCGGCGCCGACTACGGAGGCGAAGGAAGAAGCGAAGCTCAGCCGATGGCGAGCCAAGGCTGCCGTACGCAGCCGAAGAGGATCGCAAAGTGTCGGAAGTCCTTATTGGGCTTCGGGGCGACCATCGTCGCTTCAATGCTTCATCACGGATCTCGCCCGCCCGTTGATTGGTAAGTCGTACGCCTCTTTCGATGGTTGTGCCATTTGTGGTGTGCGCCGTATTCATTATTGTCTTCTACTCGCAGGTCGCATCATCGACATCGGAAGAAGCAAACACGTTCGGCAGCGGTGTGTGAGCACGCTTGTCGATTCGGCAACGTTGTCGGCGACGTGCATCCGTGCCTATCTCCAGGAGATATCGCCCACGGAAGTGATTCCCAGCGACCTCGTTGAGGTGTGGAGGTATTTGGAGAAGGCGCCCGCGGTCGTTGAGTTCATGACGCGGTCGGTGTTTCGGCGCGGGGTGGCGATGGCGCTTAGTCTTGGACTTGCCCACTTCCCCGAGGACTTCGACATCGACTATGTGACGAGTGGCTACCCATCGTCGACTGGCGCGGTGGAGCTTTCTGAGGTCCTCAAGTTGCAAGACCGCGCCACCAAGTACTCGGAGCGTGTCTTGGCGATGGGCGACCTCCTTCCGTACCAGGAGACGGTCGTCGTGTCTGGCGACCCCGATCCGCCGCATCGTGATCTCAAGGTTGAGCAACCCTTCCGCGCGGCGATGGCGGGTGAACTGACGACGTATCCGTTGAATCCATACACGCCGTTCATCCGCAATCGCCGGGGAGTTGGCGAGTCATCGTCTAAGCCTGCAGAATAGGATAGTTTGCCTTGTGGCGTTAGCAGCAGTTCTGCCATGCGGGCATATTTTGTAATGCGAGACAATGCAACATGCTATCGAATGATATGTCGTGTCTATTTTGGTATTTTTCAAATGTTCGTGATTGTTGTTTGAACGAGTCCCCGAGCGCGTCCGCCCTTTTGTGGGGTTTACCTCGTATGTGATGTGTTTGTTCTCTTTGTGTGTTTTATTATTGTGGTCGACTCGCCCGGACTCGAAGAGCCAGTCGCTAGGCGACTCCCTTGAACGCCCGTTTGTACTTCCGTCTTGTGCAGGTCGCGTGGCCGAGTCCCCGAGCGTGGTACTTGGCTGTTCTAGGCACGACTCGAGGGTGAGTGAGGACTTGGCGCGTTAGTTTCAGCGCGTCACTCCTGCCTGGCCCGTGGGGTCGGGCCGCGGCGAGTCTGGCATGCTCTCCTACTCGGCGTTTTCCGGACCGCTCGAGGTGAACTGGTCCAGATCCCGAGCGTGGTACTTAGCCGTTCGAGTCGCTATGTCGAGGATGCGGAAGACTGTGGTCGCTGTAAGAAGCGTAGGCAGTAGTCTTGGTTCGTAGAACCAGTCGAGTTAGGCGACTCCAATGGAGCTCCGGGTAGGCGTTTTTCGCGGACGATGCAAGACCTGAGGTGACTCAGTGCTCTTGCACCGCACTACTTAGCCGTGCCGATCGCTGTACCAAAGGTTGACTTCTGCGGTTAGCGTGATGCTGTTATTACGAGCGAGTGGCACAAGACACGGAGTAGGCGCAATTTGCGGTAACCGTTTCTTTTTTATTTCATAGCGATTTGGAAAGTACATATGTGGGGTTCTAGGCGTAGAACTTCCGTAGGGAGGTTTACATTCCATGGTCGCGTTGTCGAGTTCGCCGTCCCCGCGGACGTCGATGAGGTAGTAGGCGTCGTTGCCGAGTACTCGCCCGATGGCGAATGGCCCTTCCCACGGAGGGGAGAGCTTGTGCATGCCCTTCTTGTCCTGGATGAGGCGCAGCACCAGGTCGCCTTCTTGGAAGGTGCGAGTTTTCACCCGCCGGCTGTGATAGCGGCGGAGTCCTTGTTGGTAGATGGCGGTGCGCGCGAGCGGGCTAGGTCGGCGTGCCTCGTCGAGTTGATCGACTCCATCTGTCCGCGTGCGAGTTCGCTTCGGCCTCCGTGTAGTGGGCGACCCTCGGCGAAGTCGTGCTCAAGGTCGGTGGGCATGACGCCTCGGCGCCGATACACTATGAAGAAGGGGTGAATCCTCGACCTGTTGACCGAGGTGCGGATGCCCCGGATGACGGAGGGTAGCTCCTCGACCCAGCACCAGCGGTGCGCTCGAGTGGTGCTTGAGTCGCGGCTTGCCGTGGAGGATGCTCGATTGGCTCGTCGGCTTGTCCGTTGGACTCGGTGGGCGGCGATGCCGTGTCTGGCCGGATGTGGTGTTCCTCGCAGAACTCGGCCATGGCTCCTTTGGCGAAGTTGGTGCCGTTGTCCGTGATGATGCTGTTGGGGAACCGTGGCGATATATGAGCTCGTAGGAATTTCGTGGCGGTCTTCCGTCGCATTTCGGACTGGCTTGGCCTCCACCCACTTTGTGAATTTGTCATGCGACCAGGAGGTGGGTGTAGCGGAGGGAGCCTTCTTGAAGGGCCCACCATGTCCATGCCCCATACGGCGAATGGCGGTGATGGGGATTTTTTGAGCGCCGAGCTCGCACGCGGCGTCTGGTTGGCGTACCGGCACCCGCGCACCGCTGGACAATGTCGACAGCGTCGGCGCAGTGATGGGCGATAGAAGCCATGTCGCATAGCCTTGGCAACGAGAGAGCGGGCGCCGACGTGGTGGCCGCAGTCACCGGAGTGGATGTCGTGGAGGATCTTGCGTCCTTCGGCGGGTTGGACGCAGCGTTGGAACACGCCGGTGACACTGCGCTTGTGGAGCTCGCCGTCGATGATGGCGTAGGACTTGCATCGACGGGCGATCATCCGAGCTTCCATCTTGTCTGCCGGCAAGGTGTCGGCTTCCAGGTAGGCGATGTAGGGCTTGGTCGGTCGCTCGTTGACGAAAGTGCGTGGCTGCTTCGGTTGGGCGGGACTCCGATGTCGATCTCCCTTGGGGGAGAGACTGATGGCTTGGTGATCGTGTCGAGGAAGACGCCGGCGGGTGGTGCGAGTCGAGCCGACCCGATGCGAGAGAGGGCGTCGGCCTCCTCGTTCTTCCGCCTGTCGATCCACTCGACGGAGTAGCCTGTGAAGTGTCCGCCCAGATTGTCCACTGCTTGGCGGTACGCCGCCATGGTGGGGGAGACGGCGTCGCAGGTGCCAGCGACTTGCCCTGCGACGAGGTCGGAGTCGCCGTAGCAGCGTAAGCGATTGACGTTCATCTCCTTGGCCGCTCGCATGCCGTGGAGTAAGGCCTCGTACTCGGCCATGTTGTTGGTGCAGGGTGTGAAGTCGAGGCAGAGGATGTAGCGGAGCTTGTCGCCCTTTGGTGAAGTTAGCACGATCCCTGCGCCTGCGCCGTCCGCGTTCTTGGAGCCGTCGAAGTGCAGGCTCCAGTAATGGAGGTATGGCAGCTTCTCTGGCTGCTGGGCTTCTTCCCAGTCGGCGATGAAGTCCGCTAGGGCCTGTGACTTGATCGCTTTTCGCGGCTCGTATTTGATGTTGTGGACGCCGATCTCGACGGCCCATTTGGCGACTCGCCCGGTCGCCTCACGGTTGCGGATGATGTCCTGCAACGGTGCGGAGGAGACGACCGTGATCGGGTGCTCCTGGAAGTAGTGCGGCAGGCGTCGCTGTGCCCTGAAGACCGCGTATACCAGCTTATGGTACTGCGGGTACATTGGCGCGACTTCGGTGAGGACCTCGCTGATGTAGTAGACGGTCGCTGTCTGGCGCTCCTTTCCTTCCTCCGGTCGCTCGACGACCATGACCGCTATGACGGCGCTCGGGCTGCCACGTAGACTAGCATGGGTTCTTTGTCGACCGGTGCGGCGAGTAGCACCTTCTTGAGGTCGCGGAGCGCGTCGTCCGCCTCCTTGTCCCACTGGAATGTGGGGGTTCTTGCGCATCAGGCGATATAGAGGCATTCCCTTCTCGCCCAAGCGGGGGATGAAGCGACTAAGAGCCGCTACTCGCCCGGCCAGCTTCTGAACGTCGCGCAAGCACTCGGGTTTGCCAAGTTGGGCGATCGTGTCGATCTTGGTGGGGTTCGCCTCGATCCCGCGCTTGGAGACGACGTAGCCCAGTAGCTGCCCTGCGGGTACACCGAAGGTGCATTTGCCTGGGTTGAGCTTTATCTTGTATTTTCGCAAGTTGGCGAACGTTTCCGCCAGGTCGGGGAGTAGGTCGCCTGGCGGCGGACTTCTGACCACGTCGTCGATGTAGACGCGTGGATGTTGCGGCCAATTTGGCTCGCAAGGCATTCTTGCATGCACCGCTGGTAGGTTGCCCCGGCGTTCTTGAGGCCGAAGGTCATGGCGGTGTAGCAGAAGGCTCCGAATGGCGTGATGAACGCCGTCTTCTCCTCGTCTTCGACAGCCATTTTGATCTGGTTGTAACCAGAGTAGGCGTCGAGGAAGCACAGCGACTCCGAGCCCGCGGTGGAATCAATTATCTGGTCGATCCGCGGGAGGACGAACTGCTCCTTTGGGCAGGCGCTGTTCAGGTTTGTGTAGTCGATACACATCCTCCAGGTCCCGTTTTTCTTCTCGACCAGGACTGGGTTTGCCAGCCACTTGGAGTATTTGATCGGCCGGATGAAGCCTGCAGCGGTAGACGCTGCACCTCTTGGCGATTTCGTGGCGCTCTTCATTGAAGGGCAGTGGCGCGCTGTGTCGCACTTTGGGGTCGGCGTTTAGCTTATGCTCAGCGAGCTCCCTGGGGACACCGGGCATGTCAGAGGGCTTCCATGCGAAGATGTCCCTGTTCTCACGGAGGAACTCGATGAGCGTGCCTTCCTATGCCGGGCTCATGCCCGTCCCGATCGTCACCGTCTAGCTGGAGTCGCCTGGGACCAGCTCGGACGGGTGCGTGGTGGCCTCAAAGGTTGAGGTGTTTGCGCCCTCCGAGTTGGGATTCTTGAGTATGGTGGGGTCGTCGTTGTTGACCCCGCTCGCGTATTTGGCGAGTTCATCCGCGTGGTTGGTCTCCGCCGTGATGACGGCGTCAGCGAGCTCGGCACCTTTGGCCTCGCACTCGGCGGCCATGTCGGGGTCGCCGTTTATGGTGATGACGCCGCACGGCCCGGGCAGCTTCATCGTGTTGTACGCGTAGTGGGGCGCTGCCATGAACTTGGCGAACGCCTGGCGCCCCAGGACGCAATGGTAGAAATTTGTCGAAGGCACGTTTCAAGACGATCCGCCGCGCGGAAGTTTGCTGGTGTGCCGAAGGTGACTGGCAGCGTGACCTTGCCGGTACGCCTTCCGACCGAGGACGATGCCGTGGAACATGGTGTGGGTCGTCTCGATCATCGACTGTGGGAGCCGCAGCCGCCTGAAGGTGTCCAGGTACAGGATGTTGATGGATCTTCCGCCGTCCATCAATGTCTTGGGGAGCCAGTAGTCGCCGACCTTGGGCTTGACCACCAGGGCGACTCGACCTGGGTACTCGATGCATGGAGAGTGGTCTTGTCGACTCCAGGTGATAGGCTGCTCCGACCAGTTGAGGAACTGGGGGACGTCCACCTGGGCCACCGTGTTGACGGCGACGGCGTGGGCGATGACCTTCTTCTCGCGCTTCGTGTTGAAGCCCGTGAAGGTGTGGAGCGAGCCGGCCACTTTGCCGAATTTTCCGCCGTTTGGCGGGTCGTTGTCGGGGTCCTCCCGTGCTCGCCGTGCCTTCTCGATCTCCCTGAGGGTGTGGCAGTCGGCGGTGGTGTGCGTGGCGGGCTTTCCTTCCCTGCTATGAAACGCACATGGTTGGTTAAGGAGAGCCACGGGGTCGAACCTTGGCTTGGCCTTGTAGTTGCCGCCGTCGCGGCGGAAGCTCTTGGGCTCGCGTTGCGCGTGCCCGGCATTGGCGACGAAGTCGACTCGCCCGTCACTGCGGCGCTTGCCGGTGAGGCGAGTGTTGCTGTAGCGCAGGTCGGATGCCGTCGTCATTGCGCTGCTGCCGTGCGGCGTTGACCTCTGACTCGTCGTCGATTTCCTGGTTTGGATCTTCCTCCACGTACCGTTTGGCGATCTCGAGGAGGTCGGGATGTTGTCGAAAGCGAGAGTGTCGCTTGAGCTTGGCGACCAGGGGCTCGTAGCGGCACGAGGTCTTGAAGCAATGGATCGCGGTGTCCGGGTGGATGCTGACCGCGTTGTACCAGAGTTCTTGCCACCATTGGACCCAGTTGCGGGTCGACTCGCAGGGTCCCTGGACGCATCGCTCCAGGTCCTCGATAGTGGTGGCGCGGGTGTAGGAGCAAGTTCGACGAAAGTTGCCGCGCATCTCCTCCTGTGAGTCTATACTGTCCTGAGGGAGGGTGTTGATCCACTGCCTGCACGTCCCCTCCATCATCAGGGGGAGGTAACGGGCGGCTAGTAGGTCGGTGTGGCCTGTGATCCCCATTGCCATGAGGTATGTGTCCAGCCAGACGGCGGGGTCGTACGAGGGATCGTACTTTTCTATCTCCTTCGGCGCCTTAAAGTTTGGCGGGTACTTCTCGCCTCGGATCATCGGTCCGAAGCACTTGGGGCCGAGTCGACTGAGCGACCCCATGGGCTCGCCGTCGCGGCGATTGGTTAGGGTGTGCCGCAGGTCGTCGGGCTGGCGTGCGCGCCAGCTTTGGTTGTTGATGATGTCGGTCCGGGCGTCGATGGGTTGATGCTGGCGGCGACGAGGTTGGTCGCCGCCCGGGGTCACAGGGAGAGGCTGTCAAGGGTCGGTGTTGGAGCTGTAGTGGCTCGTGGTGGGCGCTGAGTGTGTTTGCCGCCATTGGGCGACCGCCGAGGCCGCCGCTTCCCGACGAACGCAGTATACTCGACCTGCGAGTCGGCGCCGCTCTTTGCTGCTCGACGCCTCTGCGGCAGGGCCTGATGTATTGGATCTGTAGGGCGCCTGGTGGCCGTGATCTTTGTCGGCTGCTCGCCCCGCCACGAGGTTGTCCATAGGGGTGGAGAACAGTGGGAGGCCGTTTGCGTCTCGCTCCCGTGAGGAGACTACTATCCGCGGCTGGTCCCTGGGGGGTGTGCGGTTGGGTGGAGGCGGGGCGCCCATCGCCGTCGACCCTGGCAGGGGTCGGGCGCTTCCTCCTGGTGGCGCGTTCTCGCAGATCGCGTGCTCGGCCACGCGAGCCGGTTCGTTTTCGTCGTCGAAGTTCAGGGCGCGCCCCTGAACGGTGGGGTTCAGGCGCGACCTGGTCCGCTGTTGGTGGTAGCGCGATAGCTCCTGCGCCGTCACCTGCTCGAGGCGAAATTTTCGCGCCGGCTTGCTCCTTGCGACCGCCCGCCAGCCAGCGGAGTTCCTTGACCTCCGTCGCCGTGGCGTTAGGAGGAGTGGAGAATGGATCCTCCGGCGGATCGGTGCCGGTCGCCATGTAGGTCGCGACATGGCGGCTGGTTCCGTCACGGAGGTCGGCGGAGTTCTCCGACCCGGAGTCGAATTCGAAGATCCCGAGGATGGAGGGGTCCTCGAAGTCTCCCACGTTGGAGACCTGAGTAATGGAGCCCGCGGGTGAAGCCGCGGTGATGGACCCGGCGAGTGACGCCGGGGTCGCCGAGTCGGCGTCGTCGTTGAGGGCCACGTCTTCCGCGGCTGCTGAGTTTTCGGCCACGTCGTTGTAGGGGTCAATTGTACTGGAGGCGAGGCGATGGATCGCGGCGGATCTGGCTCTTGGAGAGCCGATCGCGGCGGCGACTTCGCGGATGCGAGCCGAGTCCTCCGAGACGGCGACGTCGGTGAGGCCGACGAAGAGGCTGATCGTGCCGATCGGCGGGATCACGCCAGCGCGTGACGGGTCGCGCCGCCGGACGTAGCTGCTCGGCAAGATTTGGAGCATCTCGCCGATCGCTATCATGCGCCGATGGCGCACGCCTCGTTGATGGGCAGATTGGATCTCGCCGCAGAACACCGGCCAGACCGGCCAGGCCCCACGGTGGGCGCCACTGTCATGAGAATGGTCACGGCAGATGCTGCAATCGGCAGCGAGTAGTAGAACGAGGGGCAAGGGCGGCCAGCCATCTCATGCGCGAGATGAGGGCGAGACTCGTGGTTTTACCCAGGTTCGCCCCTGAGGGTAAAGACCTACTCCTGCTAGATTGTATTATGGAGGTGGTACAATGGGCAGCTCGGCTAGGCGAAGTAGTCGCTTGGGGGTACGATGGAACGTATCTCTACACGCCTCGCAGGGAGGTTTATATAGGCTCACCTCCCCTAGGGTTTACATATCTCAACCGATTCAGTTAAAGCTTCAATACTCGTTTAACCTAATCTGACTGGGCCTATCTACTCGCCTAGGCCTTCAGCTCCCAGTCGCTTGGTTCCTCGCTGGGCTTCAATCCAGTCGCCGTCTTGCAGGCCCACTCGCCAAGTCTTGGGCCAGTCGGAAACGTCCTGCTGGGTATACCCCGGTAGGCATATCCCCATCATATGCCATGATTAGCAAATCATAACCAAGCAAAGAGTTGGTCAAGGGGAGGTGGCATATAGATGTGAGCTTCTGCCAAACTAGGCAAGATGATAAGATTTGCATAAGAGATTACTATCTTGACTACAAAACCATCATGGATGAGTGGGAATTAAAAGGGCTTAGCCAAGGGTAAGAGTGGGACTTGGTAGTACTAATGATGTACTACAAGATGGTTCAAATACATTCTCAAGAATGCACATGGGTTGGAAAAGGTAGAGCTCCAAAGATTGAATCTAGATAAGAAATCCAGACAGCCATTTTGGCAGATTTGGAGATTTTGACTAGTATGCAAGATGGAAACATTTGAGAGGGTGGCAAGGGTTTATACTTACAATTAAGTGGTTGATGCTGAGGTATAGATTGAATAGAGGGGATCCTTGCTTGGATAGGTTCTTCACTAGGTTGGAAACCATCAGGAGGGATTATCCCTGGATGGGTCTGATTAGAAGATGAGATAGCCACTTTGGCTTAGGATAGATCCAGAATTGGATGCTTAGTTTGATATAGATGATCACAACCAAATATTTGGTCCTAGGGGATGAGCTACTAGATTAGCTCATTCTAGTTCCTAAGCAAACAAGACAAACAGCAAATCAAGGCAATTTTTCAATCAGCAGATCAAGGCAATTCATCTTATCACTTACCCAACTACCACTAGGGTTACCATCAAGCCTAGCTTGAGGCAAGGATGAGTATTTTGAGTTGGGTTGTGTTTTGAAGTAAGATTAGGATCATCTTGGTATTCCTACCAAGATTGGAATGAAAAGGTTTTAATAAAGGTTTTGGGAAAACCTAGGGACAAGAGTAGCTGGGAGTTCTGTCTTGAAAACATAAGGAGATAATATATATGTCTCCATATTTTTGTTAATAGAAGCTAGTAAAGTATTTTGTTGTGTCAAGGTCATCTTCGCTCAGGTTTTTGGAATGCCAGAACATTTGAGAATATGAAAGATGATCCAAGACATCTCTTTTGTAAAATAGCTTTTTTGTAAACTAGTGTTGAGATGAGAAGTACATCACGTGATACACAAACAGTTGCATGAGCACAAGTAAGCAAACATTGCAACACTTAACAAGAAAAAGTTTTTGTTCCTCCTGATTTTTGCCTTTTGGACATTAAATCAGGATTGCTAAAATTGGGATGTTACAGGTCGCCACCCAACTCCAGCGCCGCCAAGGCGGAAGCCGGGAAAGATGCCGAACCTCTAGCATTGCAAGATACAAAACCGCACCATCGCCAACGAGGCTTTGTGAGTCAATGAACAGGCCTGCTGTACGCAGCGAGGCACATGTCATTGTGGCACGTCGACCGGGGATGTCCCCGTGCTGTCTTGGACCAAGATCCGCCGCCTCCCATCGACGAAGTCAAAGAAGAACGGCAAATCCACCACCTCCGGACCAACATCCTCGTTCCAGAAGAACCACCTCGCCCCGATCGCCAGCGCCGTCGCGGATAACAACGAACGTTAGTGACACACTGAGAAACTATTCTCACCAGATCTGTAGAACGATGAGAATACCAAGCTTTCGATCTAAAGGACCGATCACCACACCTTGCCATCAACTCCGAGGCGCCGCCCCGAGGGTTGTTGCCGGTGTGTCGCCTGAAGTACCTGGAGTATAGGGTGGCGCCGGAGGAGAGCTCGCTGACGGTCGAGTACGGGATCAACAACATAGTAGTGCAGGACCCCTCCGTGATCAGCATCCAGGGCTGGTGGGATATGAATAAGGTGTACATGGACCGGCAAAACGTCACCGTCACTAGTAGAAAAAAGGCTATCCGTTCGTGCCTCCTAACAGCATTAGTTCCGATTCCGCCACAAACCGGGACTAATGCTGGCACGCATCCCGGTTCGAGCGGGCACGGGGCCCGGAGGCATGCGTCCCGGTTGGTAGGGGAGCATACGTCCCGGTTTGTAACACAAACCGGGACTAAAGGTTGGGCGTCAGCCACGTGGCGTGGCACACACCTTTAGTCCCGGTTTGTGTTATGCTCCCGCCCTCTATAAATGCAACGCCCTAGCCCTCTGCCTCCACTCTGTTTTTTCTTGGTGGAAGGTGTGAGGGGTGTGCTAGTTTTTTCCTATGCATGCATTCAAGGTGTTTGATGAAATGTTTGAGTGAATGATCCTGTTCAATTCCTCATAGAACAAAAATATAGAAGGTGTCCGAGACGCACTTGAGCTTTCTCCTCTTTATTTCCCTCGATCGAGGTTAGCAATCTTATCTTTTCTCTGTCATTGATACAATGCATGTGTCGATGTGAATTGGTCATTTCACTATTTATGGTGTCCTGTTTTTGATAAACTTACTTATATGATGCAGATGAACGGTCGGGAACGGTGACCGGCGTGTACCCGGGTATATGAAAGGCGTGGATAAATTTATCGATGTGGCTACGACAAAAAAGAGAATGGTTTTATACGTTGTCCATGTGTTCAATGTCGGAACAACAAGGAGTACTCTTCCTCAAAAATCATTCGCAGCCACCTGATTATGAAAGGTTTCATGCCCAACTATAATTGCTGGACCAAGCACGGGGAAAGAGGGGTTATGATGGAAGATGGTGAAGAAGAAGATGATGATAACAACTATCATCATATGTTTCCTGAATACAGTGATACTGCAATGGAAGACCATGGAGAGGAAGGAGGTGAAGAACGGGCATCAGATGAGCCAGTTGATGAACTTGGTAGGGTCATTTCTGATGCAAAGCGAGACTGTGAAACAGAAAATTAGAAGTTGAAGTTAGAGGTCATGTTAGAAGATCACAAGAAATTGTTGTACCCAAATTGTGAAGATGGCAGCACAAAGCTCGGTACCACACTGGAATTGTTGCGATGGAAGGCAGAGTGTGGTCTAACTGACTCCTCATTTGAAAAGATGCTGAAAATAATGAAGCCGAAGTTTCCAAAATATAACGAACTTCCCGAGAGTACCTACGAAGCAAAGAAGACTCTCTGTCCACTAGGATTAGATGTGCAAAAGATACATGCATGCATTAACGACTGCATCCTCTACCGCGGTAAGGAGTATGAGAATTTAGATAAATGCCCGGTATGCAATGCATTGAGGTATAAGATCAGACGAGATGACCCTAGTGATGTTGAGGGAGAGCCCCTCCGGAAGAGGGTTCCTTCTAAGGTTATGTGGTATGCTCCTATAATACCAAAGTTGAAACGCATGTTCAGAAACAAAGAGCATGCCAGGTTGTTGCGATGGCACAAAGAAGACCGTAAGAAAGATGGGAAGTTGAGACACCCTGCTGATGGGTCACAGTGGAGAAAAATCGAGAGAGACTTCCCAGACTTTGCAGGTGACGGAAGGAACTTATGGTTTGGTCTAAGTACGGATGACATGAATCCTTTTGGGGAGCAGAGCTGCAGTCACAGCACCTGGCCCATGACTCTATGTATCTACAACCTGCCTCCTTGGTTGTGCATGAAGTGTAAGTTCATTATGATGCCAGTGCTCATCCAAGGCCCGAAGCAACCGGGCAGCAACATTGATGTGTACCTTAGGCCATTAGTTGAAGAACTCTTACAGCTGTGGGGCAAACCAGGTGTACATGCGTGGGATGAGAACAAACAGGAGCCATTTGATCTAGGAGGGTTGCTTTTCGTAACCATCAATGATTGTCCTGCTCTTAGTAACCTTTCAGGACAGACAAACAAGGGATATAAGGCATGCACACACTGTTTAGATAAGAGTGAAGGTACATATTTGCATAAATGCAAGAAGGTTGTGTACCTGGCGAATCAACGATTTCTTCCAACCAATCATCACGTAAGAAAGAAAGGCAAGCATTTCAAAGGTGAGGCAGATCACCGAAAGAAGCCTGAAATCCCTGCTGTTGATGATGTTTTTGGTATGGTCAAGGACATAGAAGTAATCTTTGGAAAGGGTCCCGGCGGTCAATCAGTTCCGAACAACGTCGCTACAGGACACGCACCCATGTGGAAGAAGAAATCTATATTTTGGGAGCGGCCATATTGGAAAGTCCTGCGTGTCCTCTCTTCAATCGACGTGATGCACGTGATGAAGAATCTTTGCGTGAACCTGCTAGGATTCCTAGGCGTGTATGGGAAGACAAAAGATACACCATAAGCACGGTAGGACCAACAAATTATGAAAGACCCAAAGAACATGCATACACAGAACAAGACGGATAAAGGGCGTCACTTAAGTCGTGCCAGCTATGCTCTTACCAAAGCAGAGAAGGAAATCTTTTTTGAAGTCCTTCATAGTATCAAGGTGCCGTCTGGCTTCTCATCTAATATAAAGGGGATAATAAATATGGTAGAGAAAAAGTTCCAAAACCTGGAGTCTCATGACTGTCACGTGATTATGACGCAGTTGCTTCCGATTGCATTGAGGGGGCTTCTACCGGAAAATGTTTGAGTACCCATTGTGAAGCTGTGTGCATTCCTCAATGCAATATCTTAGAAGGTAATCAATCCAGATATTCTGCCAAGGTTACAAAAGGATGTGGTACAATGTCTTGTTAGTTTTGAGTTGGTGTTCCCACCATCCTTCTTCAATATTATGACGCATCTCCTGGTTCACCTAGTGGAAGAGATTGCCATTCTCGGTCCGGTATTTCTGCACAATATGTTCCCCTTTGAGAGGTTCATGGGAGTCTTAAAGAAATATGTTCATAACCGTGCTAGACCAGAAGGAAGCATCTCCAAGGGATATGGAACAGAGGAGGTCATTGAGTTTTGTGGTGACTTTATTCCTGACCTTAAGCCGATTGGTGTTTCGACTCGCATGAGGGAAGACTAAAGTGGAAAAGGCATGGGAAATAAAGCAATGATATGTAGGACGGGATTCTTTAACTAAAGCACACTACACAGTTCTACATAATTCCACCTTGGCATCTCCAGATATCAAGGAACACAAGAATATTATGCGCTCCAAAAACCGGGGAAGCTTTGAATCATGGATTCTGATGAACACATGAAGTCTTTCGGTGGTTGGATGCGGACACATCTCTTGAATGACACCACTGTTGGAGATCAGCTCTACTTGTTGGCCGCGTCACCATCTTCTACTGTATTGAATTTCCAAGGGTACGAAATAAATGGGAATACATTCTACACGATCGTCCAAGATAAAAAGAGCACCAACCAAAATAGTGGTGTCCGCTTTGATGCAATAGACGAGAATGGACAAAAGGACACATACTATGGTTACATAGAGGAGATATGGGAACTATACAATGGAGTCTCTTTTAAGGTCCCTTTGTTTCCCTGCAAATGGGTCAACCTGAATGGGGAAGGGGTAAAGATAGACCAGTTGTACGGAATGACAACAGTGGATCTCAACAATCTTGGTTATAGAGATGAACCATTCGTCCTAGCTAATGATGTGTCTCAGGTTTTCTATGTGAAGGACATGTCCTCCAGACCAAAAAAAAGAAAAAAAATATATGCAAACGAATACATCATATGATGAGCCAAAGCGTCATATAGTTCTTTCAGGGAAAAGAAACATCGTGGTAATCGAGGACAAGACAGACATGTCAGAAGATTATAATAAGTTTGATGAAATTCCGCCCTTCACAGTGAAAACTGACCCAAGCATTCCGATAAGTAAAGAAGATGCTCCATGGTTACGTCTGAAGCGATCATAAGGAAGGACATATGCCAAGAAGTTCATGCTCATATTATGTAACTCTAGTTCATGTCTTTCGCGGTTTGTGGCTTGACCGAAGGATATCTTTCGCGGTTTGTGGCTTGACCGGGACTATATATAGGGGGGCCTTTAGTCCTGGTTTTGTAGTCTCCATTTTTAATATTAATAAATGTCTTGAGTGTTACTCCCGTTTTGTGGCTGGGCCGGGACTATAAAGAAGTTGTACCGATTCGTACTTACCATTAAGATCTGATCTCCAAACGCGCGCGGTCACATATTAGGGAGTGCCTCTATGACCAGTTTCTTGGAGATGCCGGAGGACTGGGATCCGACGGCATCTCCCTGAAACTGGTCGTAGTGGTGTCCCTGCTCTCGAGAACCATCTTGCAGCTTGTAACTTCTCTAACTAGATCAATACACCTAGGAGCTAACTAATTCCACATATTAGGGAGTGCCTCTATGACCAGTTTCTTGGAGATGCCGAGGATCGATCCCAAAGATCTCCCAAACTGGTCGAGTGGTGTCCTCGCCTCGAAAAACCATCTTGCAGCTTGTAACTTCTCTAACTAGATCAATACACAGGAGCTAACTAATTTCACATATTAGAGTGCCTCTATGACTAGTTTATTGGAGATGCCGAGGCTGGGATCGTGGCATCTCCCTGAAACTGGTCGTAGTGGTGTCCCTGCTCTCGAAAACAATATTGGAGATGCCTCAATCTGGCTGGAGGACTGGTCTCACAAGGATGCCTATTTATAGTACAAGCAGCTCGACATAGTGTCGACACTTACGACATAATGTCGACACTCACCCCTATTATTAGTGCTGACTCGTGTTTTGTCCCGGTTGGTGTCTCCAACCGGGACTAAAGTTTCATCTTTAGTCCCGGTTGGTGACACCATCCGGGACAAGGTACACGCAATACGATATAATATCGACACTCACCCCTATCATTAGTGCTGCCTGGACCAGCCTTCCGAAACCCCTCCAACCGGGACTAAAGATGAACCTTTAGTATATTGAAAATCCGAACAATGAAAATCCTTCGCGTGGTGTCATATTATGTGACATAGTTGAAAGGAAAAATACCAGACTTGGTATATTGATCATGTCTCTAAAAAACCTTCACAAAATGACCTATCATGTTCGAGGTTTCATGGCTTTCGGTCCAAATGACCGATGTTATGTGCTGAATCACGGCATAGTTTGTGATGCTGTGCCTATATTATGCATGCATGTGGACATTGGTATGGAGAACAATGTTGCAGGAGTAAGTTTTCCTTTTTGTCGCACGGAAAAGCCCTTTTCCATTTTCCGAGCGCAAAAAACGGGTCGTTTTGTGAAGTAACCACCAAAATGTTGTTTCAGAATGCTACCGTCCCATTTTCCTAAAATACTAGACCACCTTACATGGACTATCTCCCAACCGGGACATCTCAAACATTTTTGTCCATCCCGGGTAAAAAGGATAAATGTCTACCAAATCGGTAGGAAGTGGGTCTGGTTTGTACTACAGGTACATGATCTATCGCCCATGATTTTTTGAAAAAATCATTTTTAGACTCGCAATATGTGGTTTCTTCAGAGATCCAATGCGAGTTCTAAATGAGCCATTTTTCTTCCTGCCATTTTTCTTCCCGCCCCCGCCATTTCTTCCGGCCATTTTTCTTCCCGCCATTTCTTCCCGCCAGTTTTTCCCGCCAGTTCTTCCCTCCTGTTATCTTCCTGCCATTTCTCACTATATATATGTAGGGTTGGCCTCCATTGTCATTGCTAGGGGTGGGCATTCGGTTTTTTCAGTTATTTCGGTTTGGTTTTTCGGATTTTTTGTAATTCGGTTTCTACAAAATAGGCACCGAAATTATTTCGGTTTTCTAATTAATCGATAGTTCGGTTAGTGGACAATTCGGTTCGGTGTTCAGTTTTTAACCAAACTTTTGGAAATAACAATACTGTGTCATAATTTATGTTAGATCCATACAGTCTAAACCACTCATCGGCGCAATGGAAGCAACCTCCAGGTCGGCGAGTACCTGAAGCAATACATGGCTAGCTGATGTCTTGAACGCATGTGTAGAAAAAGAACATAAGAAGCATGATGTCTATCTTGCTCGTTCAAAAAGATGACGTCTATCTTCCAAGCCGTATACATTCAACAAATTGTATGTATTGAGAGTTCAGCTAAAATGCATGATTATATACAAAACAGGAAAACAATTGAAAGACTTCCAATCATAGACACAATTGAAAGTTAAACCACGAACATGTACGTTCATGTAGCTGGAGACATACTTACATGCATGGGCTGCCTGGCAGCTTTTGCATCCATGTCTTTTTATCGCATGAGCTAGTATCTACGTACAGTATTGGACGTCTGGGACAGAATCACAAATATATTTAGCTCTGTCACGTATATTTTTGGTTTGTACGGTTATTTAGGTTTACAGAGAGTCAAAACCGAATTAATATTTATAAATTTGGTTAATCATATTTACTAACCGAAATTAGTTTCGGTTAATTCGGGTTCGGTGTATTCGGTTTCGGTTTCGGTTAATTCGGTTTTGGTGTTCGGTTTCGGTTTTTATGCCCACCCCTAGTCATTGCACATCTCTAGACTCATATCTGCAACCTCATCATTCTTTCCCATGACTTCCACCATAGCACTAACTCCCAGGCGAGGCGCTGCGCCGAACTACCCCTCGCCTGGCCACTCGTGTCCTCGCTTACCGGATCTCGAGCGCCAAAGGCGTGCCGGTTCCTCCTGTCCCTCTAGGTGTGGCGCGCCGAATGGCCATCACGAACCACTACTACTTCGAGCTCACGCCGGAGCAGCGGAGGAATCCCAGATGGCATCCCGACTATTTCCCGACTTGGGAAGCCTTCTTCATGGATCAGCGTGAGAGGGCGATTGCCAGGCACGCGGAGGACGGCCCACCTCCTCCGAACTTCAACGAGGCCGGCCGTCGGCTGTGGTGGCGTGGCCGGACTCTCCAGAGCGTCATGGCTTACGACACGGTCGCCGACTCTAGCCCCCGCCTGCGCTACCCTCAAGTCCAGCCCACTCGTACTCAGCCTTCAAGGTTCAACTACGGCGACCCCGACGACGACAGCGACGACGGCCGCGGCGAGTACGACGACTAAAGTGGCGAGTATTACAGGTGTAGGCAGGAGCATGACTGAATCACTCCAAAATTGCAAAACAAGTTCGACCGATTGTGGCTTAATCTGGCCATGTATCTTAATTTTCAGTTCTTCTATGTAACTTTGTGTTACTTGTGTTATGTACTTTAATTCCAGTTCTATCCTAATAAAATTTTCTTTCCGCCCATTATTTCTCGTCCTTTTTTTCCTGCCCATTAATATATAAAAAATATAAGTTAATTCAAATCCAAATTAAAAACACAAAATGGTTTTGAATTAATTATTCAAATCCAAACACTTTTTATGTTTAAAGTTTTTCTAAATTCCAAATTAATATACAAAAATTATAAGTTAATTCATTTTTTATTTTAAATGGTTCATATTTTAAATGGTTACATTAATTATTTTCTAAAAAAGAAAATGGTTTTGAATTATTTATTCAAATTCAAACACTTTTTATGTTTAAAGTTTTTCTAAATTCCAAATTAATATTCAAAAAATATAAGTTAATTCATTTTTAATTTTAAATGGTTCATATTTTAAATGGTTATACATTAATTATTTTTTAAAAATAGAAAATGGTTTTGAATTAGTTATTCAAATCCAAACACTTTTTATGTTTAAAGTTTTTCTAAATTCCAAATTAATATTCAAAAAATATAAGTTAATTCATTTTTAATTTTAAATGGTTCATATTTTAAATGGTTACATTAATTATTTTTTAAAAACAGAAAATGGTTTTGAATTAGTTATTCAAATCCAAACACTTTTTATGTTTAAAGTTTTTCTAAATTCCAAATTAATATTCAAAAAATATAAGTTAATTCATTTTTTATTTTAAATGGTTCATAGTTTAAATGGTTACATTAATTATTTTTAAAAACAGAAAATGGTTTTGAATTAGTTATTCAAATTCAAACACTTTTTATGTTTAAAGTTTTTCTAAATTCCAAAGTAATTATCATTTAAAAAACATTACAAATTTAAACCCCAAAATAAAAAATAAGGCGGAAACAGAGAGAAAATTCCTGATTTTTTTTGAAAACAGGGTCATATGTCCCGGTTGGAGCCACCAACTGGGACTAAAGACCCCTGCGCGCGCCAACCCTTGGTCTGCTGAAAAAAGTGGAGTATACATCCCGATTGGTGGCTCCAACCGGGACGTATGACCCTTTAGTTCCGGTTGGAGGTACCAACCGGGACAAAAGGTCCTTTGGTTAATAACTGGGTGCCCCTCCTCTTCTTCCCCATCTCACAATCTCCTCTCGCGCACAGGGACTGAAGCTACGTCGTCAGGCTGTCCCGCCGCCCTGCACGCCCTACCGGCTGCCACCGCTGCTCTCCCTCCGCCTCCTCGCCAGGAACCGCCTCCCCTCCAACGGAATCGACGAAGGGCGCCTGTAACCACCGCAATCGGGAGCTCCTTCCCGAAGTCCGGCCACCGCTGTTCTCGATGATTTTGGCCGCGTCCGAGCTCCCTTGGTCGAGCTGACCCCTCTAGAGCCTCCGTGGTGAGCCCCTCCACCTCACAGTCCTCTTCGTTCTTCCTCTTCCTCTCTGTATCGCTACCGCGCCGAGTACCCGAAGCCACCGCCGTCGGCCGCCGTCGTGCTTCCTGTTCCGGCGACCAATCCGGAGCGACGCCGCCACTAAACGGCTCGGCACGCTAGCCCGCATCAATCGCACCCGCTCCCGCTTGTCCGCCCGGGCTCCAGCGCCCTCCCCGTCGACGATCTAGGGCTGATCCCCGGTGCATGACGTCACTCTGACGTCCTGGTGACATCAGCGGGCGGGTTAGCGCGGTCAAACATGCGGTGGGTCCTTCTTGCTTGCGTGGAGGCTGAGTTGGCACTAGGGCCCTTCTGTCAGTCTCACTGGCTAGGGTTCGCCCCGGTGTAAAAACTATTTGCCTTTTTTTTAATTCTAGAAAATGATTTAATATTGTAAAATCAATAACTTAATGTTTATAAGTCAGAAAAATATAAATAATATATCAAATTGTTTAGAAAAATGAAACCTATCTATTTAACCTATAATCATGCATTGTTCAACAACTTAAATGACAAGTATAATTAGAAGAACAAATGCACCCCTCTCATATGTTCCGGAGTTTCCCCGAGTTAGGGTTTTCACCCCTCGGAACCCCGATTAAATCGTCGAGCATGTCTTAGGGTTACATTCCAATGCAAATTAACTTGTCATATCATCATACTTGCTTGAGCATTGCATCGATGCCATGTGTTGATTGTTTCCCTTTCTTTCCGGTGTTTGGTTCTTCCCGGTAGAATACGACATCGAGATCGAGATCGAAGCCAGAGATCAACACCGTCGAAGCTCGAAGACAAATACTTGACCAACTATAATCAAGTCAAGTACAAGGATCCTGAAGCTCTGCTTTAGGCTATCAACAGGCAAAGGCAAGCATAGCCCTACCATGATATAATCCTATGATTTCGAAAGCATTTCAATTCTTGCCATGATGCATACAATTCTACTGTGGTCTTTTATCGATAGATAGAATGTCCTATCTGTTGCATTACTCCCTTTGAGCTTATGTTACCTGATCCACTGCTCCTAGCATATTAGGTTTATTAGTTTAGATTATTAGGTTTATTATTAGTTAGGTATTATTAGGTTTATTAATTAGTTAGGTATTATTAGTCTTCGGCTCCACTGGTCAGTCACTGTGGGTCCGACCCGATGAAAAACTACCCCCTATGCTGATGTACATATTGATTGCGCATTGTATTATGCCATGTATTGATTGCCGCCTTTCTTTCCGGTATTGGTTCTTCGCGATAGGATCCGAGCCCGAGGGTTTCTCCGAATTAGGGTTTCTGATATTGTAAATTCATTTTTATTATTGTGTATGTATATATTAGGGTTTCTCTGAATTAGGGTTTATATCTCTCAACACCGTACCTAACATTCTCCCTTAGCCGCTTTGACTTATCCGTTTTTCCACCTATGCAGAAAATATGGACCCACACGACAGAGACGAAGAAAAGGAAGAGTTGATCCAAGGTGTGATCCGCGAGGAAGAAAATTTAGATGTATCGATGTTTCTGAACAACTCCGGTGAGGGTGATCCTCTTTTTGTCGGAAGAGACGACTTGTTTGAGGTTGAAGGTGATGCCTTCCGCGAGGGAGAAGCCGATGCCTTGTGTGATTGAGAAGACGACCGCTTCGGTGAGGTGCATGTAATATAATTAATTCATTAATTAATCATCTGCTATCTATATAGAAATAGTAACGACGATCTTTCTTCTTTTAGCCCTCCAGATCGAAGAAATCTACTGAAAAGAGCAGCCGAGGCCCAACCAAAAAGTTGGGAGACCATGAGAGTTTCAGGATCGAAGATGTCGCTGAAGACGGCAAACCGATGGCTCCCGAAGTTGTCGCAAACAAATTTGTGGCACAATGCGGAGTAATCGTTAGGGACTTAATCCCGATCACCATTCGAAATTAGAATAGGCCTACTGATGCGGAAGAAGAGGGAACATGTTTATTTGTCCCTAACAAGGCCAAAGATTTACTATGGAATAGGCTCATGATTAATTTCAAACTACCGAAGATAGAGCTGGATCCAAATGCGGAGGATCCAGTTGAGGACGCCTTAGAACATGGGAGAGCCATGGAGGCTAAGGTGAGGGAGTGGGCTTTGAAGAAGATGGGCCAGTGTTTCACCAACTAGAAGAAAAGATTGCACCTTGACTATGTCGTGAAAGAGAAGACTCCAGATTTCAAGAAGATTCAGTTTGAGAAGATAAAACCATTCTGGGCTGAGTTTGTGAATTACAAGACATCAGCAAAAGCTAAGAAAATGTCTGCAATGAATAAGATGACTGCTGCTAACAAGAAGTATCACCATACTATGGGGCAAGGTGGCTACAGGGCTGGCATTCCTAAGTGGGAGAAACTTGAGCAGGAACTGCGTGCTAAAAAGATCATCCCAGAGACAGACGATTGGATCGAATGTGCAAGGAATTGGTTTTACGGGCATGGGGGCAAGTTGGACTCGGAAGGGAAGTGTATATATAACATACGACATAAAGAAGACCCCTTGCCAATCGAGAAGATGAGAAAAGCAATAAAGGCTGTTAAAGATGGGGACTTCATTCCCGATAGAGAGAATGATGAGCTCACACTCGCCCTTGGAAATAAGGAACATGATAGACGAACATGAGGCACAATAGGCTCCAAACCATGGAGGACTGGGTTTCCCGAAGAGAGGAAGAAATATCCTGATAGAAGTCGTCAGAGGAGAAAGGACAAGGCGGAAGTTGAAGCAGATATTTAGAAAGAGCGAATGCGTATAATTGAAGAACGAATAAAGCAACAACAAGATGAAATTAACGCACTTAAAGAGCAAAGTACTACCGGCCCATCTCAGCAGCACACTGCATTCGATGCTATCGGCCTATCAAATAATTGAAAAGGCAGTGTGGCTTCCACTGAGGTCCCGGGTGATGACAATGACGATGACGATGGTGCACCGATGATGGCTCCTGTTGGCTACCCAGTGGATGATATCACACAGATGACACACTGCGAGCTACATGTCAAAGTTGTGAACATATCAATGAAGGTGGCGGTCGACTATGCCTTACCAATTGGACCCACACCAACTTACCACTATCGTCCGGTTCTAGAGGGCTACGCTGTTATCGGGGTGGATGAAATCATGCCCACCTTTGAAGTTTTGAAGCTTGACTACCTTGCAGGTGAAGGGGATGTGACTGAACTGGGAGACACAACAAACGTCACCATTCTACGGCCAAAGGAATGTATCGTGCTTCGAAATCACACGCTAAGGCCATCTTCGTCGCCGCCTCACCTGGCTCCGTCGCTCACCAATCTCCGGCGCATCCATCGTCGGCGCCTGAGGATAAAAAGCGTAAGCGTACCGCTACTCTACGTCGTGGTAAGCGATCGCTGAAACCTAAACAAGATCCTCTTCCAAAAGTACCAAAGGTTTCTCCCAAGAGAGCTTATGACTGTACTGAAGAGGAGACTACGGCTATCGTTGATGCAGAAATGACAGCGTTTTTCGCTAAGCTGAGGCGGCCGAAAGAGCCAGAGTTCTCCAGCACCAAAGAAGAAAAAGCCAGAGTGTTCAAAATGCTAAAGACTCTTCATCAACCCGAGCCAAAGCTGTCATCAGACTATGAGCATTCTATTCTCAAGTCACATGCGGCACAACAAGCCTCGAAGAGCAGTACTGATGCAAGCGAGAAATCTGTTGCCCAGCTCGGAGAACAAGCAAAACAGTCTTGCGCCCCTCTCAAGGTGATTTCCCATACCAATGTGGGGTCGAGCAAATATGGGGCCGAAGAGCAGTATGATCCAGAGGTAGTTGCACAATACGGAGAAGGTGCCGCTGCTCAAGGTATAAGTATTGCCCAGTACTTATCCCAGTTAGAGTACTTCCCCGTGAGTGAAGTAGCATAGAAATACCAGTACGGCAAACCTCTCGTCAAACCTGAGGAGGTAAATAATCTTCCAACAAAAAAGCGAAGATTGCATAACTGGTACATGCATGCCACAAAGGCCGGGGCTAACTAGATAGTGTTGAGGGTTACAAAAAAGCATTATGGGAGAGAAATAGATGACATGATATGCATTGAATTTGATGAACTATTTCAATTATTCAATCAAGACGCCTTAGACAAATCGATCATCAGTGCCTATTGTCTGTAAGTACCAATTCTATAATTAATTTAGTCTCTAGCTATCTCACCTCGTTTATTGCATGTATATAATCATACTATAATATGCAAAATGAAGATTCTCGAATGCAGCAGAGGACAAATCTTGGACATTGGCTTCATTGACCCATATTGGGTTCATCAAGCTAATCTCAAAACAAGCCCCCAGGATACGGAGGATAATATCGTACACGCGTTAAGGTTTCAAGAACTCAGAAGGGAAATACTATTTCCTTACAACTTTGAGTGAGTGTTATTGCTTGTATACACTTTCTATTTCGCTTACTCGATGTTAAGTATATAATTGATTAGTTATGCATTCGCAGCTTCCACTATATTTTGTTAAT
The DNA here is from genome assembly GCA_023614405.1 of Avena insularis. Taxonomy (NCBI): domain Eukaryota; kingdom Viridiplantae; phylum Streptophyta; class Magnoliopsida; order Poales; family Poaceae; genus Avena; species Avena insularis. The sequence continues at coordinate 278,654,538 of CM042685.1, forward strand.
CATTCAACTTGAAAAAGGGCGTGTATTAGTCATGGACTCGAAACATAAACCCCTTGAGCAGTGGAAGGACATGCAGATGCTTCTCCAACGGTAATTCTAATCATTACGACACTATATCGGCAATGTTCGTGAATTTTATGATATCAAGTAATTAATAACTCCTTTTATTCGTTTTCTTAGCCGGTCAGCGCTTGGAAACGGTTCACCAACAAGGCTAGGGGTGTTTGGAAAGATGATCTTACATTTCAAGCACTAGATGTAAGCACCACTAGCTATATCCGCGCATCTCTTTGATTCTAGTTTTGATACCGTTATTATCATGCTTGATTATTATTTTGATTGAACTATGTTATCGTAAAGTGCCTGACGCAGGGACCAGGTAACAATCTATGTGGATACTATGTTTGCGAGTTCATCCGGCAGACGTGCTGTGAGAAGGGCAGAAATTTAGAGCAACTCCACGTACGTAAACAATTTCTATAGTTTTTAATTACCATCAAATTGTGTTTATTTTCATTCATATAGGTTGACTCCTTTTTTAAATCAGATCGAACGTCTACGGGACGGTCTTCTGCCAAAGGATCGCGTACGAGCAATTCAGGAGGAATTGGCGGGATTCTTTGATGCAGAAGTCCTGAACCCAAAAGGAGAATACTATTCGGGTGCGTATAAACAATAGGGATTGTACAAAGAGCAACTTTTGTATGTAGTGCATGAACTCGATCTGTGTATCGAATGTAATATTGTCATGATGATCTTGTGTAATATAATGGTTCCTTCATTGATGAGTGCAAAACACTAAATAAACAATAAAACAACATAAATGAATTCTCTGCCGCGGCACAAAAAGTGGCCAAAATGCTGCCGCGGCAACAAAAGTTGCCAAAATGAATTCTTCACGCAGAGAATATATCAAACTCGCATGGCAGAAGGTTATTGACCGGTTCGTGTTACGAACCGACGGTTGCTCCACCCTCCCCGCCTCTCTGCGTACGCCACGTGTACCCCCTTTTGTCCCGGTTGGTGGGGCAACCGGGACTAAAGGTTGGGGCTTTAGTCCCGATTGCCCCGTCCCGGTTGGGTAACCGGGACTAAAGCCCCTTACCAACCGGGACCAATGGGGCTGTTTCCACTAGTGCGTGGGCGTCAAGAGGTTTGGTGAGCTGCTCTAGACGGCCAAGCTACACCTCAGGAACGTCACCGCATGTGGCAAGGCGGCGGCGAGGTAGGCGCCGAGGGCTTGCTTAAGCTCCCCGGTTCAGTAGGTGTTAATTAAGCTCTCCGGGTTTTTTCTTTTCTGGTTGGAGCTGGTGGAGGGGGGAGGAAGGGTGTATAATCGATGGGTCAAAAAAGGTGATGATGTACATAAAATTGGATTGGTTTGGTTGGGATGGCCACGTGCACAGAGAGTACATTCCTTCGGTTTATGTTGTTGTTAGGAAGAAGAAGAGTAATAGATTATTTCCGTTCAAGATTCTTTTGGCAAGGGGATAATGAGAAAAAAAAAGTATCGATTGTCCAGATGGAATGTGGTTTGCACCCCGAAGGAGTATGGTGGACTGGACATATATGATTTGCAAGTCAAAAAGACCTCGCTTCTGGGCAAATGCCTTTTTAAACTACTTACAGAAGATGGTGTTTATCAAACCATGTTATGGAGGAAATATGTGGTGTCCAAAGCGGTGTCTCAAGTGGTTTGGAAACCCGGTGATTCACATTTTTGGTCGGGTCTTATGGCCACCAAAAAACATTTATTTCATTTTGGTGCTTTCAATATTAAGGATAGATCACAAATTAGGTTTTGGGAAGATAAATGGCTTGGCCAAACTACTCTTCACGAACAATATTCAGCTCTATATTGGATTGTTAGACACAAATGGGATACAATTTCCACAGCGATAGAAGACAACCCTCCTAATGTGTCTTTCAGAAGAAGCTCGTTGGTCCTCGACTGGTATCTTGAATCTACTATTACGATTATCCACGATACAACTGTCGGACGGTGTTGACGTGTTTAAATGGAAATTATTATAAAGTGGTAAATTTTCTGTTGGCTCACTATATAGAGCATTGGTTCAACCTGATATCCCGGTCGATGATAATAGTAAAATTTGAAAAATAAAAATACCCCTTAAGATGAAGATATTTGCATGGTATGTATGTAAAGGTGTAATTCTAACAAAAGATAATCTTGTAAAGAGGAATTGGCATGGAAGTACACAATGCGTTTTTTGTCATCACGATGAGACAATTCGTCATTTATTCTTCCATTGCAAATCTGCTCGCTCTATATGGTCATTCATCCAAATAGCTTCTGGTTATCTCCTCCACGTTCAGTAACCAATGTTTTTTATAATTGGTTGCATGGAATAGTTGATAAGTACAGAACTTTGTTTAGGGTGGGAGCGCTTGCCATTATATGATCACTATGGCTTTATAGAAATAACAAGATTTTTAATAACATTGTGTCTTCTCCTCTGTAGGTTATTTATCGAGCCACGACTATTCTCCTATCATGGACTATTCTCCAACGCATGGAGTTTCACGACTTATTTGTGGATGGATGTACGCGATTGGAGGACACGGCGAGTGATATTTTCTCTTGACATGGATGGCCGTGTGATTTGAGGATTGATCTACCTTAGATTAAAGAAAAATATTTTGATGGTGCTTTTTTGTAATGCTTGTCTAACTTTCTATTCCCTAATTCGGTCGTTCGTGTGGTTGTGTGTATCTTAGTTATGGAGAGACCGGGTGTAAACATTAACCATTTTATATTAATAAATGTGTCCATTTAAAAAAAAGAGTTATAATTTATGTAGGCATCTCCTGAAAGAAACGTCTTCTTGTTTGTTTAGTTCACAGAAGCAATTTGCAATAGGTTTTTCTTTTCTTTTCACCCTTCTCTGTACCTTTCTTTTCATTCTTTTTTGGGTGTCCTGATGTAAGAACAAACATTCTGTAACAAGAGCAATACTGGAGTCTGATTTGGAGACAGCGGAAATTGAAAGTTAGAGTGCATCACAATTTTACATGCGAAGGATGATGAGTCTGGTGACAAAAGGTGCGAGGACACCTTCACTGGACCGACCCATTTCGAACACAGTATGTGTCCATTTGGATCCGACAGCGGCGGTAAACAAACCTTTGTCTTCTCCGGTAAACAAACCTTTGTCTTCTCCGACATGTTCGGCCCCTCTTCAAGTTTTTTCTCAGATTTTGCCAATTCAACTAAATTGACCATATGAATGCAAATAGAAGCCAAAAAATAAATTGGATCTAAATCAAAAGGACCTGTAGCTCTCCATACTTGCGCAAGAAAGTAGGATCATGCCGTCGACGTCGAAGCCATGGATCCAACACGGCAGGCTTGGTTCGAAAAGAGGAGAAAGTTCATCCTTGATCGAGATGTTGCATGATCCTCGATATCTTATCTTTATTTTCGTGCATGTATGACTTCTTCGGTTTGAACTGAGGCACGTGTACGACTACCTCGTACATGATCCCTCGATTGTCAACCGCTTTGGATCTTCAAGGGTTTATAGATCTGATCTAAAATCTTATTACTTGCATCTCGTAGATTTGATCTTGCTGGGTTACATCCGCTATTCTGTAGGAAAATAGTCAAAAGTTAACGTTTTCTATGTGTGAGCAAGTTTATACAGAAATAATGAACATTTATAATACTGAATTATCATAAAGTATATTTTCTCAATGTTATTGTAGATATGAATATTTTCTTCATAAATATTTGGTTAAACTTAGTAGAATTTGACTTCTACTTCCTCCATTTTAAAATATAAGATGTTTTAGTTTTATGAAATTAATATATCTAGACATCTTTTAATGTGTAGGTTTGAGCGAATCTATATACTAAAAATAATTTAGACATATTTGTTTCACAAAGCTAAAACATCTTATATTTTAAATAGAGAGTACCTAATATTAGACATGTTATATTTTAGAAAGGAGGGAGTATTATTGGGATGCAGTAACATACAGGGTTCATGGCCAGCGCGGTTTTGTGACTCCGTCAATCTCAAGACTCGATCCGCCAGCTCGGTCTCTCGGAGATGCTCATAGGGGTAGGGTGTGCGTGCGCGTGTGTGTTTTCGTAGGGGTGAGTGCATGTACGTGTTGTGAGTGTCTACGATTATTCTGTGTTTCTCAAAAAAAAATATTGGCGAGCCAATAATTTGGTGCATGATTTGGCCGCCCTGGAATTGCCAAAAGAAATTGGCAACGATGTGAAGAAAACACTACAAGAACCATAGGCTGCCAAATAATTGGAAACAAACCAAACAAGAGGCACGTCAATTGGCATGACCAATATCTTAGTTTTTTTAATAGAATGACCAATATCTTAGTAGGATGAGTTGGGGGCACAAACCAAACATACCATAAATCTCGAAATCTGAATATGGATATGCAGTGTCTTGATTTTTTTTTTTTGAGATCACAGTATCGTTGATTTGAGCAGAGGAATTAAGTAGGAGTACTAGTAAATGGATTTATTTTATGAATAAAATCTTAGACTTAGATCAGATTTGTACATCGATTGTTTTGGGACAGGAAATACGATGGGGCGCCACGAAGGCTTGGTACCTACCTCCACGTTCGGCCTCGGAACCTGCACTGCGCAGTCCAATTAATCTGGCCAACGCGATGCCGAGTTATTGTTACTGTACTAGCCGACCCCGTATTTAAAACCTCGTGTACCGGCCGGTACGCTGGTCGGACATCATTAGTAATGTACGGCTAACAACTCACTGTTACCCAGATCTTGGGTCTGATACTTTGACGGTACACCCCTCCTAAACTACACTATTGCAGCACGTTGGTCGTGCAGGCCGTAATACTAGTAAATTAGATGTGTGTCAGCAAAATGGAATTGGAGTTGCTGCCGTAGAATATTACTACTACTACGATGTCGACCAATCGATCGATCGCGCATCTGATCTAGGCATCCGGGGGGCGAGGCGTGCCTGCACGAAAAGAAGTACGTACCCCATGTCGGGGCAGCCGTACTTCCCTTGTCACAGCCACAGAAAATTACTAACAAGTCGATCGGTGCGGTGCTCGTGTTTCCAAATCGAACTAGTAGTAGGCGTCAAGGACTCGAGGCGCGTGCCTTTGTGTTCCTTGGGGCAGGACAATGTGCAACGGGCAGGGGCAGCGTGTGATTCGCGTTGGTGTGCCATGGATTTTTCTTAACGCCCACACCACATGCCTCCTGTCCTCTAGCGGCGAAGCCGAGCAGCTTCTTCAGTTTATTTCAGCCCGTTCATGTGGCCGTGCAGTGGGTGCCCACTACAGTGTTTGAAATCCTTGCCTAATTGTAAAGGCACCGTCGCCGATTTTGATACTAGTAGATTTTATGGAGGAACGATCATGACAAGGACGATGGTGGGGCACTACGACTACGATTAAGTACTATCGTAGCGACAGTATCTTGTGCATCCTTGACAGCGGTTTTTAGGGGCGATAAGATCAGCTGATGTGTCTGGATTGTGGGTTTGAGTTTGACCGGGACATGTAGGACACACAAGAGCCGGCCGGCCGGCGGCCCCTGGCCACATCAGCCGTAATGCTAAGCCCTGCGTCCTAATCAGCCGTGTCATGCTCAGTGGATTAGTTGTTCGTTGCTGGCCTCCGATCCTATTGACTGAACGCATGGCATGCACATCGATCGGCAGGTACGGCATTGCTGTCAGGAGGCGCGTCGAGCAAATGCCTCACCACATGCGACTTTGAATTTTTATTTTTTGACATGCCACGTGATGTCAATGTGTTTGTGCGCGAGCGTGGGTGGAAGGGAGAGGAAGTTGGCTAATTTAGATTTTGGTAAGCTGGGACCATGTGCGAGAGAGAAGATAAGTAGGGGCGGTTGGGTTGGGTTAGTTAACCAGACACCCAACCGGCTTCGTGCTCCATCATCCTTCCTCGCTAGCTAGCTTTCCGGCCAAGGATGTGGATCATGGGTGCGTGATGTTGTCTCCACTGAACTAGTACAGCGGTGACGTAGTTCGGTGTGGACCTCTATCCCTCACGTTTGCACGGCCTTCTTTTCTGCTTGCTGGCGTGTGGGCAAGAGCGTACAAGTACATGCTGACTGTTAAGTGCTAATGGTACTATGTATGCATTCCGTATTGCTTTGCTGTATGTAGACAGCCTTGTACAACTCGGATAATCCGTACACAAAAGTAGCATATCATGAGCTTTCCTAGTCGTGTACTAGTGATAAACTGGGTAGACCAACAATTTAGCTGAAGATTATTACTACCCCTCCAGCAGCTCTCTTTATGGAGTACTTTGTGTTATTAGTAGCCTGTGGCTTTTGACAAGCACAACTAAAGTAAAACACGAAGCTGAACGAGGAAATATGTCAAGTGGGACCAGCTCGCGCCGGCGTCGCTCGCCAGGTATGCCACCCTCTACACCACCGGTTCCTCCTCCTCCTATGCGGGGAGCAGCCGCCGCCTCCCTCTCTCCCCACAAGGTCCGGCGAGTGATTCCTCGGGCTACCGTGAGTACGTGTTCGAGGAATCGGATAGCTCCGACGAAAGCTCCAGCGATGGCGTCGGCAAGAGGGACTCCTTCACCTCCGACGCTGCCAAGGAGAGCGTGTTGGCGCAGCTACGACGCCGCTCCAAGAGCGCCCGTTTCAACGAGCCGGCGTGGGAGGAGCAGGAGCCTGCCGACGCGCTCAGCTTTATAGAGCGCCAGAAGGAGGAGGAGACCGAGGCTGAACGGCTGAAGCGTACGCGCCAGGATGCCGTCGTCATCTCGAGCGACGACGAGAACTGAGCGGCGCCGCCACGGCCAGGAGGGGTGATTGCCGCCGCTTTTGTTGTAAAAATTATATAAATTATGCATGTAATCGTTAACTGAATTTTGCCGCGAAGGCATTTTCGGCCAGATTTCGATTTCCGTTTACGGTTTCTATTATTTGCGACGAGATTTGGAACTGCAAAGCGAAAGTTTAGTTCTCTATACTCGTGTGTTTACGATTTGAGATATACGGTAACTGCTAGGGCTGCTCTAATGGTAGATTGATAGACTGACAATCGAGCTATAAATTTAGTACCAGCAGCTCTGTTTAGAGCAACTCTAACAAAGACTGTAAACAGCTTCAAACTATAAAATAATCGCTAGTTTTCTATTTGTTGGCTGTTATGTGCTAAGAGCGTTTTTACCGCATCCCGCAATCCCGTAGAACATGTTTGCGGTGAACCGTATCTGAAGTTTGCAGTGCGAAAAAGACAGAGACGGAGAAGATGCCGCATAGTGTACTGCAAAACCGAATATTCATTTTTACGAGTCAAGTATGCAATATGTGTTCCGCCCGTCAGCGTGTACCGCAATTTTTCTACCGCAAGGCACATAATTCGGTGTTTAAACAAGAAATAGAATACAATTTGGCCATAGATATTATAATTAGGCGACATAATTCAATGGCGAGCTTCTCAGTCATAGTATAACAAACGATTAAGTAAAACCCTAATCAACGATCTCGCTTTCGTTGTCCTCTTCCGCACCGCCGTCTGCCTCTGCACCGCCATCCGCCTCCGCACCGTCGTCGCCCCCGCTGTCAGAAATCTCGATGATTCCCACGCGGTTTGCCTCCCTCCAAAACTCTTCCCGGAGCGCGTCGTCGATTGCGGTATAGATCGTGCGTCCACGAATTGCCTAGAATCGCGCCCTCCCTTCGGGGTTGCGGAGGTCGGGGTGGATCTCGCGTCTGGGATCGAGGCAGAGGGCAAGCGCCGCCGTGCGCTCCTTCTTGAATCACTTACGCCAGTACCAGCTCGCCGGCGCGTATCGGTCCATTGCCTTCCGGCAATAGGCAGTGCCTCTCCTCGATCCGGCGAGCCAACTCGGCGCTGCGTGGTACCGGCGCCAGAGGAACCCGTAGTAGCTGAGCTCGAAGCCGACCAAAAGCGTCGCGCAAGGCGGCACGAGGATGTCGTGGTGGGCGATCATCAAGGCCTCGTAGTAATTCAGGTTGGGTCTCTTCATGGCTGCGTGGAGGAGAGACAGAGTGAAAGGAGGGAGGAGAGCGAGAGAGTGTGGGGGTGGAAACACGCCAGGGAGGGGAAATTTCCTTCCTGCCAACGAAGAGTCGGGATGCGGGGAACCACATCCACAACCCTCGGTACGATATATATGCGGCACGGAAGCAACCGTTCGCGGTGAACCGCCAAAAAAATAGGTTACGGTATATTTTAGGGTATCTGGAATAGCCACTTTTTTCACCTTGTACCGCAAACGGACGATTATTTTGCGGAATAAGATCGGGATGCGATATACGACAGAGATGCTCTAATGGTATTGCGTAGGCATTCCGTGTTGCTTTGGTATGCCTGTACTGTAGCGTAGCATCGAGGCGCAGATGACGCCGCCTCGGACAACTCGGATACTGAAGTAGCATATGCAACATGAGCTTTCCTGAACGCGTGTACTAATGGTAGATTGGGTAGACCGACAATCTAGCTGAAAATTTAGTACCACCGGCTCGTTTAGGACAGCACTACCTGTGTCTTTTGATGAACAAAAATGGATGGTTGGTAACTGATCCCAATCTTTTGTTTTCCTTCATGAGACTGATCCCAATCTGTATAATAAGAAAAGAATTGCACAAGTAGTAGAGATGTAGCCTGTGGTTTTTAACAAGCACAGCTAAAGTAAAACACGAAGCTGAACGAGGAAAAGAAGCCAGTCCATGTGATGATGTGGTCTCAAGGTTGGGAAAAAAATGGATCGGATTTAGTATCGGTGAGCCCCCGGGAAAAAGGCGCCAGATTTTGACCAAAGATATTGCGTAGAACGCTTCAATGAAAGGAGGTGAGGGCGTGTTTAGAGTGCCACAAAAAACTTTGAAGGAAGTCCCTAAAAAGGGAAAGGAGGACAAGATGAGTGTTAGGAAGTAATTACAGGAAACTGCATTTACTTGTGCAAATTGTGTCGGTGGGTTAATTAGCATCCGGATGGAGTGATTCAGTGTATCCGTGGTAGGGTTGCAATTTGCAAGGACACCCCGGAACCCCAGTAAGTCATGCCACCAAGAGCATCTCCACTCGCCTACCCAGGACGCCGATCCGGATGCTGAAATTAGGTCTGGCCGCCGAAAATCGGCTTAGTCGCGTACCCAAGGACTTGTTTTCGTCCGGATTTCGGCGTGTTTTGGTCCGGCCTACCCAGGCCATACCCAGGATCCCGGATACGCCCTGGGAAGGCCGGACTCAGCGAAAACGGGTGTGGGCTAGCTCTGCCGGCGAGAGAAGGCGCCACTCCCGCCACTTCGCCGAGCTCCCGTCCTTTTCTTCCCCCTCCCGCCTTTCTTCCCCATTCCCCTACTCCATCCACTCCGCCGAGCTCCACACCCGACATGCCGCCCAAGAGCTTCGTCCAACCCAGATCGATCCTCGGCGAGGGTCCGACGGAGAAGAAAGCGAGGAAGCCGAGAGCGCCGCCGACGAAGCCGGAGGGCATGTCCTCGGCCGAGTGGGAGCAGAAGGATCACGCCAGGCAGATCTCGTCGGCCGATCGGAAGGACAGGAAGGAGAGGACGAAGCTTCGGCAACATCAAGCGGCGGAGGAGAAGAAGGCGATGGTGAAGGCGGTGGCGGAAGAGCAAGCGATGGTGAAGGCGAAGCAGGCGGCGGCGACGTGTTCGGCGTTGATGGCGGCGCCGTACCCACCACACTGGGGAAGCCAGGCGAGCGTCGGCTCACCCGCCGGATTCTCGCCGATCTCTCCGGCAGGATTCCAGGAGAGCCAGGCGACTGCTCGGCAGAAGTACTCCTCGTCGCCCGAGTTCGACGGCGGGTTCAACCCCAATGTGATCTTCCCCTACACGACGCCACGCCCTCCTTCGGCCTTCGGCGTGGACATCAACCTCCCCTACTCCACCTCTCCGGCATACGCAAGCCCCGCTCTGCTCCACGGACCGCTGCCTTTCGGCGGAAGCTCGGCGCCCTTCGGTGAGGCCGACGCGCGCAACCTGTTCAGCGGAATGTCGGGCGCACTTCCGGCCGGCATGTCGGCCGAGGCATGTAGAGGTTCGTAGCATGGAAAACAAAAAAATTCTACCGCATGCATACAAACAAGCCAAGATCTATCTACTAGATTGTATGCGGTGACCCATCATACCACTGCATGATGTAGTACACTATAGTCGTTGATATAACACCAATGGAACACTGTTTCATCCGCATTATATCCCTCAGAGTGGTATGACAGAAACATCGCGGGTCCAATACAACGCTTTAGATTACATATAATATATTACAAAAGATCCTGAGAACTTCCTCAAACAGTGAGGAATATTATATAGAAAGAATCAGAAAGATCCATTCGGGGTTACCTTAATAGTACTACTTATAAGTATATATATAAGGCTTGAAAGTGCTACTATAGTACTGTTCTACAGAAGTAGGTTTTAGATTCTAGGAGTTTTATTTATATTCTTCGCTTCAGCTTGACTTCCTTAGCTTCCGGTAAGGACTTCGACTTCGTTGATCTCCATTAGATATCTTCAGCTCTTCAAGTACTTATTTCCTAGAAAAGCTATTGGTTTCTTCGAGATCTAGCAAGGGTTAAGAAGATACATTGAGTACGAGCGTACTCAGCAAGTTCACTAAAGAGGAATGTTTGATGCACTATCTACAGCCATAGACCATAGGCCGTAGGCAATGAAGTTTTCAAAAACATTTCTTCAAATGTTGCTTTTATTCTGAAAAACTATGTCCATCAGCCTTCACGGGTTTACCAGAACTTTCATGGAGTTCCTTTCCCGCAGCATTCGCAGCTCCTTCCCGGAACAGGGACTAACAAGTTACAGTTCTTACACTCTGCAGAGGTGCGTCACTTTACCCATGAGAGATCTTAGCTTTGTTGCACATCCGAGTTATAGGCTCGTTCACACTTCCTTGGTGTGAGGCCCAGACTAAGATCCAAGCCAATCACTGTCCTTCTCCGCAACCACACATACCCTACGGATTGCACATCAGGCCTAGGATAAAACTTGTTTCCATTATCAGCCTAAGGTGTACAACCCTCATAAATACCAGAAGCCATGGGACGTTGAGGGATCCCACCCATAACCTGCTAACCCTCTACAAGAGGAGTTGCAACAACGGCCCGGTCATCCGTCAACATGCGAGAGAGAGCCGATCCAACTGACTTCTCTTTCCCATTCCAAATCTCATGGTTAACGCGTAATATACGGGCAAGAATCACGGGCGATATTGGTTGTTAAGTCCTAGATATTATGTTCCTTTACCACCGGAACTTTTCATAGTTGGTTATTACCTCATGGTAAATAACCTATAATCATATTATTACAAAAATAGTGTTTTGACAGCACTGGATTTGCAAAATACTTTACAGAAAATAATCAAAGGACATGATCAAGTGTGAACTTGCCTTTTGTGATTGCAAGATTATGCACTCACGGTTTTCGAGATGATAGAAGATCCAATATCTGAAATCATCATCATTGGTCCGGTAAGCACTAATGTTTAAAGAAGCAAGATGCCATTATGTATAAATAATGCTATGCAATTTTATAATTTCCAAAGGGAAACCCTTAGAATTTTAAATAAGTTGATCTTAGGTATCTTCTTTAAGATTGGGTTTATCTTTAAGTTTATTTCATAAGCGATGGCATTGATAAGGAACTTAAGTGTTAACAATCCAAAATATACAAGTACGGATATAGTAATGTGATTATGATTAATTGTTATCTGGTGACTAGGATAAAAAGTCCTTGGGTTGAGTTCTTAAGAGCTGAAGGAACTATTATAGACTTGTTTGTGTGAAGTGGCAAAACGAATAACATTTGAAGAAACTAGTATTTAGTTAAGGTTAATTCGTCTTAAGGGTTATTAGGTTTTACATTAGGGTTTGTGAGGGTTACAAATGATGTTGAGTTATCATATTTCAATTGATGATACAAGTGACTAAAGTTAACTTAAAAAACATGAATAAACTTCAAATGAGATGTTTATGATTGTTTATACCAAAGTTAACTATAAAAATAGAAGTGAATTTTAAGATATAATGAGTTTTAGAATATCATCTAGTTTTAGGGTTTTGACAAATATGATTATGAATAATCCTTTTTAATGTAAGTGAAAGATGAATTTACAACATGCATCTTATTCATGGGATCATAATTAGATGATCTTATAAATTTGTTAGAGTTTAGAATCATTTTAAGAGTGGTTAAAAGATGAAGATTATTCACCATCTTATACATGAGTGATATATAATATTTATATAAAAGGAGTTTAATTTTGAATTTAAGATTTAATAAGAGTATTTAAAAGTTAATAGTTATACTTAAGTTTCATTATGAATTATGCTTATGGAATTAGACTTAATAATTAAATTTAAAGGATTTAGTGTTTTTACTAAGAAATGTGATTATTTCTTTCTTAGTAAATAATTTTAGGGAATTAACAAAGTGGTTATTTTATTTTAGTAAAATAAGTAAATGAGTTTTATTATCTAATGTTATTTAAATGTTTTTGAATAATATATATAGTATTTTTCTAGTAAAATATATTTATTAAGATCTTAAAAATGCATTTTTTTTATTTTTAAGTATTACCTTTATTTTTATAAAATTCTTCAAAGAATTAAGTGTCTTTAAACATTTGCTTTATATTTTATTTGTAAAACTCTAAGTTGGTACTTTTATAAAATAGTAGAGTTATTTTTATACACAAAAATGATTTTTATTTATTTTTAGGAGTTTTTTTTATTACATGAAATTTTACTTAGGATTTAATGGTGTTAATATTTATTTGCTTTATATTTTCTTTAACAAGTAAATTTATATTTTTATTCAGTAGATCTTATTTTTATGATTATTTTGATCTATCATATGTATATATATACATTTTTCTAGGGTTCAAAATGTTTAGAGAGCATTTTTAGTAATTTGATTTACCCATTTATTTATTTTTTCCATTTCCTTTCTATTTTCAGGTTTGGGTCCACAGGTCAGTCCAGCCCACTAGGTTGGGCTAGACTACCTGGTTCGGTCCACTCGGTCGGTTGACCCCGACCTTATCCTCTCCCTTGCCGCTCGTCCTCTCCCTGGCGATGCAGAGGTTGCCATCCCTCTCTGGTTCGATTCCGGCGAACGCTGACCATTTCGGCTGCCGCCGCCGGCCATTGAAGCTCTGTCGCCGCCTAGCCAATCGGGTCCTCTGATTTGATTTGGCCCTAAGGCCTTATCGAGCTCGCTCTCTCTCATCTCCTGGCGCTAGGGTTCGGTGTTGGGGTCGCCGTGTGCTGGTGGTCCTGTGGTACTCTTCGTCGGCCTGGACCTCCTCTTCCACAGATCGATGCCAGCGGGAAGGTGCGTAGGCGCAACCCCGTCGTTTTCCCCTCCTGATGCCCGCGGGACAGCGCTGCCAGCGCAACCCTGGCCTCAGGTGTTTTCTCTGATTCGGTGATGGTGTTGAACATGGGATATTCCATGGCTTCGTCAGGCCAACGCTCCAGGTGCTCGGCACCCTCGGTGAGCGCAAATTCTTTGTGACCAGCCTTCGTGCTGATGGCTTTGATCCATAGTTGTGTTGTGATGATCTACTCCTAGTGGTGGCAATATAACTGATTGTTCTATGGTCCTCATGTGTTATGACATTGGTTATGCTAGCTCTGATTAGAGTTTTGAATCAATATGTTAATAGAACATTGCTATAAGACATTGGCTACTGTGGAATAAACTCAGTATACTAAATTCTGTAACTGTATATTTGGATAGTTCACTATTTTGTTGATTCAAAAGAACTATCCTTGATTGAACCTGTGAATTTAGTTGTGTTCTATACTTGCCAACTGGTCCAATATATGTTGGAGTTGAACATGCTCTGTCTTATATTGGTAGTTAGCATTCTTCTAAATTTATTCCTAGGTATAATGCTTAAGAAAAGGATGTGGAATGGTTGTTGTAATTATGTGTTGGCTATTTGATTGATCTCTGGTATTCTTGCTAGAGAGGTGATTTGGTATTCTACTGTTGCTTAGGGATGAAATGGTATATCACCCGTAGGTGATCCATATAGCAGTGATTTTTTTTATAATGATTCCTAATTTTTTAATTAGGAAGATGATTACTGGGCTAGATGTATTGTTTTGCTGGCTTATCTTGACTTGGTTATGTTTGTGGTGCCTCCAAATAGGAGTTTGCACAAAATGACTCTAGTAAGATGTTTTGCTGCTTAAACAATTGAAGAAACTTATATAGAATTAATGCTTATGATGCTGGTATGAAGCTCTTGTTGAATAAGGACAAGTTTCCTTTGAATTTTAAGTTGGAAGGCTAGCATAATTACTATTACTATGATACAGCACATCCTTGGATGATTTCTAGCTATGATTAGCTAATGTTGAACTAGCTTTGCTTGCTGGATATATTGAGAAAGAATTGAGTTCCTGTTCATATGTACACTTGATTACACAAAACTGATGGCTTAAACTTAGATCAATAAAGTGGTAATTTACAGCTTAGTAACTCATCTATCACTAGTTAGAGTTAAGATAAATTCTGTGGTACTTCTCTGGAAGATGCATAGATTTACACTTATCTAACTAGCTTGAGTGCTGAAGTGGATTAAGCTGTTTTAAGCTTATAGATCTTTGTAAAGCTAAGTGATGGTCACAGGTTTTTAAACCATTCTTGATGGATACTTATGAATATAAATGGTGTGCCTGATTTCCGGATTAGCCGATGATGCATAGACCGAGGCACTAATGGTAATTAAAACAGATGCTACAGTTTATCTTGCTAACTCAATGATGAGACTAGCATAGCACTTCTATGCTAGTCTGAGAGTTCTCCAAATCTCAACAAAAACTCTATTTTTAAATCTGATTAAATCATGTGTTGATTAGGTTGTGGTCTAACAACCTGATTCCTGTAGATCTATTGATATGTGGTTGTGCACCTTGTCTTGTGGATGTGCTAACAAGGAATCTCCTTGTATTGCTGTTGCTCGACTTCTACTTGATAAACTTGGTCTTCTCCTGCCCCCTCCTTCTTGTGCTCCTGTCTTGGCCTGTTTTCTAAACTCCTCTAAGTAACCATGCTGGTTATAGTGTTATTGGCTGATTTGTTGGGAAGAATCTGGTGATGAACTAAGGTGAACTGGGGTGGTTTTTTTTGGGCTAAGTAAGGTGTGTGGAGATATTCTGATCAGCTACGACTGTGCTCTCCCTTTGTACTTCCTGTGATGCTTCCTGGTGTTGACAACACTACATGGTTGCATGTATGTGTAAGCTGCTTACAGCTGGGCCCCATATGGTGCAAGTTTCCATTTATGGAACTTGTGCCTATGGATGAGATCTGCTTGGAAGATATTTTCTATGGATCACTTTGGCTGGAAGTTTGGTATTATCTTGAATTGGTTTAATAATTTGGTGTTGCCAAGTGGATTACTAAGGTTGGTAATGCCATCTAGCTCATCTTGGGCTGAGGACCTTATTGGCTTAAACATAATCTGTTTAGTTGATTTAGTGCTAAACATGATTATTCCATTTTATTATTGTTGCCTCTTTCTTTCTAAATGATTTTAGATAGGCTTAAGAGGGTGCCATAGCATGCTAGTTGTTGCCTAATAATACAAATGATCAGATCTGTGCAGGTTTCTTTGGACCTTAACTTTGCCTCTCATACTCAAGTGTATAGCTCACAGCTCAAAATTTCTACTTATGATCTAGATTGTGTGGTACCCTCTTAGGTCATTAGTGGATTTTGGTAGTTCTTACCAAAATCCCTAAGCTATTTTCATATATTAAATTGCCTCACCTATGGTGGGGCAAGTATTTTAACATTAAAACAATGTTTCTTCTCTATTGTTTATTTTTACAAGAATGAAGATCAAGAAGAAGAAAATAAGCTTAGTTAGGTTTAATTTTTAATCTTGTTGTAATTTCGTTTTTATTCACATGTGTAAAGATTTTGTATTATTATTGTGTTTGTAAATAATGAACTATTTATTTATTAATTCTTCCTTTGTAAATCCAATTTGTAAAGACAATGTCATATATAAAGAATTCTTTTATTTATTTCAATAATGTAATTCCTTTTTTTCTATTTATTTGTATCCTGATACTTTACTTTTATTTATCTATTGTAAAGTAATACTATATGTATATATATTTATATTAATAAAGAATCCTTTTTATATTATTTATGTAATCATTTTATTTCAAGTTATTAAATATTTCCAATTCCTATTTGTGAATTTTATAAATTCATTTGAATTTCATATTTGAAATTCAAATACATGTTTGAATAATTTTCCCCCGAAACAAAGAATTCTACAAAGGTCATGTCGAAATCTATCACACTTGCTCCAAAGTTTCTTTTAGTTTTGCGCGAAAATTCCCCGGATTTTCTTATGCATGAATGCAATGCACAAACCTGTGTCCTCTCTATTTTTAAGTGCTAATCCTGGGATGTTACATTGTAGCAACGAGTCGATTGAAGTACTCACCCTCGAAGATTCCAAAGCAGTTAACGAGATCAGATTCTCGTGGGTGATGTAGTCGTACACTTGCCGATATCAAGATCGCGTAGACGATCCTTCCAGCGCTGCGTTCCGGCAGCGCTTTCGCAGTCGGTCACACGTTCGGTACTTGATGAATACCTTCCTCTCCCTTGTTCCAGCAGGCAGCGGAGGTTGTAGTTCTCCCCTCGCGATTCCGGCAGCACGACGGTGTGGTGGTAGAAGTAGAGGGAAGATCCTGCAGGGCTTCGCCTAAGCCGGTGCGAGTTATGGTGTATCTAGGGTTTCCAGCGATCTAGGTTTAGAAGGCCGGAGAGGAGGAGGTGGTGTCGGCGGTGGTGTAACATCCCAAAAATACTAAACTTGGATCATGAAACTCTAATCATCAAATTTAGGGTTAACAAAAACTTGGCTAAATAAAAATATGAAAGCATGCATGTGAGTATGCATTTCATTTTGAATTCTTTTGAACCAACTTGTTTGTGTGTTCCTTTGCTTGTAAATGGATGCTTAGGTGAAATAAACATCATCTAAACAATTCCCAAACTTTTCTCAAAGACAAGTAAATCAAAACAAATAAAATAAGGGAATGGTCATTTTGACCAATTTAACTCCCATGCCTACTTTGGCCGTCTCAAACTTTCAGAACTTAACAGAAACTTTTCTAGATCTTTGCACCCCTTGATTGTACTCATAACAAAGTATCAAGGCCCACTTTGTGATCATCCAGAAACATTCAAATGCATAGTTTAAAGGACAGTTCAAAATTGAATCTTTATCATATGGGAAGATCCCACTTTCAAAAACCACTCAAACAAGCTCAACTTTCAAAACCCAAGCATCTGCAGACTCACCAGCACCAACCTAGCACACCCACCAAAAATCTTTTCAAAATTCAAAACTTGAATTCTTGAGGCCATTTCATCAAACACATTGCAGACACAAATCATCAAAATCTTAAACACTATTGTGAGCAGTGATTGAAGCCTAACTTGTTCCCTCTCTAGCTCACAACCATCTCAGTAGATCATCTAGCAAGTTAAACCAAGCACTAGACTCACTGTAAGCTGGGCAATGACATCAATGGTGAACAGCCAAAGCTCACCATGCCACCCTAGTGGAGACAGCAAGCTAGAAGCAGCACTAGCCTCGCCAACCTTGTTTAGGAGGCAGCCCACCGTCCATCACCACTCCCCAGATCACGGCGTTGCCAAACCCTGGACCACACGCACGAACCGCGCCCAGCTCGCCACCAACCATGCCGAGCATGCGCCAAAGCGCCACACTCGACCGACGCCCACAGACCACGCGCCGCCCTCGCCGCGTGTATACATGATCGCCACTGACCCAGGAGACCGCCAGACATCACCGTTCGCCGCCCCATGACGCACAACCACCACTCACCGTCGAAGACGCCGCCTCTGTCGTGCAGAGCATCGCGTGTTCCAGACCAAACCGCACCGCCCCTATGCGCGCATTAAAGCCGTAGAGCATCGCCAGGAGACCACCAAGCGATCGCCACCGCCGACCATGCCTCTAGCCGCCCGTAGCCATATCGCCACCGTTACCTGCCCATCCTGTTCGGTCTCGTCGTCGCGACTATAAATAGAGGCCACCTCCAGCCGAATTGAGCACACCATCTCACTCCCCTCTCCTCACTGATCGTGCCACCCCATTCCCGGAGCAAGGCGAGCAGCGCCGCGGAGTTTCATCGGAGTCTGCCGCTGCTGGAGAAGAAGGGGGCTAGCGATTGGAGCCACCTCAGGAGAAGCTGCCGGTAGCAGGACGTTTGTTGTTGTCGACTTCGTCGTTCGCCCGCCTCACCGACCCTCGCCTGAACCACGGTAAGCCCCCAACGACCCCCACTGGCCGCGCTAGGTTTCTGTCCCGCCGGCGTTGCCCAACGTCGACGATGACCCTCAGCCGTTGGATTAGAACCAGATCGAACGCACCACATCGCCCCATACCGCTTCGCACCCCCTCGTCTCACTGACGCGTGGGGACAGCCACTTAACCAGCCCGCGTAAACGCTGTGCTTAGAAGGCTGGCCCACTATCACTTCCCGCGTAGCCCAGTTATTTGAATTTAACCTTTTCCATTTTATTTCAAACACACTTCTGTACCCAGTTTCAAAAATCAACCCATGTCGATTCAGTGAACCAACTTGAATGAAACCAATTTTGTGAGAAAGGTCTGGGAATGCTGAATCCAAGCCCGTTGGATTCAAGTCATTTGGATCTATAGATCATCCTTGGTAAAAATAACAAGGCAGAAGCTTTTCTGCATTCAAACATTTTTCAAATTAAAACCATAATAGCTTTTGAGTTGATTCCAACTCTCAAAAATCACATTTAACCATACCTTTCAGAGTATATAAAAATATCTAGGTTTACTTACAGAAATAATGATCAAGTAATAAAAGAATGCTACATAAGCATTTCTAGTCACTTTATTTAATTAAAATAAAAGGGTAAAACCTTATTAAATTGTGACACCACTTTAAATCACATTACCATGGACTAAAATATGTGGTGATGACATGTGTCAACATGATCCCATGTTTGGTTTGGAGAATATTAAATCTTAAGTAGTTTTTCAATGAGTAGAAATTACTTTTCTAAAAATAAAAGGAATTAAACCAAGCTTTAATCTTGTAATGTTAGTGATGATGCTAGATCATCTATAGGACCCTTTTGTGTGATGATTGCAAGTAGTTAAGTATTGTTTGGTGATTGTGTACCTCGTATTTATTCATAGACGCTAGTACCGACCAAGGATACGAGGAGGAAGGAGGATTCTACGAAGAAGAAGCCGAGGAGAACTTCAACCACTGCTCTGCACAAGGCAAGCTAACACTTGCAATTTAGCAAGCCTTACTAATCAAGTTGACCTGTGCAAGCCAATACTTGCAAGCTATTAACTTAGCAAGCCTTACTAATCAAGTTGACCTATGCAAGACAATACTTGCTTGTCACCATGCCAACTATATGCCTTAAGCATAGATGACCCTACCCACTTGATAAACCAATCCTAGTTTTTACTTACAAGCTTAGTACTTTATTTCTTTATCAAAGCTATTACTTAGAGTTTACTTCAGTAAATTGTAGATACTAGAAAGATATTTGAAGGTTGCATAAAGAGCATAAAATTTGGCCTAAGCTAGATAATCTTGATGTCATCCTAAGGCATGAGATTGAACTTAGTTGAAACTCCACTAGTTTACCACCCCTCATTAGTACTTAACCCCACTTGTAGATGCTAGTGCTAAGCATAAAACTTGATCAACTTTAGATGGTAATACTTGGTAAAAATGGTTATGAAAACCTTAGAATGATGAGTCATTCTACTGAGATGTTTTGACATGTGTTTCCAAACACCAGATGATTTTGGTGATGAAAATGTTGAGGCAGGAGCCTTATCCCTTTATAAAACTGATGGTTGTCTGGATGCAATACCATTCCAATTTTTACCGTACAACCACAATACCCGAAGATTGGGTAGGGCTTGACTGGAAACTTATATACCTTAGTATTAGTTCCCTCATGACCAAGGTCTGAGCTGAGGCTACCTTGTGAAGATTGTCCACCTGTGCAGTACCCAAGATGACACTTGGTCATGGTTGGGAGGCCAAACTCACAGGAGAGGTGCTTATACTAGGGCGTGTAATTGAAAGGTTAGGATTGATTATCCGCATACTGAGTATGGTGAATTCAGGATTTGTTCCTGATGGATGTATCGAATGTTGTGGTGAAAGTGTACAATATCTGCAGAGTGTCAAACTATTCGAATAGCCGCGTCTGTTATGGACGATTAGATGGCCATACTGTTCCCCCGTCAGACTTTTCAAAATGATTTGTGAAAGGAAGTGAGACTTTGACTTGACCACAACAGAGTTGTGACATGAGTTACAAGATCCCATTTAGGTGTTATAAAAATGTGACTAGCTTCTCTTATTTCTGAACTTAGTAGACGTAAATATGGCTTCTTGCAAAACAACCCTAGAGCCTAGTGTCCTATTATCAAAAACCCCTTCCACTTGTTAGTATGAGTTTGCGAGTACTTAAAGAGTACTCATGGCTTTGTCCCTGGCTATTCCCGTGGCCAGACTATGAAGAGGATTACCTGGAGGATGGACCCCAGGAAGGTTATGACAACTAGGATCATCTCCCATCGTCAGCATTGCCTGTGACCCCGAAGATGGAGCTTCACCTACGCTACCGTTATTATTACGTATTTTGCTGCTTGAAGTTGTATTAAGAACTGGATCATGAGATCCCTATTTGTGTAAGAACTTATGTATGGTTTGTAATGGATGATGTACTATGGTATCAAATTCTGTTATGTCTCGCAAAAATGGTAATCCTAGGATGGCGATGTATGGCATAACAGGCATCTGGGATTAAAAATCCGGGTGTTGACAAGTTGGTATCAGAGCAATCCTGACCATAGGATAACCTAGTTAGACTGGACGATTGAATCAAAAACTTAGTTTCAAAACCAAAGGAAGCAAATATTTACAAAAACTTATCCTCATTCTTATCTCTTGGACTCTTTCATAAAAATTCACGCTAGCAAATATTTACAAAAACTTATTCTCATTCTTACCTCTTGGACTCTTTCATAAAAATTCACGCTACTCCAAAATTATTTCAAAGCTTACATCAAATTTTGCACCCTAGATCACTTTTAGTAAAACTCACAACTACGCTAGTGCCCAAATGTAGTGAGTAGTATTCGGTCCCACTGTATCGTAGTTTTCAGAATGGTTCTTAAAACCATATTTTTTTCTCTTTGTTGTGGTGTGTGTTGTACCGTGTGCTATGAATGAATGAATGAAAAGCAAGTTACTAGAAAATCTGAGTCAAACCTTGAAAACTTTTCAAAGCCCCAAAACCTTAGAAATTTCCCTCTTTTCTCATGATCTATCTCAGTCTTCAGATGCCACGCAGAGGAAGTGGTTCATCCCCGGACCCAATGTTGCAGATCCTGCAAATGTTGACTTCTGACCATGAAGCTGAAAGAGCCGAACGTCAAGCCAACCTAGCCACCCTGCAACAAATAGCTCAGCTATCCCACAACAACCAAGGCCACAGAAATCAGGACAACCATGGATCTAAGCTCAAGAACTTCCAGAATACCAACCCACCTATTTTCACTAAGTCAGAAGAATCCCTAGACGCCGATGATTAGCTGCAGACCATGGAAAATAACCTAGAAGTTGCTGGAGTGGAAGCCAACGAGATAGTTCTGTTCGCCACCCACTATCTAGCCGAAGATGCCAGGGCATGGTGGAACAGTGTTCACGCAATGAACGGAGGCCAGATGATGACTTGGGAGGAATTTAAGGTCAAGTTCAGCAGAACCCATGTGCCACCGGGTTTGATCAAGAGGATGAGAGATGAGTTCAGAGAACTGAAGCAAGGAAGGATGACCGTAGTGGAATACTGTGACAAATTTTTGTCATTAGCTAGGTATGCCCCGGATGAGATCGACACCGAAGCCAAGAAGAAAGAAAGATTCCTGAATGGTCTGCATGATGAGATGCAGACAGTGTTAGTCAATATCCCCTTTGCTGATATTGAAGCCCTTGTCGACTCTGCCATCCAGATAGAAGGAAAGATCAACCAAGCCAATGAGAACCGCAAGCGTCCCATGATGCATCAGCCAGGAACCCATCAGACCCCAAAGTATCGCCCTAACCCATATCCAGGATTTGCCCCAAGAACCAACAGACCCCCGATGAACCGTCCAACCTATCCCAACCGTGGAAACCCTAGGCCCGAAGGAAATCACAACAACCCCGGCAACTCTAGCAATTTCAACCATGCCCCACCCAAGTTCAACAACAACAATGCTACCGCCAACACCAACACTGCCCCGAGGACTGGAAGCAATGTTGTGCCTGTAGCAGCAAAGGATAAGTCGTAGGTGACTTGTTATGACTATGGAAATAAGGGTCACTACTCCAACGAGTGCCCCAACAAGAATAATGCCACAGCACCCAATGCCAATGTCTCAGCTCAGCAACAACGTCGTGTTCAGCCCAAAAAAAGGTTTGCCCCAGGGAATTCGCTCAACCGCAATGGCCGTCTTTTTCTCATGCATGCTGAAGAAGCTCAGGAAGCGCCAAACGTCGTGCTGGGTATGTTTTCTGTTAATTCAGTACTTGCACGAGTGTTGTTTGATTCTGGTGCATCGCACTCATTTGTCACCGAAGAATTTGCATGCACTAGTAAAATTCAACCAACCAAACTGAAGCATGTTATGATTGTTCAAATTCCCGGATCAACCACCAAGGCTAGGAAAATTTGCAAAGTCGTCCCTATCCGAATCCATGGCATAGATTTTTATGCAAATCTGATAGTACTCGGAACTAAAGGTTTGGAAGTAGTACTAGGAATGGATTGGATGTCCAAACATAAAGGATTGATTGACTGTGCCAAGAAAGCCATAACCATGACCAGTAAAATGAATATCACGAGCATATATCTGAAACCTTACCTCGTCAATTCAAGTGCAACAAGAGTATAGCCCAACCTACCATTGACCAAGTCCGGATAGTCTGTGAATACCCCGATGTATTTCCAGATGTTTTGCCCGGTATGCCCCCAGATCGGGATATCGATTTTATCATCGAACTAATCCCCGGAACCGGACCCATAGCCCAGAGACCGTATAGTATGAACCCGTCTGAGCTAGCAGAACTGAAGAAGCAACTGGATGCCATGCTAGAAATTGGATTGATTCAACCAAGTGCGTCACCATGGAGATCACTTGTCTTGTTTGTGGACAAGAAAGATGGAGGTAACCGTTTGCGTACGGATTATCGGAAGTTAAATGATGTCACCATCAAGAACAAATACCCCTTGCCCAAGATAGAAGATTTGTTTGATCAGTTGACCGGTGCCAAAGTGTTTTCTAAGATTGATCTTAGAACTGGCTATCATCAACTCAAGATTCGCGCAGAGGATATTCCAAAGACTGCCTTTACCACCAGATACGGATTGTACGAGTATACTGTCGTGTATTTTGGATTAACCAATGCCCCCGCTTATTTCATGAATCTCATGAATAAGATTTTTATGGACTTCCTGGATAAGTTTGTCGTTGTTTTCATAGATGACATTCTAATTTATTCCAAATCAGAAGAAGAACATGACCTACACCTAAGGACCATTCTTGGAACCCTTAGAGAGCATCAGTTGTATGCAAAGTTTAGCAAATATGAATTCTTGTTACAGGAGGTAGGATTCCTCGGTCACATTGTATCAGCCGGAGGAATTGCCGTTGACCCTGCCAAAGTGAAAGATGTAGAGGATTGGCAAGCCCCAACCACTCAAACCCAAGTTCGTGCATTTCTCGGATTGGCAGGATATTACCGCAAATTCATAGAAGGATTCTCGAGTATCGCCAGACCCATGACCCAATTGCTGAAGAAGGACAAGAAGTTTGAATGGACCGACAAATGTGAAGCGATTTTTGAAGAACTCAAGAGGAGATTGATTTCAGCCCCAATCTTAATCATGCCAGATATCACGAAGCCCTTCGATGTGAATTGTGATGCATCCAAGATCGGCCTCGGATGTGTGCTAATGCAAGAAGGCAAAGTTATATCTTATCTATCTCGACAACTGAAACAACATGAGCAAAATTACCCAAACCATGACCTCAAACTCGCAGCCGTAGTTCTAGCCCTAAAGACATGGAGGCATTACCTGATGGGAAACCGTTGTGAGATTTATTCTGATCACAAGAGCCTGAGGTATATATTCACTCAGAAGGAGCTGAATATGAGGCAGAGAAGATGGATTGAGCTAATCAAGGATTACGATCTGGACATTCACTATCACCCCGGTAAAGCCAATGTGGTAGCCGATGCCCTTAGCAGATTGCCGTGCCGCTTGAACTCCATGATTTTAAAGGAGCAACCAAGCTTGCACAAAGAGATGGAAGATTTTCGAATGGAATTAGTAAGTGAAGGATTTTTGGCTAGCATAAAACTCTAGCCCACTTTGATCGGTCAGATTAAAGAGGCGCAGAAGGGAAATGCTAGTATCGACGGAATCAAGCGTCGTATAGGTACAGGCAAAGTACCCGGATTAACCGAAGACGAAGAAGGAGTTCTGTGGTACAAAGGACGCCTTTGTGTACCATCAGATTCTGAGTTGAAAGAAGTTATTTTGAAGGAGGCTCGTGATACTCTTTATTCTATCCATCCCGGGGGAACTAAGATGTATCAAGATTTGAAAGAGAAATTTTGGTGGCATAAGATGAAGAGAGAAATTGGAAGCTATATCGCCAAGTGTGATATATGTCAGCGAGTCAAGGCAGGACATCAAAGACCCGCTGGATCGTTGCAACCCTTGCAGATTCCGGAATGGAAATGGGATTCCGTTGGAATGGACTTTATCACCGAATTGCCTACCTCTAGTAGGGGAAATGACTCTATCTGGGTCATAGTGGACCGATTGTCCAAAGTCGCCCATTTCTTGCTCGTCAAGACCATATATCAGAGTTCGAAGCTAGCGGAGTTGTACATCGCTAGAATAGTTAGTTTGCATGGAGTCCCCGAGAACATCGTATCGGATCGAAGAACTCAGTTTACCTCGAGATTCTGGAAGAAAGTCCAAAAAGGTTTAGGAACCCGCCTAGATTTCAGCACCGCGTATCACCCTCAGACCGATGGACAAACGGAGCGAGTAAATCAAATACTCGAAGATATGCTGAGAGCATGTGTGCTAGAATATGGATCCAAGTGGGAAGACTGTCTGCCGTTTGCAGAATTCTCATACAATAACAGTTATCAAGCCAGTTTGCAAATGGCCCCATTTGAATTCATGTACGGAAGAAAGTGTCGCACCCCTTTGAACTGGTCAGAAGTAGGAGAGAGTCAGATTTTCGGACCCGACCTCCTACGAGAAGCAGAAGAGAAGGTTCACAAGATTCGTGAGCACCTCAAGACCGCCTACCGCACGTAAGAGTTACGCCGACAAGAGACGTCGAAACCTCGCCTTCAACATAGGATATTTTGTGTATCTGAAGGTGTCGCCATTGAAGGGAATGCAGCGTTTCCAACTCAAAGGAAAGTTATCCCCCAGATATATCAGACCTTTAAAAATTCTGAACCGTCGAGGAGAAGTGTCGTATCAATTGGAACTACCCGAAGAGATGTCAGCCGTGCACAATGTGTTCCATATCTCGTTACTTCGCAAGTGTCTCGAAGTCCCGGAGAAGACCGAAGTGTTCAAGAATATCGATCACCGGACCATAGAGATCAACGATGACCTGACCTATCCCGAAGTACCCATCCGTATTTTGGAAGAATCTTTTAGAACTACCCGAACCCGAAGCATCAAGTTTCTCAAAATTCAGTGGAGCAACCACACAGAAGAGGAAGCTACCTAGGAGCGCGAAGATCACATCAGGACGGAGTTTCCCGATCTCTTCAAATCCTAGTTAATCTTTTCGTCCTTTTTCAAATCTCGGGACGAGATTTTGTTTAAGGGGGAAAGGTTTGTAACATCCCAAAAATTCTAAACTTGGATCATCAAACTCTAATCATCAAATTTAGGGTTAACAAAAACTTTGCTAAATAAAAATATGAAAGCATGCATGTGAGTATGCATTTCATTTTGAATTCTTTCGAACCAACTTGTTTGTGTGTTCCTTTGCTTGTAAATGGATGCTTAGGTGAAATAAACATCATCTAAACAATTCCCAAACTTTTCTCAAAGACAAGTAAATCAAAACAAATAAAATAAGGGAATGGTCATTTTGACCAATTTAACTCCCATGCTTACTTTGGCTGTCTCAAACTTTCAGAACTTAACAGAAACTTTTCTGGATCTTCGCACCCCTTGATTGTACTCATAACAAAGTATCAAGGCACACTTTGTGATCATACAGACACATTCAAATGCATAGTTTAAAGGATAGTTCAGAATTGAATCTTTATCATATGGGAAGATCCCACCTTTTCAAAAACCACTCAAACAAGCTCAACTTTCAAAACCCAAGCATCTGCAGACTCACCAGCACCAACCTAGCACACCCACCAAAAATCTTTTCAAAATTCAAAACTTGAATTCTTGAGGCCATTTCATCAAACACATTGCAGACACAAATCATCAAAATCTTAAACACTATTGTGAGCAGTGATTGAAGCCTAACTTGTTCCCTCTCTAGCTCACAACCATCTCAGTAGATCATCTAGCAAGTTAAACCAAGCACTAGACTCACTGTAAGCTGGGCAATGACATCAATGGTGAACAGCCAAAGCTCACCATGCCACCCTAGTGGAGACAGCAAGCTAGAAGCAGCACTAGCCTCGCCAACCTTGTTTAGGAGGCAGCCCACCGTCCATCACCACTCCCTGTCCCAGATGCGAGCGTTGCCAAACCCTGGACCACACGCACGAACCGCGCCCAGCTCGCCACCAACCATGCCGAGCATGCGCCAAAGCGCCACACTCGACCGACGCCCACAGACCACGCGCCGCCCTCGCCGCGTGTATACATGATCGCCACTGACCCAGGAGACCGCCAGACATCACCGTTCGCCGCCCCATGACGCACAACCACCACTCACCGTCGAAGACGCCGCCTCTGTCGTGCAGAGCATCGCGTGTTCCAGACCAAACCGCACCGCCCCTATGCGCGCATTAAAGCCGTAGAGCATCGCCAGGAGACCACCAAGCGATCGCCACCGCCGACCATGCCTCTAGCCGCCCGTAGCCATATCGCCACCGTTACCTGCCCATCCTGTTCGGTCTCGTCGTCGCGACTATAAATAGAGGCCACCTCCAGCCGAATTGAGCACACCATCTCACTCCCCTCTCCTCACTGATCGTGCCACCCCATTCCCGGAGCAAGGCGAGCAGCACTTCGCCGGAGTTTCATCGGAGTCTGCCGCTGCTGGAGAAGAAGGGGGCTAGCGATTGGAGCCACCTCAGGAGAAGCTGCCGGTAGCAGGACGTTTGTTGTTGTCGACTTCGTCGTTCGCCCGCCTCACCGACCCTCGCCTGAACCACGGTAAGCCCCCAACGACCCCCACTGGCCGCGCTAGGTTTCTGTCCCGCCGGCGTTGCCCAACGTCGACGATGACCCTCAGCCGTTGAATTAGAACCAGATCGAACGCACCACATCGCCCCATACCGCTTCGCACCCCCTCGTCTCACTGACGCGTGGGGACAGCCACTTAACCAGCCCGCGTAAACGCTGTGCTTAGAAGGCTGGCCCACTATCACTTCCCGCGTAGCCCAGTTATTTGAATTTAACCTTTTCCATTTTATTTCAAACACACTTCTGTACCCAGTTTCAAAAATCAACCCATGTCGATTCAGTGAACCAACTTGAATGAAACCAATTTTGTGAGAAAGGTTCAGAATGCTGAATCCAAGCCCGTTGATTCAAGTCATTTGGATCTATAGATCATCCTTGGTAAAAATAACAAGGCAGAAGCTTTTCTGCATTCAAACATTTTTCAAATTAAAACCATAATAGCTTTTGAGTTGATTCCAACTCTCAAAAATCACATTTAACCATACCTTTCAGAGTATATAAAAATATCTAGGTTTACTTACAGAAATAATGATCAAGTAATAAAAGAATGCTACATAAGCATTTCTAGTCACTTTATTTAATTAAAATAAAAGGGTAAAACCTTATTAAATTGTGACACCACTTTAAATCACATTACCATGGACTAAAATATGTGGTGATGACATGTGTCAACATGATCCCATGTTTGGTTTGGAGAATATTAAATCTTAAGTAGTTTTTCAATGAGTAGAAATTACTTTTCTAAAAATAAAAGGAATTAAACCAAGCTTTAATCTTGTAATGTTAGTGATGATGCTAGATCATCTATAGGACCCTTTTGTGTGATGATTGCAAGTAGTTAAGTATTGTTTGGTGATTGTGTACCTCGTATTTATTCATAGACGCTAGTACCGACCAAGGATACGAGGAGGAAGGAGGATTCTACGAAGAAGAAGCCGAGGAGAACTTCAACCACTGCTCTGCACAAGGCAAGCTAACACTTGCAATTTAGCAAGCCTTACTAATCAAGTTGACCTGTGCAAGCCAATACTTGCAAGCTATTAACTTAGCAAGCCTTACTAATCAAGTTGACCTATGCAAGACAATACTTGCTTGTCACCATGCCAACTATATGCCTTAAGCATAGATGACCCTACCCACTTGATAAACCAATCCTAGTTTTTACTTACAAGCTTAGTACTTTATTTCTTTATCAAAGCTATTACTTAGAGTTTACTTCAGTAAATTGTAGATACTAGAAAGATATTTGAAGGTTGCATAAAGAGCATAAAATTTGGCCTAAGCTAGATAATCTTGATGTCATCCTAAGGCATGAGATTGAACTTAGTTGAAACTCCACTAGTTTACCACCCCTCATTAGTACTTAACCCCACTTGTAGATGCTAGTGCTAAGCATAAAACTTGATCAACTTTAGATGGTAATACTTGGTAAAAATGGTTATGAAAACCTTAGAATGATGAGTCATTCTACTGAGATGTTTTGACATGTGTTTCCAAACACCAGATGATTTTGGTGATGAAAATGTTGAGGCAGGAGCCTTATCCCTTTATAAAACTGATGGTTGTCTGGATGCAATACCATTCCAATTTTTACCGTACAACCACAATACCCGAAGATTGGGTAGGGCTTGACTGGAAACTTATATACCTTAGTATTAGTTCCCTCATGACCAAGGTCTGAGCTGAGGCTACCTTGTGAAGATTGTCCACAAGCACTCCAAGATGACACTTGGTCATGGTTGGGAGGCCAAACTCACAGGAGAGGTGCTTATACTAGGGCGTGTAATTGAAAGGTTAGGATTGATTATCCGCATACTGAGTATGGTGAATTCAGGATTTGTTCCTGATGGATGTATCGAATGTTGTGGTGAAAGTGTACAATATCTGCAGAGTGTCAAACTATTCGAATAGCCGCGTCTGCGGTTATGGACAGTTGGAGTGGCCATACTGTTCCCCCGTCAGACTTTTCAAAATGATTTGTGAAAGGAAGTGAGACTTTGACTTGACCACAACAGAGTTGTGACATGAGTTACAAGATCCCATTTAGGTGTTATAAAAATGTGACTAGCTTCTCTTATTTCTGAACTTAGTAGACGTAAATATGGCTTCTTGCAAAACAACCCTAGAGCCTAGTGTCCTATTATCAAAAACCCCTTCCACTTGTTAGTATGAGTTTGCGAGTACTTAAAGAGTACTCATGGCTTTGTCCCTGGCTATTCCCGTGGCCAGACTATGAAGAGGATTACCTGGAGGATGGACCCCAGGAAGGTTATGACAACTAGGATCATCTCCCATCGTCAGCATTGCCTGTGACCCCGAAGATGGAGCTTCACCTACGCTACCGTTATTATTACGTATTTCGCTGCTTGAAGTTGTATTAAGAACTGGATCATGAGATCCCTATTTGTGTAAGAACTTATGTATGGTTTGTAATGGATGATGTACTATGGTATCAAATTCTGTTATGTCTCGCAAAAATGGTAATCCTAGGATGGCGATGTATGGCATAACAGGCATCTGGGATTAAAAATCCGGGTGTTGACAGGTGGCTAGGGCGACGAGCCGGCGGCGGCTTGCGATGGGGAGGGCTGGTTGTGTGTCCCTTGGGGCCGCCCTCCCCCTCTATTTATGAGAGGGAGGGAGGCTTGGGAGAGGGGAGTTTGAATCCATACCCAAACCCAAGTTGGATAGAAGGAAGGACTCTTTCCTTCTTCCACTAGGAAACCATTGTTCCAGTTTAACTTTTCAAACCTCCCATTTGACTTTCAATTTAGAGCTTTAATTCTCTCTCGCAAATGCCCAACCAAGTGACCTAGGACATTATCCAATCATTCCACTTACCCATGACACATTCATGGACCATTCCCCTTCCGGTATGGTGAACCTTCTAGAACCTTCTAGAACCTCTCCGATGAAAACATCGAAATCATTCTCGAACTCCGGAATCGGACTTTCCTTATATGAATCTTATTCGCCGGACCATTATGGATCTCCTGGTGATATACCGGATCCCATCCGAGACTCCAAGTAACATTCGGTTTCCCTACTTACATTCCATATCTACTAAACAACATCGAATCCTTAAGTGTGTCTCCCTACGGTTCATGAATTATGCCGACATGACCGAGACACTTCTCCGACCAATAACACATAGAGGAATCTGGAAATTCATATGGCTCCCACATATTTCTACAATTACTTTGCGATCGAATGAACCACTTACATACGATACCAATTTCCCTTTGTCTCTTGATAGTTTACTTATCTGAGGTTTGATCGTCGGTATCTCTGCATACCTAGTTCAACCTCGTTACTGATAAGTACTCTTTTCTCGTTCCCGTGATATGTGTTCCTTGTGATCTAGTCACATGCTTGCAAGCTATTTGGATGACATTCCACCGAGAGGGCCCAGAGTATATCTATCTGTCATATGGATGGACAAATCCCACTCTTGATCCATGTGCCTCAACACATACTTTCCGAACACTCAATGCCACCTTTATAGCCACCCGATACGGTGGTGTTTGATGTCATCAAAGCATCCTTCCGGTGATGGTGATTAGCATGATCTCATGGTCGAAGGAATTAGGTTACTATGTATCAGAAAGCTTATAGCAAACAAACTATTGAAATGACTTGATCTTTACGCTACGCTTATCTATAGGAGTATGTCCATCATACCATTCTCCTAATGATATGATCTTGTTCTTAATAACATCTCAATGTTCATGATCGAGAAACCACAATCATCTATTAACCAACAAGCTAGTATTATAAAGAGGCCTTACTAGTGACTCTAATTTAGTTTACAAATCACACAAGTATTAATGTTTCCGGTTAATACAATTATAACATGAATGTAAACATTTATCATAAACACAAATATATAATAATAACTACTTTTATTATTGCCTCTAGGGCATATCTCCAACAGTTTCCCACTTGCACTAGAGTCAACTAATCTAGATTACATGGTAATATACCGAACACCCATGGCGGTTTGGTGTTGGTCATGTTTTTCCCTCGGGAGAGGTTTAGTCAACGGATCTGCCACATTCAGATCTGTGTGTACTTTGCAAATCTTTATGTCACCATCTTGGACATGCTCTCGAATAGCGTGAAAACGTAGCTTGATGTACTTCATCTTCTTGTGTGACCTTGGTTCTTGCGCATTGGCTATGGCGCACATGTTATCACAACAGATAGACATTGGGTCCAGTGCACTTGGAACCACACCGAGCTCTGTAATGAACTCCTTCATCCATATCGCCTCTTGTGAAGCCTCTGAAGCAGCTATGTATTCCGATTCAGTTGAAGATCTCACCTCAACGCTTTGCTTTGCACTCCTCCAGCTAACTGCTGCACCATTCAAAGTAAATACGTATCCAGATTGAGATTTAGAATCATCCGGATCGGTGTTCCAACTAGCATCGGTGTAACCATTAACAACGAGTTGTTCATCACCTCCATAATAAAGAACCATATCCTTAGTTATTCTCAAGTACTTAAGGATGTTTTTGACCGCTGTCCAATGATCTACTCCTGGATCACTTTGATATCTTCTAGTTAAACTAACAGCATATGCAATGTCGGGTCTAGTACATAGCATGGCATACATAAGAGATCATATGGCTGAGGCATAGGGAGTCTTACTCATCCTTTCTCTATCTTCTGCCATTGCAGGACTTTGAGTTTTACTCAAGGTCGTATTGGGCAACATGGGCAAGAACCCTTTCTTGCTATCTTCCATTCCAAACCTCTTTAGAACTTTGTCCAAATATGTACTTTGTGACAATCATATTAGGCGTCTCGATCTATCTCTATAAATCTTTATGCCTAATATGTAAGCTACTTCGCCAAGATCTTTCATTGAAAACTATTATTCAAATAATCCTTGACACTATTAAGAAGGTCTACATCATTACCAATCAACAATATGTTATCTACATATAGTATTAAGAATGTTACAGAGCTCCCACTCACTTTCTTGTAAATACAAGCTTCTCCATAAGTTTGTATAAAACCAAAACTTGTGATTACCTTATCAAAACGCTGATTCCAACTCCGGGATGCTTGCTTCAATCCATAAATGGACCGTTAAAGTTTGCATACCTTGTTAGCATCTTTAGGATCGACAAAACCTTTGGGTTGTACCATATACAACTCTTCATCAATGTCTCCATTGAGGAACGTTTTTTTGACATCTATCTGCCATATCTCATAATCATAATATGCAGCGATTGCTAACAAAATCCTCATAGACTTTAGCTTCGCTACCGGTGAGAAAGTCTCATTGTAGTCAACTCCTGTCGAAACCCTTTTGTGAAAAGTCGAGCTTTATAGATAGTAACATTACCATCAGCATCTGTTTTCTTCTTGAAAATCCATTTGTTCTCGACAGCCTTCCGGCCATCCGGTAAGTCCACCAAAGTCCATACTTGGTTTTCGTACATGGATCCAATCTCGGATTTCATGGCTTCTTGCCATTTATTGGAATCCGGGATCATCATCGCTTCCTCATATGTCGCAGGGTCATCGGTGTTGTCCACCAACATGACACTCATAACAGGATCATACCAATCAGGAGTGGTACGATTTCTCGTTGACCTGCGAGGTTCTGTAGTTACTTCATTCGAAGTTTCATGATCAACATCATTAGCTTCCTCTCTTATTGGTGTAGGCGCCACGGGAACTACTTCCGGTGATGTGCTACTCTCAAGTTCGAGAGAAGGTTTAACAACCTCGTCGAGTTCTACTTTCCTTCCAGTCACTTCTTTCGAGAGAAACTCCTTCTCTAGAAAGGATCCATTCTTAGCAACGAATATTTTGCCCTCGGATCTATGATAGAAGGTATACCCAATAGTTTCCTTCGGGTATCCTATGAAGACGCATTTTCCTCTTTGGGTTCAAGCTTGTCTGGCTATAACTTATTTGCATAAGCTTCGCAACCCCAAACTTTAAGGAACGACAATTTAGGTTTCTTCCCAAACCATAATTCATACGGTGTCGTTTCAACGGATTTAGATGGTGCCCTATTTAAAGTGAATGCGGCCGTTTCTAATGCATAACCCCAAAATGATAGCGGTAAATCTGTAAGTGACATCATAGAACGAACCATATCTAAAAGAGTTCGATTACGATGTTCGGACACACCATTACGTTGTGGTGTTCTCGGTGATGTCAATTGTGAAAGTATTCCGCATTTTTTCAAATGCTCGTCAAACTCGTATCTTAGATATTCACCTCCATGATCAGATCGTAGAAATTTAATCTTCTTGTTACGTTGATTCTCTACCTCACTTTGAAATTCCTTAAACTTCTCAAAAGTTTCGGACTTATGTTTCATGAAATAGATATACCCATATCTACTCAAGTCATCCGTGAAAGTAAGAACATAACGATAACCACCGCGTCATGCTACACTCATTGGGCCACACACATCGGTATGTATGATTTCCAATAAGTCCGTAGCTCACTCCATCAAACCAGAAAATGGAGTCTTAGTCATTTTACCCATCAGACATGCTTCGCATCATTCAAGTGATTCGAAATCAAGTGATTCAAGAAGTCCATCGGAATGGAGTTTCTTCATACGCTTCACTCCAATATGACCAAGACGATAGTGCCACATATAGGTCGAGTTATCGCTCAATTTCAAATGTTTAGCTTCAATGTTATTAATGTGTGTATTTCTACAATCGAGATTCAATAAGAACATACCATCTATCAAAGGTGCATGTGCATAAAATATATTACTCATATAAATCGAACAACCATTATTCTCAGACTTAAACAAGTAACCGTCTCGCAATAAACATGATCCGGATATAATGTTCATGCTCAACGCAGGCACCAAATAACAATTATTTAAATATAAAACTAATCCCGATGGTAGATGAAGAGGTAGCGTGCCGACCGCGATCACATCAACCTTTGATCCATTTCCAACGCGTATCGTCACCTCGTTCTTCGCTAGTTTCCGTCTATTCTGCAGCACCTGTTTCGAGTTACAAATATGAGAAACCGAACCAGTATCAAATACCCAGGCACTACTACGAGTACTAGTGAGATACACATCAATAACATGTATATCAGATATACCTTTCTTCTTGATGTTGCCGTTCTTCAAATCCGCCAAGTACTTAGGGAAATTCCGCTTCCAGTGACCCTCTTAGTGAGATACACATCAATAACATGTATATCGGATATACCTTTCTTCTTGATGTTGCTGTTCTTCAAATCCGCCAAGTACTTAGGGAAATTCCGCTTCCAGTGACCCTCTCCCTTCCATTAAAAGCACTCAGTATCAGGCTTAGGCCCAGCCTTGGTCTTCTTCGACGGCGCAGTAACTTTCTTACCGCCCTTCTTGAAGTTTCCCTTTTTCTTAGACTTCCCTTGCTTCTTGAATTTGGTGGTCTTATTGACCAACAACACTTGGTGCTCTTTCTTGACCTCCACTTCTGCAGACTTTAACATGGAGAAGAGTTCGGGCAACGACTTGTCCATGTTTTGCATATTGTAGTTCATCACAAAGTTCTTGTAACTTGGTGGTAGTGATTGGAGGACACGGTGAATCCCCAAAGCATTAGGAATCACTATACCCAAGCTTTGAAGCTTGCTCGCGTGCCCAGACATCTTAAGCACGTGCTCACTGACGGAGCTGTCCCTCTTCCATCTTGCAGTTAAAGAACTTTTTAGAAGCCTCATAACTCTCAACTGTCGCGTGAGCCTCAAATATCATTTTGAGTTCACGGACAATATCATGTGGGTCATGGTTCTCAAACCATTTTTGAAGATCCGATTCAAAACCATACAAGATAGCACACTGAACTGTGGAGTACTGATTCTTCCGAGCGAGGAAAACATTCTTTACCTCATCGGTAGCATCAGCTGCAGGTGGGTCACCCAAATGCATCCAAAGACATAGGTCAAATTACCAGCATTGAGGACAATCCTCAAGTTGCGGAACCAATCCACGAAGTTGTTTCCATTGTTTTTCAACTTTTATTTCTCTAGGAACGCATTTAAATTGATGGTAGGGGCTGCCATTGATCTACAACATATTTGCAATAGTTTAGACTAAGTTTATAACAAATTGAGTTCTAATTAATAGTTAAATTAATCTAGGTGAACTCCCACTCAAAACAATATCCCTCACATTGTTTTAGCGATCACATGAACCAAATGCACCACATCAAAACCGATCATCACGAGAGTTGATGTAGCTTCAATGGCGAACAATCAACATGTTCATCATATCTACTATATGACTCATGCTTTACCTTTTGGTGATCCATGTTCCAAGACCATGTCTGTACATGCTAAGCTCGTCCAGATCAAACCTTAGCTTTCGCATGAGCAAATCTGGCTTGCTCCCGTTATATACACTCGCAGAATCTAACACACCCGATCATCACGTGGTGCTTCGAAACAACGTGCTTTAGCAACGGTGCTTATTAAGGATGAACACTTTATAACTTGAAATTTTGTGCTAGAGGGATCATCGTATAATGCTACCGTCGTGAACTAAGCAATACAAGATGCATAAAAGGATTAACATCACATGCAATTCAAAATATGTGATATGATATGGCCTTTCTTCTTGTGCTTCCGATCTCCATCTTCAAGCACGAACATGATCTCCATCATCACCGGTATGGCGTCAAGGTCAATGACGCCGCTTCATGGTTGTCGTCCACCAGCATCAACTATTACAACTACTTTGAATAATAGACACGCAGGTCTTAACGGAATTTAAAAGACAACCATATGGCTCCTGCCGGTTGCCAACTTACAATAAGGAACATTGCATACATCATATATAATCACAATCATGGCCATATCACATCACAGCACACCCCTTCAAAACAAAGTTAGACGCCTCTAATTTTCTTTGCATGTTTTACGTGGTTTGGGGCTTTCAATAAGTGTCGTTCTAACTTACGAACAAGAACCACAACATTTATACTAGTATTGTCAATCACCCGTTGTAAATTGAATCTTCAATATGTTGGGAGAAACAGGCACCCGCAAAGCCACTTATGCAATATAAGTTGCATGTCAAACATGGAGCAAGTCACATGAACAATGTCATGTAAGGTTAGCCCGGGCCGCTTCATCCCACCATCCCGCAAGATGCAAAGTACACAATAAGCAATCGACAACAAAAGCATCAACACCCACAATGACCATTGTGTTCTAATCGTGCAACAGATCTACATGTAGACACGGCTCTGATACCACTGTAGGGGTTCGTAGCATGGAAAACAAAAAAATTCTACCGCATGCATACAAACAAGCCAAGATCTATCTACTAGATTGCAGCAACGAGTCAATTGAAGTACTCACCCTCGAAGATTCCAAAGCGGTTAACGAGAGCAGATTCTCGTGGGTGATGTAGTCGTACTCTTGTCGATCTCAAGATCGCGTAGATGATCCTTCCGGCGTTGTGTTCCGGCAGCGCTTCCACAGTCGGTCACACATTCGGTACTCGATGAAGACCTTCATCTCCCTTGTTCCAGCAGGCAGCAGAGGTTGTAGTTCTCCCCTCGCGATTCCGGCAGCACGACGGCATGGTGTCGGAAGTAGAGGGAAGATCCTGCAGGGCTTCGCCTAAGCCGGTGTGAGTTATGGTGGATCTAGGGTTTCCGGTGATCTATGTTTAGAAGGCCGGAGAGGAGGAGGTGGTGTCGGCGGTGGCTAGGACGACGGCGACGAGCCGACGGCGGCTGGCGGCGGCGTGCAGCGGCGCACGGTGGGGAGGGATGGTTGTGTGTCACTTGGGGCAGTCCTCCCCCTCTACTTATGAGAGGGAGGGAGGCTTGGGAGAGGGGAGTTTGAATCCATACCCAAACCCAAGTTGGATAGAAGGAAGGAATCTTTCCTTCTTCCACTAGGAAACCATTGTTACAGTTTGACTTTTCAAACCTCCCATTTGACTTTCAATTTAGAGCGTTAATTCTCTCTCGCAAATGCCCAACCAAGTGACCTAGGACATGATCCAATCATTCCACTTACCCATGACACATTCATGGACCATTCCCCTTCCGGTCTGGTGAACCTTCTAGAACCTCTCCGATAAAAACATCGAAATCATCCCCGAACTCCGGAATCGGACTTTCCTTATATGAATCTTATTCTCCGGACCATTCCGGATCTCCTCGTGATATCCCGGATCCCATCCGAGACTCCGAACAACATTCGGTTTCCCCACTTACATTCCATATCTACTAAACAACATTGAATCCTTAAGTGTGTCTCCCTACGGTTCGTGAATCATGCGGACATGACTGAGACACTTCTCCGACCAATAACACATAGAGGAATCTGGAAATTCATATGGCTCCTACATATTTCTACGATTACTTTGCGATCGAACGAACCACATACATACGATACCAATTTCCCTTTGTCTCGCGATAGTTTACTTATCCGAGGTTTGATCGTCGGTATCTCTGCATACCTAGTTCAACCTCGTTACCGATAAGTACTCTTTTCTCGTTACCGTGATATGTGATCCCTTGTGAGCCAGTCACATGCTTGCAAGCTAATTGGATGACATTCCACCGAGAGGGCCCAGAGTATATCTATCTGTCATATGGATGGACAAATCCCACTCTTGATCCATGTGCTTCAACACATACTTTCCGAACACTCAATGCCACCTTCATAGCCACCTAGTTACGATGTGGTGTTTGATATCATCAAAGCATCCTTCCGGTGATGGTGATTAGCATGATCTCATGGTCGAAGAAATTAGGTTACTATGTATCAGAAAGCTTATAGCAAACGAACTATTAAAATGACTTGATCTTTATGCTACGCTTATCTATATGAGTATGTCCATCATACCATTCTCCTAATAATATAATCTTGTTGTTAATAACATCTCAATGTTCATGATCGAGAAACCACAATCATCTATTAACCAACAAGCTAGTATTATAAAGAGGCTTTACCAGGGACTCTAATTTAGTTTACAAATCACACAAGTATTAATGTTTCCGGTTAATACTATTATAGCATGAATGTAAACATTTATCATAAACACAAAGATATAATAATAATAACTACTTTTATTATTGCGTCTAGGCATATCTCCAACAAGGCATACATGGAGGACTTGATCGCAACAGGCTCGGCCTCCAACCACCCCTCCTTCTTCACGGAAGAGCAGACCCGGGCCGACACCGAGCACGACATCGAGTCACAGGACCTCGTCGACACCGACGCCGAGGAGACGCAGGCCGAGCAGACGCAGCTAGAGGACGCCGAGGCTGAGGCAAAAGGCAAGAAGGCGAACAAGAAGCCGGGCACTTCGGTGGACGCTCGGATCAAGTGGACCGTGGACGAGGACACCTGCCTCGCCGAAGCTTGGAAAACGATGAGCATGGATCCGATCACCGGTGCTAACCAAAATTCCGACAATTATTGGCGGCGCGTGAAGGCAGCGTTCGACGAGCGTAGCATGTGCGACCCAAAGTATCGCAAAATCCATATGGAGCGAGGGGAAAGGCAATTACCAATCATTGGGCGATCATCCAGACTGCCTGTAGCAAGTGGCGCAGCTGCGTGGAAGAGGTCGACCGCACACAAGCCAGTGGGGAAAACATGGACAACAAGGTACTCGCGAACACTAGCTTTGTCGTGCACTCTCTTCCATTTTGACAAACTTGACACACTTTCATTTTGCAGCTGCGTCGTGCACTTGCTCTGTTTTGAAAGGACATGAAGATAGAGTTCAAGTTCCATCATGTCTTCGAGCAAATCGAGAATTGCGAGAAGTGGCGGGACCTCAAGTTTCTGATGGACGGCGAGGACATGTCGAAGATGAGCTCGCCGGTCAAGGCCTGGTACATGGCGCAACGTCAGGCCATCCTGCAGGGCATGATCACGACTTCCCCTTCCTCTGCACCGAACGCTCCCACGCCGAGCTCTGCTTCTACTTCTTCCAACCCGGCGGCCTTCGCCGGCGAGACGGATGACAACGCCGTGTCGGCCACGCCGCAGGAGCCCATCCCCATCGACGACTGAGAGTCATTTCCCATGTTATGTAATAAAAATCTGTCGCCGAATTTGTGGGCGTATCTGTCGAACACCTTGTGGCCGAGCACTCGCCCGCGGGAACAATAAAGATTCAAATATATTGTTGTTTTGTGTTCGCCTGGGTACTCGGCCTGGGTACGCGAGTGGAAAACTGGGCGTACCCAGGCCGAAATCAAGTGTCGTCCGGTTAAAAAAAATCCAGATTTTGGTCTGAATTCGCCCAACGAGTGAAGATGCTCTAACCCTCCACTTTCTCTTGTTCTTATCACGCCACTAGCCCCTGAAATGACATGCAGTGTAGGATTTCGTGCAAGTTAGCCAACTCTCCTGCACATGTGTCTGCCGGAAAGAATCTGGGGTATATATTTTTTTTGAAACGGGGGCAAAATCTTTGCTCCAATCTATGAGTAATTAAGAGAGAGTGTAGCAACAAGTAAAATAAAAGAATCATACTAATATGATTGGTTGGCTTATTCAGCTCGGTGAATGAATCAGCATCCAAAATAAGCAGCTGCACTTGTAGAGTTGACCTGGGGCGTACAATCGTGGCCACCGGCTTGGATCTTCATGCATCGCAGCTGGGCCTTCTAGGCCAGTTCCACCTCTGGGCGTGCCGTTGTATGCATCTCAAGTTGGCTGCCTGGCTGGGTTCCGTACCGTGGTGTGGAGTAACCCGCGGTGCGCTCGGTGGAGGCCGGGAGGCTGCCAAGGCACGCAAAGGCGTAGTCGGCACACCACTCCGGGGAGCTTAAAGCATCTTTAGCATGGCATGTAAATAGCAAATCGTAAACGTTCGAGTTTAGAACGCTGAATTCGTGATTCTCCGTTTCATGGGAGACGGCGCCGAGCAGTTCCTGTAAATCGGAACCGTAAAACAGAATATGTTGCGGTTTCGGTTTATGGGGACTGCGTGGTGGGATAAACTGTAAACAAAACCGTAAACATTGTTTTGACAGTTTAATAGTTTTGACAGCAAAAAACAGTTTGGACAGCAAATGCGACAATTGTTCAAACCAAATAATATAACACCAATAAATCATCCAAATTACAATATTCAACGAATCAAATTACAACAATTGTTCAAATCAAATAATGTAACAAATAAATGAATGGTTTAAATAACACACGTTTTACAAGTACAATGAAATGTTTTGGGACATCACCTCTTGCCGGCTAGCATCCAATGATGCTTGATGAGATCATTGTTGAGTTGGAGATGAGTGCTTGCATCTTTAATTTTCCTATGGGTCTTAAGAAAAGCTTGAATGTGATTGGGGTTTCTTTGTGGTTGCACACGGGGCCTAACATTATCGTAAAAGAACTCTAACTTTAAATCTCTTTCATCTTCGATGATCATGTTGTGAAGAATCACACAACATGTCATGATGTTACGCAGGTTTTTTTGTCCGTGATGACCCACAAGTATAGGGGGTGTATCATAGTACTTTCGATAAATATGAGTGTCGATCCCAACAAGGAGCAGAAGGTGCTGAACAGTGGTATGAAGCAGGAAATCCCTGTGAATACTTACCAAACGGATTTTTAGTGGTTTTCTAACAAGACAACAAAACAAGGAACATGTAACAAATGTAACGAATAAACGAAGCAAGTGGCCCAATCCTTTCTTAGCAAAGGACAAGCCGGTGTAAATACTTATAAGGACCAAACGTTCTCGAGGACACATGGAAATTCTGTCAAGTGTTTTCGCTTCAAATAGCTGAGTACTCTTCTCTGGTGTTGTAAGTGTTGTGTGGGTGAACCTGTGCTAATGTACCAACCGTACTTGGACTAATACATACTTGTGATTAAACCCCATGTAAACATCTGTAACTACAGGAAAGTAATTAAGATATAAATCTAACCACAGCCTTAAACTCTGAGATCCTACGCTCCCTTGTGCAAAGGTGTCCTAATGGGGGTTCAGGTTTCTGTCACTCCGGCAACCCCACAATTAGTAGCCAAATACACAATGCATCCCCCTAGGCCCATAAATGGTGAAGTGTCATGTAGTCGACGTTCACATGACACCACTAGAAGAATAGCACCACAACTTAAATACTAAACCATTGAATAATAGCTCATCACAGATTCACTACTAACAACATGACTTCTCCCATGTCCTCAAGAACTAAACGAACTATTCACAAGACATCATATGGATCAAGATCAAATATGGTATGATAATGGATAACAATCTGAACATAAACAATAATCCAATGGTTCCACTCACAAGTATCAACTACAATAGTAATTAACACCGGGAAAGTTTCCCTAAGAACTAAAGCAATATCCAACACAATTGTTACAGCGGAACGGAGTGGTGATGATGGTGCTGGTGGAGATGATGATGATGATCTCGATGAAGCCTAGCTTGATGACGGTGTTGATGGCGATGGTCTCCCCTCTTCGGGAAGGAATTCCCCTAGCAGAAATCTGTCTGCCAGAGAGATCTTTCTCTCTCAGTGTTTTCCGCCCCCAGAGGCGGCGGAAATCTATATGTGGTCGTTCCCCGAGGCTTAGGGTTCCATAGGGAAGATATAGGCGAAGGGGCGGAGTCGGAGGCCGGGCAGGTGGGCCACACCTGCCCTAGGCGCGGGGTCAGGTGGGCCCACGCCTAGGGGGTGTGGGCCCCCTGAGGCCCTTTTTTCCTCCTTCTGGCTCCCTTATTCTTTTGGAGAAATAATATGTTTCCATATTTTTCTGGTATTTTTTTGATCTTTGCGAAATTGCACCGATACGCCTTCTTTTCCATCAGAATCCAGACTCCGGCAGTCCATCCTCCAAGATTCATCCAACATGCATAAACAGATGAAAAAGCCATAAGTAATACCTCATAATAAGACAAATATCAATGAATAGAGGTAAATTATGATATAGAATGGTGATGCAAATTGGGCGTATCAACTCCCCCAAGCTTAGACTTCGCTTTTCCCCAAGCGAATACTGAGCTCAGTAAACATGTCCATAGGTTTATGGAGTGAAGTGTCGATAAAAGAATATGAACAAGAAGCATCACATTTACCATTGCACAACTCATAGAAGAAAGCAACTCACCATTATATAACTTAGCTTGCAACCAAGTACAACAGTCACAATAGAGAAGCATAAAGATAAATCATAATTGGAATTGGCAAACTTGTTCTTGGTCAGAGAATAACTGGCAAATAGTTTCACAAAACTTTTTGTAAAAGTTTCAAAACAGGAACACTCTTTGCTCAAAAAGGTTTTTCACAAGTGAAGGCTTTCAAAGTAATACTCAATAGATAAGAGTTTTGTGCAAACAAGGAAGATAAAGGACATGATTGAATAAATCACCATATGAATGCTTGAAACACAACAACTCAAATGCTTGCTAGAGATAGAGAGAAAGTAGGTTTACTAACTGAACTGGTAACTAGGAGAAAGGTCCCTTCATAGAGGGCAGCAGGGATTACAAGTCATAAAGAGCTTCCAAAAGATTATGGTACTTACTAGCTTTGAGCCCTCATTGCCCCTATCATAGGCATCTTGAGATGATTAAGGTTAAAGTGAACAAACATGGAGTATATGCTTGACGAAATATAAGTTGGCAATCTCATGTCTCTTGAATATGAGGGCCACTCCTCATGCTACTCAACTTTGTTCATAGGTAAGTTCTTGTCATTGTAAGTATTTGCATATCATTGAGAATCGCCAACGGGGTACCCCTTGCACATGGTACATGAGCTTTACCATAACCAAAATGACAAGGCAAGCAGACAATGAGCATCTCAGCAATCTTTTTATTTACTATGTGCATAGCTTTTTATTGAGGATGCTTCATAGATGACTCACTATGGTGATGCTGCAAGTTTCCACCATGATTAAGCATGGATTAGGCTAGCGGCCCAGGCGTTTCTCTAACACAGGATACAAACTCCATGAACTTACAAGTTCCCTCTTTATTTCACACCGTTGACATCCATAGACAAAAGAGCACGATATCAACTGTGTACAGAGTACAAGTGCAATGTTGAAAACGTTCCCCGTGATAGCACGGTTCTGCTAATTCCAACGTATAGATGCAAGCATATACAACTTCGATGTTCACAATGGTTCAAGTCTATTAGGGGCAAGTAAATAAGGTGTGCCATCAAGTTCGTGAGAGCTTTACTAACTAGTTTTCACATAACAAAATACTTTTTAATTCGAAAGGTAGACGAAGCTT
The DNA here is from genome assembly GCA_023614405.1 of Avena insularis. Classification (NCBI taxonomy): domain Eukaryota; kingdom Viridiplantae; phylum Streptophyta; class Magnoliopsida; order Poales; family Poaceae; genus Avena; species Avena insularis. The sequence goes on from CM042685.1 coordinate 278,698,355, forward strand.
GAGAATTTGCTTGGAATAGCAAAAGATACTAGGTAGATATGGTGGACACAAGTAGCAAAAGTTTTGGTTCAAAGGATTTGGAAAAATGAGAAGTATGCCTTCTCAAAACAGGTTTTTGGCTAGCAAGGCTGGGTAGCAAGCAAGAGAGTTGAAATAAACAAGCAAGCATACAAGTAATAAAGCCAAACATGCAATCTTCCTTGAAGACACAAAAGAATCTTAAATAAATAAATACTAAGCTTATGAGCTAACAAGAAAGAAAACAAATGATACAAAATACCTGTAAGTTTTTCTTTTCTTTTTCTCTTTCATAGTAATGCTACTGACCAGAACTCGGTTTGCCAAAACCAATTTAGATCCACTTGATGATCCCAAAGTAGTGCCAATACTGATCAACAAGATCCATCATATAATATAGATTGCAAACTAAAATAAGAAGTGCAAAAAGTAAAAGATGAGACTTCTCATTAATATTCCAATAAAGGCACTCACACCAAGGGATACATAGATAATCAACTAAAGGAGAGATACTTCCACATTCAAACCAAACTATAAGATAACCTCTCTACCACAGATATGAATCCACTAAAAAGATAAAAGATAAAAGATAATGGTGGTGATACTGCGGCACTCCCCAAGCTTGGAACAAGCCAAGGAGATACCAAACCTGATGACGAATTACTCCTTCGGTGGTGGTGGTGTTCTCTTGTCACATGTCAGAAAATATTCCAGCATCTTACGAAGCCCGTTATTCTCCTCTTGAAGCATATCCACCTTCATCCTCAAAGCACGGTACTTATTACAAAACTCGTTAGTAGTTCGAAGGGCTTCCGCTGCCTCAGGGCAATATCTGAGTTCTGGACCGAAGGCTATGATTCCCTGCATGTTACGAGAAAAAGCATCCCCAGTGTTAATTTCTCCTATAAGAGTAGGTTTCCTTGCCCTTGTCCCTGCGACGGTTTGTTCTTCCAACTTCATCTCCTCCACAGGCTTCTTGCCTTTGTCGTTGGCGGAGGCCATGGGGCTCTAAACTTGAGAAGTTTTACTAACAGAAACAGATCGAACAAAAACACGACAAGAACACGATGCACAAACCTCGGGGGATCCGAGGGTTATATATTACAGAGTTTCAATGCATAAGGAAGGTTTTGACATGGAAACGAGGCAGAGACGGAGTTCGAGGGTGACACACCCTCCTCAGGCGCGGCCAGGCTGGGCCCGCGCCTAGGGTGGGTTTGTCCACCCCGGGCTCCATTTCCTCTTCAGTTTCGTCTCGTAACTTCCCTAATGTATTAAAAACATCAAAAATATAAAAAGATTGGGGTTTCACGAACCTTCTGTTTTCACCACTTTTACCTATTCAAAGACGAACTCTCGGGTTTCCTTTTCTCTTTCTCCTGAAAATTTCCCTCATACAAAACCCTTGCACAAACTTAATGGCAACATTAGTGTAAGCAAAAACAGCAACCTTTGGGCACACAGTTCAACTGAAAACCCATCAAAACAAAAGCTTCTGTAAGAGGCAAATGCAAATGATGGCAGAAATATGTCAAAACAGACAAGCATGTAAAATTGATGTTTTCGAGGACCTTTTGTTGCTCAAATCAAAAAGTGCAGAACTGATGAAAGTTGGGTAACAACTTGGAGAACAAGCACAGAAAAATGCAGCTCTATCCGAAGTACTAAGCTTCCTCACGAATTTTTACAATGCAGCACAAAAATCTGTCCCAGGACAGCCACTTTTCACAACTCCTCTACTTCACAAAAGTAGTTGAACTTCACACAAAAATCAAAACAAAAAGGATAAGGAGCAGTTATTACAGAGGTAATAACCTCCAAGACTCGACAAAACTCTTGGGTTATTTCCCAACAAGTACTTTTCTTTAATGCCTTTAAGTTAGGCTCGAAACTTCCAAAGATGCTCACATAGGATATATATATGTGGAATGAAAGAGAGCATCAAGAAGCAAATAACCAACACACTTGATTCTGACCCACTTCCTATGCATGGGGGTATCATGAGAAAACGAATTGTTGAAACAAAAATCCACAAGCATAGAAAGACAAAACAAATGCAACTTTAAAGCTTTCAACATAAAACAGGGAAACTTAACATCATTGAGATGCATAAAACCATGTTTCCCTCTCTCAAAATAACTTTCAGTAGTACTTTGAATAAAGTTTACAATATAACTGTCACTGGAAACAACTTTATCATCAGAATAAGCATACTTACAGTCATAAAAAAGAGGTCCAAGGTCATAAACCGGATCAATAGATGCAAGTTGTTCCATCCTGAAATCTTTATTAGGCAAGCTATTTTCACAAGGAGCTTTAGCAAATTTGGAAAATTTAAACTCATAAGAATATCCATCAAACTTAGTTAAAACTTTTTCCTTCTTACACTCAATAATAGCTCCACAAGTGTTCAAGAAAGGTCTATCAAAAATGATAGGACAAGTTTTGCTAGCTGCTGAATTAAGCACTAGAAAATCAATAGGATACTTAATCTTACCACAGAGAACCTCCACATCTCTTATAATGCCAATGGGGCAAATGGTATCCTTATTAGCAAGGTGAATAACCACATCAATGTCCTCAAGCTCACAGGGACCAATCTCATGCATAATTTCCCTATAAAACTCATAAGGAATAACACTAGAACTAGCACCAATATCACATAAACCATAATAGCAATGATCACCAATTTTAACAGAAAGCACAGGAACACTAGCTTTTCTAGCCTTACTAGGATGAGTGATAATATTAGAAGCGACTTCATAGAAGACAATGTGCTCATCCTCTCTATTTCTAGTGACAGGGTCTTTCACAATAGCTACCACGAGTTCAATATTCAATTGCTTACCAGGCTCCACAGTTTTCATGGTACCTTTGTTATTTGAACTAATAATCATAGAATACTCCTTTACCTTAGCTGGAAAAGGCATTTTCTCAATATGAGGTACATGCAAAATATGATTAGTAGTACAAACTTGAGTACTTCTAACTGGAACATGACTAACAACATCTTTATAAGGAGCATGGTACTTATTCCACTTCTTCTTGGGAATTTCAATGTAAGAGGCAAAGGCCTTAAAACAATTGGCAATACTTTGAGAATCAAGACCAAACTCATTACTAATATCACGGAAGTCATCAGTTCCCATAAAAGATTTAATGCATTCATAATCGTAGTTTATACCTGACTTTCTTTCTTTGTTATTCTCCCAAGCTTCAGTGTTATCTTGAATACGGTCTAAAAGCTCCCATTTAGCTTTTTTCCTTCATGCGTGTGAATGATCCAGCACAAGAAGCATCTAGTAAATCTTTATCATGAAGAGGAAACCTAGCATAAAAGTTATTGAGAATAATATTGTTAGGGAGTTCATGAATAGGACATTTAAGCATTAGTAACTTCAATCTCCCCCAAGCTTGAACTGTACTCTCTCCATCAAGAGACCAAAAGTTATATATAAGATTTCTATCCTTATGAATTTCACTGGGAGGATAAAATTTAGAGTAAAAGAGAGATGCCATCTCCTCCCATTCCATGGATTGTCCATTCTTCAGCAGCTTATACCATTCTTCAGATCTCCCTTTCAAGGATATGGAGAGTAACTTCTTCTTCACCTATTCAGTTATGATACCTGCACACTTAAACAACCAGCATAATTCATGGATAAAAAGCAAGTGATCACCGGGATGGAAGGTTCCATCCCCAAAATAATAATTATCCATAACACGATTAACAATACTTGTAGGTATCTTAAAAGGATCTATCTCAACAGGAGGTGGTTCATCTACTACCCTAGCAGTGGTAGTAGTTTTCCCAAACAGAAAACCAAATGGATTATCCATATCGGAAACAAAGTAACAAGCAGTAACAAAAGCACTACTCGCAGTAAAAGTTTCCCTTACCAGTTCCACTCTTCAATAGCGCTTCACTCCCCGGCAACGGCGCCAGAAAATAGTCTTGATGACCCACAAGTATAGGGGGTGTATCGTAGTACTTCCGATAAATAGGAGTGTTGATCCCAACGAGGAGCAGAAGGTGCTGAACAGTGGTATGGAGCAGGAAATCCCTGTGAATACTTAGCAAACGGATTTTTAGTAGTTTTCTAACAAGGCAACAAAACAAGGAGCAAGTAACAAAGGTAACGAACAAACGGAGCAAGTGGCCCAATCCTTTCTTAGCAAAGGACAAGCCAGTGAAAATACTTATAAGGACCAAACATTATCGAGGACACATGGGAATTCTGTCAAGTGCTTTCGCTTCAAATAGCTGAGTACTCTTCTCTGGTGTTGTAAGTGTTGTGTGGGTGAACCTGTGCCGATGTATCGACCGTACTTGGACTAATACATACTTGTGATTAAACCCTCTGCAAACATCCTTAACTATAGGAAAGTAATTAAGATATAAATCTAACCACAGCCTTAAACTCTGAGATCCTACACTCCCTTGTGCAAAGGTGTCCTAACGGGGGTTCAGATTTCTGTCACTTCGGCAACCCCACATTTAGTAGCCAAATACACAATGCATCCTCCTAGGCCCATAAATGGTGAAGTGATGTAGTCGGCGTTCACATGACACCACTAGAAGAATAGCACCACAACTTAAATACTAAACCATTGAATAATAACTCATCACAGATTCACTACTAACAACATGACTTCTCCCATGTCCTCAAGAACTAAACGAACTACTAACAAGACATCATATGGATCAAGATCAAAGATGATATGATAATGGATAACAATCTAAACATAAACAATAATCCAATGGTTCCACTCACAAGCATCAACTACAATAGTAATTAACACCGGGAAAGTTTCCCCTAAGAACTAAAGCAATATCCAACACAATTGTTACAGCGGAACGGAGTGGTGATGATGGTGCTGGTGGAGATGATGATGATGATCTCGATGAAGCCTAGCTTGATGACGGTGTTGATGGCGACGGACTCCCCTCTCCGAGAAGGAATTCCCCCGGCAGAAATCTGTCTGCCGGAGAGATCTTTCTCTCTTGGTGTTTTCCGCCCCCAGAGGCGGCGGAAATCTATCTGTGGTCGCTCCCCGAGGTTTAGGGTTTCATAGGGAAGATATAGGCGAAGGGGCGGAGTCGGAGGCCGGGCAGGTGGGCCACACCTGCCCTAGGCGCGGGGTCAGGTGGGCTCGCGCCTAGGGGGGTGTGGGCCCCCTGATGCCCTTCTTCGTCCCTCCTTCTGGCTCACTCATTCTTCTGGAAAAATAATATGTTTCCTTATTTTTTTGGTATTTTTCCGATCTTTACGAAATTGCACCGATACGCCTTCTTTTCCATCAGAATCCAGACTTCGACAGTCCATCCTCCAAGAATCATCCAACATGCATAAACAAATGAAAAAGCCATAAGTAATACCTCATAATAAGACAAATATCAATGAATAGAGGTAAATTATGATATAAAATGGTGATGCAAATTGGGCGTATCAGACCCCAAAACAAGAAGGGCCCCGAAAAATGGCAAACCTTGCTTGCAAAACACCGAAAGCTCTTTCAATGTCCTTTCGGCATGCTTCTTGAGCTTGTGCAAAATTGGCCTCCTTCTTGTTCCTCGGAGTTTGGATAGTTTTAACAAATGTTGACCAAGCCGGGTAGATGGCGTCGGCAAGGTATTATCCCATGGTATAATCATGTCCATTGACCTTGAAGTTGCAAGTCAGGGCTTCTCCATTAGCTAATTTTCCAAACAACGGGGATATATGCAATACGTTTATATCATTGAGTGATCCCGACAATCCAAAGAAGTAATGCCAAATCCACATGTCCTGCGCACCACCTCAAGCACACTCATTGGATCATGACTTTTACCAAAATATTGCTCATTCCATGCTTTCGGGCAATTCTTCCACCACCAATGTATACAATCTACACTTCCCATCATCCCCGGCCAACCTCTTTTATTATTTATCGCTAGCAACCTTTGCGCATCTTCTTCGTTTGGGGATCGAAGATTTTTGGGCCTAAAAATCCGGATAACCGTTTTGGCAAACATTCGGACACTAGCAATAGTGGTATCTTCTCCAATGCGAAAATACTCATCCGTATAATCGGTCGGGATGCCATACGCAATGACACGCATGGCTTTCGAGATATTTTGGTAAGCACTAAAGCCCATGGTGCCGGCGGCATTTCTCCGGTGAGTAAAAAATGGGCAATTTGCTTCGCAAGCTTGTACTATGCTCACGAAAAAATTACGGCGCATCCGGAACCTTCTACGAAAGAGATGCGGCGGGTATGTTGGTATCTCACCAAAGTAATCTTGCATGAGCATAGCGTGGCCAATATCTTGGTTCCGCAGAATGCAAGCGCGACCGAACTGCGAACCACGGCACCGACGCATAAAGACGATCTTGTCTTGGATCTGCTTGGTGGCGAGGATCATGAGCATCATCTCCGTGTCGTCGTCGTTAAGCTCCTCGAGGTTCAAGTCAGAGGAGGACGACGATGAGTCGTCCATCAAGACTCCATGGTCAGCGAGGTCGACATCACGTCGCCTAGCTCGCCGAATCCGGTCACCTAGCTCGCCGAATCTGGTCGCCACGCGAGATCCAAGCTTCTGCGGACGCGACGAGGTGAGGGGCACTCGGTCGTGGTGGGCGCGTGGCGGTCGCGGCATGAATCTATGGCGGCTGTGGCGGCGCGGGGGAAATGGATTTGGGGAGAGTTGAGGAGGAAGAAGATAGGACCGGCTGAAATTTCAGCGTGCCAAAGCTCCCGCGCGGATAGAGGCTGCCGCTCGGTTCGCCCTCTCGCCCCATACAGGTTTTGCAAATGATATTTGACGCGCCATGTAAAACTTTTTTCGGGTCAGAAGTGTTTACGGAAACTGATCGACGCGTGGTTTTTTTGGAACACCGACAGTTATTTTACGATTTTAGGTTACTTACGGACACAACTAAAGATGCTCTTAGTTGTCCCTCGTTCGTCCCAGTTTAATAAAGGTTTGTTCGGTTCTAAAACGAGAGGGAATGGAACGGAGTGAGTCCATTCTGAGGGCATGGGACGGTTCCGACCCTGTGTTCGGTTCGGAAAAGAACAAGGAACGAAATGGTCTCATATTGTGTTCGGTTGGGAGAATTAGGACCGGAACGGAATAGCTATAATGATGCTTAAAATTCTAATAATTAGAGCTTAAATTTAACAATTATAATTAACGGTAGAAAATGTTTTTTTGTCTTAAAATCTTTGCTAAAAGTACCAAATCATAGAAATCTTTTTGTTTCAAAATCTTTGCAAAATATACTCAAATTAAATGGCCGCGTGTTTTTGCAAGATTTTTTCGCTAATCATCTCAGCTAATCATCGCTACAGCTAAAAATCCCCGTTGATTCAGTAATTAATCATCTTAACTGGGTTAATTCGCCAATTAGCAAGTCGTTCCGCGCGATCCAGCCGATTCGGTCGGACGACCTCGTTTCGCATATTAGAGGAATATTCCGTTCCAAGGAACTAGCTAGTTTCGTTCCTTTCTTCCAACCGAACACACGAACTGACGCTAGACACAGAACGGACCAGTTCTATTTCACCTAATTTCAGAACCGAACACACCCTAAAGGTGGAGCCAGTCAATCTCGGGGTGCGACGGGCATGCATGACTGGAAGGACCATGTTGTAGGCTCTAGGCTGGATCGGTGGATGCACATTGAAGAGTGGCTGTTGCTGTTTTGCTTTGGCGATTGATTTGCGACGCCCTAGAAAGGGCACTAGTGTCGTCCTAGGCTAGCTGATGATTAATGCGTGTGAGTGAGAAGACATGATTTCCGGCCCGATTAATTGCTTGATGATTAAGGCCATCCATGATTAAGGCAATCCCATGCTTGATGAGAATAGAGCATAAATGGGCAGTAGACACTCACCACCGCAAAGGCCAAAATTCAGCTTGCTAATTCGGAGCAAATACAATGTCTGGGAAATGTTAATGGCAGCTTACAATTTGGTAGTGAGTACTCATTAACAGGACCGTGGGCCGTGGCTCCCGAGTATGGGATCAACAGCACCGTGGTAGCTTACAATTCAAGTATGCTAGTAGTACTCTGCAATACTAACTACTCCCTCTGTTTTAAAATATAAGGTATTTTAGATTAGTGAGACAAATGTATCTAGACTTGTTTTAGTACGTAGGTTTACTAAGATTTAGAGTGAATCTACATACTAAAAGAAGTCTAGATATATTTTCTTCACAAAACTAAAACATCTTATATTTTGAAACGGAGGGAGTACCAAATTTGCCCGAGGAGAGCTCACTGGCGCCCAATTATGGGATCAGCAGCACCGTGGTGCAGTACCCCTCCGTGATCAACGGCCAGGGCTAGTGGGAGATGAAGAAGGTGTACATGGACCGGCAGAACGTCACCCTGGGCGTCAAGAGGTTGGGCGAGCTGCTCCGGACGGCCAAGATGCACCTTAGGCCATTTTTATTGGATGGACCCATCTCCGTTCGAGCGTGTTTGAACTTGTTTACGCGAACGCGCGTGACGTCCTAGCGGCCCGACTCATCCGAATAAATTTGTCTGATTTGATCCATCCATGCAGCAAATCTGGGCCTCGGTTGGGTCGGCCCGGACAACGCGCTTGACCCTGCGCATCCTCCCACTAGTTCGTCCGGACCCTCTCGCCAGTGGCACAACAGACACTCTCCCCCTCCCACACACAAACCCTCGCCCTCCATACCTCGCGACCAGAGCAGGTGCAACCTTTGTCGCCGCCACCGCCCGCTGCCGCGATTTCGAGAAGCACCGCAGGCCACGCGCGTTGACGGAGTTGTCTAGACGCGCCGCAGGCAATCCTGTCGCCCCGGCCTCCGCATGTGGACTGGACGCGCGACACCCTCTGTGTGGCGCACAACCTATTCAATCATTTGCCTAAGGTATGTTCGCCGGTCCTTTTTAGGTTATCCGGCCCGCTGCGAGAGTTGGCATCGCCATTGACGGCCATATACTTTACAGATGGGTATCAGTCGAAGGTCATTGGAGTTCTTCTACAAGAATTTTTTAGAGTCATCGTCCGAGGAGGAGTCCGACGGTGAGACCAAGATTCTGCTGGCAGCTGCACAGATGGTGCATGACAACTACCTCCTGCCACCGCACAGAGGTGGCTCGTCCAAGCGGCGCTAAGCCAACCAGAAGCGCGACCGAAAAGAAGGCCACATACGCCTTTATAAGGACTACTTCCACCCAACTAATACGGTCTTCAAAGAGAATGCATTCTGTCGCCGCTATCGGATGTCGAGGGATCTATTCTTGCAAATTCTCAATGGGGTGACGGAGTACGATAACTACTTCGAGGCCAAGTACGAATACACCAGTAAGATTGGCTTCTCCTCTTACCAATATTCTACTGCCATTCGGCAGTTTGCATATGGAGTTCCCGGTGACCTACTCGGCGACTACATACGCATGAGCGAGTCCATATGCCATGAGGCTCTGTATCGGTTTTACAACGCGGTTATTGTGATGTTTGGCAAAGTTTACCTGAAAGATCCAAACATCAAAGCACTGCCCGCCTTTTGTCCATCAACGAGAGAAGGGGGTTTTCTGGTATGCTTGGAAGCATCGACTGCATGCATTGGGAATGGAATAATTGTTCCTTTGGTTAGTAAGGGCAGTTCAAAGGGCATCTAGAGGGCTGTACCGTCATACTAGAGGTTGTTGCATCATAGGATCTTTGGATTTGGCACTCCTTTTTTGGCATGGCTGGATCAAACAATGACATCAATGTGTTGCGGCGGTCTTTGGAGGCTGGCAGAAGGCAATGCCCACAGGTTTCCTATCAAATCAATGGCAATCCTTATGATATGAGTTACTATCTAGTTCATGGTATCTATCCCTCCTAGGCCACCTTTGCGAAGACAATTCAAAATCCTGCAAATGAGAAGTGCAAGAGGTTTGCGAAAGAGAAAGAGGCCGCTAGGAAGGATTTGGGGCGAGCATTTGGTGTGCTTCAATCAAGATGGGATATCGTTCGATACCCTATTAGAACTTGGAGCACAGAGAGGATGTGAGATGTGATGACTACTTGTATGATCATGCACAACATGATCGTCGAGGACGAGCGTGATGACGATATCTTGGACCAAGACTGGGACTTTCAGGGTCAGTTGGTTGAGCCAGAACCAGGTCTAGCATCTTGAGAAGATTTTATGCGAGTGCATAAAAATTTGTGTCACAAACAGACCTATGATCGGCTTCAACTAGATTTGGTTGATCATATATGGGCTCGTGCGAGAAACTTCAATGTTTAATTTCTTATTTGTTTCTTGTAATTTGAATGACGGTTTATTTGTTTTCTATCGAACCATGTAAGCTTGAACTATTTATATGTAAGCAATATTTTAATTAGATTATTTAATCTAGTTTATTTGCTTGTCAAAATTTATTTTATGATAAAATCTGCAAACACATGAAATTTCTGGCCAGTTCTGGCCAGCACGAACAAATGGGTCATACCGCTGGGCGCCGTCGGTCAGACAAGCCAGACCTCGACCCAAAAACGAGCGTGAACCGATCTAAACGGACATAAATGGACTATTTTGGCGATCGGATGGGTCAGCCCGATGAAGATGCATTTAGGAATGCCACCCCCTTTGGCAAGACGGCGGTGAGGTACTAAGTAGGTGTTAATTAATCAACCACAAATGTCAATTTCTCCGTGTTCATTTCTCTCTCTTTCATTTCCTTCAGGTTGGAGTGTGTGTGGGTGGGTGGGTGGAGAGGGGGGACGAGAAAGGGTATAAATCGATTAGTACAAAAAAAGATGACCATGTATTCCTTCCGTTCTAAAATAGATATCTCAAATTTATCAAAATTTAAATAAATCTAGACATTATTTAATATATAAATTCATTTAAAATTTAAAAAACCTAAGACGTCTATTCTTAGACGGAGGGAGTACATAAAATTGGATTGGTAGGAATGGCCCCGTGCAGACAGAGTACATTCCTTCGGTTCATATTGTTGTTAGGAAGAAGAGTGATAATTTATGGTAGGCATCTAATCAACCCGAAACTTCTTCCTCCGTTTCATGATATAAAATGTTTTATCTTTTGTGAGGTGAATGTTTCTAGATATCTTTTAGTATGTAGGTACAGAGTAAAAAAATTAGATACATTTGTTTCACAAAAGTATATATTTTAGAAAGAAGGGAGTAGTTTATAGAAGATAATCGCCATAGTTTTTTTTTTCTCATTTTACCTTTCTTTTCATTCTTTTTAGGTGTCCTGATGTAAGAACAAACATTCCGTAACAAGAGCAATACTGCAATCCAGGTTGAGACGAGTGCTTCAGCAACAAGACATTGATGAGGAGACAGCGGAAATCGGAAGTTACAGTGCAGCACGATTTTTACATGCGAAGAAGGATGATAATTCTGATGACAAAAGGTAGTATGAGAGGCCCACGTGGACAGGACATTTTGTTCATTTGCTCCTTTATTAAAAATCGCCGCAGATTCCGGGACGAGAGCAGCACGTGGCTCGTGCGCCTTGTCGTTTTGCTCCGACAGCATGGCTGCCGCGTGGTTCTTACGGTGACAGGTGAGCGGCAGAGGGGGCTGAGGTGGAGCCGATGTGACCGGCACAAGGCCAGGTAAAGCTGACAGCTGACCGTTGTGCTCTTGCACTACACGTTCAGAAAAAAGTTACCGCAGCGGCGTCGGCGAGGGATCTCCATCGGGACGACCCGAACCACTGATTCTGCGTGTATTCGAAATTATCCGGCGGACGCGCGTGACGTGCGCGACGTTCCAGCGAGGCGACCCATCAGAAAAAACGTGTCCGACTCGATTCTCTATGTATCTAATTTAAAGCTCGGTTGTTTGGCCCGGATGTGTGTTCATGGAACACCTAGATCCATATGTAAGAGAGACATTAATACTGAACGATAGCTTTTTATTAAGAAAAAGGATACTCTTTCCCCGGACGATGTGACGCTCGCGTCTCCGCCTCCTTCCAACGACACGTGTCCAACTGTGAAGGAAGGAAACGAACCACGTGTGTGGGGCCCACCGCAACCTCATCCCTTTCCTCTTTCTCCCTCTTCTCTTAACGCATCTCTCTCACCTCTCGTCTTTTCCCCTCTTTGCTCACGTCCATGTCCTTCCCCACGATCTGCACCCTGCAGCACTACCTCCGACTAGTCGTGACTCGTGAGCTCCTATCTTAGCCGAGCGGCGACCTCCTACTCCACCAAGTATTGAGAGACTTGCTCGACACCACATCTGTGCTGGAGCTGCGGACCAGAAACTACCGAGAGGCGAGTGGTGCTATGAACCAGAGCTACAAGCCGGCGAGCACCGGTGCGGCAGGGCGGTGCTACCATGCCATCCAAGCGGGATCCAGAGCCACTAGGGGGGCTGCCTGCTGATTGGGTATCTGGCCGTGGTGCAAATGGATCCCAGCGATCTGCTACAAGCGCCCGATGGCCCGCTCGACGCTACCGACGACCACGCTACAGCGCGCCATAAGCGCCGCCGCTGCCACACGCCCCGGATACCGTCCAACGACCATGCTATACGTGCCCGACGACTCTGCTACACGCGCCCGACGACCCTGCTACACGCTCCCGACAGTCGCCCAACGACCATGCTACACGTGCCCGACGACCCTGCTACACGTTCCGACGACCCTGCTACACGCGCACAGTGGCGCTACTACAAGAGCTCGGCGGCCGTGCTACAAGCGCTCGGCGACGCTGCTACACACGCCTAGCGGTCCTACTACATGTGCTCGATGGCGCTGCTATAATGCCCTGACAGCCCTGCTACAAGCGCCCGGCGGCGCCACTCCTGGTGGCACCGCTACAAGCTCCCGGCAGTGCCGCTACAAGCGCTCAACGGTGCTGCTACTTGCGCCTGATGGCCCTGCTACAAGAGCTCGACGGTGCATCTACGTGCGCGCCTGACGGACCTGCTACAAGCCGGCCATGCTGCTACCATAGGCCAGCTGTGGTGTTGTGCAAGCGGACGGCGGCACTGCAACGGTCGTCTTCCCCGGCGACGACAGAGAAGCCCGTGTACGAAGGAGGAGCGACGCTGGCCGGCTGGAGCGCTGGGTGTGGATGGCCTTTGAGGGTTAGATGATGGAGCGGAGGATGTGGGCCATCACTACCGCCGTCGATTTGCTACAGCGAACGTCGGTGACTACTACAGGGCGCGCCACCGCAGCGCACCACCACGACGCCCGTCGTCTCCTCCTTTGCTTTCCCCTCCGCGCGGAAGCTCGTTCCCCTGTTTTTTTATGTGGTCGTTCCCCTGTTTTTGTTCAGAGGTGCTGCGATGAAACGATTTGGTGATTCAATACAACAAAAGTGGGGACAGATGAAGAGAAAGAAGCGATCAGACGGTCCAAATTTGTAAGATCCAATGGCTAAGGACCTGGGGGATCGGGGGTTTGATCCCCCGGAGGACGCTCAGCACGCCCCTTTTATTAAATTAAGCCATGTCATTTAAAAAAGGTCATTCAAACTAATTATTAAGAAGTGCTACTGCTCCTGCGGCTACGGCTACTGCTGGAGGAGGACGGTGTGGTGGCTACTCGTCGCTGTTGCCACAGCCACCGTTGTCGCGGCCGCCGGCCCCGTCGATCGCCACCCTGGCGACCCAGATGGCCCGCTGCTGGACGCGTTTGCGGAGACGGCCGCAAGAATGGCCGCGAACCGCCGCCCTGCCCTCCGCCTGCAGCCGGTCCTCCGCCGCCCGGTCGCCAGGGCCTTGTCCATCTCGGCGGCCTAGTGGTCCCTCACCTCCTGCTAGGCGAGCAACTCTGCCGGAGAAGGAGCCGAAGCCGGGATCGGAGCACCATTGGGGCCGCGCTGCCTTTATTCTGACGGCGGCGACGGGCGAAGGCGCCCAGATGGTCCACCTCCTCTCCTCGCTGCCGCCCCTCCGTGATCCTCCGTGTGTCATTAGCGTCGACGAGACCCCACGTGACCGCCGCATTAGCGGCCAGAGCCACGCGCTCCTCCTCCTCCGTCGAGTCGGCGACATGCTCGCACCGCGCCTCTTCTGCGTTGTTGCACGCTTTGGCGGCATGGTGGAGCTCGCGGATGGAGGACTTGGCGGCCTCCTTGGCCACCTCCTCCAGCGTGGTCATTGCCGCCTCGTGGCGGATCTCATGAAGAGCCGCTGATGCGGCCTCCATGGCCACCGCCTTCACCGCCTCCTTGGCGGCGACTTGGTGTATGTCGGTCACCGCCCATTTGGCGGCCACCGTTGCCGCCGTCTCCACCACCTGCTGCAGCGCACACTAGGCGATCTCGCCTTCCTTCTCGAAGGCGAGCACTTGCACCTCTCCCATGCGCCGGGCCAGCACTGTGGCCTCGAGGTGGACCTCGTCGACCTCCACGTCCGGGTAGCGGGTGTGGCACATCTCCCGGATCTTGGACCATGTGGCGATCTTGCGGCGAGGCATGGCTGCTGGAGCTTTTTCGGCTGCTGGTTTTCTCTTGCTTTGGGCTTGTTGTCTCCGCCGCGGCGGCGACCGCCTTTTATAGACCGCGACGGAGGTGAGAAACAGACTTAGATGTGCGGGAAGTTTTCTCGCCGCAGGAAGCGAGCGCGCGCGGGAAGCCGCCGGCGCTGACACGGACGTCGTGTTCCTATCAGGAGAGTGTCAACCGGTGACAGCAGGAGGGAGACGGACAAATGGGTCGGACCGCTGTGCGCGGTCGACCAGATATGCCGAACCACGGCCCCAAATCGACCGGGTTCCGACCCAAACGGACAGAAACGGACCGTTTGGGGTGACCGTATGGGTCGGGCCGGTGGAGATGCCCTAATCAGACACTGTGCTGAGTAGTGACGTGGGTAAATCTCAAGCTTTAAATATCATCTGATCGAGTTCTTCAAATTCGAGCAATTTAGACAAGAGATTAAAAAGATCTTTATCAATGGCTATGGATATCAATAGTGAAATTACTGACCGGAAAGAATCACTATCAAAGATCCTGCAAATGCGGGCTCTCGATGTATTAGAAGAGGGAAACTCATACACCAGGTTGTACAAACGAACCCATATGTCCAGATCAAACTTAGTACTCCCTCTGATCTAAATTAATCGACGCATATAGACAAGAGATTAAAAAGATCTTTATCAATGGCTATGGATATCAATAGTGAAATTACTGACCGGAAAGAATCACTTTCAAAGATCCTGCAAATGCGGGCTCTCGATGTATTAGAAGAGGGAAACTCATACACCAGGTTGTACAAACGAACCCATATGTCCAGATCAAACTTAGTACTCCCTCTGATCTAAATTAATCGGCGCATATTAGTGTAGATTGATGTATTTAGACATATTTTAGAGCTAGAGTTCTACACCCGAAAACAGCAGAAAAAAAGAAATGAAAATTCTCGGAGCGTGAGCCCGCCACCCTCGTGGCACTTTCACCCCTGCGAAGCACAACCACATCCCTGCCTCTTGCAGGCCATGGCCATGGTCGATAGTGAAATAACCGTTTATATGACTAAAAAAATCACTTCCGTTGGTCTTCTGAATTAATGGGGCAAAATATATCATATTATTGTGGAAACATGGAAGATTAAAACTCCAAGAGGCTCTTTGGTACTCATGCGTTACTGCCTTAGGACAGTACATAATAGGCTAAAAAAATATGTATAAAATAGATGAATGAAAAATCACATGATTTTGTAAACCTAGGTAGTCAATTTCACATGAATATGAAAAATATAAGAATCACAATAAACATAGTGAAATTACATAAAATGTAATTATAATTTTACAGTTTCTACCAAAGACTCGGTCTATATTTTGTGCATAGAAACTTTCAAAGAAGGTGTCCTAATGAATTCTAAAATTCAAGCATCTTCCATTTAAATTGTGCTCCATTTCTTTGAACCGGTATTCCTCGAAACACTGAATATAACTTATACACCTATTGAATACTAGAGTCATTCAATATTGACAAAGCAGTTGGTGCCACACTACCGATAGGAACACCGTATCCCACTTCTAGGGCATCCCACCTTTACAAGACAGACATAGAGCAGCAAAATAGGGGTTTCATCCCCGATGAGGGCCTCATATGGTTCAAAGGTTTTTTCAAAGCTGTATGATAGGAAAAAACTTAAAATAAAATGTCATGACATGTTGAATTCTGCATGATTTGAAAACACGTGAATTTATGATACATACCATTTGCTTGCATTGCAGGAAAAACACAAGGGTTTTTAGAAGGACCGTGTTTGCCCTAGTCACAGAAACAAAGGGAATTGAGTTGGAACTAAGGGAAATTCTCCTAAGAAATTAAATGCAAAATTGGACGATAGAAAAATTCCTGTGGTTACAAATTCTACGAAGCAAACAAACTCTCCAGTAAAAAAGATACTAAGAAATGAAATTCTCCAAATTTTGATGAATTCATCTGAACCAAACAGTCCTGAACCACGGCCACCTTCCTTGGCACCCAACCATATAAGTTATTTATATTACGTACACTGATGAATCGAGATACCAGGAGATTCTTTTACGCCTCTATGTTTTTCTAGAACTTCTCTATTCATACCATTTCCGCACATGGATAGAATTAGACCAAACATGCATAACTTTGCCATATTCAGGGTATCAGCGAGTATTTACTTGAGTTCTTTGTGATATGGAGGAACTTAAGAGTATGCCTTCCTCTTTCGTGTTTCACATTTATTACTTAAGTAGTTTTGGACGGTGAATTTCCTAGTGATAATAGTGTACTCTTCATCGTTACACCTTCATCAATTGTCTTCACAAGTTTTAGTACTCAGTAGGTTCATGGTCCCAAATGTTCTAATGGTGATACATTGGATCCCAGTTAGCTATAGAGCCAACTTGGTAGTAGAAAGCTATAACTAATTCCACACCCAACCACGCATTTCCCGGTTGAATCCATGAAACAGCTCCATTTTGACCGGTGTAAGTATATAATCCGAGCACGATGTCCCTACTAGAGTACTAGGACTAAAGAGAATGACTCATAAGCAGGAAAATGTACACTGCCAGGAAGACCTGAACCATTCAACACTACCAGGAAGACCTGAACCATTCAACACCATCAGGAAAACACTACACAGAAAACCTGAAATCTTTCTGATGGTCCCGAGTGTACGAGCCGCAGCACTAATTCACAAGAACTGCTCATGACATGTTCACCATTGATTCCATGTCTGCACTTTATTTTATTAGAGACATGCTTATTTTACACAGATCTTGTTTCAGTCATCAATTCAATTGCATTTTGTACAGAAAAAACACGTCTCACATCGTCACCGCGTGGTTCAGATGATAGTTCCAACCTCTCAGAATTACCATGGGCTTGGAGCCCTCTGGAGCCTCGAAGGATATGTCGACGGTCATCTTCTCCCCTGGCACGAGTGAGAAATAGTTGTCTGAGTAGTGGACTGGAAGGATTCTCGTGTCCCTGTAATTCTCCTGGGTGGATGATTCAGAGGTGTGCACTGAAAAGTGAAGGAAAAATGCGACACCTGAATCAGTCCCGTTCACCTCAACTGTTCTTAGATTGTCACCTGATCTTGAGACAACAGCGCCTCTGCATATTTTGCTCCAGAGGCCAATTTTCTGTACCTCGCTATTAGCTTCTTGGCTAATGTTGTGGGAACCATTTCCATCATGTAGTTCCATGGTGGAGACAGAGGCTGCGCTTTCTGCTGCTGGTTTCTTTGACTTGTTCTGCACAGACATTCTTACCTTGTATGTAGAGCCTGATACAGAAACATTGGACCCAATCTCGAGTGGAACTGTCTTCTGCCGATACTCTTCCAACAACTTGTAATCTTTTCCAGGAAGATGCAGCCAATAGAAGTTTCTGGAAAGTACTTCCTTATCTGACACCCTAAAGAGTTTAAGTAGTAGAAAATAGACAGGCTTGGCATTCTTCATCTTAGGGTATTCCATCTCCATAATTTGCTTCACTTTCTTTGGTGGTATCGCTATTTTCTCAGTAACACTGTAATATGGGGATGCACCATCAAGATCCCATATTTGAATTTCTACAGCCACGTCTTTAAGTTCATCTGACATAGTGTTAACTACCTAACAAAAAGAACTCTTCATGTATTAATTCTACAATATCTGGTTGAGAGATAACTGTTGTAAATTGCAGAGAGTACCTCTATATAGTAACTGGCCAAATTCAACTGGACATGAATTGGCTCAGCAGCACAACGGCAACCATAAAACCCAGCAGTTTGATCTTGGAGATGATCATAGAACTGTCCTCGTAGTCCGCTCCATGGATTTTGCGTCTTCCAAATTAGAACACCTGTGAACTTTGTCCACATGAAAGAAGTCCATCCTTCCAGGAGTGCTTTGTATTGAACATAATTGACCAATTGTGCCTGAAATTTAAGGACGCCATTAGACACAAAACTACATTGCTTCAGTTCTGAAGCATAAAGCTTCTATAGATGGAAAACAGGCAGAACTAAATTACTTTTCCACAGAAATCATCAAGATCTTTTGGATGTCCGTATAGTTCAATTTGATCATGGACCTTCCCTGGTTTTGAGTAGGGAATGTACTTGTGATAATCCCATATCGGGTTTGGGACTTCTTTTATGTACCCATCAATTCCCTTCCTAAAAATTGGAATGCTCCATCCTTCTGGAGGCATTGTTGCTCTGATCGTCGCGGCAACTGGAACCCCCACATTACCAACTTCAGGGTTAAACCCATATTTGTAGAAACTGTTCTTGAAAAAGCTCTCAGGATACTGAATCTCATATGGACCATCAGTGAAGTTGCCTTTGCCGTCGGCAAAACCATCCCACATTGACCCTTGGATATACACCCTAGTACCATCCAGGTATTTGCTTGGGTCAGCCGAGTCTTGTGATAGATATTTACCTTGTTTTTTTGTTGTCTGGTTACTTACAAACATAGGATGTAGTTTCAAATCATCCTTCAGTGCTCTGTTAATATCAACTGGTGGGACTTGCTCATTACCACCAACCCATAGAGCTAGACTAGCATGATTCCTGAGTAATTTGACTGTATCTCTAGCACATAGAAGGAAGAGAGCATGGTCCAAAGGACCATCTGGGTTTGATACTGGAATTCCACGACCATCAACATCTCCAGTTATCCAGAATTCCTGCCATACCTGCATAAAATGGTTCGATGCTGTAACTAAACACAGAGATGACTAAATTGGTTACACATGTGAGTTAAAAAGAACAATATCTTTCCAAAATGATATTTCAAAACTGTATGTTTCCATGAAACAATAATCAAAATTTAACTAGAAGTAGGTTACAAGGAAATCCAGCAACCAGCTGGTAACTATCAGATTTCTCAATTTTAGAATTAAAGGTTGGTCAATGTTATTCAAAACCCTTCATATTCTTGTGGCAAAAAAATATCTTAATTTGGATAAGAAACCGGAAAAATCAATTGCCTGAGACAAATGTAAGCCTACCATCAAACCATATAGATCACAAAAATGATAAAAATCAGGTCTCTCTGCTAATCCACCACCCCAACAGCGAATCATATTGAAGTTCATATCAGCATGGAACTTCATATCAGTCATATATCGCTTCTTTGTTAATCGAAGCAGGCCATCTGACAATATCCAGTTCCCTCCTCGGATGAAAACAGGCTCACCATTTACCTTGAAGATCCTGCAGATGAGTTGAGTTACATCAACACATGTTTTCACGAGCACAAGTTATACAAACTCGACGCATAATAGAGTAAATTACCTCCCACCAGTGGAATCATCAATGGTACTCTCAATCTTACGGAAACCGAAAAAATGACTCCATGAATCGGACTCTCCTAGTCCTTTGACATCCACACTAATTTCAACGTTGTACAGGGACTGCTTTCCCATGCCATTTGGCCACCACAAGTTTGGCTTATAGAAGAAAAGCTGCCAATATATAAAAGAGTTTACCATTTTTAAAATGGAACTTTATGGTGATAAATAACTATCACTAAACAGACTCATCACTCAGGGATAGCACAAGACAAATGTGCTTACACCAAGGTTACCATGGCATTAAGAATGAACACTGGATATTTTCTGCTAAAGAGGTAGGATCATGAAAAGGTTCTTCCTTACTTAACATGACATTAGGCGCCAATTTGGTGTTGTGGTGTTGTAATTGTGCTTCACTAACTTAGTTAAGGTGTTCTTATTAACTATTTGAAAAAATATTTCCACTAAAAAAAGAACGGGTCAGGAAATAGACGTTGGAGATTCCAAGAACATTGTAGAAAGCATAAGACGGAGAGATTATGTCTGATGGAGTTTGGTTGAAGCCTACATCTGCAAGAGCCATTGCTCGGGTGTTTCCCCATTTATTAAAAATCCACATAATAGAACTGAAGAAGAAACTCGATATGGCTACGATAGCATCTCCAACCACCCAACCACGGGCAGTCTGGCCATCCCTCCCACTGGCGATCAGACCGTCCCTCTCAGGATCTCGTGTGCCTTCATATATTACGCCTGGGTTACAAGTGTTTGACTCCAACACCTAACCCTCTGTTAATACCAAGTCCAAACTGTAACCTATACACATATTCGACACAAATTCCAACAGAACACATGTACAGCACAATGTCATAATCATAACTAAAATAAGAAATTAACAAAATAATGCCAATTAACAAAAGAATGACAAAGGTGCAACATGGAAAATTAACTTACAGGAGGAACAGTGTATTCAAGAACTGAACTGGGAGGAATTGATATGGCAAAACTCTGAAGATGTTCCACCAAGCAAACGTCCCCTTCAATTTCAGCTGAGACCTGGATTTTCAATGTACAATCTGCAAGCCATGAACTTTTGTTCTCCAACTGAAGTGTACAGTGTAGGTAAGATCTCTTAAAATCGTCATGAAAAGTTGAAACCAGATGGGGGTCGGTTATCTTCACAACCTGCATGGGGAAAAAGTATCAACACAGATAAACAAAAACCATGACGAAAAATCAGACAATCGGCAATCAAGGAGCGGTTTCTTTGAATTGCATTTCCTCTTTGCAATATTTATGATGATACCACCAAAGGATAACATAAAGGAGACAGTATAAGTAAATGATAACAGGCCTCCTAAACTCACCCCAGTTACGCAAATTGACACTTCATCCCAGATTCCGGTGTTTCTATCCCTATAGGATGCCAAAAAAACAATGACAAAATTACTACTATTGCTAATTGCAATAAGAATGATCGGATAGGAAAAGGAAAGGAAATAAGTTCCTGTAAATATTTATTGTGATTTATTAGAAGTACAGAAGAAGCTATAGGAAGTGGTTATTGGGAAAAATCAAATGTGTAAATAACAAGGACATTAGATATTGTTGCCACTTGGTAGTAGTCTTCGCCACATGGACAAAACATTTGCCTGATGATGACTTCTAAATGAAGTGCCACACAGCCTAGGTTTTATTGAGGAAAGTTAAGTCAACGGCAATGCAAAAAAAAATGGATTATGGTGGAATTTTTTTTGTTATAGTGTTCAAAGTGAGAGAATGGAAATTCAGTATAGAGGCTTTCTTATATTTGATCGACATTTTAATGTGTACTTTCTGCTACCTCTCCTATCAAATTAGAAACATCATAACTAAACTGCATTATGATGCTATTTTTGGATCTTTACACAAATGTTGAATTCCTGTTTTTACAGTAATTAAAAAATGCTTTCTGATAATTCACATAGCAGAGAACCAAGTGATGGCTTGGTGGCTAGGGCACACGGTGGTGAGGTCGCTAACCCAGGTTCGAATCACGGGGTGCGTGTTCGAAGCAAACAGGGTGCATCCGTGTGAAAAATCACGGAGAGGTCTCATATTCTACCTAACAACGTACAGTTAAGGGAGGGATCTATGTGTTCTTGTAATTTACATAGCAATCATACTTTCCCTCTGACACGTATACCCCCGACATGCTGACCTGGTTATGAGATTTCAGGTGACTCAAAAAGGACAGACATTCTATAACATGTATCATGATGGGAATGCATAATAATTTCAGAAGCAACCCATTCGAGTGAATCAGTGCCATGCTAATATGTGGTTGTACGGCAAAAGTAAAAAAAGAGACTGTATAAAAGGTTTCAAGTTCAGAATGGCATTTAAATTTTTCTTCAAGTGAATGTAATCAATTATTAGAAATCATAAGCATATATTATTGGCGTTAGAAAAAATTAATGTGGAAACATGGTGTGCTTAATAATAATATAATCATACATAAATCAGCAATAACCTTATTGGGCACATCCAATCCCATCCTTCAACATACTGCGCAGCAACATCTTTTCCAATCTGAAATGCATCAAGTTGAAAAGTATGACCATGAATATTCCTTTTCGGAAGAAGAGAATTTACGCAACTATATGACATGAATCTTCCCATCTTTTGATATGAATCACTGATACCTCGTGATCGCCGCCCTGACCTCCCTGAGGAGGAATTGTACCAGGATGATCAGGAGGATGAACGAGCACAGCCAGCAGGTTGCTGCCATCTGGATGCAGAACATCAGTGATATCAAGGGTGTGCCTTCGGAACATTCCTTTTGGAAGTACCTCCTTGTGCCCATTTATGTACACTTCTGCCGAGTAGTTTATTGCACGGAAGTTTAAACTCACGTGCTGATTTCCTGCCTGGAGATGGAACGAGTGATACAGAAAAAATGATACGTTAAGTCAAATTTACATCAATTATGAGCAATGGCAATATTTGGCAGTAATTAAAGCAGATAGTTTGGATAAGGAAAGATGCGAGCTCACATCTCATAGCCTCATACACTGCTGCAATACCAGTTCCATGAGAGGCTTCAGTACAAATAAATACTAAATGAAACTTAGATAGTGGAGATAGTTCGGTCGTGCTGAACTAAAACAACTGCCTAAAATCAACTATGTTGCACTAGGATCATGCTACATTCTTCTTTAAGCAACGGCAGAATTGCGTAGCTGCATACCGGAGCACACTGGAAGGTGGTGAAGAACCAGAATGTGTAGTACTCCCTCCCGGAGTCCGCAATGTCGATGATTGCCTCGTTGTTCAGCCCGTAGAAGGGGCCAGGGATCAACTTGTTCTTGAGAAGGGTCCCCAGCACGCTGCATTCGGAAGCATCCAAGAGTCTGTTTAGTAGTACTAGTAAAGCAAGGACCACGCGCCTAATAAACAAATCTCCCGCTACCCAAACCGCAAATAGATTACTCCGAAGAAACTAGAAACAGAGATCCCCCACGAATCCGGACAACCGCTGGAAGCTGTTGCGGATGAAAAATCGGCGAGGAGAGGAGAAGCACGTACGTCCCGGGAACGGCCGCGTGCATCCACGGCGCTGCAGCGGTGGCTGGCGGGTGGGTGGTGGTGAGCTCGACGCCGGTGAGGGCCACCTCGGTGGAGCGCGCCGCGAGCCAGCCCGTGTCCAGTACCCGCTTGCCCACGACCGGCGCCTCCGCAGCTGCCATCGCGCCGGATCGCTTCCTCGGGAGGATGCCGCGCTCCGAAGGGAAGGGAAGGGATGGTGTAGTGCTGATGAGCGAGTGCGCGCCGGCGGTGGGCTATTGTTTTCGGCGGTTGCGAGGACAGGGCGTCACGGGGTGCTGAGGTGGGGACAGGGGCGGGGCGGAGGCAGTGACGCGGCTGCCGCATCCAGAATGGGCAGAACAGAAGGGCAAGTGCGTGATCAATCGTCAGTGCACCCGAGGGGCTTATTCAGAATTCTAAAATCTAATAACGCGATGAGCTTCAAACCTTCAAGCCGCAGTTGAAGATTTGTGCTCCTACCACCGTATCATTTTGAAGCTAAAATACTTTATCAGGAAAAAAATAAAATATTCAACTTCAGACCTCAAGATGAAGACGTTTAGGCGTTGACATGTTTTACATAACTTAACTTGGGCCCTATTTGATTGGCCATATTTAAAATACACATGAATAGAAAATATAGAATTATGATGTATCAAGGCCACCTAATTATTACATGATTGTATTTGCGTTAAAAGTTTCGCTGGTAACATAGGAAAAACGAACTAATCTTTCCAAAAGCTGTCATTTGAGTTGGTGATCCTTTCGAATGCTTCAGATCTTTGCTGTCATTTCCGATTGACTTGAGTATCTATCTTGACATTACTAGCTTTCGGTGTACTCGGTCAATGTCTTTCTTTTCTAAGAGTTTGTTTTTCTTTCAAAATGGAGGTTTAAACCCCGGTTGCCTTATTCATTTTTTAAGGATGGTGAATCTGTGACCACGTGTCCTAGTGGTAAGTAGCCTGCCCCAACCACCGTGCTATAATCTTCTCAAGTATGTGGCAAGAACCGTTTTTTCGAACATAAGACTGTAGCCCGGCATTAAATTAATGATGCCAATGGCGGCAAAAGATACAAAATGCTGAACCAGCTTACAAACACTCAACACAAGAAAAAAATCAAGTCAAGGGTTTGTAAGGAGAAACTAGCAAGAGCATAGCTACAAGCAGGTTGGATCAACGACACCACAAGACAGAACGAAGACGAAGGTGCCGGCAAGGTTGGACACATTCAAACCGCAAAGGAAATGCCACCCGATCATCAAATCTTTGTCGCCAACCGGACCCCTATCGCTGGCTAATAAGAGACACCAAAGTCGGTGGGCTAGAACTCACCCTAGAACTCAGCCGAAGTACAAACAATGATGCACCCCGCTGATATGGGCACAACTAAAAAAAGGCAAACTCCGCATTCGACAAACATCACCAGCACTGACACCATGCTACCACCAGAAGAGAGGCAAACCACGGACTCCAAGGCGGCGCCTTCAGGAACGAAACGACAAAAAAGTTACCTTGTCATCCGATCCAAAGGATGTTTGGGTTTTCACCTAGAGCATCAACGAGGAATTGGGGAAGAGTCGCGATGGTGCCTTCAAGAAGGCAACGGCGCCCACAGACGTCGCCACCATTGGCCAAAGCAAACACCAGGCATATTTTCACCTCGAATAGAATCCCTGCCCCAGATCCGAGTGAGGCCAGCCATCGAGATAGCTACCGAACCAAATCCACCATTCTCCCATCATCGAACATCACATCGTCCCCACGCCCATGACCAGTAGACAACACTTGAGCCATGACCCCCGCCTAGGCGCCATGACTTTCGCCATCCGGGTCCATCGCCCTCGGCATCCAACCTCCATGCTCATCCCAACAATCAAGAGAAGCCCATGCCGCAACCTCCGAAGGAACCGGCCACCCTAGTAACCTAGACCAACCAACACCGACTTATCGAGCAGAGCACCAAGCACTCTGATCCTGTCCGGAACATCCAGGACGTAGGGGAGTAGCAAGATCCATATCTGACATAAGAAGAGGTAGTTGCGACAAGAGAGCTGAGCAGGCGCAGGGCCCCAACCCTGGCCCAAGGCTCGGCAAATCCAACCTTCCGCCACCCTCCTAGAGATCGCCACTGCGGGGACCTATGGTGTCGGCATCTAGATGCACGGATGTGACCGAGCTGAAGTCGAGTGAGACACGTCTCTCCTTCCGACGAAGCTAAGCATGAGGAGAAGCCCCATCGCCTCTTCCCTAGGGGATTTGCCCGGTAGCGACCACCAAAAACGGCGAGGGAGGTTCTTGGAGGAGACAGATGCTTCCCGGGGGCTAAGGTTTTGCCTCCCGTGTCGCCTCGAGATGGACGGCGTGGGGGCCTCGTGAAATAGTCTCCCTCCCACTTACAAAGATAGCAAGAACTCAAACCATGAAACTTGCGAACAATAAATGATCACAATAAGGAACGACGATGATAGGATTAAGGACAAGCCCTTCAATATACACATGAGATAACACTCATTTCACTAACCTTAAATGGAGCACCATTTGTTGTGCCTAGACAAGACTACAAAGACACTATTGGTAGGAGTGTGAGGTCTAGCCAAGCCCTATGGAAACAAACTTGGGCCGATTATATGTCCATGCAGTCTCCACGTTGTGGGCCACGCGGGTTTTAAAGAACCTCCGGGCCAGGCCCAAGACGAACAATTTGAAACAACAATTTTTGGGGGGCAAGTCTGCGAGATACACTTGTGTGCTTGTTGGATGCGACCTATAAATTTTCTCTCTCCACCACTAAACTGCATCTTCCCAACCTCTTGTGATTAACACATGATGGGGGGCCAGGGGGCCCACACCCCCTGTAGGCGCCACCAGGGCTTGCTCGCGCCTAGGAGGGTGCGGCCACCTTGCTGCCCTACTCCGTCTCTACTTCGTGGTTCCGTGTTGGTCTGGGAAAAATAATGACTTTGGCTTTTGTCCCGTCCAATTCCGATAATATTGATTTTCTGCCTTTCTGGAACCAAAAACAGAAGAAAACAGCCAACTGGCATTGTGGCATCTTATTAATAGGTTAGTACCAGAAAGTGTATAAAAATACCTCAAAGTATAGACAAAGCAAAGTAGATACTAAACAAGCATGAAACATCAAAAATTATAGATACGTTTCCGACGTATCAAGCATCCCCAAGCTTAACTCCTGCTCGTCCTCGAGTAGGTAAGTGATAAAAAGAATAATTTTTAAGGTGACATGCACCATTAAAACCAAGATCAAACCATTTGCAAGCATTGAAAGCTGGGATCAAAGAACTCTAAACATGTGCATGAAATATGGAGTTCTAACAATAAGACAAAGTAACTATGCATGCAACATGAAATGCTACAAACAAAGATCATGAATAATGTGCATTGAAAAACGTTTGTTTGTTTCACATACAGAAAACATGGCATAGTGGCAATCAGCTTGCCCCTCATAGAGTAGCAAATAGATGCATATGACACCTTCAAAGTTCACAAGGGTGACTAGAAACAAGTAGCACAAGGACAAGTAATATCACAATATGCATTAATCAATAAGTTTTGGGACACTGCACACAGAATGACAACTATGCTCTCTTAAAGGTGCCTAAAGGTAGAAGGTGGAGACTCAATAATAGTGGAAGAAAGACCCTGTGTAAAGGGAAGCAGGGATTTCAAGTTTCAAAAAGATCTTCCAAAAATTATGGTACTTGTTAGCTTTCATCCCTCATTGCCCCTATCATAAGCATCTTGAAGTGATTAAGATTAAAGTGAACAAACTATGGAGTATATGCTTGACAAAGTATAAGTTGGCAATCTCATGTCCCTTGAATACGAGGGCCACATCTCATGCTACTCAACTTCAGTCACCTGTAAGTTCTTGTCATTGTAAGTACATGCGTGTCATAGAGAACCGCCAACGGGTACCCCTTGCACATGGTACAGGAGCTATCCCATAACCAAAATGACAAGGCAAGCAGACAATGAGCATCTCAACGATCTTTTTATTTACTATATGCATAGATTTTTACTAAGAATGCTTCATAGATAGCTCACTATGGTGATGCTGCAAGTTTCCACCATGATTAGGCATGGCTTAGGCTAGCGGCTCAGGCGTTTCTCTAACACAAAATACTTACTCCATGGACTTACAAGTTCCCTCTTTATTTTACACCGGTGATATCCATAGACAAAAGAGCATGATATCAAATGAGTACAAAGTACAAGTGCAATGTTGAAAACGTTCCCCATGACAACATGGTTCTGCTAATTCCAACGTATAAGTGCAAGCATATACAACATAGACGACACAATGGTTCAAGTTTATTAGGGGCAAAGAATATAAAGTGTGCCATCAAGTTTGTGAGGGCTTTAATCACTAATTTTTCACATAACAAAATGAAGGGAATATGCCCTGAGAGGCAATAATATAGTGTTTATTATGTGTATTCCAAGTATATGATAGATGTTTATTTTGCATGCTATAATTGTATTAATAAGGAAACGTTAATACATGTGTGTTTAATAAACAAACAGAAAGTTCCTAGTTATGCCTCTCTCATAAACTAGTTCGTTGATTAACAAGATGATCACAGTTTCCTGATCATAGACATTGGATGTTGTTAATAACGAGATCACAACATTAGTGTAATGGTGTGATGAAAATTCATCCGAAGTATAGCATTACGATCAAAGTCATTGAGTTTATATTGCTATAAACAACTTACGAATTGATCCTAATCCTTAGACCATGAGATCATGCCAATCACTAACACCGGAAGAGTTTCTTGTTGACATCAAACGTCACACCGTAACTGGGTGATTATATAGATGGCTTCAAAGCTACTAAAGTGTTATGTTGAGAATCATGGATCAAGAGTGGAATTTGTTCATCCCGATGACGGATAGATATACTCTAGGCCCTCTCGGTGATATCACATTGGTTAGCTTGCAAGCAAGTGATTTGATCACTAGAATGTTATATCACGGGAACGAGAAAAGAGTGCATGTCAGTAACGAAATCAAACTAGGTATGGAGATACCGATGATCAAATCTCGGACATGTAATATATCGTGAAACAAAGGGATTAAGATACAAGCGTAAAAGGTTCCGACGATCACAGGAAAGTCATCGTTGAATGTGTGGGAGTCAGTATGGATCTCCAGGTCCCGCTACTGATTATTGATCGGAGAAGTGTCTCGATCATGTCCGCATTATTCCCGAACCGTAGGGTGACACACTTAAGGGACACTGACATCCAGTTGGAGCAAATGTTTCATGCCGAAAGAATAAACAAGCACAGGAATTTATTTCACTAGATACCGAAACAGATTTTTGGGTGAAATTGCATAAAGTGGTTATGCATGTGAAATAGAATTCTAGCAAGGGGTTATATGTGAATGTTTGTCATTAAAGTAATTGACAAAATTCTGAATAAATAAAAGAGTTTTATTTAATGAGAGTTTGCATTAAATTTGGTGGAAAATTAATAGCAAGTTTGAGTGGGATTTTGAGTGGAGGGATTTGAATGGATTTTTGTGAGTGGAGTGTCCACCCACATGAATGAAGGAGGGGAGGGGGCAGCCCCCATGGCCGGCGGCCACCCCCTTGGGTGCCCCCCTCCTCCTATAAAAGGCACCCTCTCCTTACTTCTCACTCACACCTCCTCGTGAAGGATCTCTCTCCCCCTCTAGAATTTATCCCCTATGGTCTCGGACTAGCGAGATACATGTTCCCGGTGGCTATTCGGCAAGAAAGGGTTGTGCTTCCGCTGCATCGCTGGAGCGAGGAGGTGGAGGTTGCTCGGTGTCTTGTACATGTGTGCGAGCACGGATGCGCTGCTGCTTTGCGGCGCTAGGACATCCTCTCGATCTTGAGATCGGCAAGAGATCGTATACATCAACCACGAGTTGAACTCGTTAAGCTTTGTCGGTCTTCAAGGGTATGTTCTCTACGGATATACATCTGCACGTTGTTTGTATCTAGTAGATAGATCTTGGTACATAGTTCCCATCGTAGGAAATTTTTTGTTTTCTATGCTGAACCCTACAGTGGTATCAGAGACGGATCTATGCATAGATGCTTTACACGGGTAGTACACATATGATTATGTGGGCGATGATGATCATGTTGTTGCTCCTTAGTTGTAATTTTGGATATTGGTGGCATAGTGGGATGAAGCGGCCCGGACAAACTTTACATGTCCTCGCACATGAGACCTGTTCCACGCTTGACATGCAACTAGTTTGCATAAGTGGCTAGCGGGTGTCTGTCTTTCCTAATATAGTCAATATCTATTTTGAAACGAGTTGTCAACAATTTGGTTATCCTCGTTGTGGTTAATGTTCA
The DNA here is from genome assembly GCA_023614405.1 of Avena insularis. Lineage (NCBI taxonomy): Eukaryota > Viridiplantae > Streptophyta > Magnoliopsida > Poales > Poaceae > Avena > Avena insularis. The sequence goes on from CM042685.1 coordinate 278,728,039, forward strand.
TAGGTAAGAACGGTTCTATCTTCGAAAGCCCTAAGCCACGTAAAATTTGCAATGGATAAATTAGAGGCGTCTAGTTTAGATTGTTGTTGGGCTAGTGTTATGATATGGTGATGTTGTAAGTAGAAGTATGAGATGATACTCTTATAACACACATAGCGTGTAAACTCCATAGACCTTGGACTTACACATAAAGGTATGATAGTGATCATACCACGATGCACATGATAGAGATCATATGCGGAAACCATATCCTAATAAACATGTGATGTTTGATAGCATCTTATATTGCTTGTTTAGCGCTTTGTTAGCATAATAATATGATCCCTCATTTAAATATCAAGATAAGAATGTGTTCTTCCTTTAGTATGCACCGATTATGTTTTCGTCGCTCCAAGACATCACGTGATGATCGGGTGTTCTTGGATCCACGGCCATATATCGGGTGTAAAACAGTTACACACGCGAATACTAAGGTTCTAACTTGGCGAGCCTAGCATGTACAGACATGTCCTAGGAACACGGACCGAAAGGTTAAGCATGAGTCATATAGTAGATATGATTCCCATTTGATGCTCGCCTTTGAAGCTACACCGACTCACGTGATGATCGGACTTGGTGTAGTGGATTTGGTTCATGTAATCACCAAAAATGCACGAGGGATGGCACCACCTGCTTTTAATTTCAATGTGTTCATGGAGAAAGAGAAACTTGCAACGAACGATAGCAACTTTACCGAATGGGCCATGAATTTGAGGATTCTCCTCACTGCTGCACAACATCAATATGTGCTAGAAGCGCCACTAGGCCCCCCACCTTTTGAGGATGCCCCTGGCGAGGAGAAGAATGTCTATCAGACTCGTCAGGAGGACCACAACTTAGTTCATTGCGGCATATTGTATGGGCTACAGCCGGAACTTCGAAAGCGTTTCGAAAACGACAATGCATTTGATACAATGGGTGAGTTGAAAATGATTTTTGATACACATGCTGCTGTAGAGAGCTAAAATGCTTTAGAAAAGTTCTTTAGTTGCATGATGGAAGAGCACAGCTCCGTTAGTGAGCATGTACTCAAGATGTTGAGTTACGCCGATAAGCTTATGTCCTTGGGAATAACCATTGTTAAAAAAATAGGCCGAATCAGCGATTAATAGGCCGATTAATCGCTACTAGGGACCTGACCATGTCGATTACCATTAATCATTTGTGTTAATCGTTTAGCCCGATTAATAGCTCTGACACTCCGATTACTAGGTATGTTCCCGATTAACTACTACACTTGGTCAAAAAGTTGCAAAATTATTAACACATATCGCCCATCCATCCGCTAGCCCGCTCCAATGAAGTAGGTTTTTCGAAGCTCCCGCTCGCTCCCTGCCTCCAGGAGCTCGATTTCTACCATCACCAGCCAGCTCCGTGTCGTTGTTGACCAGTTTCTCGTAGTTGCCGATAAGACCTCAGATACAAAAGCTCGAGCGTCTTGAGAATCTCATTCGGGAGCTCGAGGCTGCCTTTAATAGGGTAGGTGGTTGAGGTGCAAGAGGAGTCATATGTCTTTTAGGTGCTATTTTTTGTAGGTTGCACCGATTAATAGCCGACCGATTAAAACGGTTAATCGTCTGAATTCCGATTAGTCGCTACTCCTAAGACAACCGAGCAGTTAACGATTAACGATTTCCTTATCATTGGGAATAATGATTCCCATTGACTTAGGCATCCATCGTGTTCTGCAGTCTCTGCCACCTAGCTATAAGAGCTTCAAGATGAACTATAATATGCAAGGCATGAAGAAGTCTCTCCCCGAGCTTCTGTCAATGCTTAAAACTGCAGAAGTGGAGATCAAAAAGGAACATCAAGTGTTGATGATCAATAGGAACACTGGTTTCAAGAAAGACAAGAAGGGAAAACGGAAGGGAAGTAAGGGCGGCAAGCCGGTTGTCGTGCCTGAAAAGAAACCCATAGTTGGACCTAAGTCTGATACCGAGTGCTACTATTGTAAGGGGACTTGCCACTGGAAGCGCAACTGCCCCAAGTATTTGGCAGACAAGAAGGCCGGCAAGGCAAAAAAAAGGTATATATGATATACATGTTACTTGACTAGTGCTCTAAGTAGCACCTAGGTATTTAATACCGGTTCAGTTGCTAATATTTGTAACTCGAATTAGGGGCTGTGGAACAAGCGACCGCTAGCAAGGGTGAGGTCAAGATGCGTGTCGGCAATGGATCAAGCGTTGATGTGATCGCCGTCGGAACGCTACCTCTCCATTTGCCGTCGGGATTAGTAATAAACTTGAAGAATTGTTATTTGGTGCCATCACTAAGCATGAACATTGTATCTAGATCGTGTTTGATGTGAAGTGGTTATTTATTTAAATCTGAGAACAATGGTTGTTCTATTTATATAAATGAAATCTTTTATGGTCATGCACCGATGATGAATGGTTTATTTCTTTTAGATCTCGATAATAATGTTACACATATTCATAATGTTGATGCTAAAAGGATTAAACTAAATGATGATATATCCGCATATATGTGGCACTGCCGTCTAGGTCATATTGGCGTTAAACGCATGAAGAAGCTCCATTTGGATGGACTTTTGGAATCACTTGATTTTGAATCATTTGATACATGCGAGCCATGCCTTATGGGCAAGATGACTAGAACACCGTTTTCCGGTTCAATGGAACGGGCGACAGATTTATTGGAAATCATATATTCTGATGTATGTGGTCCAATGAGTGTGTCGGCGCGAGGTGGATATCGTTATTTTGTTACTTTCACGGATGATTTGAGTAGATACGGTTATATCTACTTAATGAAACACAAGTCTGAAATATTTGAAAAGTTCAAAGAATTCCAGAATGAAGTAGAAAATCATCATAATAGAAAGATCAAATTTCTACGGTCCGACCGTGGAGGTGAGTATCTAAGTTACGAGTTTAGCACTCACATGAAAGAGTGTGGAATTGTTTCAGAACTCACACCTGCCGGAACACCAGAGCGAAATGGTGTGTCGGAACGTCGTAATCGTACTTTATTGGATATGGTTCGATCTATGATGTCTCTGACGGACTTGCCGTTGTCATTTTGGGGTTATGCACTAGAAACTGCTGCATTCACTTTAAATCAGGCACCATCTAAATCAGTTGAAACGACACCATATGAATTATGGTTTGGAAACAAACCTAAGCTGTCATTTCTTAAAGTTTGGGGATGCGATGTTTATGTGAAGAAACTTCAACCGGATAAACTCGAACCCAAAGCGGAAAAATGCGTCTTCATAGGATACCCTAAGGAAACAATTGGGTATTCCTTATACCACAGATCCGAGGGCAAGGTTTTTGTTGCTAAGAATGGATCCTTTCTAGAGAAAGAGTTTCTCATGAAAGGCGTGAGTAGTAGGAAAGTAGAACTCGAAAAGGTTATTGAACCTTCTCTTCAAAGTATGGCGAGTAGCGCAGCGCCGAAATTCGTTCCGGAGTTGGCTTCACCAGTTGAAGAAGGAACTAATGATAATGATCATGAAACTCCGAAAGAGAGTACTACTGAACCTCGCAGGTCTAGCAGGACGCGTGCAGCTCCCGAGCTGTACGGAAATCCTGTCATGAATTTCATGGGTGATGAAAATTGTAACATCCCTAAAATCATGATTCAAACTTATGCATATCATCCATGCATCCATGCATCCATGATCATATGAATTTCATTTCAAACAAATCATTTCAAAACAGAAGCATTTATGCTTATTATTTCATGTAAGTTTGCTCTAGCCTTAATGCTATCTTCCAAGGAGAAGAATACTTGTTTAGATTCAGTAAAGTTTGTTAATTCAAACTTAGGCACCACCAAAAGTTTGAACAAATTTCAAAACAAAATGAGTGAATAAACCAATATTATGCCTATTTGAATATATATCATAAAGGCTAGGTTTATTTTATTTTCTTATGAACAAAGTGTTTTTGTTTAAACAGTAGTGTTTGACACACTTTTGAGTGCAAGGTTTACACTATAAAAACCTAGAGAAGTTTTGAATTCAAACTCATTTGATTTGGATTTGAAAATCATTCCAGAAAATCAAAACAAAAAAAGAAAAGGAGAAAAGAAATAGAAAAGGGCCAGCGCTACCTATCTGGCCCAACTGCTAATCCAGCCCACTAAGCCCACCCGGGGTCTCCTCTCTCGCCACACCCAGACACACCCCAGTGTCACCGATCACGCATTACCCCTCGCCGCTTTCGACGACCATCGCCGCTTTCGTCATTAATCACGCGCGAATGACGCCGTCAATCATTCTACCTCGTTATCACTGGGCTTAATTGCCATTGATACGCCGAGCGATCCTCACCCCCGCTCTGGCTATAAGATCCCCTCTGCACCGCGGCCATTTCCCCTCACCTAGCGCCACCTCTACGCCCCAGTGCCGCGAATTGCCTCGCACCGCCAGACAGAACAACTCCGAAGCGATTCCGGTAAGCTCCGACCGCCTCTGGTTCAAACAGCGTGACCACCATGTCCTTGTGCATCTGCTAACACCTGGTTTGCTCGCTGACCCAGACGCCGCTCTTCGTTCACGCCAAGAACCACTGAGCGCGCCGACCGACGAGCAATAGCGGTAAGAATCGAGCGCCCCTTGCCTCCCCTTTGGTACCATCTTGTTCGCCAGACCCCTACGCATCTCCTAAACCCTCTACCTTGTGCTAGGACGACGCAGAGCCTCAGCAACGACCTCGACAGCAAGCAACAGACGCCGCCCGCAACTCCGACGAGCTCCAGCGACCGTGTCCGCGGCGCCTGCCGTTGCCGCCAGGTTGAGCATCGACGTCGTCGCTGCGGTAAGCGTCTCGACGACCCTAGCCATCTCAGAGCGCCGGCCAGAGGCGTAACTCGCCGCGCCAAGAGCCACCGCCAGGCCGCCTTTTTGGTCGTTTGATCCAGAGCCGTTGGATCTGGATCCAGCGCGCGAGATTAGATCACTTAACGAAGTGGTATAGTTAGATCTGGGCCGTGCAGATTATGTTGATCTAATGGCTCACAGACGCGATCCTGAGCGAAACGGTACGGGCCAATTAGATTAAGACGCGTGGCAGTCATTTGGATTTAAAATCAGGGTTTGAATCTATTAGATGTTTAAATTTGTTTTGGCTATAACTTTTGATCCCCACGTTAGAATTTGACAAATTTTATATCGTTGGAATCAGGAGAGCAAGCCCTTTCTAAATATGCAATGTGTTTAATGTTTTGCTTCTGTTAAAATGGTTTTATTTGCAGAAACTTGTGTAGGGCTAATTTGAGTATATGAATTGTTTAAGAAATGTTTTAGGCTTTAAATAAATGTTGTTTGGCAAGTTTTTAACTTGTTTATGATCCAGTACTGTACACTTGCTTTGTTGAGTTTTAAAATCATCACTTATCATATTGCATGCATGCATATATTTTTGTTTGTATATGTTTTGTGTGTGATTGTGGCTATGATTCTTTGTGTAGATTTTGGTGCTAGTGATTGTGATTGTTAGGAGTGTAGCTACTCTCCAAACTACCAAGGCAAGTGGTACTTCATGAATATTTTTATTCCTATGTTTTCTACTAAGCATTAGAAACTTGCATGCTATATTTTGCTTATATGCCATGTTGGGAAATCCTAGTAGTTGTAGAATTGCTAGGAAATTTCTAAGTTAAGATGCTTATCCATGCCATGCTTAGCCTAGCTAGTAGCAACCAAGGGTTGGTGAAATATACATGCTATGATGAAAATATTTCTAAGTCTTTGGACTTGAGTTTTGCCTAATAAAACAACTAAGTAAATGAAACACCTGGGTGGAATGGAAGGAATGGTTTGTGTTGAGTGGTTACACAAGGCCAGGGGACTGGTGAACCTTGTGTATCTCACTTGTGGAAAGCCACCCAGGAACAAAGAGATTTTGGAGGCCAAGTGTTGAGAAGCTTCTAGTGCAGCCACTTGGCAATATGGGCTCTGCCTGGATCATATAGGTTGCTAGAACTTGGCCATTTGGACAGTTGATGGTAGTGGGAATGATAGGTTGGAGCGCGTCCATTTGGTCTAAGGGAAGGCTTCTGAAAGGTCCTGTCTTGGTGAAAATCAAGTCTGGTGGGGAAAGTGCACAACCTCTGCAGATGGAAAAATCTAAGTACTTAGCCATGTCCCTGGAAAAGGACAACTTGGGCATCAAGACATGGAAGCTATCAAGAATCTCCTCATACCAATTTCTAAGTAAAAATTTGTGGGTGAACAAGGGTGAAGGACCTCAATGTCTATTGGTGGTTCCTTGGGAAATGTTTGACAAAGAAAAACTTAGTGAATTCAACTAATAGGCAAAACCTATTTTGAGCAAAGCAAGCCAAGCTACACTTAGCCAAATTGCATATAGTATCTAGTCCACCTAAATTATACTAAGGTATCACTTGCCAATACTATTCCAATGTATTGACCCACTGTGGCTGTAACTTGTGATGTTGCAGGTTACTCTGATGAGGATTAGGAGTCATGAGTCTACACTCAACATGTTTGCCTGTGGCACATGAAGATGAAGACTTTTATTTATTTACTTATTCAAACTCTTGTACTAGGCCTGTGGCCTTGGAGTTGTAAAGACTATGTTTGTCTCTGGAATGCCTGTAATAATGACCTTTGTTTCTGTGTACTTCATCTTAAACTGTGGAGGCTAGCAATGATCCAGGGACTAGCATTGCAATCACAGGGATCCTTTTTCCTTTATAAAGGAGGGATCTTACAAAAATGATGACCCTGCGACGTATGAAGAAGCAATGATGAGCCCGGATTCCAACAAATGGTTAGAATCCATGAAATCCGAGATGGAATCCATGTATGAAAATCAAGTTTGGAACTTGGTGGAATTACCTCACGACCGAAAGGCTGTGGAGAACAAATGGATTTTCAAAAGGAAAACTGATGCTGATGGTAATGTAACCGTCTATAAAGCTCGACTTGTCGCAAAGGGGTTTCGACAAATTCAAGGAGTTGACTACGATGAGACATTCTCTCCCGTAGCGATGCTAAAGTCAGTTAGGATTATGTTAGCAATTGTTGCATATTTTGATTATGAGATATGGCAGATTGATGTCAAAACCATGTTTCTCAATAGTAATATTGAAGAAGAATTGTTTATGATACAACCAAAGGGTTTTGTCGATCCTAAGAATGCTAACAAGGTGTGCAAGCTTCAGCGATCCATCTATGGATTGAAGCAAGCATCACGAAGTTGGAATCTCCGCTTTAATGAGGTGATCAAAGAGTTTGGATTTGTCCAAACTTATGGAGAAGCTTGTATTTACAAGAACGTGAGTGGGAGCAATGTGGCATTTCTGATACTATATGTGGATGACATATTATTGATCGGAAATGATATAGATCTTTTAAACAATGTTAAAAGTTATCTAAACATCAAATTTTCAATGAAGGACCTAGGTGAAGCGTCATACATATTAGGCATAAAGATCTATAGAGATACATCTAGGCGCCTAATAGGGTGTCACATCCCAAAATTTTCCAAATTTTGAAATGTGAAAAATAAATAAACAAAATAAATAATTGTTGAAATTTAGTGTGAAAAGAAACTTTTGGATTCCAAATGGAAACATCAAAACCCATCTTGAACAAACTTTGAATAAAGTTTGAATCCAACTAAAATCAAATCAAGTGAAATGCATTCTTCATAAATGCATCTTGAAATTTAAACACTTGGAAAATAAACTAAAATTCTAAAACCCTAAAGGAAGAAAATCATTTCCAAGATTACTCTAAGCCTATGGATTTGATCCACATAAAAATTGGTCAAACAAACATTTTAAAATAATCAAGAATGATAAATGAAAATATTATAGAACCATAGAAATTGATTTCATTCAATTTGGAACCATAGATAGAAACTTATGGATTTTATAAGATAAGGAAGGAAATAAATAAATAAGAAATATTCAAAAGCCAAATTAAATCATGGCCAAATCCATAAAAAAATGGAATAAAGATAACCCAAATAAAATAAAGGGACAAGGAATATTCAAATAACATAATATGGCCTTAACCAAATTCTATTCCATTTGATTAAAGACAAATCCCTAATAAGAATGATTAATTAAATCATGGGAAAATAATAATTGAAATTGCCAAGTGAAACAAAATTTATTTAATTAACTTAAATTAAATAAAAGAATCATTTAAAATTATATGGAATTAAAATCATATTTTATTTCATTGGAATAATGACAATTGCCCAAATCAAATGATTAATAATCATATTAAAATAATTTAAATAATTCAAAGTGAATTATTTAACACCCTATTAAATAAATAAAACCTACTGAAAAAGGTTTGATGAAATTTTGATTTCAAATAAGGGTTTGAGAATTTAATTAAATCTTATTTAATAAAGGAAAGTGCCCTTTTTAAATAAAATATAAGCCATAAATAAATAATATAATTATTCCTAAAAAAGTCTTTAAATACATGTTTAAATCATATTAAAAATTTACTGAAAAGTTTAGAGGGTTTTGAATTCAAATGGTTGTTTGAAATGTTTAAACAAATTCAAAACATAAAAAGAAAATAGAAAAAAAATGAATCAGAACAAAAAATATGGAGAGGACCCAACCCAGCTAACCTAGCCCAGTCCAGGCCCAGCAAGCCCATTTCTTTCCCCTGCTAGCGCTTCCACGTAAACCACACGCCAAGACCCGCCGATCACCTGGACCCCACCTCTTTTCTCTCTCTTACACTAACACCGTTGCCCCACCCGCCAGTCATGTCTTCACCCCTCCTGCTGACCTCGCCGGTCGTTTCTGCCGTTTAAAACTTGATTCAATTCGCATCAATGTCGCAACGATTACTCCCTGCGACCATGCTCGTTAAAGCGCCTGCCTCTCCTCTCTCTTTCCCCTTGCTCACCCCACCCTCTCCGCCACCAGGCCGCTCCGATTCCACCCGAGACCACTGTTGTCTCCGACGAGCTTCGCAAGCGATTCCAGCCACTCCTCGCCGCCCCTTGCCTCCCCATCCCCACGAGCTTGCTCGCCATCACCGTGTAAATGCCCGGCACCCTCAAATGCTCCGCGCTTCGCCCATAGGCCAAGCTCAGCGACCATGTGAAAAAGGCGCATTGTTTATCCAACTTCGGCGACCTCTACTGGTAACATCCGATCGCGCCTCCCCTTCTCATTGATGCTCCTGTACTCGCCATGCCATTGCGCATCTAACCATACTCTCCTCATGTCTTTGCATGCCCCGTAGCGTCGCCTCCGACAACGTCTGACTGCACCCGAGCCAGTGGACAACTCCGACGAGCAATTGTCGTTGACCTCGTACGCCACCTGCCTTCCCGCAAGCAAGTTGAGCATCAGCAACGTTCTACGAACCCGGTGAGAATCCCCCTTCTATCCCTTGCTTCCTGATAACACCAGACCACCGCAGGCCGAGCACGTCGCCGCTCGCTGTCGCCCAGCGCCGCCAGATCTTGGTTGTCTCGCTGTGAGCCGTTAGATTTTGATCCAGCGTATGCGATAGAATCACTTAAAGCGAAGCGGTATGCTAGATCTGAGCCGCACATATCCCTTTTAATCCTGTGGTCCATGTTGCTTGATCCGAACAAAATGGTACGAGCCAATGAAAATATTCCACGTGGCCAGACTCTAGTTTTAAAAACAGAATTTGTTCTATTAAATGTTCAAATTTGTAAATTGCATAACTTTCGATCCACATGTCCAAATTTTGCAAATTTTATATCAATGGAATCATCAAAACAAATACTTTTCAACCATGTACTTTTTTTAGTAATTGCTTCTGTTAAATTAGTTTTTTTTGTAGAAACTTGCGTAGGCATATTTTGAACATAAAATTTATTTTAGAAATATTTTTAAGGTAAAATCTTGGGTATATGGTTTGTTTTGAACCTACTGACCTTATAAACCAACTTTTGGATTGAAAAACATATTTGGTGAAGCCAAAGAATAAATTTTTGAATTAGAATATTTCTAGTCAAATAAAAATATTGTTTATGTGTTAAAAATGCTTTTTGAGTAAAACCTTTGGAAAATAATTAGATTTAAAATCTCTGACCCTAAACACCAAGTTTTGTGATTTAAAAATATATTTGGTGAACCCTAGAAAAATTATTACTTTTTTTAAAGGCATTTCTAACAAATAAAACATTGCTTTGGTATAAAAATGGTTTATAGGTAAAATCTTTTGAAAATGGTTTTTAAATATTAAACACTTGACCTTAAAACACTAACACTTGTGTTTAAAAATATATTTGACAAACACAAGAAAATATTACTTTGATTTGAACCATTTATAGCAAAACAAAAATGACTTAAAGTGGCCATTTTCACTAACTTGATATCAAATGGTTTTACCACATTTATAAATGACCAATAGATGTTTTAAAATGTTTATAACCTATTTGAAACCACTTTTACAAATAAAACAATCTTTGGCATGCTTGCATGCATTGCTTTGTTTTTATTATTCTATGTGATGATTGCTTGAAATGGTAGATTGAATATTTGCTTGCTTGATTGAATTGTAGTGGAATTTGAAGAATGTGACTATTGCAAGATCAAGGAGTGAACTTATATTATATACCAAAAAGGCAAGTGATGCTTCATACTTTTGTCCCATTATTTTCACTATGCATTAGTGTTATTTCTAAGTAGGACTTGCATGGAATTTTTGCTAAGTATAAACTATGCCATGGGAAATCCTAGTAGATGAAACCTTAGTAGAATTTTCCTAAGTTAAGATTCCTACTACTATCATGCTTAGCTTAGATAGTAGACAAGGTGGATTATATTCATGCTATGGAATATTTCTAAGTCAAGGACTTGTGTTTTGTTTAATAAAACAACTAAGTGAATGAATCACCTAGGTGGAATGGTATTGCTTGGAAGGATTTTTGTTGAGTGGTTACACAAGGCCCATTTCTATGGTTTACCTTGTGTATCTCACTTGTGGAATGCCACCCAAGAACAAAGAGATTTGAGATGCCAAATGTTGAGAAGCTTCAAGTGCAGCCACTTGGCATTATGGGCTCTGCCTGGATCATATAGGTTTCAATAACTTAGCCAAATGGACAGTTGGTGGTAGGGGATGATAGGTTGGAGCGCGTCCATTCTGGTCTAAGGGAAGGCTTTTGAAAGATCTTGTCTCGATGCATGTCGAGTCTTGTGGGGAAAGTGCACCACCTCTGCAGAGTGTAAAATCTAAGTACTTAGCCGTGTCCCCGGCAATTGACAATTTGAGAATCAAGACATGGAAGCTATCAAGAATCTCCTCATCCCAATTTCTAAGCTAAAAACTTGTGGTTGAACAAGGGTTAAAGGATCACCAATTTCTATTGGGAGATGCCTTGGGTGATTTTGACAAACAAAAACTTAGTGTTTTCAAAGGGTAAGGAAAATCTATTTTGAGCAAAGCAAGCCTAAGTTCCACTTAGCCAAATGCATATAGATGATAGTTACCACTATACTACCATAGTATCACTTGCCAATACAATTCAAATGTATTGATCCTTGTGGCTGTAACTTATTATGTTGCAGGTTTGTTTGATGTTAGTGAAGTGTGTTGATTAGGATTACAAGTCTACAACCAACATGATTGCTTGTGGCACTTTGAAGATGAAGGACTCCATGCTATATAGTTATTTCTGCTGCATTGTAATAAGATAGCCAAATGAGCTATGTAATATGTAATGAATTATTTTATTCCTGGTTATAAAGTTGTACTATGACCTTTGTTTCTTGATATTACATCTTAACTGTGGATGCTAGCTATTGATCCAGGGACTAGCATTGTAAACACAGGGATCTCTACCTTATTAAAGGTTGGGACCTCTACATAGGGCTATCGCAAAGTACATATCTTGATAAGATTTTAAAGAAGTTTAAAATAGAAGATAGTAAGAAGGGGTTCTTACCTATGACACAAGGCACGACATTGAGTAAGACTCATAGTCCGGCTACGGCGGAAGAAAGAGATAAAATGGACAAAGCCCCCTATGCTTCATCCATAGGCTCTATAATGTACGACATGCTATGTACAAGACCGGATGTGGCACAGGCTATTAGTTTGACTAGTAGGTACCAATCGGATCCAGGTTTGGAACACTGGAAAGCGGTCAAAAATATCCTTAAGTACTTGCGAAGAACTAAGGATATGTTTCTTGTATACAGAGGTGAAGAAGAGCTCGTCGCTAAGTGTTATGTCGACGCTAGCTTTGACACCGATCCGGATGACTCTAAGTCTCAATACAGATACGTATTTCTTATGAATGGCAGAGCGGTTAGTTGGAGGAGCTCCAAACAACCTGTGGTGGTGGGATCAACAACGGAGGCCGAATATGTTGCTGCTTCGGAAGCGGCTCAGGAAGAAGTTTGGATGAAGGAGTTCATATCCGAACTAGGTGTGGTTGCAAACGCGCTGGACCCAATGGTGATCTATTGTGACAACAATGGTGCCATTGCCAATGCCAAAGACCCAAGGTCTCACAGGTATTCCAAGCATATTAAGCGCCGGTTTCACTCTATCCGCGAGCATGTCAAGGATGGAGATATAAAGCTTTGTAAAGTACATACAGATCTCAATGTAGCAGATCCGTTGACTAAAACTCTCCCTAGAGCAAAACATGATCTACACCAGAACTCCATGGGTGTTAGATACATCACTATGTAACTAGATTATTGTCCCTAGTGCAAGTGGGAGACTGAAGGGAATATGCCCTGAGAGGCAATAATAAAGTGTTTATTATGTGTATTCCAAGTATATGATAGATGTTTATTTTGCATGCTATAATTGTATTAATATGAAAACATTAATACATGTGTGTTTAATAAACAAACAGAAAGTTCCTAGTTATGCCTCTCTCATAAACTAGTTCGTTGATTAACAAGATGATCACAGTTTCCTGATCATAGACATTGGATGTTGTTAATAACGAGATCACAACATTAGTGTAATGGTGTGATGAACATTCATCCGAAGTATAGCATTACGATCAAATTCATTGAGTTTATATTGCTATAAACAACTTACGAAGTGATCCTAATCCTTAGACCATGAGATCATGCCAATCACTAACACCGGAAGAGTTTCTTGTTGACATCAAACGTCACACCGTAACTAGGTGATTCTAAAGATGGCTTCAAAGCTACTAAAGTGTTATGTTGAGAATCATGGATCAAGAGTGGAATTTGTTCATCCCGATGACGGATAGATATACTCTGGGCCCTCTCGGTGATATCACATTGGTTAGCTTGCAAGCAAGTGATTTGATCACTAGAATGTTATATCACGGAAACGAGAAATGAGTGCATGTTAGTAACGAGATCAAACTAGGTATGGAGATACCGATGATCGAATCTCGGACATGTAATATATCGTGAAACAAAGGGATTAAGATACAAGCGTAAAAGGTTCCGACGATCACAGGAAAGTCATCGTTGAATGTGTGGGAGTCAGTATGGATCTCCAAGTCCCGCTACTGATTATTGATCGGAGAAGGGTCTCGATCATGTCCGCATTATTCGCGAACCGTAGGGTGACACACTTAAGGGACATTAACATCCAGTTGGAGCAAATGTTTCATGCCGAAAGAATAAACAAGCGTAGGAATTTATTTCACTAGATACCGAAACAGGTTTTCGGGTGAAATTGCATAAAGTGGTTATGCATGTGAAATAGAATTCTAGCAAGGGGTTATATGTGAATGTTTGTCATTAAAGTAATTGACAAAATTCTGAATAAATAAAAGAGTTTTATTTAATGAGAGTTTGCATTAAATTTGGTGGAAATTTAATAGCAAATTTGAGTGAGATTTTGAGTGGAGGGATTTGAATGGATTTTTGTGAGTGGATGTCCACCCACATGAATGAAGGAGGGGAGGGGGCAGCCCCCATGGCCGGCGGCCACACCCTTGGGTGCCCTCCCTCCTATAAAAGGCACCCTCTCCTCACTTCTCACTCACACCTCCTCGTGAAGGATCTCTCTCCCCCTCTAGAATTTATCCCCCATGGTATCGGACTAGCGTGATACATGTTCCCGGTTGCTATTCGGCAAGAAAGGGTTGTGCTTCCGCTGCATCGCTGGAGCGAGGAGGCGGAGGTTGCTCGATGTCTTGTACGTGTGTGCGAGCATGGATGCGCTGCTGCTTTGCGGCGCTAGGACTTCCTCTCGATCTTGAGATCGGAAAGAGATCGTCTACATCAACCACGAGTTGAACTCGTTAAGCTTTGTCGGTCTTCAAGGGTATGTTCTCTATGGATATACATCCGTCCGTTGTTTGTATCTAGTAGATAGATCTTGGTACATAGTTCCCATCGTAGGAATTTTTTGTTTTCTATGCTGCAAACCCTACACAAAATGCTTTTAATTGGATGATAGATGAAAACAAGAATATACTTGGAATCGTGTAACACACCATGCATAGGAGTTTATAGTGGACACTTTGGAATAACTTGTCTTCTTGGGAGTTGGAAGCATGAGTAGAGCTTACTCATACAAGTGGAGGCTAGCAAAAGACTGGGAGCAACCAACTAAGAGAGCAATAATGGTCATAATCATGCAGAGCAACAAAACATTACTAATCAAAGCATAAAGTGGTACCACAAGTCGAGGACTAAATGATCATAGAGGCTATGGTGACTTGTTCATAGTCATAACATGGTGTGAGCATGTGCTAAGTCGACCCAAACAAAGCATCAAAGGAGAATACAAAATACTATGCTTTTGTATGCTAAAACAACGCATGATTTCTTCAAGGCACATTAAGCAATCCTAATTGTTTGGAACAAGTCATGTTACAGCAATAATCACTAAGCATAAGGTGAAAACAAAATACTATGCTTTTGTATGCTAAAACATGATAAAGTCTAAGCCACAGTCAGAACAAGCTCCCTTTTGTACCACTAAAGCATGTGTAAGATCCCTCCTTTGTAAAGGAAAGGATCCCTGTGATTGCAATGCTAGTCCCTAGATCAATGCTAGCATCTACAGTTTAAGATGAAGTACACAGAAACAAAGGTCATTATTACAAGTCTTTCCAGAGACAAACATAGTCTTTACAACTTCATGGCCATAGGCCTAGTACAAGAGTTTAAATATGTAATAAGATAAATCAGTATTCATCTTCATGTGCCACAGGCAAACATGTTGAGTGTAGACTCATGACTCCTAATCATCATCAGAATATCCCGCAACATCACAAGTTACAACCACAGTGGGTCAATACATGGGAATAGTATTGGCAAGTGATACCTTAGTAGAATATTGGTGGACTAAATATTATATGCACTTTGGCTAAGTGTAGCTTAGGCTTGCTTTGCTCAAAATAGGTTTTGCCTATTAGTTGAAAACACTAAGTTTTTCTTTATCAAAATCTTTCCCAAGGAACCACCAATAGACATTGGGGTCCTTCACCCTTGTTCAACCACAAGTTTTTACTTAGAAATTGGGATGAGGAGATTCTTGATAGCTTCCATGTCTTGATGCTCAAGTTGTCTAATACCAGGGACATGGCTAAGTACTTAGATTCTTCCTTCTGCAGAGGTTGTGCACTTTCCCCACAAGACTTGATTTTCACCAAGACAGGACCTTTCAGAAACCTTCCCTTAGACCAAATGGACGCGTTCCAACCTATCATCCCACTACCACCAACCGTCCAAATGGCTAAGTTATTGCAACCTATGTGATCCAGGCAGAGCCCATATTGCCAAGTGGCTGCACAAGAAGCTTCTTAACATGTGGCATCTCAAATCCCACTAGGTGGCTGCTGGTCCTTCCAACAAATGTGCTGCAAATCTGACTTTCTCTTCATCAGTACAGCCAACTGTTACCAAGTCCTTGTTCACAGAGCGTAGCTAATCATTGGCCACCATAGGATCAGTAGTTCCTGAGAACTTTGCTGGCCTCAGTCTCAAGAACCTGGTAAGCATGTCAAAACCCGGTGGGTTGTTATGATTGTTGTTGTTGTTATTGTTGTTGTTGTTGTTCTGATTCTGGATGAACGTAGTCATCATTTGCATCAGCTGAGTCTGAGCTATCATCATTTGCTGCATCTCAGGAATGATGTTGTTGTTGTTGTTGGGGTTGGGATTGGCACGTCGGGGAGGCATCTGTGGTTTGTTCAATAGAGATAAGAATGAGATACCCATAGATTCTAACATGCACATTACATCACATAAACAATCACCAATCATGCATCATAATAATAAAAGTTCAACAACATAGACAACAAGTTTGCAAAGTAAACACACCAATAGCAAGCCATCCACATGTTGGATGGTCATTGCGACTCAATAATCAAAGACATGATAAATAAAGGTAAATGAGTAGTCATCACTACTCCTCGGCATCAACCTCCTCATCAACAAATGTAAGACCTGCATTCTCCATAGCGGTCTTGTATTCCTCGACATTGGTGGTCAAGGTATCTACTTTGGCTTTGAGAGCCCTCTTCTGTGAATGAAGCCTCTCAATCACAGTCTGCTGATGCTCGAGCTCGAAGTCCTTGGCCTCTAGTTCTGCAGTCATGTCTCGAATCCTCTTGTTCCTATCTTGGACTCGCTTCTCTTGACTCTTGAACTTTCTGTCCTGGCTCTCAAACTTGGCCTCCATCTCTTTGACTATCTCATCTTGCTCCGCGAAGATATTGTCCTTCTCACGAAGCTGCACCTGGAGTTCGTCATTGCTGAGCATGACGTTGGTCCTATCAGTGTCTATGTGCCTAAGAAGAACCTCTAAGTCCTGGAGGTATAGACGAATCGGCTCTGCTGTCTCCCTCTAAATATCCTCAAAGTCAATGGCTTCACCATCCTCATCACGTCTACCGAATGTGTGGAAGTGAGTACCTCTAACCTGTCGAGAGTGTCTCCCTAACAGACGTCCAATCAAGTCCTGCATGACTACCTCTAGGCCTCTCTCCTTGTCATCGTGCATGAGCTTGAAGATGATTACCTCCGTGGTAGGCTCAGTCTGGCGTCCAGGATGATTAACTTTGAAGCCCCAAAGGTCTTTCCTCTCAAACTTGGTGAGGGGAAGCACCATGATGGTAGGAAGAGGGAGATTGAGCAAACTAGTGAGCTCAAAAATACGAGGGCCAAAACGAGTTCCCTTGAACTCTTCAGCCATGCTGATAGTAACATTAGGCATCTATTTAATAAGATAGAAAAAGTTAGAATCATCACAATTTAAGACAAATCACAAGACAAAGCATCACATGCATAACTTTTGGAAATCAAAACACATAAATCATGGCATACATGGATCCATTACAAACATCCAAGGTTCAACTTATTTTAGACAACCTTTTTGGAAAATAAAATAATAAGTGTGGTGGTCCAACTAACGGAGTACATTTACAATCCCATCTCACTTGCCAAGTTGGCTAACAAGGCATCCCTAGAGGCAATCTGTTTATCTTGATCACATGACTCCAGTGCTAAGTCTATGATGTCTTTCCTTAAACTTTGGTTGGTAGCCTCTAGCTCTTGGGTATTTTCTTCCCTAAGGTCATTCTGGGTGTTAAGCATTCTGTACTTGATTCTATCACCAAGTTCTTTGATGGCCCTCCAAGCTGCATCCCTTGCTGAATCAAAGAATGTAGTGTGCATCACTGAGTTGGTGACCATGCATAATCCTGAGTCCTTGTGGTTGTCTTCCTTGTTTTTATACAAGTGAAGTTACAACCACCAGTACTCAACTCCTTCATCCATCACAGGAAAACCTTTGTACACAGTTGCACCATGTATTCCCATGGCAACCATGAGGTCCTTGAGAGCCTTGGGGAACTCTGTCTCACATTCCAAAGTCATAGTCATGAGTGGTCCCTTCCTCATGGCTTCGTTGATGGAGTTTATCTACAAATAGAGATGAGAAAGAAGATTAGAAAAGTTTACGAGAAGAAAAGACAAGTGTGGAAGTTGTTGAAAAAATTTCCTTAGTGGTTTCCAATCCTAGGGTCATAATCCTACAGGCAACACAGTGCTTTGATACCATCTGTAAGATCCCTCCTTTGTAAAGGAAAGGATCCCTGTGATTGCAATGCTAGTCCCTGGATCAATGCTAGCATCCACAGTTTAAGATGAAGTACATAGAAACAAAGGTCATTATTAAAAGTCATTCCAGAGACAAACATAGTCTTTACAACTCCATGGCCACAGGCCTAGTACAAGAGTTTAAATATGTAATAAGATAAATCAGTCTTCATCTTCATGTGCCATAGGCAAACATGTTGAGTGTAGACTCATGACTCCTAATCATCATCAGAATATCCCTCAACATCACAAGTTACAGCCACAGTGGGTCAATACATTGGAATAGTATTGTCAAGTGATACCTTAGTAGAATATTGGTTGACTAAATATTATATGCATTTTGGCTAAGTGTAGCTTAGGCTTGCTTTGCTCAAAATAGGTTTTGCCTATTAGTAGAAAACACTAAGTTTTTCTTTATCAAAATCTTTCCCAAGGAACCACCAATAGACATTGGGGTCCTTCACCCTTGTTCAACCACAAGTTTTTACTTAGAAATTGGGATGAGGATATTCTTGATATCTTCCATGTCTTGATGCTCAAGTTGTCCAATACCAGGGACATGGCTAAGGTTTTGCACTTTCCCCACAAGACTTGATTTTCACCAAGACATGACCTTTCAGAAGCCTTCCCTTAGACCAAATGGACGCGTTCCAACCTATCATCCCACTACCACCAACTTTCCAAATGGCTAAGTTATTGCAACCTATGTGATCCAGGCAGAGCCCATATTGCCAAGTGGCTACACTAGAAGCTTCTTAACATATGGCATCTCAAATCCCTTTGTTCCTGGGTGGCTTTCCACAAGTGAGATACACAAGGTAAACCATAGAAATGGGCCTTGTGTAACCACTCAACATAACCCATTCTTTCCATTCCACCCAGGTGTTTCATTCACTTAGTTGTTTTATTAAGCAAAAAACATAGTCCAAAGACTTAGAAATATTTATTCATAGCATGAATATATATCCACCCTTGGTTGCTACTAGCTAGGCTAAGCATGGCATTGATAAGACTTAGAAATATTTCTAGCAATTCTACAACTACTAGGATTTCCCAAGCATATCATATAGATCAAAAATAACCATGCAAGACTAGCAAAATATTTCTAATGCAAAGTTGAAAACATAGGAATAAAATCATGAAGCACCACTTGCCTTGGTAGTTTGGAGAGTAGCTACAATCATCACAATCACTATTTGCACCAAAATCTACACATAAAATGATAGCACCAAATCACATACAAAACAAATACAAGCAAAAATATATGGATGCATGCAATATGATATGTGATGATTTTCTATACTCAACAAGGCAAGTGCACAGTACTGATTCTTAAACAAGTTCAAAACTTCCCAAACAACCTTTATTTGAACATTAAAACATTTCTCAAATAATTAATATACACAAAATAGACCTACACATGTTTATGTAAAAATAACCATTTTAACAGAAACAAAACATTAAACACATTGCATATATGGAAAGGGCTTTCTCTCCTGATTCCATTGATATAAAATTTGTCAAATTTGGACGTGGGAATCAAAAGTTATGAATTAAACAAGTTTAAACATTCAATGGATCAAATTTCTGATTTTAAATCTAACTCACAGACACGCGGCGGCATCTGATTGGCTGGTACCGCTTCGCGCTGGATCGCGCTTCCGAGCCGTTGGATCTAACTAAAATGCGCAGCTCAGATCTAAACTTACTCCTTCGTTAAGTGATCTATCCTATGCGTTAGATCTAGATCCTACGGTGCTCGATTAACCTACCAAAGACTGGCGGCGCACGGCGATGGTGAGCGGCGGCGCTGGCTCCGACTCGCGGCGATGTGCTGAAGCTCAACGTGGTAGTGGCTTGTCAAGGGGCGCGCGGACACAGCGAGGATTCCTCGTCGGAGTAGAGGCAGACGTCGGGCAAGCCTTGGCATCGTCGGAGTCGAGGTTCTGGTGCGTGCTAAGACAAACCAGCGAGGCTGTTAGATGCGCACAAGCCAGGCGAACATGTGCGTATCGAAAAGGAGAGAAGGGGTGGTCGGGAACTACCAGGAGGGGTTGCCGGAGTTGCGCCGAGCTTCGGTTGCTTCCAGTGGTGGACGGTGACGACGTTCTAGGATGATACAGAGAGAAATAAATGCATGATAAGATGCGCAAGGACATGTAGAACATGCTCGCATGAAGCAGAGACAAAGGGGTGGACGAGGCTCACCGGAATTGATCACCGGAGGTCGTCGGTGCTGCGGCGGTGTGGGCACGATTACGGGCAGCCTGGTGGCGTGGAGTCTGTACTGAGTGAGGGGAAATGAGTAGCGAGGGGAGGGTGTCTTATAGCTGGAGCAGGGGCGATAATCTCGCGAGGAAACGCCGGCAATCAAGCCCGCATCAATCGCGGCAGTGATGAGGTAACGACAGCGTCGGACGGGGTCGTGGGGGGGGTGCGTGGCTAGAGACGACGCTTGTGTGGCGCTTGGTTCCACCAGTCAGCGAGCGCGGGGTCGAGTGGGTGCGCGTGAGAGAGAGAGAGAGAGGGAAAAACCGCGGGTGGGCTTAGTGGGCTGGTTTCGCTGTTGGGCTAGATTAGTAGCGCCGACCTTTTCTTATTTCTTTATTCCTTTTCTTTTTCTGTTTGAATTTCCAGGAAACATTTTCAAATGATTTCAAAACCATTTGAATTCAAACTTTTTCTGGATTTTTGTAGAGTGTAATACACATATTTCTGGGCATAAAATCATGTGGTCTCTCTGTATTAGCTTGGTCCTATTGATCAAATAAAATAAACAGTGACATAGCACTTGATTTGATCAAGTTTTGAAATTGGTTTTAAATCCATATTTGTTTTGTAAATTTTGGTTTAAGCACTAGCAATCAAGCAAGACAATCTGAGAGCAACAAGGTTTGGTTCTTGAACAAATAATCCCTCATTGGAAAGTAGCATTTGATTTAATGTTGATCACACAAAATCATAGCTCTCAAATTCTGTTTTCTTTCAAATGAGTTTGAGTTTTGATTCCTAAATGATATGCATGCATGCATGATATGAAATCTTTGAAAACATGATTTTAGGGATGTTACAAATCTAACCCCCTTAAGGTGAATCTCGCCCTCGAGATTCGGATTGGCTAGCAAATAGGTGAGGGTGGTCTTTCCGAAGATCATCTTCGCTTTCCCAAGTTGCTTCTTCTTCTTCTTCTTCTTCAGAATGATGGTTCCATTGAACTTTGCAGAATTTGATAGTCTTAGTCCGAGTAACTCTTTCTGCAGTCTCAAGAATCTTGATAGGTTTCTCCTCATAAGTGTTGGAATTATGCCCTAGAGGCAATAATAAAGATGTTATTATTATAATTCTTGTTCATGATAAAGTTTATATTCCATGCTAGAATTGTATTAAGCGGAAACATTAATACTTGTGTGGTTTGTGAACAACACCGTGTCCCTAGTACGCCTCTATGGACTATCTCATTGATCAATGATGGTTAAGGTTTCCTAACCATAGACATGAGTTGTCAATTGATAATGAGATCATATCATTGGGAGAATGATGTGATGGACAGACCCAAACTAAGCAAAGCAATTAGATCGTTTCATCGTGTTCATCTTTGCGAAGCTTTTCCTATGTCAAATATTGTATTCCTTAGACCATGAGATAATGCAACTCCACATGGAAGAAATCTTTGAGGTCATCAAACGTCATCCTATGAGAGGGTGATCATAAAGGTGTCTCTCAGGTGATCGGAAAGTATCTGTTGGGTTGTATGTATCGAGATGGAATTTGTCCCTCCCAAGTCGGAGAGAGATATACTTGGGCCCACTCGGTCGATATCAACACCGCTTGCAAGCATGTGGTTAAGGAGTTAATCACAAAGTGATATCGGATTACGGAACGAGTAAAGTACTTACGTGAGCGAGATTGAACTAGGTATGGCGATACCGACGATCGAATCTCGGGCAAGTAAAATATCGCGAGACGAAGGGAATATATATGGGATTGATTGAATCTGGCATCGTGGTTCATCCGATATGATCATCGATGAATGTGGGAGTCAATATGGGTGCCTGACCCACTGTTGATTATTGATAGAAGATCATATGCATATTCTCGAACCCCAGGTCACACATAACGTGTCTCGGCTAGGATAGATTGGATACTTGGTTTATGAATTTTTGTTGAGTCTCGGATGGGATCCGGGACATCACGAGAGGTTCGAGTGGTCCGAGAATAAGATTCATATAAGGCGATGCAGTTTTGGAGTTGAATTGTTAGGATTAATCGGTATTGTACAGGAAGCTTCTAGAACCTTCGGAAGGGGCCAACGTGGTCCCACCTTCCGGGAGGGGCATGGGCCTATGAGGGAGTGTCCTGGCCGCATTGGGCCAGGGGCACAAGGCCCCATAGGGCCCAGCCGATTCTAGATAGATTTAACTCGTTTAAATCTAGAGATAGAATTTCTAGATAAGGGAAAAGTTTAAATCGTTTAAACTAGAGATAGGCTTGGAGGATGGGCAAGGGCTGGCCGCACCCCCCCCTCTATATATAGAGGGTTGGTGCGCCCCCTTCCCCTACAACACACCTTCCTCCAAACCCTAGTAGCCCTGCTGCCCTCCTCTCTCCCTCCCGACTGTTTGTAGGCGAAGCCCTGCTGCAGAAATTCTCCACCATATACACCACGCCGTCGTGTTGTAGATCCAATACATCTCGCCACCATACTTGCTGGTCCACGGAAGGAGGAGGCGTCGAGTCTTTGCAGTGCATCTCACGGAGGCACCGCCACTTGTGGTGCTAGATCGGATCGGATCGCGAGGAGAAGCGAGTCGACTACATCACCCACGTTCCGAGAACGTTCATTGTCGAATCTTCAAGGGTATGAAGATCTAATCCAATCTCTCTCGTTGTTTGCATCTCCTAGATTAGATCTTGGCTTTCCCTCTATTCGCATCCGTAGAAAATTTTGATTTACTATGCCGCGAAACCCTTCAATAAGTGAGATCACTTTCCAATTGAACCTCCTCCAATGGTATAGTATCCTTCAAAGAAGTCTCTTCCATCTCTGGATGACATTTCTTAAGATGACTCACATGAAACACATTATGAGCAACTGACAAAGACTCTGGCAATTCAATCTCATAAGCTACTTCTCCTTTGCGACTCAGAATCTTGAATGGTCCAACATATCTTGGGGCCAATTTACCTTTGACACCAAACCTCTTCACTCCACGAAGTGGTGACACTCTAAGATAAGCTCTATCACCCACTTCATAGGTGACTTCTCTACGCTTAGGATCTGCGTAGCTCTTTTGTCGGGACTGTGCTATCTTCAATCTGTCCTTGACTAGCTTGACTTTCTCTTCAGCCTCTTTGATTAGTTCTGGTCCGAACAAACTTCTTTATCCCACACCATTCCATAGCAATGGGGTGGTACACTTTCTCCCATAGAGAAACTCAAATGGTGCCATCTCAATACTGGCTTGATAGATATTATTGTAAGAAAATTCTGCGTAAGGCAGACTTTCATCCCAACTGGCTCCATAGTCTAGAGCACATGCTCTCAACATATCTTCAAGAATCTGATTAGTCCTTTACATGCATCCATCGGTTTGAGGATGAAATGCGTCTTTGAATTCCAACCTCGTTCCCAATGACTCATGTAATTGCCTCCAAAAATGAGAAGTGAACCGAGTTCCCCTATCAGACACAATACTCTTGGGTACTCCATGTAGACATACAGTTCTACTCATATAGATCTTGGCTAACTTAGCACTTGTATAAGTTGTTTTCACGGGTATAAAATGAGCCACTTTAGTTAGCCGATCCACTACTACCCAAATGGAATCATATCCTGACCGGGTCCTTGGTAATCCGGTAATGAAATCCATACCAATCTTGTCCCACTTCCAATCAGGAATAGGTAGTGGTTGTAGCAACTGCTGGTTTACGATGTTCGCTTTCACTCTACTACATACATCACACAAAGCAATATATTGGCGATGTCCTTCTTGAGATTATTCCACCAAAATCTTTCCTTCATATCCATGTACATTTTGGTGTTACGGATGAATGGAATACGGTGAGTTGTGCTTCTTGTAAAATCAGTTTCAAGCTCCGGATCTTGTCGAACATGAATCGTTTTCCATGCAATAAAGTACCCTGTTCGTCTTCATGGAATCCTTTGGCTTTTCCCTTGCCAATCTTTTCCTTAATCTCTTCAATTTCCTTATCTGCCTTTTGGGCTTCTTTGATCTTGTCCAACAAGGTGGGTTGAACATCCAAAGACATGAGATGTCCCTCAGGCACAATCTCTAATCTGAGATCTCTAAATTGGGCACACAGATCATCTGGCAATTCTCCCTTAGTAAGGCCATTCACAAAAACCTTACGTATTAGAGCATCCGCTACAACATTTGCTTTACCAGGGTGGTATTGCAAACTCAAGTCATAGTCCTTGATGAGTTCTAGCCATCTTCTTTGTCTCATGTTAATTTCTTTCTGGGTGAAGATATACTTCAAACTCTTGTGATCTGTGAACACTTCACATCGCTTTCCCAAAAGATAATGTCTCCATGTTTTGAGTGCATGGACAACAGAGGCTAACTCTAAATCATGAGTAGGGTAGTTTACCTCATGAGTTTTGAGTTGTCTCGAGGCATAAGCCACAACTTTTCCTTCTTGCATAAGAACTGCACCTAATCCATGATGAGATGCATCACAATATACTTGGAAATCTTTCTCCAAATCTGGCAAACATAAGACTGGTGCTGTCACTAGTCTATTCTTCAACTCTTGAAAGCTGAGTTCACAACCTTCAGACCAAACAAATTTCTTGTCTTTCTTTAGCAATTCTGTCATAGGTTTTGCTACCTTGGAGAAATTCTCAATAAACCTTCGGTAGTATCCTGCCAAGCCTAGGAAACTACGAACCTCTTTTACTGACTTAGGAGATTCCCATTCGATTCTTTGAAACCTTGGCAGATCAATCACACACCATCTCCGCACTTGACGTGTGGCTTGTACCACATGCGGCTAGTGGATGTCGGTTTCTCACTATAGTTGTCATGGGATTAACAGGAGTTTGGCAACCATAATATCACCGTTGTGGCTTTAGTAGGTAAGAATCGTTCTTAGCATCTACTCCCATAAGCCACGTAAAACATGCAACAACAAAGTAGAGGCGTCTAACTTGTTTTTGCGAGTGTTTTCGTGATATGGTATGGCCCAAGATGTGATGTGTATATTGTCACGATGATCATGTTTTGTAATATTTCACGACTTGCATGTCGATGAGTACACAACGGCGAGAAGCCATATGGTTGTCTTTATAATTGTGTATGACCTGCGAGTCAACTTCTTATACGCCATGTAATAGCTTTACTTTGTCGCTAAGTAGTTAGCAATAGTTGTAGTTGCTATTCGTGGTGGAGGCAATCATGGTGGAGTGATGGAGATCATGAATGCACAAGATGGAGATCATTGCGTGAAGATTGGCTATACCATGTCACATAAAGTTATATGCATGTGATGTTTATCCTTTTATGTATCTTATTATGCTTAGATCACGGTAGCATTATAAGATGATTCCTCATAAAGATCAAGATAAAAGCGTGTTCTCCCAAGTATGCACCGTTGCGAAAGTTAAATCGTGTCCAAGCATCACGTGATGATCGGGTGCTATAGACTCTACGCTCACATACAGGTGCAAGCCAGTTTTACTGCGGAAATACTTGGGTCTAACTTGACGAGCCTAGCATGTATGAGACATGGCCTCGGAACACAAGAACCGAAAGGTTAAGCATGAGTCATATGAATGATATGATCGACGCCGTTGTCCACCATTGAAACCACATCTCTTCTCGTGATGATCGGATTAGGTGTGGTGAATTTGGATCATGTTCACTAAACAACTTGAGGGATGTTGAATTTAGTGGGAGTTCATCTAGTAATTTGATTAAGTTGAACTATTTATCATGAACATAGTCTAAATTGTACTTGCAAATCTGTAGATCCAATGGCCAAGTCCAACTTCAACTTCAACGTTTTCTTTGAGAAAGAAAAGCTTAGAAACAATGGGTCTAACTTCACCAATGGTTCCATGATCTAAGAATCATTACATGCGGCGGACAAAGGACTATGTCCTTGAGAAAGCGTTAGGTAATCCCCTGCTTTGCTACGGTGATGAGAAAGCATCTGTCGATCGCGCAAGATGATTATGGTGTGATTAAGAGCACCATATTGTTTGCTATGGAACGGAACTTCAAAATCGTTTTGAAGAGTATCCGGGCCCTTTGAGATTCTCGAGAGCTGAAAACCATGTTTGAGACTCAGGCCCGTTCGAGAGATATGAGATCTCGAAGTTCTTTAAGCGCAAGATGGAGGAAGGGAGTTCCGTTAGTGAGCACGCCATTAAGATGTGGGCTACACTCAACGCATATGAAAGCTGGACGCAAGATTCGGAAGAGCTCAAGATTGATAGGGTCTGCAATCACTCCTCCCAGCTACAAAAGTTTTGTAGTGACTCATAATCAGATTGGTTCCTTCGATACGATCACGAGCTCTTCGCAAAGCTGAAGGCTGCGGAGGTGGACATCAAGAAAGATAATCATGTGTTGATGGTCAACAAGCCCTCCTTTAAGAAAGGTAAAGGTGCAAAGAAGCCCTTCAAGAAAGGCGTGAGCGCGTTGCCCTGCTAAGAAGAAGCTCAAGTCTGGTCTAAGCGGACCGAGTGCTTCTATTGCAAGGACAAGGGTCCTTTGGGCGCAATGTCCAGAAGTACTTAGCGGACAAGAAGGCACCATCAAAGGTATATTTGATATACATGTTATTGATGTTTTCCTTACTAGCCCTCGTTGTAGTGCACGGGTATTTGATACGGTTCAGTTGCTAATATTTGTAACTTTCGAAGCAGAGCTACGGAATGAGGCGGCTTCGAGGATGAGGTGACGATCTTGGCGTTAGCGGATCAAGAGTTGATGTGATGGCCGTCGACGCTCTCCTTAGTTTTACCTTGGGATTAGTTTTAAACCTTAATAAATGTTATTATGTACTGCGTTGAGCATGAACATTATTTACGGATCGTGTTTATTGCAAGACGGTTATTCATTTAAATCGGAGAATAATGGTTGTTCTATTTATATGAGTAACATCTTTTATGGTCATGCACCCCTTGTGAATGGTTTATTTCTTCTAAATCTCGAAAGGGATGAAACGCACATCCATAACATTGAGGCTAAGAGATGCAAAGTAGATAGTGATAATACTACATATTTGTGGCACTGTAGTCTAGGTCATATTGGTGTAAAGCGCATGAAGAAACTCCATTCTGATGGACTTTTGGAGTCTCTTGATTTTGAATCATTTGACACATGCGAACCATGCCTCATGGGCAAGATGATCAAAACCCCGTTCTCCGGTATGATGGAGCGAGCAACGGACTTGTTGGAAATCATACATAACGATGTATGCGGACCGATTAGTGTTTCGACGCGCGGTGGATATCGCTATTTTCTCACTTTTACCGATGACTTGAGTAGATATGGGTATATCTATTTAATGAAACATAAATCTGAAACGTTTGAAAAGTTCAAAGAATTTCAGAATGAAGTGGAGAACCATCGTAACAAAAAGATTAAGTTTCTACGATCCGATCGTGGGGGCGAATATTTGAGTTATGATTTTCTCACGCATCTCAAAACAAGTGGAATCGTTTCACAACTCACGCCACCCGGAACACCAGCGCAATATGGTGTGTCGAGCTGGAATCGAACCCTATTAGATATGGTCCGATCGATAATGTCTCTTCTTGATTTGCGTTATCATTTTGGGGTTATGCATTAGAAACCGCTGCATTCACTTTAAATAGGGCTCCATCTAAATCCGTTGAGGCGACACCGTATGAACTATGGTTTGGTGCTAAACCTAAGTTGTCGTTTCTTAAAGTTTGGGGATCTGAAGCTTCGTCAAGAAGTTGATCTTGGGACAAGCTCGAACCCAAAGCGGAAATGCGTCTTCATAGGATACCCTAAGGAAACTATTGGGTATACCTTCTATCATAGAACTGAAGGCAAAGTGTTTATGCAAAGCGGTTCCTTTCTTGAGAAGGAGTTTCTCTCGAAAGAAGTGAGTGGGAGGAAAGTAGAGCTAGACGAGGTTATTGAACCTTCTCTTGAATTGGAGAGTAGCGCAACA
The DNA here is from genome assembly GCA_023614405.1 of Avena insularis. Classification (NCBI taxonomy): domain Eukaryota; kingdom Viridiplantae; phylum Streptophyta; class Magnoliopsida; order Poales; family Poaceae; genus Avena; species Avena insularis. The sequence continues at coordinate 278,756,269 of CM042685.1, forward strand.
CCTGAAATTGTTCCGGTGCACTTTGCACCAACAATAGAGGAAGCTAATGACAAGGATCATGAAGCTTGGACGATCTGCTCTTGAGCGTCGCGGTCGACAAGGTCGCGTGCCCCTCTGAGTGTGCGACAACCTGTCTTGTTGTCTTGTTAGTAGAAGACAATGAACCTCACGAACTATGAGGAAGCGATGATGAGCGGACTACGAGAAATGGCTAGAAGCCATGAAATCCATTGGGATCCATGAGCGAAAACCAAGTATGGACTTTGGTGGACCCTCCTAGCGAGAAAGGCCGTTGAGTGCAAATGGATCTTCAAGAAGAAAGCGGACGGATGGTAATGTTACCGTCTATAAAGCACGGCTTGTTGCGAAAGGTTTTCGACAGGTTCAAGGTGTTGACTACGATGAGACTTTCTCTTCCGTAGCGATGTTTAAGTCCATTCGGATTTTATTAGCAATTGATGCGTTTCATGATTATGAAATATGGCAAATGGATGTCAAACTGCTTTCCTCAATGGCAACATTGATGAAGAGTTGTATATGATGCAACCGAAGGTTTATCGATCCTAAGGATCTTGATAAAGTATGCAAACTTCAGCGTTCCATTTATGGATGAAGCAAGCATCTCGGAGTTGGAACCTTCGTTTTGATCAAGAGCTTTGGATTTGTTCCAAATTGCTCTGAAGCTTGCATCTACAAGAAAGTGAGTGGGAGCTCGGTGGCGTTTACGGTACTATATGTTGATGACATATTGATTATTGGAAATGACATCAACATGCTTAACGATGTGAAGAGTTATTTGAACAAGTGTTTTCAATGAAAGACCTAGGTGAAGCTGCTTATATATTGGGCATCAAGATCTATAGAGATAGACAAAGGCTCGATAGCTTTAAGCAGTACATACCTAGACAAAGTTCTAAAAGGTTCAGAATGGATAAGGCATTTCAAAGGTTCGATTGCCTATGTTGTCGAGTAAGATATTGAGCAAGGCTCGGTGTCCTTCACGCTAAATGATAGGGAAGCTATGAGCAAAGTGCCTTATGCCTCGGCCATAGGTTCCATCATGTATGCCATCTTGTGTACTAGACGTATGTGTCCAATGCTCTTAGTTTGACGAGATATCAAAGTGATCCGAGTGGAACCTTTGGACAGCCGTGAAGAACATCCTAAGGTACCTAAATAGGACTAAAGAAATGTTCTTAGTCTATGGGGTGATGAACAACTCGTCGTAAAGGTTACGTCGATGCTAGTTTCAAACAAGGATGATTCTAAATGTCGAACGGATACGTGTATATTTTGAGCGGAGGAGCTGTGGCTGGAGAAGCTGCAAGCAAAGCGTGATCGCGGGATCTATAGTAGAAGCGGAATACATGGCTGCTGCGAGCGTCAAGTGAAGGAGTTTGGATCGAAACTTCATCCTTTGAGCTTGGCGTGGTTCAAGTGCATTGGACCCGGAGATATTGTGTGACAACAGGCGCCATAGCACTCGCTAAGGAACCAAGATATCATCCAAAGACCAAGCATATCAACATAAGTTTCATATAATCCGAGATTATATAGCGAGATGGAGATCGAAGATCAGCAAAGTACATACAGATCCAGAATGTCGAGATCCATTGACTAAACCTCTTTCACGTGTAAAACATGATCAGCACCTCAGTGCCATGGGTGTGAGATTGTTGCCAAATGTAAACTAGATTATTGACTCTAGTGCAAGTGGGAGACTGTTGGAATTATGCCCTAGAGGCAATAATAAAGATGTTATTATTATAATTCTTGTTCATGATAAAGTTTATATTCCATGCTAGAATTGTATTAAGCGGAAACATTAATACTTGTGTGGTTTGTGAACAACACCGTGTCCCTAGTACGCCTCTATGGACTAGCTCATTGATCAATGATGGTTAAGGTTTCCTAACCATAGACATGAGTTGTCAATTGATAATGATATCATATCATTGGGAGAATGATGTGATGGATGACAAACTAAGCAAAGCAATTAGATCGTTTCATCGTGTTCATCTTTGCGAAGCTTTTCCTATGTCAAATATTGTATTCCTTAGACCATGAGATAATGCAACTCCACGGTACGGAAGAAAGCTTTGAGGTCATCAAACGTCATCCTATGAGAGGGTGATCATAAAGGTGTCTCTCGGTGATCGGAAAGTATCTGTTGGGTTGTATGTATCGAGATGGAATTTGTCCCTCCCAAGTCGGAGAGATACTTGGCCCACTCGTGTCGATATCAACACCGCTTGCAAGCATGTGGTTAAGGAGTTAATCACAAAGTGATATCGGATTACGGAACGAGTAAAGTACTTGCTGTGAACGAGATTGAACTAGGTATGACGATACCGACGATCGAATCTCGGGCAAGTAAAATATCGCGAGACGAAGGGAATATATATATGGGATTGATTGAATCCTGGCATCGTGGTTCATCCGATATGATCATCGATGAATGTGTGGAGTCAATATGGGTGCCTGACCGCTGTTGATTATTGATAGAAGATCATGTCGCATATTCTCGAACTCAGGGTCACACACTTAACGTGTCTCACGCTAGGATAGATTGGATACTTGGTTTATGAATTTTGTTCGGAGTCTCGGATGGGATCCGGACATCACGAGAGGTTCCAGAGTGGTCGGAGAATAAGATTCATATAAGGCGTGCAGTTTTTGGAGTTGAATTGTTAGGATTAATCGGTATTGTACCGGAAGCTTCTAGAACCTTCCGGAAGGGGCCAACGTGGTCCCACCTTCCGGGAGGGGGCATGGGCCTATGAGGGAGTGTCCTGGCCGCATTGGGCCAGGGGCACAAGGCCCCATAGGGCCCAGCCGATTCTAGATAGATTTAACTCGTTTAAATCTAGAGATAGAATTTCTAGATAAGGGAAAAGTTTAAATCGTTTAAACTAGAGATAGGCTTGGAGGATGGGCAAGGGCTGGCCGCACCCCCCCCTCTATATATAGAGTGCTGGTGCGCCCCCTTCCCCTACAACACACCTTCCTCCAAACCCTAGTAGCCCTGCTGCCCTCCTCTCTCCCTCCCGACTGTTTGTAGGCGAAGCCCTGCTGCAGAAATTCTCCACCATATACACCACGCCGTCGTGTTGTAGATCCAATCCATCTCTCCACCATACTTGCTGGTCCGAGGAAGGAGGAGACGTCGAGGTGCTGCACGTGTGCATCTCACGGAGGCACCGCCACTTGTGGTGCTAGATCGGATCGGATCGCGAGGAGGAGAAGCGAGTACGACTACATCACCCACGTTCCGACGAACGTTCATTGTCTTGAATCTTCAAGGGTATGAAGATCTAATCCAATCTCTCTCGTTGTTTGCATCTCCTAGATTATATCTTGGCTTTCCCTCTGTTCGCATCCGTAGAAAATTTTGATTTACTATGCCGCGAAACCCTTCAATAAGTGAGATCACTTTCCAATTGAACCTCCTCCAATGGTATAGTATCCTTCAAAGAAGTCTCTTCCATCTCTGGATGACATTTCTTAAGATGACTCACATGAAACACATTATGAACAACTGACAAAGACTCTGGCAATTCAATCTCATAAGCTACTTCTCCTTTGCGACTCAGAATCTTGAATGGTCCAACATATCTTGGGGCCAATTTACCTTTGACACCAAACATCTTCACTCCACGAAGTGGTGACACTCTAAGATAAGCTCTATCACCCACTTCATAGGTGACTTCTCTACGCTTAGGATCTGTGTAGCTCTTTTGTCGGGACTGTGCTGTCTTCAATCTGTCCTTGACTAGCTTGACTTTCTCTTCAGCCTCTTTGATTAGTTCTGGTCCGAACAAACTTCTTTCTCCCACACCATTCCATAGCAATGGGGTGGTACACTTTCTCCCATAGAGAAACTCAAATGGTGCCATCTCAATACTGGCTTGATAGCTATTATTGTAAGAAAATTCTGCGTAAGGCAGACTTTCATCCCAACTGGCTCCATAGTCTAGAGCACATGCTCTCAACATATCTTCAAGAATCTGATTAGTCCTTTCTATCTGTCCATCAGTTTGAGGATGAAATGCAGTGCTGAATTCCAACCTCGTTCCCAATGACTCATGTAATTGCCTCCAAAAATGAGAAGTGAACTGAGTTCCCCTATCAGACACAATACTCTTGGGTACTCCATGTAGACATACAGTTCTACTCATATAGATCTTGGCTAACTTAGCACTTGTATAAGTTGTTTTCACGGGTATAAAATGAGCCACTTTAGTTAGCCGATCCACTACTACCCAAATGGAATCATATCCTGACCGGGTCCTTGGTAATCCGGTAATGAAATCCATACCAATCTTGTCCCACTTCCAATCAGGAATAGGTAGTGGTTGTAGCAATCCTGCTGGTTTCTGATGTTCCGCTTTCACTCTACTACATACATCACACAAAGCAATATATTCGGCGATGTCCTTCTTGAGATTATTCCACCAAAATCTTTCCTTCATATCCATGTACATTTTGGTGTTACCCGGATGAATGGAATACGGTGAGTTGTGTGCTTCTTGTAAAATCAGTTTCCGAAGCTCCGGATCTTGTCGAACACAGATACGTTTTCCATGCAATAAAGTACCCTGTTCGTCTTCATGGAATCCTTTGGCTTTTCCCTTGCCAATCTTTTCCTTAATCTCTTCAATTTCCTTATCTGCCTTTTGGGCTTCTTTGATCTTGTCCAACAAGGTGGGTTGAACATCCAAAGACATGAGATGTCCCTCAGGCACAATCTCCAATCTGAGATCTCTAAATTGGGCACACAGATCATCTGGCAATTCTCCCTTAGTAAGGCCATTCACAAAAACCTTACGTCTTAGAGCATCCGCTACAACATTTGCTTTACCAGGGTGGTATTGCAAACTCAAGTCATAGTCCTTGATGAGTTCTAGCCATCTTCTTTGTCTCATGTTAATTTCTTTCTGGGTGAAGATATACTTCAAACTCTTGTGATCTGTGAACACTTCACATCGCTTTCCCAAAAGATAATGTCTCCATGTTTTGAGTGCATGGACAACAGAGGCTAACTCTAAATCATGAGTAGGGTAGTTTACCTCATGAGTTTTGAGTTGTCTCGAGGCATAAGCCACAACTTTTCCTTCTTGCATAAGAACTGCACCTAATCCATGATGAGATGCATCACAATATACTTGGAAATCTTTCTCCAAATCTGGCAAACATAAGACTGGTGCTGTCACTAGTCTATTCTTCAACTCTTGAAAGCTGAGTTCACAACCTTCAGACCAAACAAATTTCTTGTCTTTCTTTAGCAATTCTGTCATAGGTTTTGCTACCTTGGAGAAATTCTCAATAAACCTTCGGTAGTATCCTGCCAAGCCCAGGAAACTACGAACCTCTTTTACTGACTTAGGAGATTCCCATTCAGTTACAGCTGAAACCTTGGCAGGATCAACTGCTACACCATCTCCTGACACAACGTGTCCAAGAAATCCAACTTCATTCAACCAAAATTCACACTTGCTGAACTTGGCATACAACTTATGCTCTCTAAGCTTCTCAAGTATCAAACACAAATGTCCTTCATGCTCTCCTTTGCTCTTGGAGTAGATCAGAATGTCATCGATGAAAACAACAACAAACTTATCAAGAAATTCCATGAACAACTTGTTCATCATATTCATGAAATAAGTTGGTGCATTGGTCAAACTAAATGGCATCACGGTATACTCATACAATCCATACCTAGTGGTGAAAGTTGTCTTAGGAATGTCTTGTTCCCTTATCTTGATCTGAAAATAACCTGACCGGAGATCAATCTTTGAGAACACACAAGCTCCTTCTAACTAATCAAACAAGTCATTTATTCTAGGCAAAGGGTATTTGTTCTTGATAGTCACCTCATTGAGTGAACGGTAATATATGCATAACCTTTGAATTCTATATTTCTTTTCCACAAACAAAACTGGTGCTCCCCGAGATGAAGAACTTGGTTGAATAAATCCTTTCTGCAACTGTTCCCCAAGTTGCTTCTTGAGTTCTTTCAACTCATCGACTAACATCTTGTACGGCCTCTTTGCTATTGGTCCAGATCCTGGTAGCAAATCAATAAGAAATTCCACATCTCTATCTGGTGGCATTCCTGGCAATTCTTTCGGAAACACATCCGGATATTCACACACAATAGGCACACTGTCCATGCTAACCCCCTTAAGAGAATTTAGCTTACTCCTTTTTGCCTCAAAGTTGGTCTTGAATCTGATCCTTTTGTTTTCTAGAGTTGTGAGTGAGACAGTATGGTTGGCACAATCTACCACTCCCTTGTGCTTAGTCATCTAGTCCATTCCCAATATAACATCCAATCCTTGGGAGTTTAGGATTATCAGGTTAATGGGAAACTTATACTTCCCAAACTCTATGACTAGATCATGACATCCTGAATTCAGTATCATTTCTCCACCAGGAGAACTTACTTTTATAGGACACCCAATAGTTTCTACCGATAGTTCATTTCTTTAAACAAATGATCTTGATATGAATGAATGAGATGCACCAGTATCAAAGAGAACAAATGCTAGAACAGAATTGAGTTTGAACTTACCAAAGAACAGATCGGTTCCTCATAGATTTCCTCCACATTGATGTGGTTCACTTGTCCCTTTTGAAAAGGATTGGGCTTGTTGGGTCCTTCAACTTTCTTTTCTAGGCATTCATTTGCATAATGCCCCATCTTCTTGCACTTGAAACATTTAACCTGACTAAGATCTTTCTTGACGGGCTAGCTTCCACTGCCACTTCCACTTCCATTGTGGTGGCTCTTATATCCACCCTTGTGATTCTTGTACTTATCGTTGTCATGACTGCGGTTGTGCTTGTTGTCATGATAAAGGTTGTGGTTGTGGTGCTTGTTGAACTTCCCATGCTTGTGGGATCCAGAACTCCCACTGTCATCATAATGGGAACGCTTGTGAGACGATCCCGAGTTGTGCTTGTCAGAGTGCTTCATCTTCCTGCTTTCAACTTGTTTCATCTTGCTCTCCAAAATAGCAGCCTTGTCACAAAGAGACTGGTATGTGGGAACATAGGCCACAGCTAACTGCAGGTTCAATTCATCATTCAACCCTTCAAGGAACTTTTCCTTCCTCTTGGCATCAGTGTCAACTTCATCCGGTGCATATCACGCCAGATTGTTGAACTCCTCAATATATTCAGCCACGCTGCGGTGGCGCTGCTTCAAGTTATGGAACTCTTTCTTCTTCAAACTCATCACTCCGGATGAGATGTGAGTAGTACGGAAACCATCTTCGAAGATAGCCCATGTCACATCCTCAATGGGAGTGGTGATCTGGAAGTTATCCCACCAGGTGGCTGCTGGTCCTTCCAACAAATGTGCTGCAAATCTGACTTTCTCTTCATCAGTAGAGCCAACTGTTACCAAGTCCTTGTTCACAGAGCGTAACCAATCATTGGCCACCATAGGATCAGTAGTTCCTGAGAACTTTGCTGGCCTCAGTCTCAAGAACCTGGTAAGCATGTCAAAACCCGGTGGGTTGTTACGATTGTTGTTGTTATTGTTGTTATTGTTGTTGTTGTTGTTCTGATTCTGGATGAACATAGTCATCATTTGCATCAGCTGAGTCTGAGCTGTCATCATTTGCTGCATCTCAGGAGTGATGTTGTTGTTGTTCGGGTTGGGATTGGCACGTCGGGGAGGCATCTGTGGTTTGTTCAATAGAGATAAGAATGAGATACCCATATATGCTAACATGCACATTACATCACATAAACAATCACCAATCATGCATCATAATAATAAAAGTTCAACAACATAGACAACAAGTTTGCAAAGTAAACACACCAATAGAAAGCCATCCACATGTTGGATGGTCATTGCGACTCAATAATCAAAGACATGATAAATAAAGGTAAATGAGTAGTCATCACTACTCCTCGGCATCAACCTCCTCATCAACAAATGTAAGACCTGCATTCTCCATAGAGGTCTTGTATTCCTCGATATTGGTGGTCAAGGTCTCTACTTTGGCTTTGAGATCCCTCTTCTATGAACGAAGCCTCTCAATCACAGTCTGCTGAGGCTCGAGCTCGAAGTCCTTGGCCTCTAGTTCTACAGTCATGTCTCGAATCCTCTTGTTCCTATCTTGGACTCGCTTCTCTTGACTCTTGAACTTTCTGTCCTGACTCTCAAACTTGGCCTCCATCTCTTTGACTATCTCATCTTGCTCCGTGAAGAGCTTGTCCTTCTCACGAAGCTGCACCTGGAGTTCGTCATTGCTGAGCATGACGTTGGTCCTATCAGTGTCTATGTGCCTAAGAAGAACCTCTAAGTCCTGGAGGTATAGACGAATCGGCTCTGCTATCTCCCTCGAAGTATCCTCGAAGTCAATGGCTTCACCATCCTCATCACGTCTACCGAATGTGTGGAAGTGAGTACCTCTAACCTGTCGAGAGTGTCTCCCTAACAGACGTCCAATCAAGTCCTGCATGACTACCTCTAGGCCTCTCTCCTTGTCATCGTGCATGAGCTTGAAGATGATTGCCTCCGTGGTAGGCTCAACAAGGCCCAGCTGATTAACTTTGAAGCCCCAAAGGTCTTTCCTCTCAAACTTGGTGAGGGGAAGCACCATGATGGTAGGAAGAGGGAGATTGAGCAAACTAGTGAGCTCAATAATACGAGGGCCAAAACGAGTTCCCTTGAACTCTTCAGCCGTGCTGATAGTAACATTAGGCATCTATTTAATAAGATAGAAAAAGTTAGAATCATCACAATTTAAGACAAATCACAAGACAAAGCATCACATGCATAACTTTTGGAAATCAAAACACATAAATCATGGCATACATGGATCCATTACAAACATCCAAGGTTCAAATTATTTTAGATAACCTTTTTGGAAAATAAAATGATAAGTGTGGTGGTCCAACTAACGGAGTACGTTTACAATCCCATCTCACTTGCCAAGTTGGCTAACAAGGCATCCCTAGAGGCAATCTATTTATCTTGATCACATGACTCCATTGCTAAGTTTGAAGGGATTCGCGGCATAGTAAATCAAAATTTTCTACGGATGCGAACAGAGGGGAAGCCAAGATCTAATCTAGGAGATGCAAACAACAAGAGAGATTGGATTAGATCTTCATACCCTCGAAGATTCGCATAGCGGAACATTCGTCGGAACGTGGGTGATGTAGTCGTACTCGCTTCTCTTTCTCGCGATCCGATCCGATCTAGCACCACAAGTGGCGATGCCTCCGTGAGATGCACACGTGCAGCACCTCGACATCTCTTCCTTCCTCGGTTCAGCAAGTATGGTGGAGAGATGGGTTGGATCTACAACGCGACGGCGCGGTGCAATTGGTGGAGAGTTTCTGCAGCAGGGCTTCGCCTACACGCAGTCAGGAGGGAGAGAGAGAGGAGGGCAGCAGGGCGGCTAGGGTTGAGGAGGAGGTGTGGGGGGGTGGTGCACCCCAGCCCTCTATATATAGAGGGGTGGGCGCCAGCCCTAACCCCTCCCCCAAGCCCTAGGCCAGCGGCCAAAGGAGGGAGGAGTGGGGGGCAAGTTCCCCCCCTTCTAGAAGCTCCCCTAGGGTTTCCCCTTGGTTTGGCCGGCTGGGCCCTATGGGGCCTTGTGCCCCTGGCCCAATGCGGCCAGGGCACTCCCTCATAGGCCCATGCCCCCTCCCGGAAGGTGTGGCCACGTTGGTCCCCTTCCGGAAGGTTCTAGAAGCTTCCGGTACAATACCGATTAACCCGGAACAATTCAACTCCAAAACTGCACCGCTTTATATGAATCTTATTCTCGGACCACTCCGAACCTCTCGTGATGTCCGGATCCCATCCGAGACCAACAAAAACTCATAAACCAATTATCCAATCTATCCTAAGGCCGAGACACGTTAAGTGTGTGACCTGCGGGTTCGAGAATATGCATATGATCTTCTATCAATAATCAACAGCTGGGTCCGAAACCCATATTGACTCCCACACATTCATCGATGATCATATCGGATGAACCACGATGCCAGGATTCAATCAATCCCATATATATATATTCCCTTCTGCCTCGCGATATTTTACTTGCCCGAGATTCGATCGTCGGTACTGCCATACCTAGTTCAATCTCGCTCACAAAGAAGTACTTTACTCGTTCCGTAATGCGATATCACTTTGTGATTAACTCCTTAACCACATGCTTGCAAGCGGTGTTGATATCGATTACCGAGTGGTCCCGAAGTATATCTCTCCGACTTGGGAGGGACAAATCCCATCTCGATACATACAACCCAACAGATACTTTCCGATCACCTGAGAGACACCTTTTTGATCACCCTCTCATAGGATGACGTTTGATGACCTCAAAGCTTTCTTCCGATACCAGGGAGTTGTATTATCTCATGGTCTAAGGAATACAATATTTGACATAAGAAAAGCTTCGCAAAGACGAACACGATGACACGATCTAATTGCTTCGCTTAGTTTGGGTCTGTCCACCATATCATTCTCCCAATGATATGATTTCATTATTAATCGACAACTCATGTCCATGGTTAGGAAACCTTAACCATCATTATGAGCTAGTCCATAGAGGCGTACTAGGGACACGGTGTTGTTCACAAACCACACAAGTATTAAAGTTTCCGCTTAATACAATTCTAGCATGGAATATAAACATTATCATGAACAAGAATTATAATAATAACAGCTTTATTATTGCCTCTAGGGCATAATTCCAACAGTCTCCCACTTGCACTAGAGTCAATAATCTAGTTTACATCTGGCAACAATCTCACACCCATGGCACTGAGGTGTTGATCATGTTTTACACGTGGAAGAGGTTTAGTCAATGGATCTGCGACATTCAGATATGTATGTACTTTGCTAATCTTTAGATCTCCATCTGCTATATAATCTCGGATTATATGAAACTTGCGGTTGATATGCTTGGTCTTTGGATGATATCTTGGTTCCTTAGCTTCTGGCGCCGATGTTGTCACACAATATCTCCAGTGGGTCCAATGCACTTGGAACCACGCCAAGCTCGATGATGAAGTTCTGATCCAAACTCCTTCACTTGACGCTTCAAAGAGCCATGTATTCCGCTTTCATCAGAGATCCCGCGATCACGCTTTGCTTGCGCTTCTCCACTCACAGCTCCTCCATTCAAAATATAAACGATCACGTTCGAGATTTAGAATCATCCTTGTCGGTGTCGAAACTAGCATCGACGTAACCTTTTACGACAAGCTGTTCATCACTCCCATAGACTAAGAACATTTCTTTAGTCCTATTTCGGTACTTTAGGATGTTCTTCACGGCTGTCCAGTGTTCCACTCCTGGATCACTTTGATACCTGCTCGTCAAACTAAGAGCATTGGACACATCCGGTCTAGTACACAGCATGGCATACATGATAGAACCTATGGCCGAGGCATAATGCACTTTGCTCATAGCTTCCCTATCATTTACCATAGATGGACACTGAGCCTTGCTCAATATCTTACGACAACATAGGCCTTTGAACCTTTCTTTGCCTTATCCATTACGAACCTTTTCGAACTTTGTCTAGGTATGTATTCGCTTAAAGCTATCAAAGGCCTTTGTCTATCTCTATAGATTTTGATGCCCAATATATAAGCAGCTTCACCTAGGTCTTTCATTGAAAAACACTTGTTCAAATAACTCTTCACATCGTTAAGCATGTTGATGTCATTTCCGATAATCAATATGTCATCCACATATAGTACCAGAAACGTCACCGATCTCCCACTCACTTTCTTGTAGATACAAGCTTCGTAGCAATTTTGAACAAATCCAAAGCTCTTGATCACTTGATCAAAACGAAGGTTCCAACTCCGAGATGCTTGCTTCAGTCCATAAATGGAACGCTGAAGTTTGCATACTTTATCCGCATCCTTAGGATCGACAAAACCTTCGGGTTGCCTCAGATACAACTCTTCATCAATGTTGCCATTGAGGAAAGCAGTCTTGACATCCATCTGCCATATTTCATAATCATGAAACGCAGCAATTGCTAATAAAATCCGAATGGACTTAAACATCGCTATGGGAGAGAAAGTCTCATCGTAGTCAACACCTTGAACTTGTCGAAAACCTTTCGCGACAAGCCGTGCTTTATAGACGGTAACATTACCATCCGCGTCCGTTTTCTTCTTGAAGATCCATTTGCACTCAACGGCCTTTCGGTCGCTAGGAGGGTCCACCAAATTCCATACATGGTTTTCGCTCATGGATCCCAATTCGGATTTCATGGCTTCTAGCCATTTCTCGTAGTCCGCTCATCATCGCCTCATAGTTCGAGGTTCACTGTCTTCTACTAACAAGACAGTAAGACATGGTTGCCGCATTACCACTCAGAGGGGCACGCGACCTTGTCGACTTGACGCTCAAGAGCAAAGATCGTCCAAGCTTCATGATCCTTGTCATTAGCTTCCTCTATTGTTGGTGCGGTGACCTTTGGAACAATTTCAGGTGCTGCGCTACTCTCCAATTCAAGAGAAGGTTCAATAACCTCGTCTAGCTCTACTTTCCTCCCACTCACTTCTTTCGAGAGAAACTCCTTCTCAAGAAAGGAACCGTTCTTTGCGACAAACACTTTGCCTTCGGTTCTGTGATAGAAGGTATACCCAATAGTTTCCTTAGGGTATCCTATGAAGACGCATTTCTCCGCTTTGGGTTCGAGCTTGTCCGGCATCAACTTCTTGACGTAAGCTTCGCATCCCCAAACTTTAAGAAACGACAACTTAGGTTTAGCACCAAACCACAGTTCATACGGTGTCGTCTCAACGGATTTATATGGAGCCCTATTTAAAGTGAATGCAGCGGTTTCTAATGCATAACCCCAAAATGATAACGGCAAATCAGTAAGAGACATCATCGATCGGACCATATCTAATAGGGTTCGATTCCGCTCGACACACCATTGCGATGTGGTGTTCCGGGTGGCGTGAGTTGCGAAACAATTCCGCTTGCTTTAAAATGCGTGAGAAAATCATAACTCAAATATTCGCCCCCACGATCGGATCGTAGAAACTTAATCTTTCTGTTACGATGGATCTCAACTTCACTCTGAAATTCCTTGAACTTTTCAAATGTTTCAGATTTATGTTTCATTAAATAGATATACCCATATCTATTTAAATCATCGGTAAAAGTGAGAAAATAGCGATATCCACCGCGCGTCGAAACACTCATCGGTCCGCATACATCGGTATGTATGATTTCCAATAAGTCCGTTGCTCGCTCCATCATATCGGAGAACGGTGTTTTGATAATCTTGCCCATGAGGCATGGTTCGCATGTGTCAAATGATTCAAAATCAAGAGACTCCAAAAGTCCATCAGAATGGAGTTTCTTCATGCGCTTTACACCAATATGACCTAGACGATAGTGCCACAAATAAGTAGTATTATCACTATCTACTTTGCATCTCTTAGCCTCAATGTTATGGATGTGTGTTTCATCCCTTTCGAGATTTAGAAGAAATAAACCATTCACAATAGGTGCATGACCATAAAAGATGTTACTCATATAAATAGAACAACCATTATTCTCCGATTTAAATGAATAACCGTCTTGCAATAAACAAGATCTAGAAATAATGTTCATGCTCAACGCAGGCACATAATAACACTTATTAAGGTTTAAAACTAATCCCGAAGGTAAAACTAAGGAGAGCGTGCCGACGGCCATCACATCAACTCTTGATCCGTTGCCAACGCCAAGATCGTCACCTCATCCCTCGCAGTCGCCGTCTATTCCGTAGCTCTGTTTGAGTTACAAATATTAGCAACCGAACCAAAGATCAAATACCCAGGCACTACAACGAGGGCTAGTAAGGAAAACATCAATAACATGTATATCAAATATACCTTTGATGGTGCTAGCCTTCTTGTCCGCTAAGTACTTCGGACAGTTGCGCTTCCAGTGACCCTTGTCCTTGCAATAGAAGCACTCAGTGTCCGGCTTAGGACCAGACTTGAGCTTCTTCTCTGCAGGGGCAGTGCGCTTGTCGCCGCCCTTCTTGAAGGGATTCTTTGCTCCCTTACCTTTCTTGAAGGTGGGGGGCTTGTTGACCATCAACACATGATTATCCTTTTTGATGTCCACCTCCGCAGCCTTCAGCTTTCCGAAGAGCTCGGTGATCGTATCAGTGGAACCAATCTGATTGTGAGTCACTACAAAACTTTTGTAGCTGGGAGGGAGTGATTGCAGAACCCTGTCAATCTTGAGCTCCTCTGGAATCTTGCAGTCCAGTTGCTCACATGTTGAGTGTAGCCCGACATCTTAATGCCGTGCTCACTAACGGAACTCCCTTCCTCCATCTTGCAGTTAAAGAACTTCTCAGAGATCTCATATCTCTCAGAACGGGCTTGAGTCTGAAACATGGTTTTCAGCTCCTCGAGAATCTTAACAGGCCCGGGATAGTCTTCAAAACGATTTTGAAGGTCCGATTCCATAGCAAACAACATGGTGCTCTTAATCACACCATAATCATCTCTGCGCGACTGATAGACAACTTTCTCATCAGCCGGCGCAGTAGCAGCAGGGGCATCACCTAACGCACTCTCAAGGACATAGTCCTTTTGACCGCCAGAGAGAATGATTCTCAGATTGCGGAACCAATTGGTGAAGTTAGACCCATTGTTTCTAAGCTTTTCCTTCTCAGCAAAAACGTTGAAGTTGAAGTTGGACTTAGCCATTTGATCTACAATATTTGCAAGTACAAATTAGACTATGTTCATGATAACTAGTTCAACTTTTAATCAAATTACTAGATGAACTCCCACTAAATTCAACATCCCTCAAGTTGTTTAGTGAACACGATCCAAATTCACCACACCTAATCCGATCTTCACGAGAAGAGATGTGGTTTCAATGGTGGACAACTAAGTGTCGATCATATCATTCATATGACTCATGCCTAACCTTTCGGTTCATGTGTTCCGAGGCCATGTCTGTACATGCTAGGCTCGTCAAGTTAGACCCAAGTATTTCTGCGTGTGCAAAACTGGCTTGCACCCGTTGTGTGTGAGCGTAGAGTCTATAGCACCCGATCATCACGTGATGCTTGGACACATTTAACTTTCAACGGTGCATACTTGGGGAGAACACAGTTTTTATCTTGATCTTTAAGTGAGGAATCATCTTATAATGCTACCGTCGCGATCTAAGCATGATAAGATACATAAAAGGATAACCATCACATGCATATAACTTTAATGTGACATGGTATAGCCAATCTTCACGCAATGATCTCCATCTTGTGCGTTCCGGTATGATATCCATCACTCCACCATGATTGCCTCCACCACGAATAGCAACTACAACTATTGCTAACTACTTAGCGATAAAGTGAAACTATTACATGGCGCATAAGAAGTTGACACACAGGTCATACACAATTATAAAGACAACCATATGTTCTGCCGTTGTGTACTCATAGACATGCAAGTCGTGAAACATTACAAAACATGATCATCGCATACATTATACACATCACATCTTGGGCCATACCATATCACAGAAAAACACTCTGCAAAAACAAGTTAGACGCCTCTACTTTGTTGTTGCATGTTTTACGTGGCTTATGGGAGTAGATGCTAAGAACGATTCTTACCTACGGAAAGCCACAACGGTGATATTATGGTTGCCAAACTCCGGTGTTAATCCCATGACAACTATAGTGAGAGAAACTGACATCCACCAGCCGCATGTGTGGAACAAGCCACACGTCAAGTGGGGAGCCGGTCTCGCGAACGACGTCGCGTAAGGTTGGCCTGGACCGCTTCAATCTCACTATCCCGCGTCATAATAAGAACACAAACAAGAGGCTTGCAACAGAAAACATCAACGCCCGCATCAACCATGTTGCGTTCTACTCGTGAAACACATCTACGCATAGATCTAGCTCTGATACCACTGAAGGGATTCGCGGTATAGTAAATCAAAATTTTCTACGGATGCGAAAAGAGGGGAAGCCAAGATCTAATCTAGGAGATGCAAACAACAAGATAGATTGGATTAGATCTTCATACCCTTGAAGATTCGTGACAATGAGCGCTCATTTAACGTGGGTGATGTATTCGTACTCGCTTCTCCTCCTCGCGATCCGATCCGATCTAGCACCACAAGTGGCGATGCCTCCGTGAGATGCACACGTGCAGCACCTCGACGTCTGCTCCTTCCTCGGTCCAGCAAGTATGGTAGAGAGATGGGTTGGATCTACAACACGACGGCGCGGTGCAATTGGTGGAGAATTTCTGCAGCAGGGCTTCGCCTACAAGCAGTCGGGAGGGAGAGAGGAGGGCAGCAGGGCGGCTAGCTTTGGAGGGGAAGGTGTGTGTGTGTGTGGGGGGGTGTGCCCCTAGCCCTCTTTATATAGAGGGGTGGGCGGCAGCCCTATCCCCTCCCCCAAGCCCTAGGCCGGCGGCCAAAGGAGGGAGGAGTGGGGGGCAAGTCCCCCCTTCTAGAAGCTCCCCTAGGGTTTCCCCTTGGTTTGGCCGGCTGGGCCCTATGGGGCCTTGTGCCCCTGGCCCAATGCGGCCAGGGCACTCCCTCATAGGCCCATGACCCCTCCCGGAAGGTGTGGCCATGTTGGTCCCCTTCCGGAAGGTTCTAGAAGCTTCCGGTACAATACCGATTAACCCGGAACAATTCCGAACTCCAAAAACTGCACTGCCTTATATGAATCTTATTATCCAGACCACTCCGGAACCTCTCGTGATGTCCCGGATCCCATCCGAGACTCCGAACAAAAACTCATAAACCAATTATCCAATCTATCCTAGCGTCGAGACACGTTAAGTGTGTGACCCTGCGGGTTCGAGAATATGCAGACATGATCTTCTATCAATAATCAACAGCGGGGTCTGGAAACCCATATTGACTCCCACACATTCATCGATGATCATATCGGATGAACCACGATGCCAGGATTCAATCAATCCCATATATATTCCCTTCGTCTCGCGATATTTTACTTGCCCGAGATTCGATCGTCGGTACCGTCATACCTAGTTCAATCTCGTTCACAACAAGTACTTTACTCATTTCGTAATCCGATATCACTTTGTGATTAACTCCTTAACCACATGCTTGCAGGCGGTGTTGATATCGATTATCGAGTGGGCCCGAAGTATATCTCTCCGACTTGGGAGGGACAAATCCCATCTCGATACATACAACCCAACAGATATTTTCCGATCACCTGAGAGACACCTTTATGATCACCCTCTCATAAGATGACGTTTGATGACCTCAAAGCTTTCTTCCGATACCAGGGAGTTGTATTATCTCATGGTCTAAGGAATACAATATTTGACATAAGAAAAGCTTCACAAAGACGAACACGATGACACGATCTAATTGCTTCGCTTAGTTTGGTCTCATCCACCATATCATTCTCCCAATGATATGATCTCATTATTAATCGACAACTCATGTCCATGGTTAGGAAACCTTAACCATCATTAATCAATGAGCTAGTCCATAGAGGCGTACTAGGGACACGGTAAGTATTAAAGTTTCCGCTTAATACAATTCTAGCATGGAATATAAACATTATCATGAACAAGAATTATAATAATAACAGCTTTTTTATTGCCTCTAGGGCATAATTCCAACAAAGTCTATGATGTCTTTCCTTAAACTTTGGTTGGTAGCCTCTAGCTCTTGGGTATGCTTCTTTTCTTCCCTAAGGTCATTCTGGGTGTTAAGAATTCTGCACTTGATTCTATCACCAAGTTCTTTGATGGCCCTCCAAGCTGCATCCCTTGCTGAATCAAAGAATGTAGTGTGCATCACTGAGTTGGTGACCATGCAGAATCCTGAGTCCTTGTGGTTGTCTTCCTTGTTTTTATACAAGTGAAGTTGCACCCACCAGTACTCAACCCCTTCATCCATCACAGGAAAACCTTTGTACACAGATACACCATGTATTCCCATGGAAACCATGAGGTCCTTGAGAGCCTTGGGGAACTCTATCTCACATTCCAAAGTCATAGTCATGAGTGGTCCCTTCCTCACGGCTTCATTGATGGAGTTCATCTACAAATAGAGATGAGAAAGAAGATTAGAAAAGTTTACGAGAAGAAAATACAAGTGTGGAAGTTATTGAAAAAATTTCCTTAGTGGTTTCCAATCCTAGGGTCACAATCCTACAGGCAACACAGTGCTTTGATACCATCTGTAAGATCCCTCCTTTGTAAAGGAAAGGATCCCTGTGATTGCAATGCTAGTCCCTGGATCAATGCTAGCATCCACAGTTTAAGATGAAGTACACAGAAACAAAGGTCATTATTACAAGTCATTCCAGAGACAAACATAGTCTTTACAACTCCATGGCCAGAGGCCTAGTACAAGAGTTTAAATATGTAATAAGATAAATCAGTCTTCATCTTCATGTGCCACAGGCAAACATGTTGAGTGTAGACTCATGACTCCTAATCATCATCAGAATATCCCTCAACATCACAAGTTACAGCCACAGTGGGTCAATACATTGGAATAGTATTGGCAAGTGATACCTTAGTAGAATATTGGTGGACTAAATATTATATGCATTTTGGCTAAGTGTAGCTTAGGCTTGCTTTGCTCAAAATAGGTTTTGCCTATTAGTTGAAAACACTAAGTTTTTCTTTATCAAAATCTTTCCCAAGGAACCACCAATAGACATTGGGTTCCTTCACCCTTGTTGAACCACAAGTTTTTACTTAGAAATTGGGATGAGGAGATTTTTGATAGCTTCCATGTCTTGATGCTCAAGTTGTCCAATACCAGGGACATGGCTAAGTACTTAGATTCTTCCTTCTGCAGAGGTTGTGCACTTTCCCCACAAGACTTGATTTTCACCAAGACAGGACCTTTCAGAAGCCTTCCCTTAGACCAAATGGACGCGTTCCAACCTATCATCCCAGTACCACCAACTATCGAAATGGCTAAGTTATTGCAACCTATGTGATCCAGGCAGAGCCCATATTGCCAAGTGGCTGCACTAGAAGCTTCTTAACATATGGCATCTCAAATCCCTTTGTTCCTGGGTGGCTTTCCACAAGTGATATACACAAGGTAAACCATAGAAATGGGCCTTGTGTAACCACTCAACATAACCCATTCTTTCCATTCCACCCAGGTGTTTCATTCACTTAGTTGTTTTATTAAGCAAAAAACATAGTCCAAAGACTTAGAAATATTTATTCATAGCATGAATATATATCCACCCTTGGTTGCTACTAGCTAGGCTAAGCATGGCATTGATAATACTTAGAAATATTTCTAGCAATTCTACAACTACTAGGATTTCCCAAGCATATCATATAGATCAAAAATAACCATGCAAGACTAGCAAAATATTTCTAATGCAAAGTTGAAAACATAGGAATAAAATCATGAAGCACCACTTACCTTGGTAGTTTGCAGAGTAGCTACAATCCTCACAATCACAATCACTATTTGCACCAAAATCTACACATAAAATGATAGCACCAAATCACATACAAAACAAATACAAGCAAAAATTTATGGATGCATGCAATATGATATGTGATGATTTTCTATACTCAACAAGACAAGTGCACGGTACTGATTCTTAAACAAGTTCAAAACTTGCCAAACAAACTTTATTTGAACATTAAAACATTTCTCAAATAATTAATATACACAAAATAGACCTACACATGTTTCTGTAAAATTAACCATTTTAACAGAAACAAAACATTAAACACATTGCATATATGGAAAAGGGCTTTCTCTCCTGATTCCATTGATATAAAATTTGTCAAATTTGGACGTGGGAATCAAAAGATATGAATTAAACAAGTTTAAACATTTAATAGATCAAATTTCTGATTTTAAATCTAACTCACAGACACGCGGCGACATCTGATTGGCTGGTACCGCTTCGCGCTGGATCACGCTTCCGAGCCGTTGGATCTAACTAAAATGCGCGGCTCAGATCTAAACTTACCCCTTCGTTAAGGGATCTATCCTATGCGTTAGATCTAGATCCTACGGTGCTCGATCAACCTACCAAAGACTGGCGGTGCACGGCGACGGTGAGCGGCGACGCGCTCTGTCTACGGCGGCGTGGTGGCTATAGAGGGGGTTGGGATCGTCGGAGATGCTTACCAGACTCGCGGCGATGTGCTGAAGCTCAACGTGGCAGTGGCTTGTCAAGGGGCGCGCGGACACGGCGAGGATTCCTCGTCGGAGTAGAGGCAGACGTCAGGCAAGCCTTGGCGTCATCGGAGTCGAGGTTCTGGTGCGCGCTAAGACAAACCAGCGAGGCTGTTAGATGCGCACAAGCCAGGCGAACATGTGCGTATCGAAAAGGAGAGAAGGGGTGGTCAGGAACTACCAGGAGGGGTTGCCAGAGTTGCGCCGAGCTTTGGTTGCTTCCAGTGGTGGACGGTGACGATGTTCTAGGGTGATACAGAGAGAAAGAAATGCATGAGGTGATGCGCAAGGACATGTAGAACATGCTCGCATGAAGCAGAGACAAAGGGGTGGACGAGGCTCACCGGAATTGATCGCCGGAGGTCGTCGGTGCTGCGGCGGTGTGGGCACGATTACGGGCAGCCTGGTGGCGTGGAGTTTGTACTAAGTGAGGGGAAATGAGTAGCGAGGGGAGGGGGTCTTATAGCTGGAGCAGGGGCGAGAATCTCGCGAAGAAACGCCGGCAATCAAGCCCGCGTCAATCGCGGCAGTGATGAGGTAACGGCGGCGTCGGACGGGGTCGTGGGGGGTGCGTGGCTGGAGACGACGCTTGTGTGGCGCTTGGGTCCACCAGTCAGCGAGCGCGGGGTCGAGTGGGTGCGCATGAGAGAGAGAGGGAAAAACCCCAGGTGGGCTTAGTGGGCTGGTTTCGCTGTTCGGCTAGATTAGTAGCGCCGGCCTTTTCTTATTTCTTTATTCCTTTTCTTTTTCTGTTTGAATTTCAAGGAAACATTTTCAAATGATTTCAAAAACATTTGAATTCAAACTTTTTCTGGATTTTTGTAGAGTGTAATACACATACTTATGGGCATAAAATCATGTCATCTCTCTGTATTAGCTTGGTCCTATTGATCAAATAAAATAAACAGTGACATAGCACTTGATTTGATCAAGTTTTGAAATTGGTTTTAAATCCATATTTGTTTTGTAAATTTTGGTTTAAGCACTAGCAATCAAGAAAGACAATCTGAGAGCAACAAGGTTTGGTTCTTGAACAAATAATCCCTCATTGGAAAGTAGCATTTGATTTAATGTTGATCACATGAAATCATAGCTCTCAAATTCTGTTTACTTTCAAATGAGTTTGAGTTTTGATCCCTAAATGATATGCATGCATGCATGATATGAAATCTTTGAAAACATGATTTTAGGGATGTTACAGCATGAAGCTTCCTACTCTTTTCCAACACCAAACAACTTATTTGAAACAACTCACAAAGATAATAATCAATAAATATCAGTGAGCTTGTCTCACAAACCCACAAAGAAGAACTAAAAAGTTCTAAGCTGAAAGCACAAGAAAACCGGGTCTGAACGCAGTGCTAGCAAAAGTGAACACTCACAAAACAATAAGAGTGAAAACTAGAGTGTTCTAGGAAATGGAAACAGAGTGTGTCTCTCTCCAAAAGAAGTGTGGTGTAACCAACCAACTTACTCAAGCAAACTAAGCAAACGAAAACCAAAAACGAAAACTAAGACGCTCCAAGAATAAGACAACAATGCATGAAACAATAAAAACGAAGTGTCTAGAAAGACCTGAGATTTTTATTAATGAAGAAGGGGATGCCTTGGGCATCCCCAAGCTTTGACGCTTGTACCTCTTGGATATTTCTTGGGGTGACACCAGGGTGGCATCCCCAAGTTTTAGCTTTTGTCCATTCTTCATCTCATTACATCATTCTCTCTCTACACCTGAAATTTTTCCTTCATACAAAACTTCACACATTCTTCATTAGCAACATTAGTGTATTTAAAATATATTAGACCCCTAGGAAAAGCTTTGGAACAGCAAAACTTTTCACTAAAAACACAATCTACTATAGCAACTCCTTCAAACAGCTCAATTCCCCAAAAGAGAACTCAAAAAGGAATCAATAAGTGGCAGAAATCTGTCAAAACAGACCAGCGGGTAGAAACCGATTTTTTTAGAAAATCTTCTATTGGTCAAATCAAAAAGTGTTGAACTAACTAAAGTTAGCTAACATACTGTGGGATTTATTCATAAATTTTCAACTCAATCCGAGTTACAAAGACTCCTGATGATTTTTTATGGTGGAGGATAGAAATCTGTTTCGGGACAACAACTCCCCAAATCTTACTTCCCTCTCATTAGAGGTCATTCTTAGCACAAAAAGCAAACAAAAAGGATAAGGAGAGGTCATTACAGAAGTAATAACTTCCAAGACTCAAGAAAACTCTTGGGTTATCTCCCAACAAGTACTTTCTTTAACGCCTTTAAGTTAGGCTTGATAGTTTTAGAAGATGCTCACATAAGAAATATGAATTGAAGTAAAAGAGAGCATCAAGAAGCAAATTCAAAATACATTTAAGTCTAACCCACTTCCTATGCATGGGAATCTTGTAAATAAACAAGTCATGAAAACACAAAGCACCAATCATAGGAAAGCAAAACAAGTGCAACTTCAAGATTTTCAACATAAAGAGGGGAAACTTAATATTTTTGAGGTGCATAAAACCATGTTTCCCTCTCTCATAATAACTTTCAGTAGCATCATGAATAAAATTAAAAATATAACTATCACATAAAAAATTCTTATCATGAGACACATGAATAAAATGATTATTACTCTCCACATAAGCATAGTCATTCTTATTAATTGTAGTGGGAGAAAATTCAACAAAATAGCTATCATTGTTATTCTCATCACCATAATCATCGAAAATAGGAGGCATATTGTAATCACAATAAATTTTCTCCTCAATAGTAGGTGGACTGAAAATATCATATTTATCATTGTAATCATCATATACTGGAGGTAAAGTATCAGTAAATTTTCTCCCCCGTGCTTGGGGGACTAAAAATATCGTACTCATCAAAACCAGCTTCCCCAAGCTTAGAATTTTCCATAGCATTAGCAATAATGGTGTCCAAAGAATTCATACTAATAACATTGCTATTAGCATGCAAATAAAGTTCCATAGGTTTTTTAATTTTCTCTTCAAACACTTCATGTCCTAGCTCAAGATAAACACTATAAAGCCTAACAAGTAAAAACAAGAAACAAAAAGACAAAATTGCAGAATCTAAAGGAAATAACTTCGAGCACTCACACCGGAGGATGTGAGTACCTTTTACCATACCTCCCCGGCAATGACGCCAGAAAAGAGCTTGATGTCTACGCACTTCTATTCTTGTAGACAGTTGTTGGGCCTCCAAGTGCAGAGGTTTGTAGAACAGCAACAAGTTTCCCTTAAGTGGATCACCCAAGGTTTATTGAACTCGGGGAGGAAGTGTTCAAAGGTATCCCTCTCAAGCAACCCTGCAATCAAGATACAAGAAGTCTCTTGTGTCCCCAACACACCCAATATAGGTGCACTAGTTCGGAGAAGAGATAGTGAAATAAAAGTGGTAACGGTGCCAGAAAATAGCTTGATGGTGAGGTAAAGACTAAAGGCAACAAGAAGGAATCAAACAAAAATGCAACATATCTAGTAGCAAACGGTGTTTCAATGCTTAGAAACAAGGCCTAGGGATCATACTTTCACTAGTGAACACTCTCTCATATAAATATCCTCTCTTCATGATACTACTCTTAACTACTCTCCGGTTGGACACTCTAATCCATGGTTGGGCTATAACAGCACACCTCAAAGTACTCCTTCCCCAATCTAGATAACCCCACACTGTCACCTTGAGCGCTAGAAGGTTCCAACAAACACCACAATTTCATAGAGACATCCAACTCCAAATATAAGTCATAACAAATATTCAATCTAGCCAAAGTGCCACACACGGTATGCCCGCTGTCACTTTCACACACGTGGGGAAAAGCATAGATCTATTAAAGCACAAAGAGTATTTATGTATACTCAAGCCTAAGTGCCATCATGGCGTGCATGCTGTCACTTTCACACACATGGGGAGAGCAGAGATATAATGAAGCACTTGAGTAGCAAGGTAGATCTACTTGATTACAAAGCTCATGACCACAAGATCATGCATAGAGAGAGATATGAACACATAGCTACCGGTAGAGCCCTTAGCCTCGAAGGAGAACTACTCCCTCCTCATCATGGGAATCAGCAACGGTGATGGAGATGGTGGTGGAGATCAATGGAGATGGCTCTGGGGGCACTTCCCTATCCCGGCAGGGTGCCGGAACAGAGACTTTCTATCCCCTGAATCTCCCCTTCGGTGGCGGCGGATCAGCGGAACTTTTTCTGGAAGTATGATGGATTATTTAGGGGTTTCTCCCCGGGGGCTTCTTATAGGCGAAGGAGGCAAGTTCGATGGGGGGGACAGGGGGCCCACACCCCATGTAGTACCACCAGGTCTTGCTCGTGCCTGGGGGGTGCGGCCACCCTGGTGCCCTACTCCGTCTCTGCTTCGTGGTTCCATGTTGGTCTGGGAAAAATAATGACTTTGACTTTTGTCCCGTCCAATTCCGAGAATGTTGATTTTCTGCCTTTCTGGAACCAAAAACAGAAGAAAACATGCAACTGGCACTGTGGCATCTTGTTAATAGGTTAGTACTAGAAAGTGTATAAAAATACCTCAAAGTGTAGACAAAGCAAAGTAGATACTAAACAAGCATGAAACATCAAAAATTATAGATACGTTTCCGACGTATCATGGACTATCCACTTGAGCATGCTAGCGAGACACGTCAGCCGCCGCCAGAAGGAGGTGACACGGATGTAAAGCTTCTTGGTGACCTCGAATGACCACCCTGTGTTGATGTCACATCGCTCCATCGCCCTATGGCGCTAGCTATCCAAGCACAAGCATGTGGTCCACCTCAGTGTTGAATACGGTGACCTTGAATTTGTGGTCTACGAGGCGGTACGGGTGACATGGTTATACCCTACGGGTACATGATATCAGCATACCTGGTCTAGCCCAAGGAAGGCCCATGAAAATATACACGGCCCATGAATAATTTCGGGTGGCCCAAGCCCATGACGTCTTCGGATCCTTGGAGAGCAAGACTAGATTAGATAGAATATTCAAAAGGGCAAAACCCTAAACCTGTAACCGACTCGATCTGTGCCCGGGACCTGCCTACCTCTATATAAAGGCTAGGACAGCACAACGAGGAGGGCACCTCGCATACCACCGCATACACACCTCCACGCCAGATTGCATCTGCGCACCCCTGTAACTTTCGGTTCCGCCGTAATCAAGAGTAGACAAGCAGGAGTAGGGTTTTCCTCTAGGGCTGAACACAGGTAAATCTCGTGTCCCACAGTTTGCTTGTGCATTAACCGTTCAGCGATCTCCAGCATCCCCATCTTCTCCAAAACCCAAGCTCATAACAATGGGCATTGACGAGATCAAACCTCGCCAATACAACTCAACTCTTTACACAAGTGGATACTCATCACAAGTCATATGAATATTTGGTTTAGATAAGATGGCTCCTATAGTCACTACCCAACCTACAAATCTTCCTAAAAGGGTTTTAATCCTGAGGTCAAAGCATATGCTCTGATACCAACATGGTGTGACCCAAAGATACCAACGCATGATGTAGTACACTATAGTCGTTGACATAACACCAATGAAATACCGTTCACTAGTATTACATCCCTCAGAGTGGTACAACAGAAACACAGCAGGTCCAAGGCATGACTATAGGTTACAACTCAACTCTTTACACAAGATCCAGAGAACACTCTAGGTTAAAGAGAGAGAAAGAAACTTCTTACAAGAAGAATCAGAAATAAACAACTCAAAAATTATTATACTATTAAGACTAGTATCTTAACTAAAGGTCTGGCATTGTTGCTATCGCAATATACTACAGAAATGGGTTCTATGGCTAGAGATTATATTCCTATCTAATCGGTAACTTCGTCTTCACTTGAGTTGATGTATATGTTGACCTTCTTGACTTCATTGAAGAGCTTTAGCCTTTGATGATGATTCATGGAGTATGACTTGATGTAGACATCGTATGTACTGGCTTTAGAACCTAGCAAGGGTTAAGAAGATACATTGAGTATGAGCGTACTCAGCAAGTTCACTAGAAAAGGAGTGTTTGATGCACTATATCTACAGCCACAGACCGTAGGTTGTAGGCAATGCAAGTTTTCATAAACATTTCTTCAAAGGTTGCTTTTATTCTGAAAAGCTATGTCCGTCAGCCTTCACGGGTTTACCAGAACTTTCATGGAGTTCCTTTCTGGCCGCGTTTGTAGTTCCTTCCCGGAACAGGGAGTAACAAGTTATAGTTCTTACACTCTACAGAGGTGCGTTACTTTACCCATGATAGACCTTAGCCTTGTTGCACAACCAAGTCATGACCTTGTCCATACTTCCTTGGTATGGGGCCCAGTCTAAGATCCAAGCCAATCACAGCCCCCTTCGCGACCCTGCATGCCTACTTTGTATACACCATGCCCACATATTGAATTACGACAATGGTTTGTACAGACCGTTAGATGCCAGAACTATCATGGGACGTTGAGGGTTCCCACCCATATGCTGCATATCCTCTACAAATTACCAATTAATATGCACGCTACGAGTGATAACAGCCACGACCTGCACATCCAGCTACATGCGAGAGGAAGAAGATACAGCTGAATTCTCTGTCCCATTCCAAATCTCATGGTTAACGCGTGATATACGACGCAAGAATCACTGGCGATATTGGTTGTTAAGTCCTAGATAATATGTTCCTTTACCACTGGAACTTTCATAGTAGGTTATTACCTCATGGTAAATAACCTATAATCATATTATTATGAAAATAGTGTTTTCGGACCTTTTTCAAATGCAGGTGATGACAAGACTAGATTTGTAAAATAATTTATAGAAAATAATCAAAGGACATGAGCAAGTGTGAACTTGCCTTTTGTGATTGCAAGATTATGCACTCACGGTCTTCGTGACGACATAAGATCCAATATCTGAAATATGCATCATTGGTCCGGTAAGGACTAATGTTTAAAGAAGCAATATGCTATTGTGCATAAGTAATTCTATGCATTTTGTAAAACCCCCAAAGTGAATCCCTAATATTGTAAGTTAAGTGAACTTAGGTGATTCCTTTAAGAGTTGGTTTATCTTCAAATTTTTACTTCACATGAAGTGCATCTATAGGGATTTTAAGTTTTGATATTCAAGATATAAAAGTAGAGGGCAATAGTAATTTAAGATTTATATTAGTTGCTATTTGGTGATTAGGATGGAAGTCTATGTATTGGATTATTAAGGTTTGAAAGAACTATCCTAGAGTTGTTGCTTGAAGTGGCAAAAAGAATAACATTTGAAGAAAAGATTTCCTTTCTAAGGTTTAAACAGTCATCATTGTTAATAGAACATGATCAAAGTCTTTTGGTGTTTGATTTATTAGTTTGGACTTGAGATGCTTTATGTCTTAAGTTAAATAGACCAAAGTTAATTATAAAAAACATAAGTCATTTATTAGACCAAATGTTTATAAGCTTTGAGACTAAAGTTAACTTTAAAAGGTTAAGTAAACTTAAGATGTTATATATTTTAATTATTCCCAAGTTTTAGATTTATTATAGGTATAACTAAGGTGTGGAATTATTCACTTTATATTTAAGTGAATGATTTAGATTAAATTTGTTTTGCTTATTAAGAAAGCAATTTGTATTTATTTAATGGGAGCATAATTAGATGATCTTAGTAATTTGTTAGAATTTAAAGTTATGTTAATAATGGTTAAGATATAATGATGATTCACCATATTATATAAATGGGTGATACCCAATGTTTATTTAAAAGTATTCTTAATAAGATTTTTAAAAGAATATTTTAAAGTTAAAAGTTATAGTTAAATTTGATTATGAATTTAAGTTATGGGTTTGGAATTTGGTACAAAGACACTAATTGCTCAAGGTTTTATAAGAATTGTGATTATTTCTTACTTAACAATTATTTTTAAAGAATTCACAAAATAGGTATTAGGTAAGGATTTATTATTTAAAATATTAAAGACTTTTCTAATAATATATTTAATATTTTTTCTAGTGTAATATATTTATTCAATACCTTAAAAATGAATTTTATTTATTTTTAAGTATTATCTTTATTTTTATAAAATTCATCAAAGAATTAAGTGTCTTTAAATATTTGCTTTATGTTTTATTTGTAAAACTCTAAATTAGTATTTTTATAAAATAGTAGAGTTATTTCGATACACAGAAATGATTTTTTTATTTATTTTTAGGGGTTTTATTTTATTTTATAACATTTCATTTAATATTTAATGGTGTTAACAATTATTTTCCTTTATATTTATTTTAAACAATTAAAATTATATTTTTATTCGGTAGATATTATTTTTGTGGTCATTTTGATATATCATATGTATTTTTGGGATTTTTCTATATTTTCTAGGGTATAAATTATGTTTAGGGGTAGTTTGGTAATTTAGTGATTTGGTAAATATCTTTTCTTTTCTTTGGAATTGGGCCAGGCTCACTAACTGGCCCATCTGGACCCAACTTGGCCCAACTAATACTCGCTCGGGGTCACTTTTTGACCTCTTCCCCACGCACACTTTGACGCCTAACACCCCGATTCCCCCTGCTCGCATTGGTGTCGCCGCCACCACCATTCCCGGCCAACTCCGGTGATCACCGACCGTTACGGTCGCCTCCATTGGTCGCCGGAGCTCCGATGTACCCTATTATCCCAGCTCCTCCTATTGGATTTGGAAGATACGCCTGGAATCGCTCGCCCTCTTCCACTGGTTGTCGTTAGGGTTTCAGTGCCTTCCTTTACTGTATTTTCGTGATGTCCTGATGGTGATTCGGGGTGATTTGGTGCGGTGTTGGTGGTGATATGATGGTGGTGAAGCTGGGGTCATTCCTCTCCTATTCCGATGCCGGTGGGACGATAGTAAGTGCAACCTCGGCGTTTGAACTACGGTGGTCATTGTGGTGTTGATGGGGGTTGAAGACTTCCTCGGGTTAGTATCACTCTGGCCGTGCGGGCACTGCCCCGCCACGCCATGGTGGATGCTTCTCGGGCGCCAGGTACACTCCCTTTGTCTCACATCTGCTTCTCCCTCTATCTCTCTCTCTCTACTTAGTATCACATGTTGAATATTGTTCAAAACCAGTGGTTTTGGCTCACTTGTTAATACAGTAGAGAATCTGTGGCTATGTGCTACAATGAGTTTAGGTTGGAGGAAGTTTTACTTATTTTTGGCATGGGATGATCTATAGGTGTTTGCTTAAATTGATTTGATACAAAGTTCTTTCCTGAACTACTTATTCACTGCTGTAATTAAAGGATTCAGTGATAAAACCTTAATAACTAGTACTACTGTGTACATATCTGTTGGCCAATCCTTGATCCATTGACTTGATTTACTAAATCATGGGATTTATAAATGATGTGTTTTCAAACAGAAAATGATTCCTATGAAAATTTGGTAGGAAAATGATTTGAAATAA
This sequence comes from Avena insularis, assembly GCA_023614405.1. Classification (NCBI taxonomy): domain Eukaryota; kingdom Viridiplantae; phylum Streptophyta; class Magnoliopsida; order Poales; family Poaceae; genus Avena; species Avena insularis. The sequence continues at coordinate 278,785,892 of CM042685.1, forward strand.
TACCCTATGGACGTAACTCATTCTTTTAACATGGGTATTTGATGTTGATCTTAGCTAGTGATTTCAGTGGCTTCTAATATTGGAATCTTCCTACTGTGGTGCCTCCATATGGAGTGTGCACAGTGGTGTTCTTAGTATTATGATCTGTTGCTGGATTAATTAGCTATTGATTGAGATGATTCCTAGGTGAATTAACTAGTAAAATGATTTAGATAATGATTGATTCCTATTTTATTATAGGAAGATGATTTACTTAATGATCTCTATCAGGTGTGGCTTGATAATAAACAGTGTTATATTCACTGTCTTTTCTGAATCCAATGTCTATTATGATTCCTGAATTCATTTAAGAAAGTGATTATCTAATTCTTAGTAGATATGGATGAACCTGTTGGTACAGAGGTGCTACCTAGATGGGATATGCCCTGTACCAGCAGTGTGGTGAGTATAGATCTAGTTAGAACTAGATCCATTGGTCTATGATGGTGGTCTAAGACTGTGCTAAGTAGAAACTAAAGTTTTTACTTGCTGCTTTCTTTCTTAAATGATGGATAATCTCTAAGTATGATTCCTACAGTGCTTGGGAAAATGATTTCATAGGTCTTGGTAAGGATAATATGATAGATCCTTACTGTTTAAGATAAAATCTTATGATGTAATCATTTCTGAGGTGCTACCATCCATAGGATGTGCCCAGAAATGATTATTTTAAGAATTATGTGTATCTAGTTATAAAACTAGAGCTTTTAATCCAAGATCTGTGATGCAAGGCTGAGATCTTGATTGTGGTTTGTAAAGATTTATTGTTGGCTTTGTTTTCTTTCTTCCATGATGGTTGTACACCCCACTTGGGTGTTTTTCTGAGAAGATCATGTACAGGACATCATATGTTCTGTTGAAATGGATAAGATTAATTATGTGTGGTTTTGTATAAACTCACCACACAACTGATGTTAATGATGTAGCTATGATGATTGCTCTTGCTGGCTTGATCCTGAAGTGGTGATCACTCCCTGGACCTTGTTCTCCACCTATTGGTACTTCTCCAGCTCCTCCTTACTCTTGTGAATAGTTGTTTGACCTTGCTATCTTCCTGCACCTCCCCTCCTTAAGTTACCATCCTGGGAATGATCTGTTTGGTTTGTTGTGTGGACTGGCTGGTGGATTTGTTGGATATTGGGCAAGATTTGTGGTGCTCTTGGTTGTGTTCCTGAGAGCTAGGTGATGATATGAGATAGACTTGGTGCGGTAGCTAGCAGCTGTGCGATCCCTTATGAGAGTATTCAGCTGTTGCTGATGTGTTGACAACACATAGTGTGCATGTAGTGACTGTGATGTGTGCCTGATTGTGTCATCTGTGGATCAGATCAAGTGAAAACTTGATATTTGCTGTTGATTTACCTTTTTTCCATTTCATCTGGCTTTGGTGAAACTTGACCCTTACAAGCCAATGATGCATTAGTCTGAGGCAAAATCTACTGATAAGAACAGATCTTATATTTTTGGCCCTATTCTAATTACTCAGTGATGATCTAGCAGTGCACCTCACTGCAATTCTGAGAGTAAAACACTAAACAGATAACATTCTTCTATTTTTAGTTTTATTTTGGGCTATTTTGCGGGTACATGAGTATAATAAGAAAATAAGATAGAAGATTCAACTTAGTTTAGGAAATATAATTTAGGTGTTCCTTTCATTAATTTGTAATTTTATTTTATCCTTTTTGTAACAGCAATATAACCGTGTATTATTTAGATTCAGATTATTGTAATACCTTTATTATAAAGAATGTTGTAACATGTATTTATTATAATAAGAAATACTTTTATTCTTTGTTTGCAATTTCTTATACCACTTAATTTTGAATGTTCATCTCTTATATTACTGAATATATTTTAAATGGCAATTTTTATTTTATTGTTTATATATTATTAACTTAACATGGAAATATTCCCAAATGTTCAAATTTGAATTTCAATTCTTAGTTTCAAACATGAATTGAATTGCTTTCCCAAGACATAAGAATATAGTAGAGGTCATGTCGAAATCCATACACTTGAGCTCACGTTTTCATCAGAACAAGAGAGATCCTGATCCCTCTACAGTTCTTTGCGTTTTGCGTGAAAATTCCCCAGATTTTCTTATGCATGAATGCAATGCACACACATGTGGCCTCACTATTTCTAGGTGCTAATCCTGGGATGTTACAGACTCTCCCCCTTAAAATAAACTTCGTCCTCGAAGTTTGTAAACTCTCATGTTTCGGAGTAAGGAATTGACTTGTATTGGGTACTGCATTTCTCAACTTCATGGTAACCTCAAATGGGAATAATTGTAATATCCCATATCCATACCTTTTCCTTGAATTCTCCTCATACTTGGCAATGTCCAACTTGTTGTCTACAATGCACTAATGTTCCTCTTACTATAATCCCTTAGGGCTATGTCCTTACTAGAGAATCCTTTAATGGGGGTCTCTGCTTTAGTTCATTACCCTGATTAGGTATCCTAATACAACTCCTTTACTTGATTATCAAACTTCCTGATTATACTATATAAGTTCTTGGAACTCTCACTAAAATAGGGTTTTAATTTAGTCAATAGTGGAGGCCAAAATATTAAATTTTTGTATTATCATTTTATGATTTATACTGGTGGTCCTTCCGAAGGTTGGATTTGAACTCATTTAGTCCATAACCATTGGAATTTCTTGTTCCTCCATACTTGTCTAATTGGATGTGCTTTGTTCCCTCTTAATGATAGCTTAAGAGTTGTTTAGAATAAGTCTGTTAGGACTATTCCATTTTATTACTTCAAGCTTTTACCTTATTAAGATTTAGAGAATCTATTATTATCACCTTAAGTACTTCTTCAACTTCCTTATAATAATTTCCTTAAGGTTTGAGTCCTACTACCTTGAAATAAATTTCGATCTTTCATCCAGACTTACTTCAGAGAGTACTTTTCTGATGATTTCCTGTTAACCTTATAAAAATAAAGCTTATTGTTGTTGTAGGTTAGTCCTTCTTCTCCAACCTTTATTCGAAAAGTCAGATAATGATACTTTCATTTCTAATGCTTTACTCTCCCCCTTAGGGTTTACTAATAGTCTTCAAACTGTCTATATAGTAACCATCGACTTCATAATTAAAATGTTGGTCTCTATTTAGATTATACACTACCTAGTTAGGATCTTATGAAAGATTGTAGGGTGTATCTGCACAATTGTGGATCTCCGAAGTGAATCTTTCATCATATTTGTCTTACTCACTATTCGGACATTTTTTTTGCTTTGATGGACAAGACTTCACGAAGCGTCTCAAAAGACGGTTGCCTTAAATTTTATACTCATCTATGTCTTAATTAACTTAGGCCAAGTTTTATGCTCTTTATGCAACCTTTAAGATGATCTGGTTAACTATGTCAAGCAACATCGGATGCGGACAAGATACCAACTGTGGATCAGATACCAACTGCAGATCATCCTAGGTTGTAGGTATTACCCTACGGCTTCCAACATCCTTATGGCATTCTCTCTGAATTGTCAGAGCCTGAATACCAATTTGGTTCTAAAGCTTCTTCTTTGCACTTATTCATGATACTTCCATGATATTGGTACAACAACTTCATTAACTTCTTAACAACATTTCCTATTCTGGGTGAACTCTAAGTTCATGACTCCTTATTGTCCCAAGTATTTTCTACACTAGACTTCCTTCTTATATCTGTCTAAGAATAACCCGAGCTTGATCTATCCTACAAACTGCACTAATACTCCTTATATTTTGCTTCATCCTTCATGTAAGTCTTCATATGGGTCTTTGGAACTCGTCACTCCCTTACACGAATTCCCTTACTCTATCTAGGTCTATAACATCAAGTAATAACTGATGTTGCAACATGCATTTGACACCAAGTCAAACTTCATGTACAGATCTAGTCACTCAAGAAGATTCAAGAAAAACCAATGAATCCAAATGTGGTACATATAACACATAATATTCTAAGCCAGAACATAGTAGTTGAGTATAGTATCTCTAGAATTTAGGCTTAGTTGTGTAGTATATGACACCTCCTCATATAGGGTTACATTGTGATACTTAGCACATAGGGTTCAAACTATTCTTTATCTCAATATTTACCCAAATTGCTCAATTGCAACAGGATATTTTTTTAAACAAAGTGGTCTCAATTTGGTTTTGACTAACCTTTAGTCTTACTTTTGGAAGGATTAACTATAACCAACCTTTCTTTATTGGTAAACTAACCTCACATGATTACTCCAAAAGACTAATCAGATTCTACTGAACACCTAAAACTAAATTTTATCATGAATTATGACACCTATGACTTCTATCATAAATCTACCATGCTATTTTTCTTACTTCTACCTCAATATAATTTATTAATTACTTGTCATTCTTACACCTACATCATGGTTTCAGAGTTAATCTCACCATGATCTTATTATGTTCTACCTATTCATCATGATTTAAGAGCTAATCTCACCATGACTTTACTTCTCATAGTATGATAATTGATCTTTAACAAAATTTCACTCCTTCATGTAGAATTCTCTAATGAATACCACATGATTTACTAGCCAATACAACTTTACATACTCTAATGGCCTTCATTATGTTGTCTTTGGTTATCAACTAACCATAAGGTTCTACTATCTTACATGAATTCTAGGGTTAGACTACACCATTAAGAATATTTCAATGAATGTCTTAAACTTGATCCTAATCTACTATGACTAATTAGCTTTCCCAAAGCATCTTGGTGGTCTTATGTCTCCCTCGGAAGACACTAAAGAGCATTATACTTTGAGAAAAGATAAAATAATTACTCTTAAGAAAGAATGACTTAAGCATCTGACTTAGGTGTGACAATATTATCCTCAAGTGGATACTCAACACAAGTCATATGAATATTTGGTTTAGATAAGATGGCTCCTATAGTCACTACCCAACCTACAGATCTGCCTAAAAGGGTTTTAATCCTAAGGTCAAAGCATATGCTCTGATACCAACTGCGGTGACCCAGCATACCACTGCATGATGTAGTACACTATAGTCGTTGACATAACACCAATGAAATACCGTTCACTAGTATTACATCCCTCAGAGTGGTACAACAGAAACATAGCAGGTCCAAGGCATGACTATAGGTTATAATTCAACTCTTTACACAAGATCCAGAGAACACTCTAGGTTAAAGAGAGAGAAAGAAACTTCTTACAAGAAGAATCAGAAATAAACAACTAAAAAACTATTATACTATTAAGACTAGTATCTTAACTAATGGTCTAGCATTGTTGCTATCGCAATATACTACAGAAATGGGTTCTATGGCTAGAGATTATATTCCTATCTAATCGGTAACTTCGTCTTCACTTGAGTTGATGTATATGTTGACCTTCTTGACTTCATTGAAGAGCTTTAGCCTTTGATGATGATTCCTGGAGTATGACTTGATGTAGACGTCATCTGTACTGGCTTTAGAACCTAGCAAGGGTTAAGAAGACACGTTGAGTACGAGCGTACTCAACAAGTTCACTAGAAAAGGAGTGTTTGATGCACTATATCTACAGCCATAGACCGTAGGTTGCAGGCAATGCAAGTTTTCATAAACATTTCTTCAAAGGTTGCTTTTATTCTGAAAAGCTATGTCCGTCAGCCTTCACGGGTTTACCAGAACTTTCATGGAGTTCCTTTCCGGCCACGTTCGTAGCTCCTTCCCGGAACAGGGAGTAACAAGTTACAGTTCTTACACTCTGCAGAGGTGCGTTACTTTACCCTTGAGAGACCTTAGCCTTGTTGCACAACCAAGTCATGACCTTGTCCATACTTCCTTGGTATGGGGCCCAGTCTAAGATCCAAGCCAATCACTGCCCCCTTCGTGAGCCCGCATGCCTCCTTGGTATACACCATGCCCACATATTGAAATACGGCAATGGTTTGTACATACCTTTAGATGCCAGAACTATCGTGGGACGTTGAGGGTTCCCACCCATATGCTGCATATCCTATACAAATTACCAATTAATATGCATGCTACGAGTGATAACAGCCACGACCTGCACATCCGGCTACATGCGAGAGGAAGAAGATACAGCTGAATTCTCTGTCCCATTCCAAATCTCATGGTTAACGCGTGATATACGGCGCAAGAATCACTGGCGATATTGGTTGTTAAGTCCTAGATAATATGTTCCTTTACCACTGGAACTTTCATAGTAGGTTATTACCTCATGGTAAATAACCTATAATCATATTATTATGAAAATAGTGTTTTCGGACCTTTTTCAAATGCAGGTGATGACAAGACTAGATTTGTAAAATACTTTATAGAAAATAATCAAAGGATATGAGCAAGTGTGAACTTGCCTTTTGTGATTGCAAGATTATGCACTCACGGTCTTCGTGACGACATAAGATCCAATATCTGAAATATGCATCATTGGTCCGGTAAGGACTAATGTTTAAAGAAGCAATATGCTGTTGTGCATAAGTAATTCTATGCATTTTGTAAAACCCCCAAAGTGAATCACTAATATTGTAAGTGAAGTGAACTTAGGTGATTCCTTTAAGAGTTGGTTTATCTTCAAATTTTTACTTCACATGAAGTGCATCTATAGGGATTTTAAGTTTTGATATTCAAGATATAAAAGTAGAGTGCAATAGTAATTTAATATTTAGATTTGTTGCTATTTGGTGATTAGGATGGAAGTCTATGTATTGGATTATTAAGGTTTGAAAGAACTATCCTAGAGTTGTTGCTTGAAGTGGCAAAAATAATAACATTTGAAGAAAAGATTTCCTTTCTAAGGTTTAAACAGTCATCATTGTTAATAGAACATGATCAATGTCTTTTGGTGTTTGATTTATTAGTTTGGACTTGAGATGCTTTATGTCTTAAGTTAAATAGACCAAAGTTAATTATAAAAAACATAAGTGATTTATTAGACCTGATGTTTATAAGCTTTGAGACTAAAGTTAACTTTAAAAGGTTAAGTAAACTTAAGATGTAATATATTTTAATTATTACCAAGTTTTAGATTTATGATAGGTATAACTAAGGTGTGGAATTATTCACTTTATATTTAAGTGAATGATTTAGATTAAATTTGTTTTGCTTATTAAGAAAGCAATTTGTATTTATTTAATGGGAGCATAATTAGACGATCTTAGTAATTTGCTAGAATTTAAAGTTATGTTAATAATGGTTAAGATATAATGATGATTCACCATATTATATAAATGGGTGATACCCAATGTTTATTTAAAAGTATTCTTAATAAGATTTTTAAAAGAATATTTTAAAGTTAAAAGTTATACTTAAATTTGATTATGAATTTAAGTTATGGGTTTGGAATTTGGTACAAAGACACTAATTGCTCAAGGTTTTATAAGAATTGTGATTATTTCTTACTTAACAATTATTTTTAAAGAATTCACAAAATAGGTATTAGGTAAGGATTTATTATTTAAAATATTAAAGACTTTTCTAATAATATATTTAGTATTTTTCTAGTGTAATATATTTATTCAAGACCTTAAAAATGAATTTTATTTATTTTTAAGTATTATCTTTATTTTTATAAAATTCATCAAAGAATTAAGTGTCTTTAAATATTTGCTCTATGTTTTATTTCTAAAACTCTAAATTAATATTTTTATAAAATAGTAGAGTTATTTTGATACACATAAATGATTTTTTATTTATTTTTAGGGTTTTTGTTTTATTTTATAACATTTTGTTTAAGATTTAATGGTGTTAATAATTATTTTACTTTATATTTATTTTAAACAATTAAAATTATATTTTTATTAGGTAGATATATTTTTTGTGGTCATTTTGATATATCGTATGTCTCTTTGGGATTTTTCTATATTTTTCTAGGGTATAAATAATGTTCAGGGGTAGTTTGGTAATTTAGTGATTTGATAAATATCTTTTTTTCCTTTGGAATTGGGCCAGGCTCTCTAACTGGCCCATCTGGACCCAACTTGGCCCAACTAATACTGGCTCGGGGTCACTTTGACCCCGACCCACTCTCTTCCTCCACGCACACCATAGACGCCCCAACACCCCGATCCCCCCTGCTCGCATTGGTGTCGCCGCCACCACCATTCCCGGCCAACTCCGGTGATCACCGAACGTTACGGTCACCTCCATTGGTCGCCAGAGCTCCGCTATACCCTATTATCCCAGCTCCTCCTATTCGATTTGGAAGATACGCCTGGAATCGCTCACCCTCTTCCACTGGTTGTCGTTAGGGTTTCAATGCCTTCCTTTACTGTATTTTTGTGATGTCCTGATGGTGATTCGGGGTGATTTGGTGCTGTGTTGGTTGTGATATGATGGTGGTGAAACTGGGGTCATTCCTCTCCTATTCTGATGCCGATGGGACGGGAGTAGGTGCAATCCCGGCATCTGAACTACGGTGGCCGTGGTGGTGTTGATGGGGGTTGAAGACTTCCTCGGGTTAGTATCACTCTGGCCGCGCGGGCACTGCCCCGCCACGCCATGGTGGATGCTTCTCGGGCGCCAGGTACACTCCCTCTGTCTCACATCTGCTTCTCCCTCTATCTATCTCTCTCTACTTAGTATCACATGTTGAATATTGTTCAAAACCAGTGGTATGGGCTCACTTGTTAATACAATAGAGAATATGTGGCTATGTGCTGCAATGAGTTTCGGTTGGAGGAAGTTTTACTTATTTTTGGCATGGGATGATCTACAGGTGTTTGCTTAAATTGATTTGATACAAAGTTCTTTCCTGAACTACTTGTTCACTGCTGTAATTGAAGGATTCAGTGATAAAACCTTAATCACTGGTACTACTGTGTACATATCTGTTGGCTAATCCTTGATCCATTGACTTGATTTACTAAATCATGGGATTTATAAATGATGTGTTTTCAAACAGAAAATGATTCCTATGAAAATTTGGTAGGAAAATGATTTGAAATAATACCGTATGGATGTAACTCATTCTTTTAACGTGGTATTTGATGTTGATCTTAGCTAGTGATTTCAGTGGCTTCTGATATTGGAATCTTCCTACTATGGTGCCTCCATATGGAGTGTGCACAGTGGTGTTCTTAGTATTATGATCTGTTGCTGGATTAATTAGCTATTGATTGAGATGATTCCTAGGTGAATTAACTAGGAAAATGATTTAGATAATGATTGATTCCTATTTTATTATAGGAAGATGATTTACTTAATGATCTCTATCAGGTGTGGCTTGATAATAGACAGTGTTATATTCACTGTCTTTTCTGAATCAAATGTCTACTATGATTCCTGAATTCATTTAGGAAAGTGATTATCTGATTCTTAGTAGATATGGATGAACCTGTTGGTACAGAGGTGCTACCCAGATGGGATATGCCCTGTACTGATGTAGTGAGGAGTATAGATCTAGTTAGAACTAGATCCATTGGTCTATGATGCTGGTCTGAGACTGTGCTAGGTAGAAACTAAAGTTTTTACTTGCTGCTTTCTTTCTTAAATGATGGATAATCTCTAAGTATGATTCCTACAGTGCTTGGGAAAATGATTTGATAGGTCTTGGTAAGGATAATATGATAGATCCTTACTTTTTAAGATAAAATCTTATGATGTAATCATTTCTGAGGTGCTACCATCCATAGGATGTGCCCAGAAATGATTATTCTAAGAATTATGTGTATCTAGTTATAAAACAAGAGCTTTTAATCCAAGATCTGTGATACAAGGCTGAGATCTTGATTGTGGTTTGTAAAGATTTACTGTTGGCTTTGTTTTCTTTCTCCATGATGGTTGTACACCCCACTTGGGTGTTTTTCTGAGAAGATCATGTACAGGACATCATATGTTCTGTTGAAATGGATAAGATCAATTATGTGTGGTTTTGTATAAACTCACCACACAACTGTTGTTAATGATGTAGCTATGATGATTGCAATTGTTGGCTTGATCCTGAAGTGGTGATCACTCCCTGGACCTTGTTCTCCACCTATTGGTACTTCTCTAGCTCCTCCTTACTCTTGTGAATAGTTGTTTGACCTTGCTATCCTCCTGCACCATCCCTCCTTAAGTTACCATCCTGGGAATGATCTGTTTGGTTTGTTGTGTGGACTGGCTGGTGGATTTGTTGGATATTGGGCAAGATTTGTGGTGTTCTTGGCTGTGTTCCTGAGAGCTAGGTGATGATATGAGATAGACTTGGTGCAGTAGCTAGCAGTTGTGCGATCCCTTATGAGAGTATTGAGCTGCTGCTGATGTGTTGACAACACACAATATGCATGCAGTGACTGTGATGTGTGCCTGATTGTGTCATCTGTGGATCAGATCAAGTGAAAACTTGATATTTGCTGTTGATTTACCTTTTCTCCATTTCATCTGGCTTTGGTGAAACTTGCCCCTTACAAGCCAATGATGCATTAGTCTGAGGCAAAATCTACTGATAAGAACAGATCTTATATTTTTGTCCCTATTCTAATTACTCAGTGATGATCTAGTAGTGCACTTCACTGCAATTCTGAGAGTAAAACACTAACCAGATAACATTCTTCTATTTTTAGTTTTCTTTTGGGCTATTTTGCGGGTACATGAGTATAAGAAGAAAATAAGATAGAAGATTCAACTTAGTTTAGGAAATATAATTTAGGTGTTCCTTTCATTAATTTGTAATTTTATTTTATCCTTTTTGTAACAGGAATATAACCGTGTATTATTTAGATTCAGATTATTGTAATACCTTTATTATAAAGAATGTTGTAACATGTTTTTATTATAATAAGAAATAATTTTATTCTTTGTTTGCAATTTCTTATACCACTTAATTTTGAATGTTCATCTCTTATATTACTGAATATATTTTAAATCGCAATTTTTATTTTATTGTTTTTATATTATTAACTTAACATGGAAATATTCCCAAATATTCAAATTTGAATTTCAATTCTTAGTTTCAAACATGAATTGAATTGCTTTCCCAAGACACGAGAATATAGTAGAGGTCATGTCGAAATCCATACACTTGAGCTCACGTTTTCATCAGAACAAGAGAGATCCTGATCCCTTTATAGTTCTTTGCGTTTTGCGCGACAATTCCCCGGATTTTCTTATGCATGAATGCAATGTACACACATGTGGCCTTACTATTTCTAGGTGCTAATCCTGGGATGTTAAATGCTCTCCAAGGGAAGCTACTGAGGAGCCGAAGAAGAAGGCTGCGGTTAGATTCAACCGCAGTCCCACACCCTCATCGGACGAGGAAGAACATGACCTACCTCGACGACACAAGATCTCACGGCATCGCAGCCGCGACTATGGCGCTTGAAGCAAGCTCACCCAATGCAAGATTGACAAGGCACGCGCCAAGCGCGTATGCTCGTCCGAACCCAAAGAGGACAACGACGAAGGATAACTCTGCGGAGCTCGATGCTTCAGCAGATCCGTTCGGCGGACACGGATGCCGCAGAACTTCAAGATTCCTTCGGACACTCCGAAGTTTGATGGCACGCAGGACCCTAAGGCGTGGCTCAGCGACCACCTCTCGTTCGTCAAACTGCACGGCGGAAACAAAAACACCGCCCTGCAATGCCTTCAGCTGCAGCTGACAGGTGCAACCCGGATCTGGATCAGCAGCCTATCCTCGGGATCCATCCGAAGCTGGGAGGAACTGGCGTACAGTTTCATCCAAAACTTCAAGGGCACCAGCAAGAGGCCAGCCTCGATCGAAGAGCTGAGGGCCTGCACCCAGCGAACGGGCGAATCCATTTGCTCGTATATACTACGCTGGTCCAACACCAAAAACTCTGCGGCGCACATCTCTAAGGAGAGAGAAATCGACGCCTTCAAGGATGGCGTCAAACACCAGGACTTCAAGGAAGAACTCGGGCGCGTCAAGCCCAAGACACTCGACCACCTCATGGACATCGCTAACAGGTGGGCAGATGGTGAGGACTCCGTCCACCGAGCACACTCGGAGGAGGAAGATGACTACGGTCGTCGAAGCGAGCGTCGTAGCAAGCGAAGATCGCACTTCTACGACGATCACGACGGACCCGACATGATCGCTGCTGGCTATGCCGATCTCCGCAACGAAGGCAACCATAGCAGCGGCGGATACCGTGGAAACAACTTCCGTGATGGAGGACGCCCAGCGCAATCGTGGCAACGCCGCGATCGCAACGATGAGCCCTCGGCATACGACAAGTTGTCGGGCCCATGCACCATCCACTTCTACATCGACAAGCAGGATGGCAAAAAGAAGGCAAGCCACATGCTCAAAGACTGCCGCGAGTTCCAGAAACTCAGTGAAAGCATGTCCCAGATGAGGCAGCAAGCCCCAAACCCTGGGTATGGACATGCGCCCGCACCAGGTGAAATCACCCACGGAGCTCCTCCACCACCACCCGTGGGACCTTCGAGAATCACCCAATCGCACCCCGCGCAGAACAACGGTGGAAACGGGTACCCCGCGCCAAAAGGGCCACTGATGATCCAAAAGGGGCGCCCAACAAACAGGGTGCAAAAGAAAATCACCCACCAATTCAGTTTGGCTATGATCGCCCCACCCGCCATCCCTGAGTACCTCAGCGGTTCGGAGTCCTGCATCACATTCAGCCGTTCGGATCACCCCCATCAGATACCTCGCCCAGGTCATGCTGCCCTGGTGCTCGAGGCGCAAATCGGAGGGTTCAAGATGAGCCGCGTCTTCATGGATGGCGGCAGCGGCATCAATCTGATGTTCGCCAGCACCTTAGCAGCAATGCGGATCCCGCTGTGCAGCATGGAACAATCCGACACAACGTTCCACGACATCGTCCTAGGGAAGGGCATATTCCCCCTAGGAAAGATATGGCTCGACATCATCTTTCGCAAGCCCGATAACTTTCGGTGTGAGCGACTCGAGTTCGAAGTGGTGGATTGGCCATCACAATACCACGCCATCCTCGGGCGCGTGGCATTCGCACGGTTCCTGGCAGTACCACACTATGCGTACCTGCTACTCAAGATGCTAGGACCTAGGGGCGTCATCATGGTCCATGGGAGCTTCACCCGATCGGTTCACTACGACAGGGACTTCAATAGAATATCCCAGTCATTCGGCATGCAGGAGGAGCTCATAAGGCTCTGAGAGGTGACAGACAACGGGCACCCCCAGTATCAAGGCAGAAAGCACCTGACATGTCGTTCAACTCAAAATTTAACACGAAGAAGGTGCAGGTCCACCCGACAGACGCCTCCAAGATGGCGCTGATCGCCAACGACCTCAGCCCTGCATAGGACAGCGCGCTCGTCGAATTCCTCTGTGAGCGCTGGGAAATCTTCGCCTGGTGTCCTGCGGACATGCCAGGATTTCCCAGGGAATTCGCCGAGCACGCACTTAACGTGTTTCCAGACGCCAAGCCCATCAAACAGTCCATCCCACGATTGTCCGAGCCACGGGCCGAAGCTATCGGAGTTGAGGTCAATAGACTGCTCAACGCTAACTTCATCAGAGAGATCAAGGAGAGCGAGTGGCTGGCCAACCCCGTGATGGTCCCTAAAAAGGACACGGACATCCTACAGATGTGCGTGGACTTCACATCGCTAAATAAGCATTGCCTGAAGGATCACTTCCCTCTCCCTCAGATCAATCAGATCATCGATTCGACTACAGGATGCGAGAAACTCTCCTTCCTCGACGCCTACTTAGGCTACAATCAGATTTGGCTGAAGGTCGAAGATCAGGAGAAAATGGCGTTCATCACGCCGTTCAGAGTGTTCTGCTACAACACAATGCCCTTCGGGCTGAAGAACGCAGGTGCCACGTACCAGCGGTGCATGCAGGCATGCCTGAAGAACCAGATCAGCCGCAACATACAAGTCTATGTCGAAGACATAGTAATCAAAACAAGGGAGGCCAAGACACTGATCGATGATCTCCGCGAGACGTTCGACAACCTTGATCGATACAAGATCAAGGTAAACCCAGAAAAGTGCGCCTTCGGCGTCCCATCTGGCCAACTGCTCGTCTACTTCATCTCCCAGCGAGGGATCGAGGCGAACCCGAAGAAAATCGGAGCCATAATGGCCATGGAGAAGCCGAAGAACCTCAAAGGAGTCCAGCAGCTCGCTGGGCGAATCGGGGCGTTGAGCAGGTTCATCAGCCGCATGGGCAAAAAATCCCTGCCTTTCTATCAGCTACTACGCAAAGCAGACAAATTCGAGTGGACGCCCGAAGCGGACGACGCATTCGAAGATCTGAAAAGGATGCTCTCCACCTCGCCCGTCCTGGTCACGCTAAAGGAGTGCGAGCCTCTACTGCTATACATAGCAGCTACACACCAGGTGGTAAGCACCGTGCTCGTGGTCGAACGACCCGAAGATGGCAAGACCCATGGGGTCCAGCGCCCAATCTACTACCTCAGCGAGGTATTGACGCCGACAAAGCAGAGGTACCCTCACTACGTAAACTTCGCCACAAAGCATGTTCATGACGGCTCGTCGGCTGAGCCACTACTTCCAGGAGCATCAGGTGATGGTCGTCAACGAAGCACCCCTGAACAGCATCCTGAACAACCCAGAGGCAACAGGACGCGTGGCCCTGTCGGGCATCGAGCTGTCACCTCTAGACACAGTCTATGAGAAGCGCCATGCGATCAAGTACCAGGTCCTTCCGAACTTCCTCATCCACTGGATGGAGCTGCAGCTGCCGGATACCCCGGACATGACACAGTCATGGACGATGCACTTTGATGGCTCCAAGCGCGAGGCAGGAGCAGGAGCCAGGGTCATACTAACATCTCTGCAGGGCGACAAGATGAAGTACGTCCTCCGGATGAAATTTCGAGATTTAAACAACGAAGCCGAATATGAGGCCCTCATCCACGGCATGAGGATGGCCAAGATCTGCGGCGCAACGCTCCTGGTCATCTATGGTGACTCAAATCTCGTCGTCCAGTAGACGATGAATGAGTGCGACGCGCACGCCACCAACATGACCGTGTACCGCGCACTCTAGAACTCACTCGAAGGAGACTTTGACGGCTGCGAGCTTCGACACGTTGGAAGAGAAAGCAACGAAGAGGCCGACAGACTCGCCAACATCGGCTCCACCTATGCGCGGTTGCCACCAGGTCTGTTCCTTGAACAGATTTGCGTGCCATCCATCAAAAGGAAATTCCCCAAGGGATCACCCAAAGAATCAGAGAACTCGAGGGCTGCGCTACCCGAAGGACATGAAGGACCATAAAAACACGACACATAGGTCGCAGTGGTCAACCTGATGTAGGTCATGGTAGTCGAAGAAACATGGACACAGCCATACCTCTGGTACCTGATAGACTGGGAACTGCCTGATGACTCGACAGATGCCCGGCGCATATCTCGCCGGTCTAAAGCCTTCACCATCATCAATGGCGAGTTGTACAAGGGCAGCATTTTGGGTGTACTCCAAAGGTGCGTCACCATCGGTGACGGCAAAACTATCCTCCAAGACATCCACGAGGGCATCTGCGGCCATCATGCGGGTAGCCGCGCCCTCGTCGTCAAAGCTCTGCGAGCTGGGTTTTACTGGCCAACAGCCATGAACGACGCCAAGGACATCGTCTGAAAGTGTAACGGGTGCCAGAGGTTCGCAGACAAACCGCACACACCCGGATCGGAGCTCAGGCCCATACCCTTGGCCTGGCCCTTCGCCTAATGGGGCCTCGACATGATCGGCAAACTGCCCAAGTCCTCGAAAAGAGGCCATGTCTACCTCCTGGTCGCAGTCGACAAATTCACCAAGTGGATCGAGGCCATGCCCGTTACTAATCAAAATGGTAAAATAGCCGTGAAATTCTTCGAATCCATAGTCTACAGGTTCGGCGTACCGCACAACATCATCACCGACAACGGGTCGAACTTCATCTCCAAAGAATTCCAGGACTTCTGCGAAGGCCTTGGGATCAACATAACATACGCCTCAGTGGCGCACCCACAAACGAACGGGCAGGTCAAAAAGGCCAACGGCCTCGTCGGCGGCGGCATCAAGAAATGCCTGATGAGCCTGCTCTAGCGACTTGCGGGAGCCTGGCCAGAAGAGCAACCCTTCGTCCTTTGGAGCCTGCGCACAAGGCCAAATAGCTCAACTGGCTACACGCCTTTCTTCATGGTGCATGGAGCTGAAGCCGTGTTGCCTGCAGAAGTACGCCACAAGGCCCCATGGGTCGTCGCCTACAGCAAAGCCGAATCGACGGCCGCACTCAAAGACGCTGTCGACACACTCGACAAGGCACGCGACATCGCCGCAGTCCGATCGACGGTCTACCAGCAGAGCCTCCGCAACTATCACGGCCGCCGGCTGCGCCCAAGGTGCTTCATCGAAGGAGACCTAGTCTTACGACTCAAGCAAGAGCGACCGAAGATGCTCGAGTCACCCTGGGAAGGACCCTACGTTGTCACCGAAGTCATCCCAGGTGGCGCCTATCGCCTCAAGCACGTGGAGTCTGGAGTCGCATACTCCAACCCATGGAACGTCGCACAACTGCGATGCTTCTACCCCTAGCTATCTCCCCTTTACTTTCAATAAGGCTATTCAGCCAAGGCTAGTCAGCCGAACAATGTACCTCCTCATTATGATATGAATAAAAGCTAAGTGTCTCGCCCCAAAATTTATCTTTCACTCGCACTTCTTTATGCTACAACACACTCGGGGGCTCCCCCTCACCTCACAACTTCGTCGATTGAGAATAACGCATGTACACCTGAGTAGCTGATCACGTCAGGCTAACAAAAGGGGCATGCATACAAACAAAGCACAACGTGCTAAAAACAATCAACCTTTACATCAAAGGGCATAACACGCCCAGTCGAATATATACAAATTTTATATCTATCTTTTTACAGGTCCTACCTATTCTGAAGAATCACCAGCGCATGATGCTCAAAGAGATCTACAACTAGTTCGGCATACTGCCTTACAACCGCATAGTGCGGACGCATGTCCCACATGCCACCATCTGGCCAAGGAGGCGGCCCAGCCGCAACAGCAGCAAGATCTACATCAGGGCGATGCAGCCGCACGAGGGAAAGCGGCCTTCACCCCCGCAACCAACTGATGTCGCACCAGCTCCCTGACATGATGAACATCTCCAAACTTCGCCAGCAAGCCCTAGAGAGTCGATGGCGCCTCATCCAGGGGAAACATTACGTGCAGAATTGATGCCAAGGAAGTCTTCACTTACCGCAGCACCCGTGACACCTGGTGAACACGATCCTGCACAGTCGCAAGGACCATGGCACGATCGCGGTCCATCCAGAAAAAGCCACTGGCTTCCATATCTTGCTGCGTCAAGCAATTGATCCGAACAGCAACTCGCTCCTTTTCCTCCCTAGGAACAAGGTTAGCACCTGCGACACCTACAAAGCAAGATGACAAGCCAACAGGCGCATCCGAAAATGAGCAGCAGCTCGAAGAAACTTACACTAAAGCTGTTCGGCCAAATGCCGCAACTCCCCCATCAGATACTCCTCTCTGGCGGCGCCTCGCTCCGCCTTCGACTTCCAAACATCCGCGTGGCCTCGGATGCCAAGCAACTCCTTCTCAAGACTACGGACACGGTCACGAAGAAATACAAGTTGCGACGCATCATCCAAGGATGGTCGCAGCTGCGGAGCAGATTAAGTATCGACGGGATCATCACCCGAAGGTCCCTAGAGAAAAAGAGACAAGGATATGAACAAGCACACGAATGGGCAACAGCTCGAAGATTCATTATATACAACAAAAGCCACTACATGGCACAAGCAGTGTTTGTAAATATATTACAACAGAAGCAGACAAAAACTATCCTACAACTACAAGTCCTAAGCAGCTGCATCCTGAGTGGCCTTGGAGCCAGATTGCCTACTCTTGGCCTCTCCCTGCTGCCTCACCGCGTACTCCGCCAGTAGGTCAATCAGCTTCGGCCCACAACATTTACACCGGGCAGCATAGAGGGCAAAAGCTACCTCGGATCCGTCGGGAGCCATTGGCATCTAGGAGGTGACCTGATGAAGATCCAGCTCCGCTCCAGACGCCATGGCCATCCCCAGCCCCATGGACATGCCGATGTCCTTCTGCTTGCGCTTGTACGCCGCGGGCGCTTCGGCTGACAATGCATCCGCCAACAAGTCGACATCCTCGAGGGCAATGTCCTTGGGGACGAGCTCCTTGTAGAAGCTCCCGAAAACCTCCTTGGCTTTGGCAAGAGAGCCAACCACAGCGCTGCAGTGGTCTTCGACCACCGCAGTAGCATCATCTAGAGCACTTCCGTGCTCCAGAGCACTGCGGTCGAACTCAATGCTAGTGGCATATAGATAAACGGAAAAAGCAAAGTGAGAATCAAACAAAACCAGAGAGACAAGGCAGACGAAATGGAACAAGTACAGAATAAATTACTCACCCGAAATAGCCTTGGCAGCAACCATAAGCTTGTCAGCTACCTCCTTCTCGCGTGAAGCTGCAGCGGTGGCGAGCTCCTCCTCGCGGTCCGTAGCCTCCTACTGCAGGCGCTCCTTGGCCGCAGCTGCGTCAGCTAGCTCCCGCTCGAGGCGCTCCTTCGCACCAACAGCATCCTCGGCCTTATTCTCCGCTCGCCCGAGGCTCTTTTTGAGAGCATCAAATTCGTGGAGGGCAGTGTTATTTTCATCTACAAAAAACAACAAGAGCATGTGTGAGCTTTGTAAGCTAGCAAGCAGACGAAGAAGTAGAAGACCTAGTTAAGGATGTACCTTGAAGCCGCTGCAGGCTGGCCTCCAATGCCAGATGCTGCTTCACCAGCTGGTTGGCGCCTTGCACAAAAGGCTGCGAGAATAAGCAACTTATTAGGAAAAGAGCTCGGGGGCTACGCCCAAGAAGCGAGCAAAACAAAATCAAGCACACAAAAAGCGCTCAGGGGCTTCCCCCGAGACATGCACAAAACAGAAGCACTGATCAGCAGATCATACGAAAAGCACTCGGGGGCTCCCCCCACGGCAAAAACGGAAAACCATGTTTCAGACTCAGGCCCGTTCTGAGAGATATGAGATCTCTGAGAAATTCTTTGACTGCAAGATGGAGGAAGGGAGTTCCGTTAGTGAGCACGCCATTAAGATGTCGGGCTACACTCAACACCTTGAGCAACTGGACTGCAAGATTCCAGAGGAGCTCAAGATTGACAGGGTTCTGCAATCACTCCCTCCTAGCTACAAAAGTTTTGTAGTGACTCACAATCATATTGGTTCCACTGATACGATCACCGAGCTCTTTGCAAAGCTGAAGGCTGCGGAGGTGGACATCAAAAAGGATAATCATGTGTTGATGGTCAACAAGCCCCCCATATTCAAGAAAGGTAAGGGTGCAAAGAAGCCCTTCAAGAAAGGCGGCGGCAAGCGCGTTGCCCCTGCTGATAAGAAGCTCAAGTCTGGACCCAAGCCGGACACTGAGTGCTTCTATTGCAAGGACAAGGGTCCTTGGAAGTTTAATCGTCCAAGTACTTAGCGGACAATAAGGCTGTAACCATCAAAGGTATATTTGATATACATGTTATTGATGTTTTCCTTACTAGCCCTCGTTGTAGTGCCCGGTATTTGATCTGGTTCGTTGCTAATATTTGTAACTCAAACAGAGCTACGGAATAGACGGCGAGAGGATGAGGTGACGATGCGCGTTGGCAACGGATCAAGAGTTGATGTGATGGGTCAAGACGCCTCCTTAGTTTTACCTTCGGATTAGTTTTAAACCTTAATAAGTGTTATTATGTGCTGCGTTGAGCATGAACATTATTTCTGGATCGTGTTTGTTGCAAGACGGTTATTCATTTAAATCAGAGAATAATGGTTGTTCTATTTATACGAGTAACATCTTTTATTGTCATGCACCTGTTGTGAATGGTTTATTTATTCTAAATCTCTAAAGGGATGAAACACACATCCATAACTTTAAGGCTAAGAGATGCAAAGTAGATAGTGATAATACTACTTATTTGTGGCAATCGTTGCTCAGGTCATATTGGTGTAAAGCGCATGAAGAAACTCCATTCGATGGACTTTGAGTCTCTTGATTTTGAATCATTTGACACATGCGAACCATGCCTCATGGGCAAGATGATCAAAACCCCGTTCTCCGGTATGATGGAGCGAGCAACGTACTTGTTGGAAATCATACATACCGATGTATGCGGACCGATGAGTGTTTTGACGCGCGGTGGATATCGCTATTTTCTCACTTTTACCAATGACTTAAGTAGATATGGGTATATCTATTTAATGAAACATAAATCTAAAACATTTGAAAAGTTCAAGGAATTTCAGAATGAAGTGGAGAACCATCATAACAGAAAGATTAAGTTTCTACGATCCGATCGTGGAGGTGAATATTTGAGTTATGATTTTCTCACGCATCTTAAAGCAAGCGGAATCGTTTCGCAACTCACGCCACCCGGAACACCACAGCGCAATGGTGTGTCTGAACGCCGGAATCGAACCCTATTAGATATGGTCCGATCGATGATGTCTCTTACTGATTTACCGTTATTATTTTGGGGTTATGCATTAGAAACCGCTGCATTCACTTTAAATAGGGCACCATCTAAATCCGTTGAGACGACACCGTATGAACTGTGGTTTGGTGCTAAACCTAAGTTGTCGTTTCTTAAAGTTTGGGGATGCGAAGCTTACGTCAAGAAGTTGATGCCAGACAAGCTCGAACCCAAAGCGGAGAAATGCGTCTTCATAGGATACACTAAGGAAACTATTGGGTATACCTTCTATCACCGAACCGAAGGCAAAGTGTTTGTCGCAAAGAACGGTTCCTTTCTTGAGAAGGAGTTTCTCTCGAAAGAAGTGAGTGGGAGGAAAGTAGAGCTAGACGAGGTTGTTGAACCTTCTCTTGAGTTGGAGAGTAGCGCAGCACCTGAAATTGTTCCAGTGCCGTCTGCACCAACAATAGAGGAAGCTAATGACAAGGATCATGAAGCTTGGACGATGCCATTGAATGTCGCAGGTCGACAAGGTCGCGTGCCCTCCGAGTGGTACGGCAACCTGTCTTGACGTCTTGTTGGTAGAAGACAGTGAACCTACGAACTATGAGGAAGCGATGATGAGCCCAGACTCTGAGAAATGGCTAGAAGCCATGAAATCCGAATTGGGATCCATGAGCGAAAACCAAGTATGGACTTTGGTGGACCCTCCTAGCGATCGAAAGGCCGTTGAGTGCAAATGGATCTTCAAGAAGAAAACGGACGCGGATGGTAATGTTACCGTCTATAAAGCACAGCTTGTCGCGAAAGGTTTTCGGCAAGTTCAAGGTGTTGACTACGATGAGACTTTATCTCCCGTAGCGATGTTTAAGTCCATTCGGATTTTATTAGCAATTGCTGCGTTTCATGATTATGAAATATGGCAGATGGATGTCAAGACTGCGTTCCTCAATGGCAACATTGATGAAGAGTTGTATATGATGCAACCCGAAGGTTTTGTCGATCCTAAGGATGCTGATAAAGTATGCAAGCTTCAGCGTTCCATTTATGGACTGAAGCAAGCATCTCGGAGTTGGAACCTTCGTTTTGATCAAGTGATCAAGAGCTTTGGATTTGTTCCAAATTGCTACGAAGCTTGTATTTACAAGAAAGTGACTGGAGCTCAGTGACATTTCTGGTACTATATGTGGATGACATATTGATTATTGGAAATGACATTAACATGCTTAACGATGTGAAGAGTTATTTGAACAAGTGTTTTTCAATGAAAGACCTAGGTGAAGCTGCTTATATATTGGGTATCAAAATCTATAGAGATAGACAAAGACGCCTGATAGCTTTAAGCCAAAGTACATACCTAGACAAGGTTCTGAAAAGGTTCAGAATGGATAAGGCAAAGAAAGGTTCAGTGCCTATGTTGTCAGGTAAGATATTGATCAAGGCTCAGTGTCCAGCTACGGTAAATGATAGAGAAGCTATGAGCAAAGTGCCTTATGCCTCGGCCATAGGTTCTATCATGTATGCCATGCTGTGTACTAGACCGGATGTGTCCAATGCTCTTAGTTTGACGAGCAGATATCAAAGTGATCCAGGAGTGGAACACTGGACAGCCATGAAGAACATCCTAAAGTACCTACATAGGACTAAAGAAGCGGAGAAGTTGTGAGCTGGAGAAGCTGCATGCTAGAATTGTGTGACAACACTGGCGCCATAGCACTCGCTAAGGAACCAAGATATCATCCAAAGACCAAGCATATCAACCGCAAATTTCATATAATCCGAGATTATATAGCAGATGGAGATCTAAAGATTAGCAAAGTACATACAGATCTGAATGTCGCAGATCCATTGACTAAACCTCTTCCACGTGTAAAACATGATCAGCACCTTAGTGCCATGGGTGTGAGATTGTTGCCAAATGTAAACTAGATTATTGACTCTAGTGCAAGTGGGATACTGTTGGAATTATGCCCTAGAGGCAATAATAAAGATGTTATTATTATAATTCTTGTTCATGATAAAGTTTATATTCCATGCTAGAATTGTATTAAGCGGAAACTTTAATACTTGTGTGGTTTGTGAACAACACCGTGTCCCTAGTACGCCTCTATGGACTAGCTCATTGATTAATGATGGTTAAGGTTTCCTAACCATAGACATGAGTTGTCGATTAATAATGAGATCATATCATTGGGAGAATGATATGGTGGACAGACCCAAACTAAGCGGAGCAATTAGATCGTGTCATCGTGTTCATCTTTGCGAAGCTTTTCTTATGTCAAATATTGTATTCCTTAGACCATGAGATAATACAACTCCCTGGTATTGGAAGAAAGCTTTGAGGTCATCAAACGTCATCCTATGAGAGGGTGATG
This sequence comes from Avena insularis, assembly GCA_023614405.1. Classification (NCBI taxonomy): domain Eukaryota; kingdom Viridiplantae; phylum Streptophyta; class Magnoliopsida; order Poales; family Poaceae; genus Avena; species Avena insularis. The sequence continues at coordinate 278,808,742 of CM042685.1, forward strand.
ATAAAGGTGTCTCTCAGGTGATCGGAGAGTACCTGTTGGGTTGTATGTATCGAGATGGGATTTGTCCCTCCCAAGTCGGAGAGATATACTTCGGGCCCACTTGGTAATCGATATCAACACCGCTTGCAAGCATGTGGTTAAGGAGTTAATCACAAAGTAATATCGGATTACGGAACGAGTAAAGTACTTGCTGTGAACGAGATTGAACTAGGTATGACGGTACCGACGATCAAATCTCGGGCAAGTAAAATATCGTGAGACGAAGGGAATATATATATGGGATTGAATGAATCCTGGCATCGTGGTTCATCTGATATGATCATCAATGAATGTGTGGGAGTCAATATGGGTTTCCAGACCCCGCTGTTGATTATTGATATAAGATCATGTCTGCACATTCTCGAACCCGAAGGGTCACACACTTAACGTGTCTCGACGCTAGGATAGATTGGATAATTGGTTTATGAGTTATTTGTTCGGAGACTCGGATGGGATCCAGGACATCACGAGAGGTTCCGGAATGGTCCGGAGAATAAGATTCATATAAGGCAATGCAGTTTTTGGAGTTCGGAATTGTTTCGGGTTAATCGGTATTGTACCGGAAGCTTCTAGAACCTTCCGGAGGGGGACCAACGTGGCCCCACCTGCCGGGAGGGGGCATGGGCCTATGAGGGAGTGCCCTGGCTGCATTGGGCCAGGGGCACAAGGCCCCATAGGGCCCAGCCGGCCAAACCAAGGGGAAACCCTAGGGGAGCTTCTAGAAGGGGGGGAACTTGCCCCCCACTCCTCCCTCCTTTGGCCACCGGCCTAGGGCTTGGGGGAGGGGTTAGGGCTGGCGCCCACCCCTCTATATATAGAGGGCTGGGGCGCACCACCCCCCCACACCTCCTCCTCAACCCTAGCCGCCCTGCTGCCCTCCTCTCTCTCCTCCCATTGCGTGTGGCGAAGCCTGCTGCGAAACTCTCCACCACTTGCACAAGGCCGTTGTAGATCCAATCCGTCTCTCCACCATACTTGCTGGACCGAGGAAGGAGGAGACGTCGAGGTGCTGCACGTGTGCATCTCCTGGAGGCATCGCCACTTGCGGTGCTAGATCGGATCGGATCGCGAGGAGGAGAAGCGAGTACGACTACATCACCCATGTTCCGACGAACGTTCCGCTGTGCGAATCTTCAAGGGTATGAAGATCTCATCTCATCTCTCTCGTTGTTTGCATCTCCTAGATTAGATATTGGCTTTCTCGTTCGCATTTGTAGAATTTTTTGATTTACTATGTTGTGAAACCCTTCAATTATAGCCACGTCGCGCGTGACCAGTTAACTCTAAGTCAGAAAGTGGGACCCACGTTCGTCCAGTTGCGTCACCTCTGGCGCTGCAGACGCTTGAGGTCACCGATCATCAACACTGACGTCATCCAAGCTATACTAGCAACGGTTACAAATTTTCGGCTCAACAGCTAAAGTACTCACTCGAATCTACGATTTGAGCAACTAATCGGGGGCTACTCCTATCAGGAGTGCTGGCCGCGCACCCAAAGAATGAATAGTGTACTACGCCAATGATCTTTTTTCTTCGAGTCCTACGTCGAGTCTACGACTCCACTATGGACTCGGGGGCTACTCCCATAGGGAGGATTGATTCAAGCATCCGAAAAAATTGTGTCCTACGGACCTGAAGCAAACAACGGCTAAACTAAAGTCTCTGCTCGAGTCTTTGACTCGAACAGACACTCGGGGGCTACTCCCATAGGGAGCGCTGGTCGCGCACCCTATGAATTCTTCAACTGCGATCCTTCGGATCAGCATGCAAAAAAATTTCGGCAACTTTCCCCAGCCAACGCTAAGTGAGTAAACATCCTCCTTGGCCACCCGAAACACCTTCGCGGTGATAAAATTTTGGATGTTGTGTCTGCGACGCAAAGATAAGACCTAAAGATACCATCTGATGGCCTGGCAACGCACACGACTGTGCTCTGCTAGTAACAATCCATGCCAGCAGGTGCGATGAAAATCCCGATGGACGCGTTGGGTACATCATTCGAAAATTACTGGAATTCTACTCCTGTAAGTCCTCAACGACCTGAGTTGAATTACGCCAACATTTGTTCCGGGTTCAAGTTGAGGGACTCGAATATGAAGAAGATCGTGTTGTTTTGTCCTAAGACAGTTAACTGGCCCTGATCCGTCGGGAGAGTCAGGCACACGCATCAACAATCCCTACACACTAAAATCATTCTCTGATGAACAGAAAACAGCTACACCTGAAAGATTGAAGAGTCCTCGGCCAAATCTATGATTCGACTGAACACTCGGGGGCTGCTGACATGGTTATACCCTACGGGTAAACAATATCAGCCTACCTGGTCCAGCCCAAGGAAGGCCCATGAAAATATACACGGCCCATGAAGACTTTCGGGTGGCCCAAGCCCATGACATCTTCGGATCCTTGGAGAGCAAGACTAGATTAGATAGAATATTCAAAGAGGTAAAACCCTAAACCTGTAACCGACTCGATCTATGCCCGGGACCTGCCTACCTCTATATAAAGGCTAGGAGGGCACGACGAGGAGGGCACCTCGCATACCACCGCATACACACCTCCACGCCAGATTGCATTTGCGCACCCCTGTAACTTTCGGTTCCGCCGTAATCAAGAGCAGACAAGCAGGAGTAGGGTTTTCCCTCCGGGGGCCTGAACCTGGGTAAATATCGTGTCCCCTGGTTGCTTGTCTGTTAACCGTTCCACGATCTCCAGCATCCCCATCTTCTCCAAAACCCAAGCTCATAACAATGGGCATTGACAAGATCAAACCTCGTCAACGGGAGCTCCATGAGACATGTGATGTGGACCTGAAATATCAGGGGTATTCTCGTGTGGTCTTAATTTTTTAATCACTAGGCAAAAAAAATGGAGTGCGACCAACCAAACAATAGCCACTCCCATTTGCCTAGGGCCAAAAGAAGGTCGTGTAGGAAACCAAACGAAGTGAAAACATGGCTCAATGGTCGTTTCACAGGAACATGCCCCAAATACCTAGCCGCAACTAGCCCCAAAATCCATACATGATACCAAACACAGCCAAGTGATTCTCAACTCATGTAACTTTGGTGGGAGGGTGAACTGCACACTTTGGGAGCATTTGGTAGGTTGCATAAGATTTTTGGCTCCTTGGGGGTATGTCCACGATGGGCACCAGCCATATATACAGGTAAAAAGTCACCTTATGCATGTAGTTTGGTAGACTACATGGAGTTTGTTTTGCACAAGGACACAAACGGAAGCACAGTGTTTGGTTGTCTATACTTGTTGGCTATCACATTAACAGGCACACCTAAACTGTTATTAGCAGTGGTCCCTTCTTCGTTTGTGGGTTTCTGCAACTATTGGCGTGACGGAAGGCGGTAGAGAACCTGTTGCGGCTGTGCCGGTGATGGAGGGTGTGGGTCACTTGTTACAGCTGCACCGACGATGGAGCCGAAGAACGCAAACACGGCCAGCCACGGTAGCATCGATTAAGAACCGCTCGACAGCCGGCTAAACTAGGAACTGCTCGATCTTGCTCGCCATTTCGAAGTCCTTGGTCATGGTGGCCAGGAACTCGAGCTGGAACACGACATATTGGAACACCTAGAACAAGTGTGCAACAAAGGGGACCTCCGTGAGGTCGCATCCGCGGTCGACGGTGATGACGGCCTTTGCGTTCCTCTATCTAAAGGGGTTCGTAGCATGGATAAACAAAAAAATTCTACCGCATGCACACAAACAAGCCAAGATCTATCTACTAGATTGTAGCAACGAATTGATTAGAGTACTCAACCTCGAAGATTCCAAAGAGGTTAACGAGAGAAGATTCTCATGGGTGATGTAGTCGTACACTTGCCGATCTCAAGATCGCGTAGACGATCCTTTCGGCGCTGCGTTCCGGCAGTGCTTCCGCAGTCGGTCACATGTTCGGTACTCGATGAAGACCTTCCTCTCCCTTGTTCCAGCAGGCAGCGGAGGTGGTAGTTCTCCCCTCGCGATTCCGGCAGCACGACGGTGTGGTGTCGGAAGTAGAGGGAAGATCCCGCAGGGCTTCTCCTAAGCTGGTGCGAGTTATGGTGGATCTAGGTTTTTCCGGCGATCTAGGTTTAGAAGTCCGGAGTGGAGGAGGAGGAGTCGGCGACGGCTAGGGCGACGGCGACGGGTCGGCGGCGGCGGCGCACGGGGTAGGGAGGGCTGGCTTGGTGTGTGTTCGGGGCAGCCCTCCCCCTCTATTTATGATAGGGGGCAGCCTTGGGAGGGGAGAGTTTGAATCCAAACCCAAACCCAAGTTGGATTGAAGGAAGGACTCTTTCCTTCTTCCACTAGGAAACCATTGTTCCAGTTTGACTTTTCAAACCTCCCTTTTGACTTTCAATTTAGAGATTTAATTCTCTCTCGCAAATGCCCAAACCAAGTGACCTAGGATATGATCCAATCATTCAACTTACCCATGACATATTCATGGACCATTCCCCTTCCGGTCTGGGGAACCTTCTAGACCCTTCTAGAACCTCTTCGATGAAAACATCAAAATCATTCCCGAACTCTGAATCGGACTTTCCTTATATGAATCTTATTCTCTGGACCATTCCGAATCTCCTCGCGATATCCCGGATCCCATCCGAGACTCCGAACATCATTCGGTATCCCTACTAACATTCCATATCTACTAAACAACATCGAATCCTTAAGTGTGTCTCCCTACGGTTCGTGAATTATGCGGACATGACCGAGACACTTCTCCAATCAATAACCAATAGAGGAATCTAGAAATTCATATGTCTACCACATATTTCTACGATTACTTTGCGATCGAATGAACCACTTACATACGATACCAATTTCCCTTTGTCTCACGATAGTTTACTTATCCGAGGTTTTGATCATCGGTATCTCTGCATACCTAGTTCAACCTCGTTACCGATAAGTACTCTTTTTTTGTTCCCGTGATATGTGATCCCTTGTGAGCCAGTCACATGCTTGCAAGCTAATTGGATGACATTCCACCGAGAGGGCCCAGAGTATATCTATCCGTCATATGGATGGACATATCCCACTCTTGATCCATGTGTTTCAACCCATACTTTCCGAACACTCAATGCCACCTTTATAGCCACCCAGTTACGGTGTGGTGTTTGATGTCATCAAAGCATCCTTCCGATGATGGTGATAAGCATGATCTCATGGTCGAAGGAATTAGGTTACTATGTATCAGAAAGCTTATAGCAAATGAACTATTTAAATGACTTGATCTTTATGCTACGCTTAACTATAGGAGTATGTCCATCACATCATTTTCCTAATTATATGACCCTGTTGTTTAATAACATCTCTATGTTCATGATCAGGAAACCATGATCATATATTAACCAACAAGCTAGTTTAACAAGAGGCTTTACTAGGGACTCTTTTACGTTTACAAATCACACAAGTATTAATGTTTCCGGTTAATACAATTATAGCATGGTATGTAAACATTTATCATAAGTATGAAGATATGATAATAACCACTTTATTATTGCCTCTTGGGCATATCTCCAACAGTCTCCCACTTGCACTAGAGTCAATAATCTAGTTTCAAACCTTTCCAACAGTCTCCCACTCCCACTTACCGATAAGTACTCTTTTCTCGTTCCCGTGATATGTGATCCCTTGTGAGCCAGTCACATGCTTGCAAGCTAATTGGATGACATTCCACTGAGAGGGCCCAGAGTATATCTATTCGTCATATAGATGGACAAATCCCACTCTTGATCCATGTGCCTCAACACATACTTTCTGAATACTTAATGTCACCTTTATATCCACCCAGTTACGGTGTTGTGTTTGATGTCATCAAAGCATCCTTCCGGTGATGGTGATCAGCATGATCTCATGGTCGAAGGAATTAGGTTACTATATATCAGAAAGCGTATAACAAATGAACTATTGAAATGACTTGATCTTAATGCTACGCTTATCTATAGGAGTATGTCCATCATACCATTCTCCTAATGATATGATCTTGTTTTTAATAATATCTCAATGTTCATGATTGAGAAACCATGATCATCTATTAACCAACAAGCTAGTATTATAAAGAGGCTTTTACTAGGGACTCTAATTTAGTTTACAAATCACACAAGTATTAATGTTTCCAGTTAATACTATTATAGCATGAATGTAAAAATTTATCATAAACACAAAGATATAATAATAACCACTTTTATTATTGCCTCTAGGGCATATCTCCAACAGTCTCCCACTTGCACTAGAGTCAACTAATCTAGATTACATGGTAATATACCGAACACCGATGGAGAGGTTTAGTCAATGGATCCGCCACATTCAGATTTGTATGTACTTTGCAAATCTTTATGTCACCATCTTGGACATGCTCTTGAATAGCGTGAAAACATAGCTTGATATGCTTCAGCTTCTTGTGTGACCTTGGTTCTTGTGCATTGTCTATGGCGCCCATGTTATCACAATAGATAGACATTGGGTCCAGCGCACTTGGAACCACACCAAGCTCTGTAATGAACTCCTTCATCCATATCGCCTCTTGTGAAGCCTCCGAAGCAGCTATGTATTCCGATTCAGTTGAAGATCTCGCCACAACGCTTTGCTTTGCACTCCTCCAGCTAACTGCTGCACCATTCAAAGTAAATACGTATCTAGATTGAGATTTAGAATCATCCGGATCGGTGTTCCAGCTAGCATCGGTGTAAACATTAACAACGAGTTGTTCATCACCTCCATAAGAAAGAACCATATCCTTAGTTCTTCTCAAGTACTTAAGGATGTTTTTGACCGCTGTCCAATGATCCACTCCTGGATCACTTTGATATCTTCTAGTCAAACTAACAGCATATGCAATGTCGGGTCTAGTACATGCATGGCATACATAAGAGATCCTATGGCTGAGGCATAGGGAGTATTACTCATCCTTTCTCTATCTTCTGTCGTTACAGGACTTTGAGTTTTACTCAAGGTCGTATTGGGCAACATGGGCAAGAACCCTTTCTTGCTATCTTCCATTCCAAACCTCTTTACAACTTTGTCCAAATATGTACGTTGTGACAATGATATTAGGCGTCTCGATCTATCTCTATAAATCTTTATGCCTAATATGTAAGCTGCTTCGCCAAGATCTTTCATTGAAAAACTATTATTCAAATAATCCTTGACACTATTAAGAAGGTCTACATCATTCCCAATCAACAATATGTCATCTACATATAGTATTAAGAATGCTACAGAGCTCCCACTCACTTTCTTGTAAATACAAGCTTCTCTATAAGTTTGTATAAAACCAAAGCTTTTGATTACCTTATCAAAACATTGATTCCAACTTCGGGATGCTTGCTTCAATCCATAAATGGACCGTTGAAGTTTGCATACCTTGTTAGCATCTTTAGGATAGACAAAACCTTTGGGTTGCATCATATACAGCTCTTCATCAATGTCTCCATTGAGGAATGCTGTTTTGACATCCATCTGCCATATCTCATAATCATAATATGCAGCGATTGCTAACAAAATCCTCATAGACTTTAGCTTCGCTACCAGTGAGAAAGTCTCATCATAGTCAACTCCTTGAATTTGTCGAAACCCTTTTGCGACAAGTCGAGCTTTATAGACAGTAACATTACCATCAGCATATGTTTTCTTCTTGAAAATCCATTTGTTCTCGACAGCCTTCCGGCCATCCGGTAAGTCCACCAAAGTCCATACTTGGTTTTTGTACATGGATCCAATCTCGGATTTCATGGCTTCTTGCCATTTATTGGAATCTGGGCTCATCATCGCTTCCTCATATGTCACAGGGTCATCGGTGTTGTCCACCAACATGACACTCATAACGGGATCATACCAATCAGGAGTTGTACGAGTTCTCGTTGACCTACGAGGTTCCGTAGTAACTTCAACCGAAGTTTCATGATCAACATCATTAGCTTCCTCTCTTATTGGTGTAGGCGCCACAGGAACTACTTCCGGTGCTGCGCTACTCTCAAGTTCGAGAGAAGGTTCAACAACCTCATCGAGTTCTACTTTCCTTCCAGTCACTTCTTTTGAGAGAAACTCCTTCTCTAGAAAGGATCCATTCTTGGCAACGAAGATTTTTCCCTCGGATCTATGATAGAAGGTATACCCAATAGTTTCGTTTGGGTATCCTATGAAGACGCATTTTTCCGCTTTGGGTTCAAGCTTGTCGGGCTGTAACTTCTTTACATAAGCTTCGCAACCCCAAACTTTAAGGAACGACAATTTAGGTTTCTTCCCAAACCATAATTCATACGGTGTCGTTTCAACGGATTTAGATGGTGCCCTATTTAAAGTGAATGCGGCTGTTTCTAATGCATAACCCCAAAACGATAGAGGTAAATCGGTAAGTGACATCATAGAACGAACCATATCTAAGAGAGTTCGATTACGACGTTCAGACACACCATTACGTTGTGGTGTTCCCGGCGGTGTCAATTGTGAAAGTATTCCACATTTCTTCAAATGCTCTCCAAACTCGTAACTTAGATATTCACCTCCACGATCAGATCGTAGAAATTTAATCTTCTTGTTACGTTTATTCTCTACCTCACTTTGAAATTCCTTAAACTTCTCGAAAGTCTCGGACTTATGTTTCATGAAATAGATATACCCATATCTACTCAAATCATCCGTGAAGGTAAGAACATAACGATGACCACCGCGCGATGCTACACTCATTGGGCCACACACATCGGTATGTATGATTTCCAATAAGTCCGTATCTCGCTCCATCATACCAGAAAATGGAGTCTTAGTCATTTTACCCATCAAACATGCTTCGCATCTTTCAAGTGATTCGAAATAAAGTGATTCAAGAAGTCCATCGGAATGGAGTTTCTTCATACGATTCACTCCAATATGACCAAGACGACAGTGCCACATATAGGTCGAGTTATCGCTCAATTTCAAACGTTTAGCTTCAATGTTATTAATGTGTGTATTTCTACAATGGATATTCAATAAGAATAGACCATCTATCAAAGGTGCATGTGCATAAAACATATTACTCATATAAATCGAACAACCATTATTCTCAGACTTAAACAAGTAACCGTCTCGCAATAAACATGATCCGGATATAATGTTCATGCTCAACGCAGACACCAAATAACAATTATTTAAGTATAAAACTAATCCTGATGGTAGATGAAGAGGTAGCATGCCGACCGCGATCACATCAACCTTTAATCCATTTCCAACGCGCATCATCACCTTGTTATTCGCTAGTTTCCGTCTATTCTGCAGCACCTGTTTCGAGTTACAAATGTGAGAAACCGAACCAGTATCAAATACCCAGGCACTACTACGAGTACTAGTGAGATACACATCAATAACATGTATATCGGATATACCTTTCTTCTTGATGTTGCCGTTCTTCAAATCTGCCAAGTACTTAGGGAAATTCCGCTTCCATTGACCTCCCTTGCAGTAAAAGCACTCAGTATCAGCCTTAGGCCCAGCCTTGGTCTTCTTCGCCGGCACGGTAACTTTCTTACCACCCTTCTTGAAGTTTCCCTTTTTCTTAGACTTGCCTTGCTTCTTGAATTTGGTGGTCTTATTGACCAACAACACTTGGTGCTCTTTCTTGATCTCCACTTCCGCAGACTTTAACATGGAGAAGAGTTCGGGCAACGACTTGTCCATGTTTTGCATATTGTAGTTCATCACAAAGTTCTTGTAACTTGGTGCTAGTGATTGGAGGACATGGTGTATCCCCAAAGCATTAGGAATCACTACACCCAAGCTTTGAAGCTTGCTTCCGTGCCCAGACATCTTAAGCACGTGCTCACTAACGGAGCTGCCCTCTTCCATCTTGCCGTTAAAGAACTTTTCAGAAGCCTCATAACTCTCAACTGCCGCGTGAGCCTCAAATATCATTTTGAGTTCACGGACAATATCATGTGGGTCATGGTTCTCAAACCTTTTCTGAAGCTCCGGTTCCAAAACATACAAGATATCACACTGAACTATGGAGTACTGATTCTTTCGAGCGAGGAAAACATTCTTTACCTCATCGGTAGCATCAGCTCTAGGTGGGTCACCCAGCGGTGCATCCAACACATAGGTCAAATTACCAGCATTGAGGACGATCCTCAAATTGCGGAACCAATCCGCGAAGTTGCTCCCATTGTTTTTCAACTTTTCTTTCTCTAGGAACGCATTAAAATTGATGGTAGGGGCCGCCATTGATCTACAACATATTTGCAATAGCTTAGACTAAGTTTATGACAAATTGAGTTCTAATTAATAGTTAAATTAATCTAGGTGAACTCCCACGCAAAATAATATCCCTCACATTGTTTTAGTGATCACATGAACCAAATCCACCACTTCAAAACCGATCATCACGAGAGTTGATGTAGCTTCAATGGCAAACAATCAACATGTTCATCATATATACTATATGACTCATGCTTTATCTTTCGGTGATCCGTGTTCCGAGACCATGTCTGTACATGCTAGGCTCGTCAAGATCAAACCTTAGCTTCCGCATGAGCAAATCTGGCTTGCTCATGTTGTATACACTCGCAGAATCTAACACACCCGATCATCACGTGGTGCTTCAAAACAACGAGCTTTAGCAACGGTGCTTACTAAGGATGAACACTTTCTAACTTTAAATTTTAGTGCTTGAGGGATCATCTTATAATGCTACCATCACGAACTAAGCAATACAAGATGCATAAAAGGATTAACATCACATGCAATTCATAATATGTGATATGATATGGCCTTTCTTCTTGTGTTTCTGATCTCCATCTTCAAGCACGAACATGATCTCCATCATCACCGGCATGGCGTCAAGGTCAATGGTGCCACTTCATGGTTGTTGTTCACCAGCATCAACTATTACAACTACTTTGAATAATAGACACACAAGTCTTAACAGAATTAATAGACAACCATATGGCTCCTGCCGGTTGCCGACTTACAATAAGGAACATTGCATACATCATATATAATCACAATCATGGCCATATCACATCATAGCACACCCCTACAAAACAAAGTTAGACGCCTCTAATTTTCTTTGCATGTTTTACGTGGTTTGGGGCTTTCAATAAGTGTCATTCTAACTTACGAACAAGAACCACACCGTTGATACTAGTATTGTCAATCACCTGCTGTAAATTGAATCATAATTATGTTGGGAGAAACAGGCACCCGCAAAGCCACTTATGCAATACAAGTTGCATGTCAAGCATGGAGCAAGTCTCATGAACGATGTCATGTAAGGTTAGCCCGGGCCGCTTCATCCCACCATCCCGCAAGATGCAAAGTACACAATAAGCAATCGACAACAAAAGCATCAATGCCCATAATGACCATTGTGTTCTACTCGTGCAACAGATCTACATATAGACACGGCTCTGATACCACTGAAGGGGTTCGTAGCATGGAAAAACAAAAAAAAATCTACCGCATGCACACAAACAAGCCAAGATCTATCTACTAGATTGTAGAAATGAGTTGATTAGAGTACTCACCCTCGAAGATTCCAAAGCGGTTAACGAGAGCAGATTCTCATGGGTGATGTAGTCGTACACTTGCCGATCTCAAGATCGCGTAGACGATCCTTTCTAAGCGTTCGCAGCGCTCGCGATCGGTCACACGTTCGGTACTCGATGAAGACCTTCATCTCCCTTGTTCCAGCAGGCAGCGGAGGTGGTAGTTCTTCCCTCGCGATTCCGGCAGCACGACGGTGTGGTGTCGGAAGTATAGGGAAGATCCCGTAGGGCTTCGCCTAAGCCGGTACGAGTTATGGTGGATCTAGGGTTTTCCGGTGATCTAGGTTTAGAAGGCCTGAGTAGAGGAGGAGGAGTCGGCGGCGGCTAGGGCAACGACGGCGGATCGGCGGCGGTGCACGAGGTGGGGAGGGCTGGCTTGGTGTGTGTTTGGGGCAGCCCTCCCCCTCTATTTATGAGAGGGGGCAGCCTTGGGAGGGGAGAGTTTGAATCCAAACCCAAACCCAAGTTGGATTGAAGGAAGGACTCTTTCCTTCTTTCACTAGGAAACCATTGTTCCAGTTTGACTTTTCAAACCTTCCTTTTGACTTTCAATTTAGAGCTTTAATTCTCTCTCGCAAATGCCCAAACCAAGTGACCTAGGATATGATCCAATTATTCCACTTACCCATGACATATTCATGGACCATTCCCCTTCCGGTCCGGTGAACCTTCTAGACCCTTCTAGAATCTCTCCGATGAAAACATCGAAATCATTCCCGAAGTCCGGAATCGAACTTTCCTTATATGAATCTTATTCTCCGGATCTCCTCGGGATATCCCGGATCCCATCCGAGACTCCGAACATCATTCGGTATCCCTACTAACATTCCATATCTACTAAACAACATCGAATCCTTAAGTGTGTCTCCCTATGGTTCGTGAATTATGCGGACATGACCGAGACACTTCTCCGATCAATAACCAATAGAGGAATCTGGAAATTCATATGGCTCCCACATATTTCTATGATTACTTTGCGATCAAATGAACCACTTACATACGATACCAATTTCCCTTTGTCTCGCGATAGTTTACTTATCCGAGGTTTGATCGTCGGTATCTCTGCATACCTAGTTCAACCTCGTTACCAATAAGTACTCTTTTCTCGTTCTCGTGATATGTGATCCCTTGTGAGCCAGTCACATGCTTGCAAGCTAATTGGATGACATTCCACCGAGAGGGCCCAAAGTATATCTATCTGTCATATGGATGGACAAATCCCACTCTTGATCCATGTGCCTCAACACATACTTTCTAAATACTTAATGCCACCTTTATAGCCACCCAGTTACGGTGTGGTGTTTGATGTCATCAAAGCATCCTTCCGGTAATGGTGATTAGCATGATCTCATGGTCGAAGGAATTAGGTTACTATGTACCAGAAAGCTTATAGCAAATGAGCTATTGAAATGACTTGATCTTAATGCTACGCTTATCTATAGGGGTATGTCCATCATACTATTCTCCTAATGATATGATCTTGTTGTTAATAACATCTCAATGTTCATGATTGAGAAACCACGATCATCTATTAACCAACAAGCTAGTATTATAAAGAGGCTTTTACCAGGGACTCTAATTTAGTTTACAAATCACACAAGTATTAATGTTTCCGGTTAATACTATTATAGCATGAATGTAAACATTTATCATAAACACAAAGATATAATAATAACCACTTTTATTATTGCCTCTAGGGCATATCTCCAACACTATCGCCACGACCCGCCTATTGAGTATGCCTTCTTATTCAACCTCATCTTCAACCTCACGTACAACTTGAGAAGCTAGAGATGGAACGAAAAACTTACAATGAGAGAGTTGTGGGAAACAACGGGATCAAGTTACTCCTAAAATGAAATTTCGAGCAGTTCATACTGTGCCACAAATCTAAAGAAATTCATCTAAAAACTCCAATTTTGACCATAAATCTGAGAAGATACATGAACCTTGAACATGATGGTCAGAATGGAACCCATCATCGATGCACGTCTTTTTCATGTACAACTTAATTTGATTTTGTGCCTATTTATGCTAATTATAAGGGGTCAAGGATGAGTCTGTTGGGTATGCCTTCTTATTCAACCTCATCTTCCACCCCATCTTTATCTTCAACCTCATGTACAACTTGAGAAGCTACCGATGGAACGAAAAACTTACACCGAGAAAGTTGTGGGGAACAATGGGATCAAGTTACTTCGAGCGGTTGATACTGTGCCACAAATCTAAATAAATTCATCTAAAACTCCAATTTTGACCACTAATTTGAGAAGATACACGAACCTCGAAAATGATGATCAGAATGAAACCCCATCATCGATGCACATCTTTTTCATGTACAGCTTAATTCGATTCGGTGCCTACTTATGCTAATTATAAAGAGTCAAGTATGAGCAGTTTAGAGAGGAGAGAGAGGAGCTTGCCTCGCATGAGTGTTAGCACCCTTCCGCTTGATATGGATAGGCTCCACGAAAACGCTCGAATCAAGTGTTGTTCATGGGCTTGGCTCAAGCCTACTTTGAGGTGTGCGCTCATATGGGTCAGAAAAGCATACGTGCAACCAATCAGGCCAATTTTGCCCCCTACAAGTCTGACCGGGACTCCTACAGGCTACCCACTCACTTACTTTTTGCATGCTATATCTATCTAGGTTTCCAATATGAGTGAATTGCTACTACCGAATCTTCTTACCCCAAGGTAAATGTAAACTTGATCATGATGTAGGCAAGGGTATGAAAGTCCAACCTACAAAACGCTAGCCCAAAATAAAAATAACCAAGTTAATACCGACGTTTTCTATTGCGCCTTAGTTGAAGGCCCCTTTCTATTGGGGTTTTCTACTAATTTTCTCTTTTTTAATCATTTGCTTGAATTATTGTTGATTTATCTTGACTTGGAAAACTCGTCCCATGGACAGCACACTTGACTATGGGGACGAGTGCTTGTACCTCCCACCTTGAGTGAAAAGGAAGCCTGCATCACCCGAAGAAAAACTAAATAGACTAACTACTTACGTGATCATTAGAGCATATGATATTCTATTGTTTTAGAAACAATTTATTACTTACCAAAATTAAGCATATGCTATAAATTACTTTATTTAATTTAACATATTCAAAATCACTTTCATAGTTCAAAATAATTATTTGTTCTTGTATCTTAAAATATTTGTTCATGGGTATCAAAAGAAAATGTTTATCGTACATAAGAGATACTCTTGTATTTTAGAACAAATGTTCACATATTCTAAGTTTTATGTTCATGACTTTGAAAAATCTCCATGTGCCTAATGCATAAAACTCATGCATTTACCATGAAAGAGAAGTGTACTATAATAAATAAACAAATTCAAGAAAACAGGGAAAATAAAAAAGAAACGATGAAAGTAAGAAAGAAAGAAGGAAAAAATAAAAATAAACTAATAGAGAGAAAAAAAAGAAACCATCCAGTTTTTAAGACTGGCCAAAGTGTGTGAAAAAGGTTATTGATTATCCTTTCGAAGAGGCCTTTTTTTGTTCATGGCAGGTCGCTATGCCTCATTTAGCCATAAGAAACATCTCACTTCACATCTTTAGAATATCTCCAACACAAGCTGTATAATAGTGTGGCGCATAAAAAACCGTCGATTCACCGCGCACGGTCACCTTTCCGTTATAAAACTGCGCGCTATGCAAATTTTTAGGACACGCGGTATGCACAATCGCGCGCACTATATTTTGCGCCTGCGTTCCAACGCGCGGCAAATCTTGCAGTCAGCGCGCGCACCCAACGAGCGCCTTGAAAACTCCTCGCGCGCGTCTTCTCCATTTCTGCCTCCCACTCCGGCACCTCCAACACCTCGATTCCATGCCGATTCCGCGCCACCCTTGCTCGCCGCGGTAAATCAGCGGGCGGCGGTACTCCACTAGTTTTTGGGGGCGCCAGCGCTGCTAAATTGACGGCAACCAACCGCGTTGGCGCAGCCACCGCATACTTTGCTGGAGGCTGCGCCTCGGCAAGCACCGCCGCCATGGACTTCGTGGTTCCGGGAGCACCTTCGCCGTTCCGCTCGTGCCCAGAGGCTTCCACCTACGCGACATGAGCCGCATGCAGGTACGTGGCGCCCAAATCAATTTTTCCATTGTATATAGGTGATTTGGAGGCCAACTAAAATTAGGATTTTTCATTGTAGAAGAGCTCCTCGTATGATTCGCCGATGAGGAGATGGATTTAGAAGAGGAGAAAAATATTTTGATGATTTTGGCTATACGATCACAGCGGGCGAAGCATGGTGGTTCCATCTTCGGTCGCCAAAAATTGTGGAGGGAGCGGATTGATAAGTTAGAAACGTATCTATAATTTTTGATGCTCCGTGCTTATTTAGTATTTACTTTGTTTTGCTTTGTCTACATTTTGAGGTGTTTTTATATTTTTTCTGGAACTAACCTATTAATAAGTTTCCACAGTGCCAGTTGCGTGTTTTCTTCTGTTTTTTGGTTCTAGAAAGGCAGAAAATCAATATTCTCGGAATTGGACGGGACAAAAGCCAAAGTCAATATTTTTCCGTGAGGGATACGAATCCAGAAGACGAGACGGAGAAGCAAACCAGGGCGGCCAGACCCCCCCTAGGCGCGGGTAGGCCCACCCCGCGCCTGGGTAGGGTGTGGGGGCCCTGTCCACCTCCTAGCCTCGCCTCTTCGCCTATAAGAAGCCCCGGGGAGAAAATCCTAAGTAATCCATCATACTTTTAGAAAAAGTTCCGCTGCGCCGCCACCACCGAAGGGGAGATTTGAGGGACAGAAAGTCTCTGTTCCGGCACCCTGCCGGGACGGGGAAGTGCCCCCGAAGCCATCTCCATCGATCTGCACCACCATCTCCATCACCATTGCTGATTCCCATGATGAGGAGGGAGTAATTCTCCTTCGAGGCTAAGGGTTCTACCGTTGCTATGTGTTCATATCTCTCTCTATGCATGATCTTGTGGTCATGAGTTTTGTAATCAAGTAGATCTACCTTGCTACTCAAGTGCTTCATTAGATCTCTTCTCTCTCCATGTGTGTGAAAGTGACAGCATGCACGCCATGGTGGCACTTGGGCTTGAGTCTACAAATACTCTTTGTGCTTCAATAGATCTATGATTTTCCCCACGTGTGTGAAAGTGACAGCGGGCATACTGTGTGTGGCACTTTGGCTAGATTGAATATTTGTTATGAGTTATATTTGGAGTTGGATGTCTCTATGAAATTGTGATGTTTGTTGGAACCTTCTAGCGCTCAAGGTGATAGTGTGGGGTTATCTAGATTGGGGAAGGCAGACTTTGAGGTGTGTGGTTATAGCCCTACCATGGATTAGAGTGTCCAACCGAAGAGTAGTTAAGATTAATATCATGAAGAGAGGATATTTATATGAGAGAGTGTTCACTAGTGAAAGTATGATCCCTAGGCCTTGTCTCTAAGCATTGAAACACCGTTTGCTACTAGATCTGTTGCATGTTTGCTTGCTTCCATCTTTGTTCCGTTTGCCGGGGAGGTTTTGGGCTTTTACCTTTCCTCCACGCCATAAGCTCTTTTCTGGTATCGTTACCCCACGTCAACAACAAGTCAGAAGCTATTTTCTGGCACGTTACCACTTGTATTTCACTATCTCTTCGCCGAACTAGTGCACCTATTCACCTGACAAGTGTATTGGATGTGTTGGGGACACAAGAGACTTCTTGTATCTTGATTGCATGGTTGCTTTAGAGGGAATACCTTTGACCACTTCCTCCCTGAGTTCGATAAACCTTGGGTGATCCAATTAAGCGAAACTTGCTGCTGTTCTACAAACCTCTGCACTTGGAGGCCCAACAACTCTCTACAAGAATAGAAGTGCGTAGACTGAAGGGTTTCGCAGCATAGTAAATCAAAAAAATTCTACGAATGCGAACGGGAAAGCCAAGATCTAATCTAGGAGATGCAATCAACGAGAGGGATAGATGAGATCTTCATACCCTTGAAGAATCGCACAGCGGAAACGTTCAACAGAACGTGGGTGATGTAGTCGAACTAGCCTGCTCCTCCTCGCGATCCGATCCGATCCAACGCCGCAAGTGGCGATGCCTCCGAGAGATGCACACGTACGGCACCGCGACGTCTCCTCCTTCCTCGGTCCAGCAAGTGGGGTGGATAAATAGATTGGATCTACAGCACGACGGCGTGGTGCAATGGTGGAGAGTTTCTGCGGCAGGGCTTCGCCTACATGCAGTCGGGAGAGAGAGAGAGAGGTAGGGCAGCAGCTGGCGTCTAGGGTTTGGGGTGAGGGGAGGGTGCGCCCCCTGCCCACCTTATATAGGGGGCTGGCCGGCCCCCTTGCCCCTCCTCCAAGCCCTAGGCCGGCGGCCACAAGGGTGGAGTGGGGGGCAAGTCTTCCCCCCTTCTAGAAGGTCCCCTAGGGTTTTGGCTGGCTGGGCCTATGGGGCCTTGTGCCCCTGGCCCAATGCGGCCAGGGCACTCCCTCGTAGGTCCACGCCCCCCTCCGACAAGTGGGGCCACGTTGGTCCCACTCTGGAAGCTTCTAGAACCTTCCGGTATAATACCGAACATTCCGAAATCCAAAAACTGCTTTCCTTTATATGAATCTCATTCTCCGGACCATTCCGGAACCTCTCGTGATGTCCTGGATCACATCCGAGACTCTGAAGAAAAACTCATAAACCAATTATCCATTCTATCCTAGCGTCGAAGCACGTTAAGTGTGTGACCCTACGAGTTCGAGAATATGCAGACATGATCTTCTATCAATAATCAACAGCAGGATCTAGAAACCCATATTGACTCCCACATATTCATCGATGATCATATCGGATGAACCACGATGCCATGATTCAATTAATCCCATATATATATTCCCTTCATCACGCGATATTTTACTTGCCCGAGATTCGATCGTTGGTATCGGCATACCTAGTTCAATCTCGTTCACAGCAAGTACTTTACTCGTTCCGTAAGCCGATATCACTTTGTGATTAACTCCTTAACCACGTGCTTGCAAGCGGTGTTGATATTAATTACCGAGTGGGCCCGAAGTATATCTCTCTGACTCGGGAGGGACAAATTCCATCTCGATACATACAACCCAACAAGTACTTTCCGATCACCTGAGAGACACCTTTATGATCACTCTCTCATAGGATGACGTTTGATGACCTCAAAGCTTTCTTCCGATACCAAGGAGTTGCATTATCTCATGGTCTAAGGAACACAATATTTGACATAAGAAAAAGCTTCGCAAACATGAACACGATGACACGATCTAATTGCTCTGCTTGATTTGGGTCTGTCCATCATATCATTCTCCCAATGACATGATCTCATTATTAATCGACAACTCATGTCTATGGTTAGTAAACCTTAACCATCATTAATCAATGAGCTAGTCCATAGAGGCATACTAGGGACACGGTGTTGTTCATAAACCACACAAGTATCAAAGTTTCCGCTTAATACAATTTTAGCATGGAATATAAACTTTATCATGAACAAGAATTATAATAATAACATCTTTATTATTGCCTCTAGGGCATAATTCGTTAGCCAGTGCTATGGCGCCAGTGTTGTCACACAATATCTCCAGTGGGTCCAAGGCACTTGGAACCACACCAAGCTCAGTGATGAAGTTCCTGATCCAAACTCCTTCACTTGACGCTTCTGTAGCAGCCATGTATTCCGCTTCTACTGTAGATCCCGCGATCACGCTTTGCTTGCAGCTTCTCGACTCACAGGCTCCTCCATTCAAAATATATCGTGTCACATTCGAGATTTAGAATCATCCTTGATTGTCGAAACTAGCATCGACGTAACCTTTACTGACGCTGCTCATCACCTACATAGACCAAGAACATTTCTTTAGTCCTATTTAAATACTTTAGGATGTTCTTCACGGCTGTCCAGTGTTCCACTCCTGGATCACTTTGGTATCTGCTCGTCAAACTAAGAGCATTGGACACATCCGGTCTAGTACACAGCATGGCATACATGATAGAACCTATGGCCGAGGCATAAAGCACTTTGATCATAGCTTCTCTATCGTTTACCATAGCTGGACACTGAGCCTTGCTCAATATCTTACCTGACAACATGGGCACTGAACCTTTCTTTGCCTTATCCATTCTGAACCTTTTCAGAAATTTGTCTAGGTATGTACTTTGGCTTAAAGCTATTAGGCGTCTTTGTCTATCTCTATAGATTTTGATGCCTAATATACAAGCAGCTTCTCCTAGGTCTTTCATTGAAAAACATTTGTTCAAATAACTCTTCACATCGTTAAGCATATCAATGTCATTTCCAATAATCAATATGTCATCCACATATAGTACTAAAAATGTCACTGATCTCCCACTCGCTTTCTTGTAGATACAAGCTTCGTAGAAATTTGGAACAAATCCAAAGCTCTTGATCACTTTATCAAAACGAAGGTTCCAACTCCGAGATGCTTGCTTCAGTCCATAAATGGAACGCTGAAGTTTTCACACCTTATCAGCATCCTTAAGATCGACAAAACCTTCGGGTTGCATCATATACAACTCTTTATCAATGTTGCCATTGAGGAACGCAGTCTTAACATCCATCTGCCATATTTCATAATTATGAAACGCAGCAATTGCTAATAAAATCCGAATGGACTTAAACATCGCTACGGGAGAGAAAGTCTCATCGTAGTCAACACCTTGAACTTGTCGAAAACCTTTCGCGACAAGCCATGCTTTATAGACAGTAACATTACCATCTGCGTCCGTTTTTCTTTTGAAAATCCATTTGCACTCAACGTCCTTTCGGTCGCTAGGAGGGTCCACAAAAGTCCATACTTGGTTTTCGCTCATGGATCCCAATTCGGATTTCATGGCCTCTAGCCATTTCTCAGAGTCTGGGCTCATCATTGCTTCCTCATAGTTCGCAGGTTCACTGTTGTCTACCAACAAGACAGTTAAGACAGGGTTACCGTACCACTCAGGAGGGGCCGTGACCTTGTCGACCTGCGACATTCAGTAGTAGCATCGTCCGAAGCTTCATGATCCTCGTCATTAGCTTCCTCTATTGTTGGTGTAGAAGGCACTGGAACAATTTCAGGTGCTGCGCTACTCTCCAACTCAAGAGAAGGTTCAATAACCTCGTCTAGCTCTACTTTCCTCCCACTCACTTCTTTCAAGAGAAACTCCTTCTCAAGAAAGGATCCGTTTCTTTGACAAAACACTTTGCCTTGGATTTGTGGTAGAAGGTATACCCAATCGCTTCCTTAGGGTATCCTATGAAGACGCATTTCTCCGCTTTGGGTTCGAGCTTGTCCGCATCAACTTCTTGACGAAGCTTCAGATCCCCAAACTTTAAGAAACGACAACTTAGGTTTAGCACCAAACCACAGTTCATACGGTGTCGTCTCAACGGATTTAGATGGTGCCCTATTTAAAGTGAATGCAGCGGTTTCTAATGCATAACCCCAAAATGATAACGCAAAATCAGAAGAGACATCATCGATCGCACCATATCTAATAGAGTTCGATTCCGGCGTTCAGACACACCATTGCGCTGTGGTGTTTCGGGTGGCGTGAGTTGCGAAACGATTCCGCTTGCTTTAAGATGCGTGAGAAAATCATAACTCAAATATTCACCTCCACGATCGGATCGTAGAAATTTAATTTTCCTGTTACGATGGTTTTCCACTTCGTTCTGAAATTCTTTGAACTTTTCAAACGTTTCAGATTTATGTTTCATTAAATAGATATACCCATATCTACTTAAGTCACCAGTAAAAGTGAGAAAATAGTGATATCCACCGTGCGTCGAAACACTCATTGGTCCGCATACATTGGTATGTATGATTTCCAACAAGTCTGCTGTTCGCTCCATTATACCGGAGAACGAGGTTTTGATCATCTTTCCCATGAGGCACGGCTCGCACGTGTCAAATGATTCAAAATCAAGAGACTCCAAAAGTCCATCAGAAGGGAGTTTCTTCATGCGTTTTACACCAATATGACCTAGACGGCAGTGCCACAAATAAGTTGAATTATCACTATCTACTTTGCATCTCTTAGCCTCAATGTTATGGATGTGTGTTTCATTGCTTTCGAGATTCAGAAGAAATAAACCATTCATAGCAGATGCATGGCCATAAAAGATGTTACTCATATAAATAGAACAACCATTATTCTCCGATTTAAATGAATAACCGTCTTGCAATAAACACGATCCAGATATGATGTTCATGCTCAACGCAGGCACATAATAACATTTATTAAGGTTTAAAACTAATCTCGAAGGTAAAACTAAGGAGAGTGTGCCGACGACCATCACAAAAACTCTTGATTCGTTGCCAACGGGCATCGTCACCTCATCCCTCGCTAGCCGCCGTCTATTCTGTAGCTCCTGTTTCGAGTTACAAATATTAGCAAATGAACCAGTATCAAATACCCAGTCACTACAACGAGCGCTAGTAAGGTAAACATCAATAACATGTATATCAAATATACCTTTAATGGTGCCAGCCTTCTTGTCCACTAAGTACTTCGGACATTATGCCCAAAGGACCCTTGTCCTTGCAATAGAAGCACTCAGTGTTCGGCTTAGGTCCAGACTTGAGCTTCTTCTTAGCAGGGGCAACGCGCTTGCCGCTGCCTTTCTTGAAGGACTTCTTTACACCCTTACCTTTCTTAAAGCTGGGGGGGCTTGTTCACCATCAACACATGATTATCTTTCTTGATGTCCACCTCCGCAGCTTTCATCTTAGCGAAGAGCTCAGTGATCGTATCAGTGGAACCAATCTGATTATGAGTAACTACAAAACCTTTGTAGCTAGGAGGGAGTGATTGCAAAACTCTGTCAATCTTGAGCTCTTCTGGAATCTTGCAGTCCAGTTGCTCAAGACGTTGAGTGTAGCCCGACATCTTAATGGCGTGCTCACTAACGGAACTCCCTTCCTCCATCTTGCGCTTAAAGAATTTCTCGGAGATCTCATATCTCTCGAACGGCCTGAGTCGAAACATGGTTTCGGTCGGTCCTCAAGAATCTCAAAGGGCGGCGAACTCCTCAAAATGATTTTGAAGGTCCGATTCCATAGCAAACAACATGGTGCTCTTAATCACACCATAATCATCTTTATGCCGATCGATAAACAACTTTTTCATCATCAGCGATCTATAGCAGGGCGTCACCTAGCGCTTTCTCAAGGACATAGTCCTTTGTCCGCCAACAGAATGATTCTCGATTATGGAACCAGTTGGTGAAGTTAGACCCATTGTTCTTAAGCTTTTCTTTCTCAAAGAAAACGTTGAAGTTGAAGTTGGACTTAGCCATTTGATCTACAAAATTTGCAAGTACAATTTAGACTATGTTCATGATAACTAGTTCAACTTAATCAAATTACTAGATGAACTTCCACTAAATTCAACATCCCTCAAGTTGTTTAGTGAACACGATCCAAATTCACCACACCTAATCCGATCTTCACGAGAAGAGATGTGGTTTCAATGGTGGACAACAAAGTGTCAATCATATCATTCATATGACTCATGCTTAACCTTTCGGTTCATGTGTTCCGAGGCCATGTCTGTACATGCTAGGCTCGTCAAGTCAAACCCAAGTATTTCCGCGTGTGCATAACTGGCTTGCACCCGTTGTATGTGAACGTAGAGTTTATAGCACCCGATCATCACGAGATGCTTGAACACGACGAACTTTCGCAACGGTGCATACATGGGGAGAACACAATTTTATCTTGATCTTTAAGTGAGGAATCATCTTATAATGCCACCGTCGCGATCTAAGCATAATAAGATACATAAAAGGATAAACATCACATGCATATAATCTTATGTGACATGGTATAGCCAATCTCCGCGCAATGATCTCCATCTTGTGCGTGCCAGCATGATCTCCATCACTCCATCACGATTGCCTCCACCACGAATAGAAACTACAACTATTGCTAACTACTTAGCGATAAAGTAAAGCTATTACATGGCGTATAAGAAGTTGACACACAGGTCATACACAATTATAAAGACAACCATATGGCTCCTGCCGGTTGTGTACTCATCGACATGCAAGTCGTGAAATATTACAAAACATGATCATTGCATACAAGATACACATCATATCTTGGGCCATACCATATCACAAACACTCCCTGCAAGAACAAGTTAGACGCCTCTACTTTATTGTTGCATGTTTTACGTGGCTTATGGGAGTAACAAGATAAGAACGATTCTTACCTACGGAAAGCCACAACGGTGATATTATGGTTGCCAACATCCGGTGTAAATCCCATGACAACTATAGTGAGAGAAACTGGCATCCACCAGCCGCATGTATGGAACAAGCCACACGTCAAGTGCGGAGCCGGTCTCGCGAACGAGGTCGCGTAAAGTTGGCCTGGACCGCTTCGATCTCACTATCCCGCGTCATAAGAAGTACACAACAAGAGGCGTGCAACAAAAAACATCAACGCCCGCAACAAGCATGTTGTGTTCTACTCGTGAAACACATCTACGCATAGATCTAGCTCTGATACCACTGAAGGGTTTCGCAGCATAGTAAATCAAAAAAATTCTACGGATGCGAACGAGAAAGCCAAGATCTAATCTAGGAGATGCAAACAACGAGAGGGATAGATGAGATCTTCATACCCTTGAAGAATCGCACAGCGGAAACGTTCAACAGAATGTGGGTGATGTAGTCGAACTAGCCTTCTCCTCCTCGCGATCCGATCTGATCCAACGCCACAAGTGGCGACGCCTCCGAGAGATGCACACGTACGGCACCGCGACGTCTCCTCCTTCCTCGGTCCAGCAAGTGGGGTGGAGAGATAGATTGGATCTACAGCACGACGGCGTGGTGCAATGGTGGAGAGTTTCTGCGACAGGGCTTCGCCTACACGCAGTCGGGAGAGAGAGAGAGGTAGGGCAGCAGCTGGCGGCTAGGGTTTGGGGTGAGGGGAGGGTGCGCCCCCTGCCCACCTTATATAGGGGGCTGGCTGGCCCCCTTTCCCCCTCCTCCAAGCCGTAGGCCAGCGGCCACAAGGGTGGAGTGGGGGGCAAGTCTTCCCCCCTTCTAGAAGGTCCCCTAGGGTTTCCCCTAGGGTTTTGGCCGGCTGGGCCTATGGGGCCTTGTTCCCCTGGCCCAATGCGGCCAGGGAACTCCCTCGCAGGCCCACGCCCCCCTCCGACAAGTGGGGCCACGTTGGTCCCACTCCGGAAGCTTCTAGAACCTTCCGGTACAATACCGAACATTCCAAAACAATTCCGAAATCCAAAAACTCCTTTCCTTTATATGAATCTCATTCTCCGGACCATTCCGGAACCTCTCATGATGTCATGGATCTCATCCGAGACTCCGAACAAAAACTCATAAACCAATTATCCATTCTATCCTAGCGTCGAAGCACGTTAAGTGTGTGACCCTACGGGTTCGAGAATATGCAGACATGATCTTCTATCAATAATCAACAGCGGGATCTGGAAACCCATATTGACTCCCACATATTCATCGATGATCATATCGGATGAACCACGATGCCAGGATTCAATTAATCCTATATATATTTCCTTCGTCACGCGATATTTTACTTGCCCGAGATTCGATCGTTGGTATCGGCATACCTAGTTCAATCTCGTTCACAACAAGTACTTTACTCGTTCTGTAATCCGATATCACTTTGTGATTAACTCCTTAACCACGTGCTTGCAAGCGGTGTTGATATCAATTACCGAGTGGGCCCGAAGTATATCTCTCCGACTCGGGAGGGACAAATTCCATCTCGATACATACAACCCAACAAGTACTTTCCGATCACCTGAGAGACACCTTTATGATCACCCTCTCATAGGATGACGTTTGATGACCTCAAAGCTTTCTTCCGATACCAAGGAGTTGAATTATCTCATGGTCTAAGGAACACAATATTTGACATAAGAAAAAGCTTCGCAAACATGAACACGATGACACGATCTAATTGCTCTGCTTGATTTGGGTCTGTCCATCATATCATTCTCCCAATGACATGATCTCATTATTAATCGACAACTCATGTCTATGTTTAGGAAACGTTAACCATCATTAATCAATGAGCTAGTCCATAGAGGCGTACTAGGGACACGGTGTTGTTCATAAACCACACAAGTATCAAAGTTTCCGCTTAATACAATTCTAGCATGGAATATAAACTTTATCATGAACAAGAATTATAATAATAACATCTTTATTATTGCCTCTAGGGCATAATTCCAACATAGAAATCATGGATTAAGGGGCACAACAAGTTGATTCGTAGCTACTCCTTCTATTTTGCCGAAAATCCAACTTTCCCCGAGAGCTACTTTCGTCGCTGATTTAGGATGAGCATCAACTTGTTGGACCACATTTGTAGGGAGGTGAAGAAGAAAGATCGATTCTTCGAGCAAAGGAGGAATGCTTGTGGCGAACTTGGGCATAGCACCTATAAAAAAGTGAAAGCCGCCTTGCGTATGATGGCATACGGCATTCCAGCGGACCTAGTTGATGATCACTTGGCAGTGGGTGAGATTCAAGCAATCGAGTGCGTCAAACGCTTTGCAATAGACATTGTGGAAGTGTTCGGAGAGACCTACTTGAGATCCCCCAATGCTGAAGATACAACTAGGCTTTGGGTGATGAATGAAGCTAGAGGTTTTTCCGGTATGCTTGGCTCAATTGATTGCATGCACTGAAGTTGGAAGAACTGTCCTGCGGCTTGGCATGGATAATTCAAAGGCCACAAAAAAGATTCCATCATCATCCTTGAAGCCGTGGCCGATCAAGAGACTTGGTTTTGGCATTTTTTTTTGGAATGCCGGGTTCTTGCAATGACATTAATGTCCTCCAATGCTCACCACTCATGACAAGGATTGTCAAGCGTGAAGGTCCGCCGGTGGAGTTTGTAGCAAATGGCCACACCTACAACTATGGCTACTACCTTGTGGACGACATCTACCCAAGGTGGCAAACATTTGTGAAGCCGCTTAAATATCAAAAAGGTAAGAAAAGACTCCAGTTTCATAATTCACAAGCGGCTGTTAGGAAATATATGGAGAGAGCATTTATGATTTTGCAGGCTCAATTTTCTATTGTTAGGGGACTGGATAGATTTTGGGATCAAAATATCCTTTGGTATATCATGACCGCGTGTGTCATCATGCATAATATGATCATCGAGAATGAGCGTGGCCAAGATTTAGACTACTCTTCTATGACTTGATGGGAGTTTCCGTCCAAGTGCGTAGGAGAGCAGAGAGAATAGCCCAATTTATTTTCTCATATCATGCCATTCAACAAACCGAAATGCATGATCAACTTCAACTTGATCACGTCAAAGAGTGGTGGAAGTGGAATGGGCAACAATGAACAACTAGATTTGTTTTACCATTTGTTGTATTTGCTATATTGTTGCATTCTTGTATTGCTGTATTATTGTTAGACATGTATTTATTCATGTTTATGTTATTTGTATTATAATAATAACTGAACTATTTATTGATGATTTTATTTGTATGTGTTTAATCTTCTAGTTTGGAGATGGATGTGTGATTTTTGTTTCTACCGCCGCGCGCGCTGTGTCTGGTGGAGCAATGTTTTTGCCGCGAGAAAAAATACAGCGTCTGAAGCGCCGCACGCCCGCGTACGCTGTAAACCAAAAAACAACATTACAAACATATTTTAGCGCGTGCTATTATACAACTTCTGTTAGAGATGCTCTTAGTGCTCTCTCTGTCCACTATTATATCTAGATCCTTTTAGCATACAAGTTCACTCATTAGTTTTTATAAAACCTAAAACATCTTATATTATGAAACGATGTTCAACTTGTAAGCAATTGACATCCCAGAGTTGGCCTAAACTTTTTTTTTACCTGATAAGTATTTAGTCACGCATGGAGCATACACATTGGCCTCGTAAATGGCCAATGTTGAGGCCAATGTTAGTCACAATTCCGTCCAGAGACAAGTTGTATCCAGGACAATGCCTAGTGGATCGTGACAGTACACTATCTCTAGCTAACAACCCTCGTCTAAGTTTTTCCCAACGTCCAGATCTACTTCCCCCTTTCACAATCCCCATGTGCATGGCATGCAACCGTATTTAATTCCTTTATTAAGGAGTAAATGGTGATGCGGATCGTTCCAGCTCATTTTGGTTTTTGATCGAACAAAGACGGAAAAGGAAGAAAAAAAAAACTCGTCCCAACGATCTTCCCACCCTGGTCTCGCTCGCAGTGGCTGGCCGCTTCTCCCCCACCGCGACCACGAGCTCCCACCAACCGATTCCTCCACCCGCTGCCGGCCTCACTGCTCAAGAGTAACGCACACTCCACTCGCCGACCGACACCCCTCCCGCCCCCCCGCGCCGGCGCGCTCCTTCTTCCCCTCGCCGATCGCGACTCCCCACCCCACCGCGACACCGATCCCTCGCCTTCCCTTCCCCTGCCTCGCTGTCTGTCGGCGCCAGCACCCACCGCAAACCCAACCACCCCAAATCCCGCGCCCCCCTAATCCCCAACCGAAACCGCACGCACTCCACTCCACGCCACCCCGCTCCCCAGATCCACCTCCGGCGATGCCCGAAATGCTCGTCCAGGACCGGGTGTTCCCGGACGGCGGGAGCAAGACGCCCACGTCCCCGCGCGGCGCGCCGGGGGCCAACAGGCGCCACCCGCGGCCCTTCGCCAAGAGCCTCGACTTCAGCAACTGGGTCTCCGACCACTCCTCCAGGCTGCTGCTCCTCCTCTTCGCCGTCGCCTCCGTCGCCGCCGTCTTCCTCCTCCGCGGCGCCGCCCCGGACGCCGCCGCGCTCCTCTGCCTCGACCGCTCCCACTCGGCCTCCGCCCCCACCAAGCTCCCCTACCCGGACGTCGCCTGGTCCAAGATCCCGCCGCTCGCGATCGCCTCCTCCCTCCCCTTCGCCTCCTTCCGCGCCGCGAGGTGGATCGTCGTCTCCGTCTCCTCCCCGCCCACCGCCGCCCTCGCCGCGCTCACCCGCGTCAAGGGCTGGCAGCTCCTCGCCGTCGGCAACTCCCACACGCCTTCCGAATGGGAGCTCAAGGGCGCCATCTTCCTCTCCCTCGACCTGCAGGCGCAGCTCGGCTACCGATCGGTTGACTTCCTGCCATACGCCTCCCACGTCCGCAAGACGGCGGGATACCTCTTCGCCATCCAGCACGGGGCCAAGGTCATCTTCGACGCCGATGACCGCGCACAGGTGCCGGGGAACGATCTGGGCAGGCATTTCGATGTTGATCTGGGATCTGGCATCGCCGATCAACCCGTGATGCTCCAGTACAGCCACGCGGATCCCAACCGGACCGTGGTGAACCCCTACGTGCACTTCGGCCAGCGCTCGGTGTGGCCGCGTGGGCTGCCACTGGACAAGGTCGGGGAGGTGGCGCACGAGGTCTTCTACACTGAGGTCTTCAGTGGACATCAGTTCATTCAGCAGGGCTTGTCTGACGGGTTGCCAGATGTGGATGCTGTCTTCTACTTCACTAGAAAGCCACCGACAGCTCCATTCGACCTCAGGTTTGATCCGGAGGCCCCCAAGGTGGCGCTGCCGCAGGGATTGATGGCACCGGTGAACTCCTTCAATACATTGTTCCACACACAAGCTTTCTGGGGGCTCATGATGCCTGTTTCAGTGAGCTCAATGGCTGCAGATGTGATCCGGGGGTACTGGGCTCAGCGGATCTTGTGGGAGATCGGCGGGTACGTGGCTTTCTACCCGCCCACTATCTACCGGAAGGATCATGTGCAGGCCTACCCTTTCGCAGAGGAGAAAGATCTGCATGTGAATGTTGGTAGGTTGATCAAATTCTTGAACGAGTGGAGATCAAACAGGAGGACGCTGTTTGAGAGGATTCTTGATTTGAGCTATGCCATGGCTGAGGAAGGTTTCTGGATGGAGCAGGATGTCAGACTGACAGCTGCGTGGCTGCAGGACCTGCTTGCAGCAGGGTATCGGCAGCCTCGGCTCATGTCATTGGAGATTGACAGGCAGCGGGCAACCATTGGGGAGGGTGACATGAAGGAGTTTGTGCCCAAGAAGCTGCCATCTGTGCACCTTGGGGTGGATGAGATCGGCACAGTGAACTATGAAATTGGAAATCTGATTAAGTGGAGGAAGAACTTTGGGAATGTTGTGCTCATCATGCATGTTAGTGGACCTGTTGATCGCGTGGCCCTGGAGTGGAGGCTGCTATATGGACGGATATTCAAGACAGTTATCATTCTTGCCGAGCAGAGCAACGTAGAGCTTGCTGTTGACCGCTGTGCTCTGTCACACGCATACAAGTGAGTGATCTTTACCCCTATAACTCTTGTTTGACTTGCATTTAACACTCTTTTCCAATACATGATCACCACTTGATTGATACAAGAATTTTGATGCATATTCAGTCAGATCCAATGCCAATTACATGAAAGATCTGTACTAGATGATGTTCCTATTTTTTTTTTGAACCCAGGTTATATGCAAATAAAAACATTTAGCATGCATAGCTTATGTGTGTTGCAACTCAATTGAGATGTCTCCTCAACCTGCATTGCATTGCATGGTTTTTAAGGCGTTAAGGCGTCATAAGGCGATGCAGGGGCGCTCTGACGCCTAGGCGGGCGCTTTGGACGCCTAGGCGCCTAAGGCGGCCATTTTTTCAAGGCGGAGGGGGAGCGCCTGGACGCCTAAGCGTCGCCTAGGCGACGCCTTTAAAACATGGTTGCATTGTAGCTTTGGCTAGAGAATAAAATTAATGAGGTTAATCAGTGGGGGTCATAGCCATGATAAACCATTTTGTGAATTGAATCTCAGTAGCTGTATCATTTTATATTTCAGTTTGAAAGTTATAGGGCTATAGTTCATTGGTTTTTCATGAATTTCCCTCACCATCCTTAACTAGTCAGGAATATGTGTGTATGGGTCAACCGAAGGGTTGCATGATTCCACCGTGCTATTAGCTTGCACTGAGGTGCGTGTTAATTATCAGAATTAGACAGCCATAGATGGTGCCACCCTTGCATTAAAAAAAGAAGATGGTGCCTGTGCCACCCATAAGTTCTATTTTCCTTCTTCATTTTTGGCATCTTTTAGCTTAGCTGTGAGATGACTAAAGTTTGGTCTGGTTTCTAAAGCAAATCAGTGCAACAGAAAAGAGATTATCTGCAATTTTTGTATATGCAACTTCATTTATTGGGCATGAAACATAATCTTATAGATTTGACTTCTCATACTAAGCTCTTTGTAGTTCTACCATCTTGATATTCATCCAGTATCACGTTCTGCATATTTAGGCTAATCATGTTTAAAATATTTTGCAATTTTTCTCAGGTATCTGCCTAAGGTGTTTGAAAGATATAGTGGTGCTGATGGATTTCTCTTCCTCCAAGACCATATGATTCTCAACTACTGGAACCTTCTGCAAGCTGACAAGGAAAAACTTTGGATAACCAATAAGGTTTGTAGATTGTATCCAGTTCCTTCCGCTCACATCTTGTTGTTCCTGATCATGTATGTGCTGTCTATCAGTGCACTTTTATAAATTATCATTCATAGTACTTTCTCATAATGCAGATTGCGCATTCTTGGGTTACTGTTCCCCTGGAGAGCAACAAAGAGGAATGGTTTATTAAGCAAGGTGCGATGGTCAAGCAGGTCGTTGGCAATTCCCCTGTTCATTTCCAGACCAAGTACAAAGAAAGCATTGGCAAAGATAAGGTCGTATTCTGTGGCAGCGAACTCTTTTATGTGCCCCGACGGTTTGTTGAGGACTTCGGTGACCTTGTGGGTCTCGTTGGTGATTTGGATCTGCATCACAAGATCGCGGTCCCAATGTTCTTCATGGCGATGGACTCGCCTGAAAATTTTGATTCGGAAGCTCTGGCTGGAACAGTTTTCAGGAACAACCTGGCAGCCAATGAGACTTTCTCAAGTATTTATACAGCGCAATCGCCTGCTGTGTTCCCGGTGAAAGTGATGAACGAGATTGATTTCATAAAGGTGATTCGGCTTATGTCCAAGGGAGACCCTCTTCTGATGGAGTTGGTATAAATATTCATTCCTTGTAGTTGAAATGCAAGTATCATCCTTGTTGCCGCAAGGACAGAGTAGACAGCGGTAGTTTTGTTTTTTCAGGGAGTTCTCTGCTGTAATTTCATTTATTCTATAGCTCTTCATTTCAAAGGTGTTGTATATTGTGTTGTATCAATAGTGACAAGGTTACTGGGGATCAGCTCGGTCCAGTCCTACTGAAGGAAAGGTGGGATGGCTACGAGTTCACTAAGAGCTTCAACACGGTCAGATGTTTTGCAAGAGTTTTGGTGGCTGGCTATAGTACAGATCTACACTTGCATGCTATTGTACCCTTCAACATTGACAAATGAAAACCGTGCATATTTTCTCAGAGTTGCACCTTGTGTTTAGATAAACATGCTTTTCTGGTACAGTAGGCTATTCAGTAGTAACCATCTGAACTAAGAATTTTTTTATTTTGATTGCGTGTTTTTTTACAAACATTCTGGGTTTATTACTCCATAAACACATTAAACCAGGTTGAATAAATTGAAAGAAATAAAAAACAGAAAAGATCCATAGTAAAAGTGAAAGTTACATAAAGTTCTTCGAAGTCGTTGTCTCTAGATTCACTTTTTACATCTCGATTTCCACCAAGATTCATGTGAAAAATTACAGAAGAATAGACCTGCACAAAGTATAGTAGGTAATGCTGCTTTGTGAAAAACCGAGTAGAATGTAAGACAAACGGAAAATCGCTTTAGAGCACGGGCTCCATGGAGCCTTTTAGAATTTTTTAGAATTCATCAAATATTTTCTAAAAAAATACCTACATCTAGCCAACAATATAAATACACGTATGCAAATCTTTAAAATAAAATACCTTGTATTTTTAGCGCAGCAAAGAAAACAAATATGACAAATTTTGAAAAAACAGGACCCCATTCAAAATTGCACTGTTTAGCTCCAGAGCTGAACTTTTCTCTCTTCTTCTGAGACCAGAATACAAATTATTTTCACATATGTTGTTGCACAAGTGTAATATAAATCATTATCTACATTCTGGTATTTTTTAAAATTTTCTAAATATTTAAATTTGTTTTTTTAAAAAAAAATTAATGTCCTCGATGGAGCCCGTCCTCCAAATCGACTTACTCGTAAGACTAAAGCATATTATGAAAAGTAAATGTGGCAAGACGGCAAGAGCCATTGATGGTCGTAGGGCGTCATGCAGATCTGGATGGTGTCTTCGGTAATATAGACGAGTTTCGTTTATTATTTGTTTTTCCCATTCTGTTAATGTGAGACTATGATCTTATCTTGTGTTTTACCTTATGCTAATTCGAAAAACACACAATAAGAATTGGTACTTTGCAATTATAAAATTTTAGGTATATGGTCATCTTCTAAAAGAAAAATATAAACATGTAGCATAGATATGAAATTGCGGTAAAAATACATTCGAGTATCTCTTGCAGTTTTGCAAAAAAAATGGCTAAAAAGTTGAATTATAAAAAGTTCCCCGTTTGCTAAACAAAATATACGGATAAGAAAAGATATTCTATCTTCATCAATGTCAATTTTGTTGGTATCTTGACTCTTCTGTCTGATGCACCCACAAACTAAGTTGTGTATGCACAATGTTTATCATGTTGTTGTCCTTGAACGTGCCCGAACTCCATTCCAAGGTGACCTCCTAGTGTTTATTTTATACTGAATTTTTTTACTTAATCAACTAAATTCATGTCATTTGTAAAGATGGACGTTTGTAACTTTGTATGTACTATCACATAATAATAGGTATAACTAGAAGATTAAATAATGAAATGATGCTTATATGCTTCCGGATAACTATTTTTCTATGTTAAACTGCAACAATAATTAGT
The DNA here is from genome assembly GCA_023614405.1 of Avena insularis. Classification (NCBI taxonomy): domain Eukaryota; kingdom Viridiplantae; phylum Streptophyta; class Magnoliopsida; order Poales; family Poaceae; genus Avena; species Avena insularis. Next base: position 278,842,204 of record CM042685.1, read on the forward strand.
CGAAAACATATTTTCCATTAATCTAGTTTGGCATGCTTTGTTAAATCTTTTGTTCATACACATTTCACTATAGATCTAAGCAAAGCAATATTATCACATTCATATACAAATTATCTTCTACCCCTTAATGTATTGCAATATGATTATAAGTGCCATTTTCATAGTATGCTTAAATATCTAAATAATTTGTCTTGAACATGAGAAATCTAAGAAATACCTTCATAGAGGCTTCTAGAGTATATTACAAATAACTTCATGTGAGTTTTTAAAATGTCAACGAGTGGTTTCTACTTGAGTACTATTCTCCACCGCCCCTCGGTTGTCTTTCTTTTGCTCATATTTGGTCAAAGTTAGCCTCAGAGTTCAGTTATTAGAAGTTGTGACATATTTTTCTCTTTACTTGTGTCACATCCCAAGATTTTAGAAATTGGGACTAGAAAAAAAGAATTGCATTTTCATTGCATTGGCATGGCATTTTGCATTCATGAAAAATTTCAAATGCAAAACACTACATTCGAACCCTAAATGGAACTACTAAAGTGCTCCTACAAAAAGAAATACATGGACATATGAAATCACTATTTTGAAATTTAAAATTATTGCTAAAAAGGATCTTATGTTGATCCTCTGATTTTTATAAAAATTTGAAGACAAAAATCAATTCATTTGAAGTTTATATGAAAAAGCTATAAAAGAAATAGTGAAAACAGTAAAAAAAAGAATAAAACAACAGAAAAAACTATCTAACCGAGCCAACCCAAGACGGCCCGCTCTTCTCTATCGCTCGCCCGCGCGCGCAGCGCAGTAGCTCGCGGCCCAGCGCCAGCCCAGCCGCAGCTTGCAGCCGCACCCGTAGCCCGCTCACCTCGCACGTCTCACCGACGGGTGGACCCTGCAGGTCATCCCCTTCCTCTTGTCTCTCTCGGGTTCGTGAAGAACACAGAATCTCCACCGAATTAGCGACAAAATTGGACGCAATCCGTTCGATATTTTTCCGCATCTGCACGCCCTGCCCTATAAAAACCTCCCGCGCCGCGCCCGTACGTTCTTTTTTTGCACAAACTGGAACCCTAGCTCCACCCGACGAGTTTCTGATCCTCACCGGTGCCGCCATTAGAGCTTGCAGATCGAGCTCGTGGACGAGGTTCCGTCGTGCCCGCACCTCTCGTTTTACCCCTATTCTACTCCAATCCTCATACCGCTTCTTACTGACCCCTTCCATTCCTTCACAGAGCACCAGGGCCCTAGGATTTGTCGCCGGAGTCTGCGCGCGACCATCGCCTCTAGCCGCGCCTTCCTACCGGTACGGGAAGCACGAGTCGATGAAGAGGACTCCCACGAGATCTCTGTGACCTCCCAAAACCCATCGTATCCTCCCCCATCCTTGGATATCGACGGAGCGATTGCCACCATCACCGTCCGAAGCCGCTCCGCCTTAGGCCGCTGTCGGTCGCCGCCCAGCACAAGGTGAGAGAAACCTCTGTTCCCGACTGCACGATCTTCATTGAACAGCCCTGATTAGACCCCTGACCGAAACAGTACCGACCAACCCTAGCACGCCGCGTGGCGCCCGCGTGGAGGCTGCATCATCGCCAGACAGTGCATCATATTCATTAAATTGAAATAGTATAAAATTTGAAATTGATTAAACCTTGTAATATTCATAGTAAATAATCTACTGATCCCAAAATAGCAAATAATATACCGATGGAAAGATAATTTCATGTAGATTATTGATATTCAGTTATTTCAGGCAGTTATTGTAAGGTTTTGCCATAATTATTTAAATGGATTAAAGCCCTTTTTGGAGTAACAAATTCATAAGAAAATAACCACTATTCAGAAAATTGCAAATAATATATATATGGATTCAGAAAATAGTGTAGAATATTAATATTACAATATATCTAACATTTATTGTATGTGTTTACTGTAATGATTTAATTAGTTTTAATGGTCTTTTAGGTTAATAAACTCATAGTAAATTCACACCTGGTACAATTTTTTTGAATAATATATAAAATTGAAGCTAATTTCATGTACATTAGTAATATCTGGTTAGATCTAGATTTTCTTGATTGTTTATCCTGTAGGAATTTAATTAGTATTAATGGATTTTTAGATAATTAAATGTATAGTAAATTATTTATAGGTAGGAAAAATATAAATGATATGTCCCTGGAATCACAATCCCCTGGATATTATAGATATGTTTTAGTTTGAATTTTAGACAACAGAAATTATTTAAATGATTTAAACTCCATTAAACACTATTTAAATCATAAGAAAATATCTATAAGTCCGATTAGGGTGAATCCAATTCCTACTGGTTCGTATCAATGTCCTCTATCCAGTACACCCTAGAACCAAATTTAATTCGACAGTTAAGACAATATTTGCAATAGAACTAGTAAAACCCATATATTAGCAATCAATGATTATTAACAAATACTCCATCGCATTAATTGATCTCCTGCATGCATCATGTATTCTAACATTGTTTAGAGAACTAAATACAACCATTGTGACATATTAAATTGTCATGCATGCATTTGTGCATTTTTTATGATTGTGTATGATTGTTTATGTGTTGCAAATTTGTATCGTGTAGATTGTGATGAGTGAAACACTTGTTATTGTGAGGATTGTACTCTCGACACCTACCAACAAGGCAAGTAGTTGCTATTTTGTTCATGAATTGTCCTACTATTTTTTTTATGCATGTGTAGTGTATTTTTGTAGCTACATGTGTAGGTATTATTATGCTATGCTATATCCTATGTATTGTGGTAGGGAAATCCCTGGTAGTTGAGCCTTGTATGGTAGATGTGCTTAGACATGCTGTATAGACGGGGAAGGGATCATATTATGGTGAAGTATATGTTTTGTTCAACTAAAACAACATAATGTCAATGAATTACCTGGTCGGAGTGGTTGGATTGTCAATGGAGTGTGAATAACGGTGGAGAATGCCGCCCAGGGAACCGAGAAGGATTAGTTTTCTTTGTTATAGTAGCTTACGTGTGTAACCATGTGCTAGTAAGAATGGGTTGCTGGTTGGACTTAGTAAGTCATGGTGACCCGAACCCAGCGTAGCCAGAGATGTAGTGAATGGTAGCTTGGGACCGGTGCGCAGTTTGGGGATCTACTTCCCAAACGGTCTCTTCTTGGACTTCTTCCTATCATCACACAATATGAGTGTGGTGGTCCGAGCTGGGTTGACCAGGTCACATGGGTAAAGTGTACAAACCCCTGCAAGGTGTAAAACTAAGTGCTTAGCCGTGTCCCCGATTACGGACGAATGAGTTGTTTGATATCGAGACTGTGACATATTCTCGCTTATCCTTATTTCTTGATTACTAAAACTTAATGGGTGAACATAATGGGTTGATGTGAATCAAATTGGTTTAACAAAGTAGGACAAAGTGTTTAAAAAATACAAGCTAGGTAAAGCTCCACCAGCCAAATAAGCATGTAGTTGCTAGGTGTATTGTCTCCCTACTTTGCGCTACTTGCATACATTCTAAGTATTGACCATTCGGGACTGCTAAGTTTTATTTTGCAGGATGTTCTGATTTCGAGTGATTGACTAGGTTGCGGTACTCCACTTAACATTTGTTTGCTTGTGGGCAATTGAAGATGGAGCCTATTATATGCTTATGCTTTCGTTTGCTATTGAACTATTTGAGCTAGCTTGCATGCTAAGCATTATTGTAATAACTGAATACTCTGGATCATTTCGTTATTTATAATGCACGGATATTTGTTTTGTTATTCATCTTTGAGATCTATGTAAGCCAATGAACCGACCCAGGGATTGGCGTGTTGCATAGAGCTATGGTCTTTTTAGGCTGTAGTATTATAACTTGGCATGAAAGTCACCCCACTTGTTCGCATTCATGAGTATTTTGATCTTTTATAGGTAGAGCCGAGGCATGAAAACAAGGAGTGGCTATTGGCAAATAGTTTAGAGGTTTGAGTCAGTAATTCAAATTGGTACCCCATAGATGTGCTCCCGGGTGAAACAAATGATGTTTTTAGTGTTAAAATATTTCAAAAAATACACATATACATGTTTGTGTCATGTGTACATATTATTTTCTTGGAAAAGATACAAGTTTTGTGGCATACGTGCGAAAGATAACTTGGTGCTTCAAAAATCACTTGGATATTTTTTTTAGGATACAACATATGCCTTTTCTTCTTGAATTTTTGCATGCACACTGAAGACACAGATAAGTACATTATGAAAAACATTTGGAGTTTTTGAATTTTTGTGAACACCTTTTACCAATTTATTGTCCACCGTGGAAACATATGTAACCATGAGCAACATTCCTGCCCAGTTTTAGTGGGCTTTTCCCAACCAAAAAAATACATCATATTGAACAATATTGCAGGTTGTGCACTTGTGATCTAATCAAGATGTTTCTGGAATTGGTGACCGTCTATTGGGCCGGTACATCTACTATGAAGAAAAAGAATTTGTGGATTTTCTAAAATCGAATAGGTTTTGGTTGGTCTCGAAAAAGAGTTGCTATCTTCCGTGGACTCTCTCCTTCTGTTTAAAATATATGGATAAAGTAAACAATAAACATAGCATAAATGAAAACGTGTCGTCCATTTAGCCGAGCCTCAGTTAGTAATTTGCAAATGATATGATATTGAATGTAACCTTGACTTTTAACAGGTATATATGATAATATCAGTCTTGTACAAGTGGTACTTCCTTAGATTTCTTTTATAATATCTACGCATGATTTCCTATGCAGTTTGCTCAACCTCCACACATGACATATATTGCATACGTATACCACTACTTCATTTATTTCCTTTTAGCTGAGTATCAGTTAGTATAATTTTTCTCATGTCATGAGGATTGTTCGGCTGTGTCATGTGTGTATCCTAACTATGCAGAGACCGGATATAAACATTACTCAAAGTAATAAAAATGTTCATTAAAAAAAAGGTTTCTTTTACCTTTATGTCTTTAGACATCGGTAGGCTACATCAAACAACAAGAAGTCGGGACGAGGTGTCGGCGGATATTCCAGTGTCGTACAAAATACGGGAGCTATGGACCGCTGCTAGTATCCTCACAGACTGTAGCTGATATCCTCAGTTGCTTACGTACAGAGCAGGGTCTAAAATGACTCAAAGCAAACACGGAGTACATAATTGAATGAACTTTAGGCCTTGTTCAGTTAATCCCTTTCCCAAGTGGAATGAAGTGGATTGGGGTGGTTTAGGAAGGATTTTGACTTAGATGGGATTAATTCCTCTTCAATCCATGTCAAACCCGTCCAAATTAATTGAAACCGAACAAGGCCTTAGGCAAGCATGGAAGTTGCTTGCTGATTTCCGCCATTCCCACCGTCAGTGAAAGGATCATATACATGGACCATGGACCATGTATGCGTCCATGCTTGTCTTGTCGTCAACTGTTCGACAAAGTGACAGCATGATCTCTGGAATATCCTGGTGCTAGAATGCTGGATGGCGCCCTCTGCAAAGATCCATCAGCAGTCCACACATACAGTGGCGGATCTAGCGTCCCCGTTGTCCGGACAGTTGTCCGGGCTTTCGGCTAGCCGCACAGCTTAATCTCATTCCTATTTGATTACTAATTAGCAATTTAAGGCTTGAGTTTAAAGATTGCCTTCATACTATTGGGTCTACTGCATACATACAAATACTACGAAGCCTGAGCTATACTGAACGAGGACTATCCTGTACTCCCTCCGTTTTAAAATATAAGATATTTTAGATTTGTGAAAAATGTATCTAGACTTTTTTTAGTGTATAGATTCACTGAGATTTGAAGTAAATCTACAAACTAAAACAAGTCTAGATACATCCTCTTAACATGACAATCGGGACTAAAGCCCCCACCTTTAGTCTCGGTTCGGCCACGAACCGAAACAAAAATTTTCCTCACGAACCAGGACGAATGCTCGTACGACAGGCCGGCCCGCTCGAACCGGGACGAATGCAGACATTAGTCTCGATTCATGGCGAAACTGGGACTAATGCTATGGACACGGACGAACATATGACAGTATTTCTACTAGTGGTAGTGCGGAGTCGCCACTACCTGTGTGAAGGCATAGAAAGAACTGAAAATCAAACGTCGAAGATTGGTCTGCGCGAAGTCGTACTCTCGTCAGTGTCACCCACCACAAGCATAGTGGAAAACCTACCACCATATCTACGGATCATGCTGATAGGAGTCCTGAGGCCTGCCATTGCCTGTAGCAGTGAATTGTTCTGCGTCATGTCTCGTTGGCGATTTGGATCAGCGCTGACACTCGTTTGTGGACCGGTACCTAATCACGAATAAGGGGCTGTTTGGATTGCAGCCACGGCTCGCCCTGCCAATATTTTGGTAGTTGACTTCTACCATGAGGTCCGTTTGGTCGAGCTTCAGAGGATCCGAACCATGCCAATTTTTTGACGAGCTATATATATTTTTAGTCCCATATCTTGTAGCATGAGAGCGTTTTAGTTCTACATCTTGCAAAGTGATCAGCACTAGTCTCGCAACTTGCATCCCACGAGTATTTTAGTTCAATTTAATCAAACTTCATAGAGTTTGATCGATTTTGACCAAATTCATCAACCACAATTTTTTTAAATGATCCCTATGTATTTTTTAATGACACTTGAGTCCTTGATACTGACCAACATGTAAGCCCACCTGTTACAAAATAGATAAAATAGTAGCAAGAGAGAAGAATCGAACTTGGGATCTTTCCATTGCTAATCACCTCTTCCAACCACTACATTAAACAACAATTATATGTCGTTACAAAGGACGGAACTATTTTTATACAATTTAAGCGCGCACACACACGTCAAAATGCTCACGTCTGCTATTAGCATAATCTTGTGCATCATCCGTCGAGGCCTTTATTTTGAAACTCGGACTATGTGGAGGCATTTATTTGAACATTTAAAAAATGCAATTCAAAGTATGAAAACACCTTTAAAATTACGTACACATAGACAATGATATAAGATTTTAGTGTGCAAAATTTTAGTTCGGATTGATTTGTATTGGGATACACAAAAAAATAAATTCTAACAAGATTTGAAGGTGTACCGTTTACAAATCCGGATCTCTAATTTTGTCTTTTCAATAGAGCCTAGAACACAAATTATTTCACATTGAAAATTTGTATTTCTTTTATAAAATTTCCAACGTTAAAACATGTATTTTTTTAAATGTCTAAAATAAAGGTTTACATGTTGTCCGGGTATACACACTTAATCAATAAAGGTCACCAGTTGCTCCCTTTGCATTGACAATCAGCTACTCGCTTATATTGTATAAATAGAATTCCCATCCTTCATTTTAATATAATCAAGATCGCTTAACGTGGTGGCTTGTGTAGGTAATTAGCATTGGAAAGATGAAGAGTTCGATTCCCTTCCTTGCTAGTATTTTATCTATTTTGTACGTGGACCAACATGTTGGTTAAAGGACACAAGTGTCATAGAAAAATACATAGAGATTTATTTAAAAAAATTATGACGCCATAGGTTGACTAATTTGGTCAAAATCTGTTAAATTCAATAAAGTTTGATCAAATTGGACTAAAATGCTAGTAGGATGCAAGTTGCGGGACTAGTATTACTCACTTTGTAAGATGTGGAACTAAAACGCTCCCACGCTGCAAGATGTGAGACTAAAAGTCTATATAGCTCTTTTTTGATAGTCCCGTTCACTTCTATAGCCGATTGTGCTAGCGCTTGAGGGAGATTTAGAAATTGGTACCCCTTCGACCCATATTAGTTGATTTGGATTTGTCTAAATTTGAATGAATTTGGACACTATTTAGTATATAGGTTTATCTGGGTCGGAGGGAGTATATGAAAGTTTTCACTAAGACGTTTGTAAGATGATTTCGAATAAAAAAATTCATCAACATGAAAGATGTGCATCTCGTCAAGACAAGCAAATTTATTTTTTAGATCATCTCAATCTGAGATAGCATGCAATTTTGGAGCCAAAACAAGAACCAAGACTGAACCTACGCAGGACAAGTTCTACCCGAGTTCTGAAATTTCTGCCAAAACTGAGCCTACACGGTACAAGTCCTTACCGGGATAAGCACATGCTGAATCCGAACCGAAGTTAGAAACATAGCAAAAAAGAGCATCAAGATCAACTCGGTTGGAAAAGTGGCCAACACAAAAGTTCTCTATTTTTCTAGACGAACAACTTTGTTGTTTATGAGATTTTGATCCAAGATAGTTTACCGTCCTAAAAGGGTTTTGAAAGTTACGGACAATTTTTTGACCGAACAGCTACGAAAATTTCGGGTTTTCTTATCCAAGTTGGACCATAATTAGGGTTTTAGACATGAATCCAACCCTTTATTTTGTCCAAAAATTTCAGCCGCTCCTTATATACATGAAGAGTGACGGCCGACTGAACAACAACACCAATCGAACAAATCAATCTACTTCTAATCCCTCTCCTTTGTATCTTGTTTCTCGTTCTTCAAGATTGCAGGCTATGGATCCATGAGAAACTAGGGGCGGGCAGGCCGACCTAGGCCAGCCCATAGTCACCGGGACGCCCTGATGGGGTCCCTCCTGGGCGAGCGGGGTTTTGGGTCTCAAAAGTATCCGTCGAACTGTCTTACGTACCGCGCTTTCAAGAGGCCTTCTCGGCGTATGCTGCCGTGCATCGTGCTCGGCATCGAGGGTACACGGTGGCGTGATCGTGTGCGAACACCCTCTTTGACAACTCTTCTAGGGGAACAAAGGTTCGAATAGTGTCCAGCCCGTTCTTGCTACGAAGAGAGTGTCGTCAAGAGGCTGCAATCTACAACAGTATCATGAATCCTCAATCTCCTTACGTAGATGAAAATTACTTTTATGTTGCTGTTGCCAGATCTTTTGATACGTGTACTGTATCGGCTAGCCTTACTTTTTACTATGCACAAAAGCTGATGGAAAATAATCTACGTTCTTTGATTTATCTTAATAGTTTGCAACATGTAAATTTAAATGTATCGGTTGTTGGAATTATGCCCTAGAGGCAATAATAAAGATGTTATTATTATAATTCTTGTTCATGATAAAGTTTATATTCCATGCTAGAATTGTATTAAGCGGAAACTTTAATACTTGTGTGGTTTGTGAACAATACCGTGTCCCTAATACGCCTCTATGGACTAGCTCATTGATCAATGATGGTTAAGGTTTCCTAACCATAGACATGAGTTATCAATTGATAATGAGATCATATCATTGGGAGAATGATATGGTGGACAGACCCAAACTAAGCGAAGCAATTAGATCGTGTCATTGTGTTCATCTTTGCGAAGCTTTTCCTATGTCAAATATTGTATTCCTTAGACCATGAGATAATACAACTCCCTGGTATCGGAAGAAAGCTTTGAGGTCATCAAACGTCATCCTATGAGAGGGTGATCATAAAGGTGTCTCTCAGGTGATCGGAAAGTATCTGTTGGGTTGTATGTATCGAGATGGAATTTGTCCCTCCCAAGTCGGAGAGATATACTTCGGGCCCACTCGGTAATCGATATCAACACCGCTTGCAAGCATGTGGTTAAGGAGTTGATCACAAAGTGATATTGGATTACGGAACGAGTAAAGTACTTGCTGTGAACGAGATTGAACTAGGTATGACGATACCGACGATCGAATCTCGGGCAAGTAAAATATCGCGAGACGAAGGGAATATATATGGGATTGATTGAATCCTGGCATCGTGGTTCATCCGATATGATCATCGATGAATGTGTGGGAGTCAATATGGGTGCCTGACCCGCTGTTGATTATTGATAGAAGATCATGTCCGCATATTCTCGAACCCAGGTCACACTTAACGTGTCTCGACGCTAGGATAGATTGGATACTTGGTTTATGAATTTTTGTTCGAGTCTCGGATGGGATCCGGGACATCACGAGAGGTTCGGAGTGGTCCGGAGAATAAGATTCATATAAGGCAATTTTTGGAGTTGAATTGTTCCAAGTTAATCGGTATTGTACCGGAAGCTTCTAGAACCTTCCGGAAAGGGGCCAACATGGTCCCACCTTCCGGGAGGGGGCATGGGCCTATGAGGGAGTGTCCTGGCCGCATTGGGACAGGGGCACAAGGCCCCATAGGGCCCAGCCAATCCTAGAGAGTTTAAATCGTTTAAACTAGAGATAAGATAAGATAGGATTTCTAGATAAGGGAGAGTTTAAATTGTTTAAACTAGAGATAGGCTTGGAGGAGAGGCTAGGGCTGGCCCCCCTCTATAAATAGAGGGCTGGTGCGCCTCCTCACACACACCTTCCTCCAAACCTAGCCGCCTGCTGCCCTTCCTCTCTCCTCCCGATCGCTTGTAGGCGAAGCCCTGCGGCAGAAATTCTCCACCATATACACCACGCCGTCGTGCTGTAGATCCAATCTATCTCTCCACCATACTTGCTGGTCCAAGGAAGGAGGAGACGTCGAGGTGCTGCACGTGTGCATCTCACGGAGACACCGCCACTTGTGGTGCTAGATCGGATCGGATCACGAGGAGGAGAAGCGAGTACGACTACATCACCCACGCCCGTTTAACGTTCATCATGCGAATCTTCAAGGGTATGAAGATCTAATCCAATCTCTCTCGTTGTTTGCATCTCCTAGATTAGATCTTGGCTTTCCTTCTCGCTTCCATAGAAAATTTTGATTTACTATGCTGCGAAACCCTGTAGGGGTATCAGAGCTAGATCTATGCGTAGATGTGATTCACGCGTAGAACGCACCAGGGTTGTGGCGGGCGTTGATGTTTTCTGTTGCAAGCCTCTGGTTTGTGTTCTTCTGATGACGCTGGATAGTGAGATTGAAGCGTCCAGGCCAACCTTACGCGACGCCGTTCGCAGACCGGCTCCGACTTGACGTGGCTTGTACCACACATGCGGTGGATGTCGCTTTCTCACTATAGTTGTCATGGGATTAACACCGGAGTTTGGCAACCATAATATCACCGTTGTGGCTTTCCGTAGGTAAGAATCGTTCTTAGCATCTACTCCCATGAGCCACGTAAAACATGCAACAACAAAGTAGAGGCGTCTAACTTGTTTTTGCAGGGAGTGTTTTATATGATATGGTATGGCCCAAGATGTGATGTGTATATTGTATGCGATGATCATGTTTTGTAATGTTTCACGACTTGCATGTCGATGAGTACACAACCGGCAGGAGCCATATGGTTGTCTTTATAATTGTGTATGACCTGCGAGTCAACTTCTTATACGCCATGTAATAGCTTTACTTTATCGCTAAGTAGTTAGCAATAGTTGTAGTTGCTATTCGTGGTGGAGGCAATCATGGTGAAGTGATGGAGGTCATGCTTAACGCACAAGATGGAGATCATTGCGTGAAGATTGGCTATACCATGTCACATAAAGTTATATGCATGTGATGTTTATCCTTTTATGTATCTTATTATGCTTAGATCGCGACGGTAGCATTATAAGATGATTCCTCACTTAAAGATCAAGATAAAAACTGTGTTCTCCCCAAGTATGCACCGTTGTGAAAGTTCGTCGTGTCCAAGCATCACGTGATGATCGGGTGCTATAGACTCTACACTCACATACAACGGGCAAAGCCGCTTTTGCACACGCGGAAATACTTGGGTCTAGCTTGACGAGCCTAGCATGTACAGACATGGCCTCGGAACACAAGAACCGAAAGGTTAAGCATGAGTCATATGAATGATATGATCGACACTTCGTTGTCCACCATTGAAACCACATCTCTTCTCATGAAGATCGGATTAGGTGTGGTGAATTTGGATCGTGTTCACTAAACAACTTGAGGGATGTTGAATTTAGTGGGAGTTCATCTAGTAATTTGATTAAAGGTTGAACTAGTTATCATGAACATAGTCTAATTTGTACTTGCAAATATTGTAGATCACATGGCTAAGTCCAACTTCAACTTCAACATTTTTGCTGAGAAAGAAAAGCTTAAGAACAATGGATCTAACTTCACCAATTGGTTCCGCAATCTGAGAATCATTCTCTCTAGCGGTCAAAAGGACTATGTCCTTGAGAAAGCGTTAGGACGCCTCGCAAGAATCGCCATGGCTGATGAGAAAGCTGTCTATCGTCAAGAAAGATGATTATGGTGTGATTAAGAGCACCATGTTGTTTGCTATGGAACCGAACTTCAAAATCGTTTTGAAAACTATCCCGGCCCTTTGAGATTCTCAAGAGTTGAAAACCATGTTTCGACTCAGGCCCGCTTCGAGAGATATGAGATCTCCGAGAAGTTCTTTAACTGCAAGATGGAGGAAGGGAGTTCCGTTAGTGAGCACGCCATTAAGATGTCGGGCTACACTCAACGCCTTGAGCAACTGGACTGCAAGATTCCAGAGGAGCTCAAGATTGACAGGGTTCTGCAATCACTCCCTCCCAGCTACAAAAGTTTTGTAGTGACTCATAATCAGATTGGTTCCATCGATACGATCACCGAGCTCTTCGCAAAGTCAAGGCTGCGAGGTGGACATCAAGAAGGATAATCATGTGTTGATGGTCAACAAGCCCTCCTTTAAGAAAGGTAAAGGTGCAAAGCCCTTCAAGAAGGCGGTGGCAAGCAATGCCCCGAGAAGAAGCTCAGTCCGGTCCCAAGCCGAACGAGTGCTTCTATTGCAAGGACAAGGGTCATCGAAGCGAATCGTCCAAGTACTTAGCGGACAAGAAGGCTGGCACCATCAAAGGTATATTTGATATACATGTTATTGATGTTTTCCTTACTAGCCCTCGTTGTAGTGCCTGGGTATTTGATACCGGTTCAGTTGCTAATATTTGTAACTCGAAACAGGAGCTACGAAATAGATGACGGCTTGCGAGGGATGAGGTGACGATGCGCGTTGGCAACAGATCAAGAGTTGATGTGATGGCCAAGCACGCCTCCTTAGTTTTACCTTCGGATTAGTTTTAAACCTTAATAAATGTTATTATGTGCCTGCGTTGAGCATGAACATTATTTCTGGATCGTGTTTATTGCAAGACGGTTATTCATTTAAATCGGAGAATAATGGTTGTTCTATTTATATGAGTAACATCTTTTATGGTCATGCACCTCTTGTGAGTGGTTTATTTCTTCTAAATCTCGAAAGGGATGAAACACACATCCATAACATTGAGGCTAAGAGATGCAAAGTAGATAGTGATAATACTACTTATTTGTGGCACTGTCGTCTAGGTCATATTGGTGTAAAGCGTATGAAGAAACTCCATTCGATGGACTTTTGAGTCTCTTGATTTTGAATCATTTGACACATGCGAACCATGCCTCATGGGCAAGATGATCAAAACCCCGTTCTCGGTATGATGGAGCGAGCAACGAACTTGTTGGAAATCATACATACCGATGTATGCGACCGATGAGTGTTTGAATGCGGTGGATATCGCTATTTTCTCACTTTTACCGATGACTTAAGTAAATATGGGTATATCTATTTAATGAAACATAAATCTGAAACGTTTGAAAAGTTCAAAGAATTTCAGAATGAAGTGGAGAACCATCATAACAGAAAGATTAAGTTTCTACAATCCGATCGTGGGGGCGAATATTTGAGTTATGATTTTCTCACGCATCTCAAAGCAAGTGGAATCGTTTCACAACTCACGCCACCCGGAACACCACAGCGCAATGGTGTGTCTGAACGAGCGAATCGAACCCTATTAGATATGGTCCGATCGATGTCTCTTCTTGATTTGCCGTTATCATTTTGGGGTTATGCATTAGAAACCGCTGCATTCACTTTAAATAGGGCTCCATCTAAATCCGCTGAGACGACACCGTATGAACTATGGTTTGGTGCTAAACCTAAGTCGCTTTCTTAAAGTTTGGGGATGCGAAGCTTACGCCAAGAAGTTGATGCCGGACAAGCTCGAACCCAAAGCGGAGAAATGCGTCTTCATAGGATACCCTAAGGAAACTATTGGGTATACCTTCTATCACGAATCAAGGCAAAGTGTTTGTCATGAAGGACGGTTCCTTTCTTGAGAAGGAGTTTCTCGAAAGAAGTGAGTGGGAGGAAAGTAGAGCTAGACGAGGTTATTGAACCTTCTCTTGAATTGGAGAGTAGCGCAGCACCTGAAATTGTTCAAAGGTCCGCTGCACCAACAATAGAGGAAGCTAATGACAAGGATCATGAAGCTTGGACGATGCTCTTGAACGTCGCAGGTCGACAAGGTCGCGTGCCCCTCCCGAGTGGTATGGCAACCTGTCTTGTTGTCTTGTTAGTAGAAGACAGTGAACCTACGAACTATGAGGAAGCGATGATGAGCGGACTCGAGAAATGGCTAGAAGCCATGAAATCCAATTGGGATCCATGAGCGAAAACCAAGTATGGACTTTGGTGGACCCTCCTAGCACCGAAAGGCCGTTGAGTGCAAATGGATCTTCAAGAAGAAAAGCGGACGGATGGTAATGTTACCGTCTATAAAGCACGGCTTGTTGCGAAAGGTTTTCGACAAGTTCAAGGTGTTGACTATGATGAGACTTTCTCTCCGTAGCGATGTTTAAGTCCATTCGATTTTATTAGCAATTGCTGCGCTTCATGATTATGAAATATGGCAAATGGATGTCAAGATCGCTTTCCTCAATGGCAACATTGATGAAGAGTTGTATATGATGCAACCCAAGGTTTTGTCGATCCTAAGGATGTCGATAAAGTATGCAAACTTCAGCTCCATTTATGGATCAAGCAAGCATCTCGGAGTTGGAACCTTCATTTTGATCAAGTGATCAAGAGCTTTGGATTTGTTCCAAATTGCTACAAAGCTTGCATCTACAAGAAAGTGAGTGGGAGCTCGGACGCTTTACGGTACTATATGTGGATGACATATTGATTATTGGAAATGACATCAACATGCTTAACGATGTGAAGAGTTATTTGAACAAGTGTTTTCAATGAAAGACCTAGGTGAAGCTGCTTATATTGGGCATCAAAATCTATAGAGATAGACAAAGACGCCTGATAGCTTTAAGCCGAGTACATACCTAGACAAAGTTCTGAAAAGGTTCGTAATGGATAAGGCATTGAAAGGTTCATTACCTATGTTGTCGTAAGATATTGAGCAAGGCTCGGTGTCCACTACCACGGTAAATGATAGGGAAGCTATGAGCAAAGTGCCTTATGCCTCGGCCATAGGTTCCATCATGTATGCCATGTCAGTGTACTAGACCGGATGTGTCCAATGCTCTTAGTTTGACGAGCAGATATCAAAGTGATCCAGAGTGGAACCTTTGGACAGCCGTGAAGAACATTCTAAGGTACCTGAATAGGACTAAAGAAATGTTCTTAGTCTATGGGGGGTGATGAACATTTCGTCAGAAAGGTTACGATGCTAGTTTCGACACCGACAAGGATGATTCTAAATCTCGCATGTGATACGTGTATATTTTGAATGGAGGAGCTGTGAGCTGGAGAAGCTGCAAGCAAAGCGTGATCGCGGGATCTACATGAGAAGCGGAATACATGGCTGCCGCAGCGGCCAAGTGAAGGAGTTTGGATCAGAAACTTCATCATCGAAGCTTGGCGTGGTTCCAAGTGCATTGGACCCACTGGAGATATTGTGACAACATCGGCACCATAGCACTCGCTAAGGAACCAAGATATCATCCAAAGACCAAGCATATCAATCAAGTTTCATATAATCCGAGATTATATAGCGATGGAGATCAAGATTAGCAAAGTACATACAAATCTGAATGTCGCAGATCCATTGACTAAACCTCTTCCACGTAAAACATGATCAGCACCTCGGTGCCATGGGTGTGAGATTGTTGCGATGTAAACTAGATTATTGACTCTAGTGCAAGTGGGAGACTGTTGGAATTATGCCCTAGAGGCAATAATAAAGATGTTATTATTATAATTCTTGTTCATGATAAAGTTTATATTCCATGCTAGAATTGTATTAAGCGGAAACTTTAATACTTGTGTGGTTTGTGAACAACACCGTGTCCCTAGTACGCCTCTATGGACTAGCTCATTGATCAATGATGGTTAAGGTTTCCTAACCATAGACATGAGTTGTCAATTGATAATGAGATCATATCATTGGGAGAATGATATGGTGGACAGACCCAAACTAAGCGAAGCAATTAGATCGTGTCATTGTGTTCATCTTTGTGAAGCTTTTCCTATGTCAAATATTGTATTCCTTAGACCATGAGATAATACAACTCCCTGGTATCGGAAGAAAGCTTTGAGGTCATCAAACGTCATCCTATGAGAGGGTGATCATAAAGGTGTCTCTCGGTGATCGGAAAGTATCTGTTGGGTTGTATGTATCGAGATGGAATTTGTCCCTCCCAAGTCGGAGAGATATACTTCAGGCCCACTCGGTAATCGATATCAACACCGCTTGCAAGCATGTGGTTAAGGAGTTGATCACAAAGTGATATTGGATTACGGAACGAGTAAAGTACTTGCTGTGAACGAGATTGAACTAGGTATGACGATACCGACGATCGAATCTCGGGCAAGTAAAATATCGCGAGACGAAGGGAATATATATGGGATTGATTGAATCCTGGCATCGTGGTTCATCCGATATGATCATCGATGAATGTGTGGGAGTCAATATGGGTGCCTGACCCGCTGTTGATTATTGATAGAAGATCATGTCTGCATATTCTCGAACCCGCAGGGTCACACACTTAACGTGTCTCGACGCTAGGATAGATTGGATACTTGGTTTATGAATTTTTGTTCGGAGTCTCGGATGGGATCCGGGACATCACGAGAGGTTCTGGAGTGGTCCGGAGAATAAGATTCATATAAGGCAGTGCAGTTTTTGGAGTTCGGAATTGTTCCGGGTTAATCGGTATTGTACCGGAAGCTTCTAGAACCTTCCGGAAAGGGGCCAACATGGTCCCACCTTCCGGGAGGGGGCATGGGCCTATGAGGGAGTGTCCTGGCCGCATTGGGACAGGGGCACAAGGCCCCATAGGGCCCAGCCGATCTTAGAGAGTTTAAATCGTTTAAACTAGAGATAAGATAAGATAAGATTTCTAGATAAGGGAGAGTTTAAATTGTTTAAACTAGAGATAGGCTTGGAGGAGAGGCTAGGGCTGGCCGCCCCCCTCTATAAATAGAGGGCTGGTGCGCCCCCCTCCCTACACACACCTTCCTCCAAACCTAGCCGCCCTGCTGCCCTTCCTCTCTCCCTCCCGACTGCTTGTAGGCGAAGCCCTGCGGCAGAAATTCTCCACCATATACACCACGCCGTCGTGCTGTAGATCCAATCTATCTCTCCACCATACTTGCTGGTCCAAGGAAGAAGGAGACGTCGAGGTGCTGCACGTGTGCATCTCACGGAGGCACCGCCACTTGTGGTGCTAGATCGGATCGGATCGCGAGGAGGAGAAGCGAGTACGACTACATCACCCACGCTCCCGATTTAACGCTCCGCTGTGCGAATCTTCAAGGGTATGAAGATCTAATCCAATCTCTCTCGTTGTTTGCATCTTCTAGATTAGATCTTGGCTTTCCTTCTGTTCGCTTCCGTAGAAAATTTTGATTTACTATGCTGCGAAACCCTTCATCGGTAACCCTAAAAATTCACATGCCAATGAACAACATGACGAATTCGGTTAATTAATATGGTACACCCGATGTTAGAAATTTTAATAGCATGCAAGCGAGTGTGTCATCTTTATATTCATGGGCAAGTAACTCGAAGTATGTGGGTTCACCTTTAAAAATTACCAGCGTATAGGGAAACTAGACATGCTACGACTAGCTGATTGGTCAATTATCCCCAACCATCATATGTTACACCTCATATTAGTAATATTTTGATACTGTATGCAACTAGTGATATTAATAATTCGGTTCAACACCATTACAATGGTTATACCCGAATAAGTGGAAATTTAATAGGAGCTGATATGCCTTTATCTAATATTGTAGCGTATCCTACGTCCTCCGCATAATTGTAAAGTTTTGGTGATACCTCATTGCCAAAAGAGACAAAAAGAATTGAGGATACACTTGCAGCTGAGTTCAAGTAGATTAATTCTCTTCACCGAGAACTATAAGACAAGCTCCATGATATTGCTATAATACAAGCTTATGAGGCATACAACAAGAAGCGTGAAGAAGAGCGTAAGACATATAATATCATATTCTCCCCTACAAAATTGCAGAATTTGGGCAACCCATTGCCGAAAGAAACTGAAAGTGTCAGGGAGCAAGCTTATCCAAGTTGGTAAGAGGATAAGGAAAAATTCATGGCACATAGAAACAAAAGACAAGCCAAAGTTAGCAGGGAGTAGCAGCGACGAATTCATTACACTGGCTTTTGCGAAATTACCCGAGGAATATCGTCAAGCTTACGAAGCACTCAAAAAGAAGCGAAGAGAATAAATTGAGGCGCTCCAGAAGAAGCATGAGTAAGAAGATATGTAGGTGTTTGATGCAAACCTCGAGAAGGATCTTCAGTATGTCAAATCACTTCCTCCACTCATCAATCGAGTTAAACCCTCTGCTATAACGAGGTAAAAATAAGAAACTTTGCAATATGATGAAACTCATGAATGTAAGAATGATTTGGCTCGGGTGGTTGATTTGGTTACTAAAAAAACCGAACCAAAAAATACATGTGAAGAATATATTGAATCAAAAGAAGCAAGGTTTGTTGAGCAAGAGCATGTCAAACTTAGCAAAGTGGTGCTTGATTTTTTGGATGTAAGGGATCTTATATGTTGCGCTACAAGTTTCGTGCCAACAAAACTAACGACTATCTAGAACAATAACATATAGCCGAACAATGTTCGATTGACAAAGAGCATCAAAGTGAAGAAGCACAAGATCCAGAAAAGGAATAAGAGAAGGTGTTGGAGAATCATCCAAAGGCAGCAAAAGATTTTGTTTAGGTCATGAAAGCATCATACGCTTCCTACGTTTTTAAAGAGGTACATCTAGCAAATCATTTACTTATATTCCATTTTGGTCAAAACTTTATTATTGAATCATCTTTTAGCAAAATTCTCATAATCTATGGAAGACCAATCAAGAGAGGTAACTTATTTGTTAGTGATATAATTATCACATAACATACCGATCAACGTGTTGTACCTTTTAGAGAGACCAATATTTTTTATTACAACCAAAGCTTTCCACATTGTTTCATATGAATTTCATATCTAACTTGGTAGCTTTTCTTATGCCATACTTGGCTTACATTTGGTCTCAAGTGAGACATATGTGTTTTTTTAACTATTTTGGTTTCAGAAATTTAAAGCCAAGATTATTGTCTTGCGAGAAATTCGATGCTAGTATAACTACATATCTAAATACATTGGGAAAGGAGTGCAAACGACATTACATAGCTAAACAGGGTGATGTAAAATTTGAACCGTTTGGTTGCTTAGTTCCAAAGCTGTTCTCACAACAAGATCGGCTGGACGATAAAATGTGTACCTTCAATTTTAGGATATATGATCATATTTGATATATTGCTAAAATGTGATTATATTAGAATTCTTGATCACAATGTTGAGCCATCATTACCAGGAGGAGTGTATTGCAAGTTACATGACTCGTTCGAGCATAGTATTGAAAAAATACTACTTGTTTCATCAAGTAGTACAATCAGCTATTTAATAAAGAACGACTGAAATTTGTTTAAACGCAAATAGATGACCGCTATTTTTCTATTGGTCTTGATGGCCAAAAGCTATTGCATTGGCCATCTCTATCTGATTCATGTAATGATGATCAAGTACATAGTAAATAGGATGCGATCAAGCCTACAAGTAACAAAATTATTTAAAAGCATGTTGAAGATATTCTTGAAGGTGTAAGTCCCATTGAAGTTACATCAAAGCAATTAAGCACTAGGGGGCAACAAGAAAACTTGAAGATCAATGCATGCAAAACTACAAAAGACAAATGCCGCAATAAACACAAGGGTAAGAAATCAAAAGTCACTTTCGTGCAGCTATCAGAAAAATATCAAGAGGAGAGTGAAGAAAAAATTGATTATTGGCCAAGTAATGCGAAAGCATCAAGATCACCCAAGGTGAAAATCTAAAGACAGGGATTGGTAAAAACAGAAATTCAATACAACAAATTCATATCCTCCTTTTGGGCCACCAATGCCAATGTCATGATACCTCACTCCCTACCAAATTTTTTATTTATATCCATCATAGGAAATGTATGGTTCACATACATGTTATCCATCAAATTATAGATCATCTCACCCAAATTATGTAGCTCCAAGAAGATCAACATTTGATCAAAAATCACATGTGAAAGACCGATTCAATCAAAAAGAGTAGGTCCAAAGCTCATGGGTAAAATAAAGAAGTGATCAACCAAGTATACTGAGTCAAAAAAGGATGGACACATGTGTGTTGTTTCAGACTCAGCTCCAAATAATGAAACGTCGGCTGAGTTGATGTTGGCAATTAAAGGCAAGAAAGTGAAGAGAGTAACTTTCAAAAATCCAATTGCCAAGTTGAAACAAACAAAGTTGAAAGTTCCCAAGGTCATAAAAGAGTTGCCACTACACAAAACTAAAACAAATCCGAGATGCCCACTTGGTTTATCAAGTTGGCAAAAGTGAAAATTGCAAAGGCTTAGTGCTGAAAACCTAAAAAATAAGAACATTGCATGGATACCCTACTTAAAAGAGAAACAAAAGGACAAGGATGATGTAAAAACTGCCATTGCAAAGGGATCAACAAAAGTGAAGAAAGAAAACAATAAAACTAAGAAGCAATTTAGCCAAACTCTCGTAGACAAAAAAGATTAAGTTATA
Source organism: Avena insularis (assembly GCA_023614405.1). Lineage (NCBI taxonomy): Eukaryota > Viridiplantae > Streptophyta > Magnoliopsida > Poales > Poaceae > Avena > Avena insularis. Next base: position 278,863,009 of record CM042685.1, read on the forward strand.
AAACAGTAAAATATTTAGCATGTATAACACACTCCATCAACATTGCGCTTCTCTGGACCATGACATGACGATACCCAAGTGTGTTTTATCACAATATTTCTCCTCCTTTTTCTAGTCGTTGCCCGACTTAGAAGATATGTATATCCGTGAGCAAGAACCACTTTACCTTGGACACACTCCTTTTGATGGCATTCCCATAGATACTCTCTGATGTAGCGGCGACTCGTAATGGGTGTGTATTCTAAATTTGGAGGCCCCAGTGCGAATTGCAAAATGAGGCCCTACTTTTTTTGAATTGGCTACCTCTGCACACAGCCACTATCGTTGGATATGGAGAGCACAAGTACAAACGAGATCATGATGAAAAAGGATGGACCATGCTCCTGACGGTCCTCTCATTTCCGCCCGCCACCATCCATATGCCCCCTTGGCATGGTGTGTATCTAGTAAACCATGGGAGTCAAACCATCTCCGTAGAGAAAAGCATCCGTCCACATCGTTGGTCCATGATTGCGAACCATGGCTGGTTTCTCTGGTGTTTCTGTTTTCAACCATGGTCATTACACCATGGAGCTTTGTTCCGGACAAAACAAAATGTGGTGATCATTGTGGATGTTTGCTTTTTGTCTATCCTTGTGATACGCACTATGGGTAGAAATTGTGGTGAGTATTATGAATGTTTGCTTTTTGTGTATCTTGTGACATGCACTATGGGTATAAATTGTGTTGAGCATTGTGGATGTTTGCTTTTTGTGTATCCTTGTGACATGCACTATGGGTACAAATTGTGTTGAGCATTGTGGATGTTTGCTTTTTGTGTATCCTTGAGACACTCACTATGGGTGCTAGCAAATATTGTGATCTCGGTGTAACAGCGTTAGTCGCACCTTGTTTGATTTTGTGCTCTCGTGACCATATACTATGCTCTCCCTTGATGATCCAATGGCTAGATCCGCGTGCATAGGTAGCTGCCATGTTAGCCCAATATTTTGCTAACAAATATTCATGTTACAAAAAGGTAAATTTACCACAAATAAAATAAAATATTGACCTCATGTTCTACAAAAGAATCATCCGTCTAGTATTAGTATATCTTGAAATCAAATGTTCAATTATATATTTATAGATAATCTTCTCCATCACTATGGCCATAACCAATATTAGCGTCTAATTTTTTGTTTCAGAATTAATTTTATACTATATTACCGATAGCCATTTTCAATCACTTTTCTTCTTACAATTTTCAACACTAGAATAACACTTGAACAACCTTGATCAACCTTGGATTTCTCGTGTGGGAAGGCCATGAGTACCAATTGATTTTTAGCTGAGTTGGTGATTGTAAAACATGGAAGTCTTAATCTCGTCGACTGATGAAACATGACATTTCACTTGCAAGGTGAACGGCGGCGATTGGGCGACATGCGCTGTCATCTGGCAATGTGGGCGTCTTCTGAACTTCGGTGTCCTGGGTGACATGTGTTGGCGTTAGGCAGAAGTGACTTAATCATATTGATCATTGAGAGATATTTTCTTGAATAAATCCATAGGAAATTGGAGTCATGTTGGTCACAGACCCAGAACTACTATGTGCATATTTAAAACTGGATCAAATTGAGGTTTGCATCTGGATAATGGAGGACTCCACGACCAAAGAAAAAATGCAGAAAACAACGCAGGCTTAATCCGTGCACTGGGCATGGCCGGTGCGGTCGCCTAGGTCGCACATCTTCTTTGGCAGGCCTCTATTTGTAATGGTTATTGCTTGTCTTTATAGTGGCGAAACAATCCAAGTTGACCTTCTAGCATTTTCTTAATACTAAACATTTTTATTTGATCATGTGAAAATTAAATTTATGTCATTTGTAAAGATACATAGTTTGGATGTACTATCTTACAATAATATGTGTAACTAGCGGACTTACTTACATGGTGCTTCTAATATTTTAAGATGCATATTATAATTCCCACAAATATGTTTTTTGTGTGATAAACTCCAAAAATTATTAGTCGATTTTTTTATTTTTTAGTTTGGCATACTTCATTAAATCTTGTGTTACTATGATTTGAATATAAATCTAATAAAAAACTATCACATTAATCTAGAAATTGTATCTATGCCCATTAATGTATTGTAATATGATTATAAGTGTTGCTTTGCATACTATGTTTAAATATCTACAAAATTTGATTGATTGTTTTGGATCATAAGAATCCAACAAATAACATCATAGAGCTTTCTAGAGTAACTAGAATTCAAGACCGAATGAGGTATCCACAAGTAGCACTAGTAGAAAAACGAACTTGCATTTGGAGCTGCTCCAGCCTCTAGTCCCGGCCCTATCTGGAACCGGGACTAGTGTTAGCCCTAGTCTCGGTTTGTAAACTTTGCAACGACTAGATGGCGCCACATGACTAGTCCCGGAAGCCGGGACTAGAGCACCTGTGGGACCCATGGCTATATTTAGTGTGGGTTCTTGTTACCACCCGGGACTAGAGATTAGCCTCTAGTCTGGGTTCTTTTTACCACCCAGGATAATATATTACCACTATATATCCCTCTTCGACCCAGAACAAAAGCATGCCCATTTCCTCCAAGAAACAACTCAAGTTCATCCTCATTTTTTGTCCAATTTGGTGGCAACTTTGAATCTAAGCTTTGTCAAGATTTGGTGGCATCATCTATCAATCCAAGCTTCTAAAATGGTTAGCAACTTCAATCTTTCATCTCTTATTGTTATAGTTTAGCTCACTGCTCTAGAACTAGAGAGGGATTTCATGCTTAGAAGTGTAGAGGTAATTTTAAGCATAGTTTGATTATACAAAAAGTTACTGAAAATTGAGATGTGCATTTTAAGAGTTTCGGATCTCAGAATTGAATAAGATTTTCACTACTAGAGCAATAATTAAATAGTCAACATTTTTTATGTTAACAGTTTTGTCCAATTCAAAAATTAGTACATGTAAAATTTTAATATGTTAGAAAATTTTAATTCAAAAATTAGTGCATGTAAAAGTAATTGTAGTAAAAATGATCCAAACTTTTTATATGATAGAAAATTTTAATTATACTGCAGATGAGACGAGAATGGACATACGATGCTCCCCGAATGTCTGACGCGTTCATTAAAGATGTGCATTATTTTCTCGATTTGGCTGAGGCAAACAAGCGGAATGGTTTTATGTGTTGTCTGTGTCATGTCTGTCGGAATGAGAAGGATTACTATTTATCCAAAACCATTCACATCCACCTGATTCAATCAGGTTTCATGTTCGGCTATATTTGTTGGACAAAGCATGGAGAAAGCGGGGTTATGATGGAAGACAACAAAGAAGAAGAGAACGATGACAACTATCCAATATTTTCTGAATACGGTGGTACTACACTAGAAGAAAATGAACAAGAAGAAGGTGAAGAACAGACATTAGATGAGACTGCTGATGATCTTCGTCAGGCCATTCTTGATGCACGCAGCAAAAATGAAAACAAAAATAAGAAGTTGGAGCGCATGTTAGAGGATCACAAAAAAATGTTATACACAAATTGCAAAGATGGCAACACAAAGCTTGGTACCACACTGGAATTACTGTAATGGAAAGCATAGAATGGTTTATCTGACAAGGGATTTGAGAAGCTACTGAAAATTTAGAAGAAAAAGCTTCCAAAGGATAATGAATTGCCTGTCAGTACATACGACGCAAAGAAGGTCGTCTGCCCTCTAGGACTAGAGGTGTAGAAGATACATCCACGCATTAATGACTGCATACTATATCGCGGTGAGGAGTACGAGAATTTGGATGCATGCCCGGTATGCGGCGCATTGCGTTATAAGATCAGACGAGATGACCCTTCTGATGTTGAGGGCGAGCAACGCCCCAGGAAGAGGGTTCCAGCAAAGGTGATGTGGTATGCTCCCATAATACCACGGTTGAAACGTTTGTCTTGAAACAAAGAGCATGCCAAGTTGTTGTAACGGCACAAAGAAGAGCGCAGGAAAGACTCGATGCTCAGACACCCCGCTGATGGGTCGCAATGGAGAAAAATCGATAGAGAGTACCCGAGCTTTGCAGATGGCGCAAGGAACTTAAGGTTTGGTCTAAGTACAGATGGCATGAATTTTTTTGGAGAGCAAAGCTGCAGTCATAGCACCTGGCCTGTTACTCTATGTATATATAACCTACCTCCTTGGTTCTGCATGAAGCGGAAGTTCATTATGATGCCAGTGCTCATCCAAGGCCCGAAGCAACCCGGCAATGATATTGATGTCTATCTAAGGCCATTAGTTGAAGAACTACTACAGTTGTGGCGCGACGAAGGTGTTCGTATGTGGGATGAGCACAAACAGAAGCCATTTGACCTACGGGCATTGTTGTTCGTAACCATCAATGATTGTCCTACTCTTAGTAACCTTTCAGGACAGTCAAACAAGGGATACAATGCATGCACGCATTGTTTATATGATAATGAAAGTATATATTTAGATAAAGGTAAGAAGAATGTGTACCATGGGAATCGTCGATTTCTTTCAGCCAGGCATCCCGCAAGAAAGAAAGGCAAGCATTTCAATGGTGAGGCAAATCACCGGAAGAAGCCTATCTGCCGTACTGGTGATGGTATATTTGGTATGGTCAAGGATCTAGAAGTAATCTTTGGAAAGGGCCCTGGCGGTCAATCTGTTCCAAATGATGCTGATGGACATGTGCCCATATGGAAGAAGAAATCTATATTTTGGGAGCTACCCTATTGGAAAGTTCTAGAGGTCCGCTCTGCAATCAACGTGATGCACGTGACGAAGAATCTTTGCGTGAACTTGCTAGACTTTATGGGCGTGTATGAAAAGACAAAAGATAGCCAAAAGCATGGCAGGACCAGCAAGGTATGAAAGACCGAGACGGCGTGCATCCAATAAAGACAGATAAAGGATGTCTAAGTGCTGCCAGCTATGCTCTTACCAAAAAAGAGAAGGGAATTTTTTTTGAAGTCCTAAGAAGTATGAAGGTCCCCTCTGGATTCTCGTCGAATATAAAAAATAATAAATATGGCAAAGAAAAAATTCCAGAACCTAAAAGTCCCATGACTGCCACATGCTTATGACACAATTGTTTCCGGTTGCATTGAGGGGGATTCTACCGGAAAATGTTCAACTGCCCATTGTGAAGGTATGTGCATTCCTCAATGCTATTTCTCAGAAAGTAGTCAATCCAGAAATTCTACCGAGGTTACAAAATGATGTGGTCTAGTGTCTCATAAGTTTTGAGCTGGTGTTCCCATCATCCTTCTTCAATATTATGACGCATCTGCTGGTACACCTAGTTGACGAGATTACCATTTTGGGTCCTATATTTCTATACAATATATTCTCCTTTGATATGTTCATGGGTGTCTTGAAGAAATATGTCCATAACCGTGCTAGGCCAGAAGGAAGCACCTCGAAGGGCTATGGAACAGAGGAGATCATTGAGTTTTGTGTTGACTTTATTCCTCACATTAAGTCGATTGGTGTTCCTGAATCACGGCATGAGGGCAGACTGAGTGGAAAAGGCACACTAGGAAGGAAACCAATAATATGTAGGGACGTATATTCTCTCACTCAAGCACACTACATGGTTCTTCATAATTCCACCTTGGCAGCTCCGTATATAAAGAAACACAAGAATATTGTACGCTCAAACAACCCTGGAAAGCATGACTCCTTTATTAGAGATGAACACATGAAGACTTTTGGCGGGTGGTTGCAAACACATCTCATAAATAACAACACTGTTTGTGATGAGTTGTACTTGTTGGCCAGCTCACCATATTCGACTATATGAAATTTCCAAGGGTACGAGGTAAATGGGAATACATTTTACACGATCCCCCAAGATAAAAAGAGCACTAACCAAAACAGTGGTGTCCGCTTTGATGCAACAAACGACAATGCGTCAAATGACACATATTATGGTTACATAGAGGAGATATGAGAACTTGACTATGGACCTCCTTTGAAGGTCCCTTTGTTTCGGTGCAAATGGGTCAAGCTAACAGGAGGCGGTATTGAGGTAGACAAAAAATACGGAATAACAACAGTGGATCTCAACAATCTTGCGTACATGAACGAACCATTTCCTAGCCAATGATGTGTCTCGGGTTTTCTATGTGAAGGACATGTCTACCAAATCAAGAAAAAGAAAATATAAGCAAACGAATACAACATCAAACAATGAGCCAAAGCGCCACATAGTTCTTTAAGGAAAAAGAAACATCGTAGGAGTGGAGGACAAGACAGAGATGTCAGAATATTATGATAAGTTTCATGAAATTCCGTCGTTTGTAGTGAAGGATGACCCAAGCATCATGTTACTTGATGAAGATGCTTCATGGTTAAGGCCACACGGTAATAAGCAAGTCACATGATGTATTCTGAATTTTGCCTTCGGATGTTTTTTAGATGCAATCAATATGTACATATGTATATCATTTTGTGAAGCTTTTACCAAGTTTGTTATTTTTTCTATTTTTATAAAAATAATTATACTAACTTTCCCTTTAACCGAAGCTTTTAGTCCCGGTTGTAGCCACTAACCGGGACTAAAGATATTTACCGCCATTTTCCACCGCTTCCCGCCATGTTTTCCCGCCCTTTCCCTCTGACCGAAGCTTTTAGTCCCAGTTGTAGCCAATAACCGGGACTAAAGATATTTCCCACCGCTTCCCGCCATGTTTTCCCGCCCTTTCCCTCTGACCGAAGCTTTTAGTCCCGGTTGTAGCCACTAACCGGGACTAAAGATATTTCCCGCTATTTCCCACCGCTTATCGCCATGTTTTCCCGCCCTTTCCCTCTGACCGAAGCTTTTAGTCCCGGTTGTAGCCACTAACCGGGACTAAAGATATTTCCCACCATTTCCCACCGCTTCCTGCCCTTTCCCTCTGACCGAAGCTTTTAGTCCCGGTTGTAGCCACTAATCGGGACTAAAGACATTTCCCGTCATTTCCCACCTCTTCCCGCCATGTTTTCCCGCCCTTTTCCTCTATATCTAGGCCGATCGCGCCATCGCTATCCACACATCCACACCTTCCTCTCTCACAACAATGGACAGCGCCTACTGGGCCATTCTGACCCTTGAGGAGACCGAAGCGCTTTGCGTCTCCAGCTACCCTTGCCCTCCGGGCTACCGTCCTCCCACCGGCTGGATGTTGAGCGCTGGAGGGGTTCCTGTCCCCCTGTCCCTCAAGGTTCCGCACGCCAAGCGGCCATCACAAACCACTTCTACCACGAGCTCACGCCGGAGCAGCGGATGGATCCCCAGTGGGATCCCGACAACTATGACACCTGGAATGCCTTTTTTGCTAACCGGCGAGAAAGAGAGCTCTCCAGGTACGAGGGTGATGGCCCTCCCCTGGTGAACCACAACAAAGTCGGCCGCCGCCTATGGTGGGTGAACCGGACTATCACCGGCGTGATGCGCTACATCGCCGGGGGAGACCATCCTCGCCTGCGGTACCCGCAGCCGCCACAGAGCCATAAGAAGGGTGGCGGTGTTGAAGGCGTCATCATCCGGAAGCCCCCTCCTCCATGCATCGTGAATCCGAGGCCGGAGTGGCAGGTGCCCCCACAATATGCCATGGTTGGGTTGAGGATCCAGCCGTGTGCGCCTAGCAACGACCATGGTGACGACGAAGACGAAGATGATGACGACAACGATGAAGACGACCCTGAAGCTGTGTACTATAGGGCTAGATATGAGCATGACTCAAGGGGGGCCTTTAGTCCCCCTTTAATATTAATAATTGTATTGAGTTTTAGTCCCGGTTTGTGGCTGGACCGGGACTAAAGGGGGGCCTTTAGTCCCGATTATGTAGTCTCAGTTTTTAATATTAATAATTGTCTTGAGTGTTTTAGTCCCACTTTGTGGCTGGACCGGGACTAAAGGGGAGCCTTTAGTCCCGATTCCGTAGTCTCAGTTTTTAATATTAATAAATGTCTTGAGTGTGTTATAGTCCCGTTTTGTGGCTGGACCGGGACTAAAGGGGACCTTTAGTCCCGATTGGTAGAACGACTTTCCCGAACTATGAAGATGTTGTCCTGATTTATAGAACGACTTTCCCAAACCATGAAGATGTTGTCCCGATTCGTACTTACCATTAAGATCCGATCTCCAAACGTGCGTGGTCACATATTAGGGAGTGCCTCTATGACCAGTTTCTTGGAGATGCCGGAGGACTGGGATCCGGCGGCATCTCCCTGAAACTGGCCGTAGTGGTGTCTCTGCTCTCGCACACCATCTTGCAGCTTATAAATTCTCTAACTAGATCAATACGGCTGGGAGCTAACTAATTTCACATATTAGGGAGTTCCTCTATGACCAGCTTGTTGGAGATACCGGAGGACTACGCTCCGGCGGCATCTCCCTCAAGATGGCCGTAGTGGTGTCCCTTCTCTCGCAAATCATCGATCTTGAAGATGCATCAAACTGGCTGGAGGACCGGACTCACAAAGATGCCTATTTATAGTACAAGTAGATCAGCATAGTGTCGACACTCACGATATAATGTCGACACTCACCCCTATTATTAGTGCTGACTCATGTTTTGTCCCGGTTGGTGTCTCCAACCGGGACTAAAGGTTTAGCTTTAGTACCGGTTGACGACACCATCTGGGACAAGGTAAAAGCCGCACAACATAATGTCGACACTCATCCCTATCATTAGTGCTTGCCTAGCTCAAGATGTTCTAGCCTAGTCCCAGTCCAGTTCAGCTTTAGTATGCTAATAGATTTATATTATAGATCTTTTTTCTGCAAATTTTGATATATGATACATATTTTTCATCATTACAGAATAAAAGATATTGAAATAATAATAGTAATAAATTCAAACTCTAGTATACAAAATATATTATTTAATTCAACAAAATATTATTTTTATAACAGAGTATGCTAATAGATTTATATTATAGATTTTTTGCTGCAACATTTTATATATAATACATATTTTTTATCATCGCAGAATAAAAGATATAGAAATAATAAAATTAAAAAAATTAACCTCTAGTCCCGGCCTGTACCAAACACCGGGACTAGAGGTCAAACTCTAGTATCCAAAAGATATTATTTAATTCAACAAAATATTATTTTTATAACCGAGTATGTTAATATATTTATATTATAGATCTTTTTTCTGCAAAATTTGATATATAATACATATTTTCATCATCACAGAATAAAAGATATAGAAATAATAAAATTAAAAAAAGTAACCTCTAGTCCCGGCCTGTACCACACACCGGGACTAGAGGCTTTTTGGCGCGAGAACGAAATGGCGCGCCGAAAAGACCTCTAGTCCCGGCTCGTGGCTGGGACTAGGACTAGAGCCCCCCTCTAGTCCCAGGTGGAGGCTAGAACCGGGACTAGAGGTGGTGGGTATAAATACCCACCGCCCTCCTCCTGGCCCGAGCCACGAGCCGGGACGCCCTATTCTCCAAATACGATGTCGCTAGGCCGCCGCCCGCGCCCCGCCATGAAGCTCGCCTCCGCCCGCACCATGGTGCTACGCGCCGCCCCATCCATCGCCAGTCGTGCCTCATGAGCATCCTCATGCCTCGCTGCGCCGTGGTGCTCTTGCCGCCACCGCCCCTTATCGGCCCGTCTCCACGCACCACCCTCACCGCCCGTCCTCGCGCTGCCGCCCACGCCTCCCGTGTGGAGCTCTCGTCGCCGTCCCCCACACCGTAAGTTTTTTTTAATATAGTTTAGTATATAATTTAGTTTATATTGTTAGTGTATATTGTTTAGTTAGATATGAATGTATATTTTAGTTAATATTGTTAGTGTATATTGTTTAGTTAGATATGAATGTATATTTTAGTTTATATTGTTAGTGTATATTGTTTAGTTAGATATGAATGTATATTTTAGTTAATATTGTTAGTGTATATTGTTTAGTTAGATATGAATGTATATTTTAGTTTATATTGTTAGTGTATATTGTTTAGTTAGATGTGAATGTATATTTTAGTTTATATTATTGTTAGTGTATATTGTTTAGTTAGATATGCATGTGTTAGTATATTTTAGTATATATTGTTAGTGTATATTGTTTAATATAGAGATTTAGGGATATTTTAGGATATTTAGGGATTTGTATATAATATTAGTTAGTATTTAGGATATTTAGAGATTTATATATAATATTTGTTAGTATTTAGGAAATTATTGCTAATATTTAGGAAATTATTACTATTATTAGAATATAATTATTTACTTAGCATTATTTCGGTCAAATCCATACCTACTTTAGGATATGCCCATACCGCATCCTCGTAATGGACAAGGCCACAACGAGGGAGTACTACGCTCTACCGGAGTTGTACGAGACTGGGCTCCGCCGGGCTGGCACTGGGAGGTGCTACCGTCAGGGACGCGTAGCTTGGTGAGGAATCCGGGTGTCGTTGTCGACCCAGATCTTCTTTGCTGGAGGTCACGTGGTCCAGGCCGTGTGCAGAGGGAGCTGGCCCCCGAGGAGGTGGTACGACATCGTGTTAGGGAGGAGGACAAGCACGTCCATCACTATATGGTCATGTTGAACGCCAGGGTGGCCCCCCATACCTGGCGGTTTATTCAAGGATCTCGCCCTAGTTATACTCCGGTGATGATTCCGACTATTTGGTTGGTCACGTCACGCGGCTCAGGAGCCGAGAGTCGACGTTGAGTTTGAGCGATGTTATCAGACAAGATGTTGTTCTTTATATGATATTACTACTTTGTCGTTATTCGAGATGTATTATGACTACTTTGTTGTTTTTTGAGATGTTATTCGAGATGTTATATGATATTAATACTTTGTTGTCATTCGAGATGTATTATTACTACTTGTTGTGATATATATGATACATATATAATTTTATTACTCATATGCACATTATGTCATAGCGCAGTTATTCTATGGACTTCAACGGTAGAGAAGGTGAAGAGCCTTTATTCGATATGATACGAGGTGATGAACCGCTCCCCTATCAGGATGGAGCGCTCGTCGATCAGGGTGGAGAAGAAGACTGTGGAGCAGAAGATGGCTCACAGTTTCTGAATGAGTCCGGTGAGGGAATAGAGATAGAACCTCTAGTCGAAGCGTAGACTAGTTTTAATTTCGATGATGGCTTGGAAAATGATGGACCAGCCTTGACAAAGTCTGACGGGGTATATTATTAAGCTCTTGATCACTAGATAGACGCATTAATTGATTTGTGTGTGTGTATATGTATATATTAACGAATGTTGTTTCTTATTTTAGACCTCCACATCGACCAAGTCAGTTAAAAATAGTAAACAAGGACCGGCCAAAGGGATGCCTGAAGATGCGCATCTCACAATTGTTGAGGTCTCTCCAGCGGGCCAACCGTTGCTTCCCATAAAGAACGCAAACACATTTATTCATCAATGTGGATTTGTTGTTAGGGACAACGTCCCGATCAGCATTATCAACTGGAATAAGCCAGCAAAGGGAGATGAAAATTCTATGAGTTATGTCAGGAACAAATACAAAGACATACTATGGGAGAAGCTCATTCGCCATTTTACCCTACCGGTCTTAGAGTCTAAGGAGGCCACAGATGATATGAGGTCCAAAGTTAAGCGTTTTGCTCTTAAGAAGATGGACGAACAGTTCAATAACTATAAGAAAATATTGTACAATGAATATCTCGAGGAAGAAAAAGTTCTAGAATTCACTGACACACTAGAGAAGCAGCGGCCTCACTAGGAAAGATTTCTGGACTACAAGAAAACAACAATAGCAAAAAAAGGTCCGCAAAGAATAAAGAAAATGCTGCAAAAAAGAAATATCACCATACGATGGGGACAGGTGGCTACAGGACTTCCGTTCCTAAGTGGGAGGAAGCCGAGAAAGCCTTGCGTGCCCAAGGGCTCACTCGAGCTACAGAGGACTGGCCCATTAAAGTAAGGAATTGGTTACTTGCCCATGGGGCAAAGTATGACATGGAAACAGGCCAGTTAATATTCGATGAAAAGTGAAACGTTGCTACACCCAATGGAGAAATTGTAAAAACAATTGAGGAGGTTAAACATGGTAACTTCAAACCCGACAGAGAGAACGATAAGCTGACAAAGGCCCTCGGGAATCCTGAAAAACCAGGACGAACACGAGGCTTTGGACCTTCTGTGCCGTGGAAGACTGGGTTTCCTGAGGACACTGAATCCTATAGAGGCCGAGCGAGGGCAAAGAAGCGGAAGGAGATAGAGGAGGCAGACCGGTTGCGTAGCATGGAAAGAAAGAACAAGGAAATATATGTCATGCTAAAGGAGCAACAGAAGCAACTGGATGAAATGCACTAGCAAGGGACAAGTCATCGGCGGCTAGAAGAAAGTGCCGGTGTCCCATCTTAGTAGAGAAGCAGTGTCGCTTCCACGGCGGCCGATCCGATAGATTGCTATCCGGTGGACAATATCACTGAGAAGACAAGTTGCGAGCTGCATGTGGGAGTGATGAACTTATCCTTCAAGGCGGCTCTCGGCTATGCTTTATCTTGTGAATCTGAAGCACGCTAGCATTGCAAAGAGATTCCAGATGGCTATGCTCGTGTCGGGGTGGATGAGGTTCTACCTCAATATGAATCAATACAACTTGACATCTCTAGACCTGAAGATGAGAGCACGCTAGGAGAAGTCAGGGGCTATATCATTCTATGGCGCAAGAAATACATCGTGTTTCCAGGCTCTGCATCCAGGCCACCACAGTCTCCTCTGCGTCAGGCGAGTCTGCCGCATCCAGCAAGTCCACATGAGGAGTGGGACGACCACCATATCGCGAGTCCACCGCCGCATCATCCCACTCCCCCGCCGCGTCATCTCACTCCGCCGCCGCCGTGTCAGACGAAGAAGGCGGTCTCTCAGTCAACTAGTAATAATACTAGTCAGAAGAAAGCCAAAGGTAAAAAGGTGAAGAAAATCCTGCCGCCTCCTCACAAGTTACCTTACGAGATGACTGATGAGGAAACCAAAGCGATCAGCGATGCCCAAGTGAAAGCCTTCTTTGCACCCAAAGTTCCCGAGCCAAAGCAAATATTTGATCCGAAAGCCAAAAAGTGGACTAAGGGTTTTCTTGAGCAACCATCGCAATATGAGATAAATAAGGCTGATGACTACAAACGCTGTCTGCTGAGAATTGGTAGGAAGAATCCAAGAAGTACTACTGCAAGCAGCGGGAAAAGAGATGTTGCGCAACTCGGAATGCAGGCAAACAAATCGATCGCCCCGCTCAAGGTGTTATGCAATATTGATCATCAGAATATTATAACAATGAAATTTGCCAAAGGTGCTAGTATTACAGTTGATCAAGCGCTAGGCGGGCATATCCCGAAACAAGAGGAATTTGCATGGAGATATGAATACAAGAAGACTCTGGTCAGACCTAATGAGGTAGAACTTCTACCAACTCAAATGCGAAGACTGCATGAGTGGTACGAGAAAGTCTCTACATGCGATGAAGAAGATCGATTGTTAGCGCTGCTTGTAAGAATTACAAGTGAGCATTTTAATGGTGAAGACCGGTTGCAAATATATTTTGAGGAATTTTATATGTTATTCAAAAAAGATGCCCTTGACTTGAGTCTCCTCGCTACCTATTGTGTGTAAGTGGTTCATTTATTTCTATGATAAAGTCTCTAACTCAGCTCTTTCATTGCATGTAATTATCTTCACTATATGCTATTATGCAGAATGGAGAGCGATGAATGTGACCGGAAGAAAATATTTGACACTGGGTTCATCGACCCACACCGGTTTAATGAAGCATTGCTAAAGGAATACCCCAAGGACACGGAGCGTAACTTGCTAAGGGTCTTACTGAGGCAACATTACAAACGAAGAATATTGTTTTCCTACAACTATAGGTAAGAGTGTTACTGCCTTGTACAGATTCACTTGATTCTGCTAAGTGTAATTGATGAGTTACTGACGTATATAAATGTGCGCAACTTTCACTGGATTCTGCTAATCATTGAAGTTGACGCTGAAAGAGTTGAAATCAAGGACTCGCTAATGAGAGACGAATCAGAGTACACATTCATTAAAGATGCGCTCCAGAGGTAATTTCAGTCATTATCGCACTATATCGGTCTCTTTTATTCATATATATCCTGAGATATCAAGTAACTAATAACTCATTTTTTTTACCGGGCAGGGTTTGGAAAGCTTTCACCAATGCTACGGTTGGTGAATTTAAAGACGAGCTTAGATTTCATCGGATCAATGTAAGTAGTATGAGCTAGATCCGCGCATCTGTTCAATTCTAGTTTCAATACCATTATGTCATGCTCGAGAGGATGCCACCAGGTACTAATCTATGTGGATACTTCATGTGCGAGTACATTCGCTCCGAGGTTAGTGAGCGGGACGGAGGGATATTTTTAGAAGTACGTGAACAATATATTCACAATTTTTCTTGAGTGTTATTCATAATATTTGTTATGACTATTGATATTCATATTGACCTCCTTCTTTTATATATAGTTGGAAAGATTGCGGGAGAATCTTGAACCAAGGAAGCGTCTGGTAGCAATTCAAGAGGAATTGGCGGGATTTCTTGTTGACCATGTCATACACCCAGAAGGAAAATACCATACCTCCGGCTTCTAGTGATTTAATGAACTTGTAACCGAATAGACGGGTTGTGATATCCATTTAATCAAATTGTATATATATATATATATGTAATGTAGAATTATATCTATATAATTATGACAATGTTGTGTGTAATGGGTTTCTTTGTTGCATGTCACTTTACGCAAAACACAACTCTCCTCTACCTATCCTCCTGCCGCGGCAGAACCCCGCATTCGGCTATCGTCGCAGAAATCGGCCTCAAAATTCTGCCGCTGCAGAAACCCGCATCGGCTGCCACGACAGAAAAGGGCCCCAAAACTCTGCCGCGGCAGAAACCCCCATCGGCTGCCGCGGCAGCCGAATTGGTAAAATGTTGTCGCGGCAGAAAATAACTAGTACCGGTTCGTATTATGAACCGAGACTAAAGACCCCCCCACCACACACACACACACACACACACACTCCCCCGCGAACTGCTACGGTGCCACGTGCAGAACCTGCAGTCCCGGCCCGTAACTGACCCGGGACTAGAGGCTGGGACCTCTAGTCCCGTTTCCGTAGTCCTGACTGCGTATCCGGGACTAAAGGCCCTCTAGGACCGGGACTAATGCCCCGTTCTCCACTAGTGTAGGTTGTCCTTGTGTATCATTCTCCTCCGTTTTCTTGATGTTTTGCTCATTTCTTGGTTACATTTGGACTTTTGTCTTGGAAGGTCTGTAATTAACTAGCAATTGTCGCATGTTTGCTATTTACTTGGAATGAAAATCATACCACTCGGAACATGCATGAGTAGTAATTCAAATAGGAAGCCCTGAACATGTGCACCCAAATGTCGGATGAAACAAATGATGATTTTACTGTCAATAAATTCTGAAAAAAGTAAACATGTACATTTTTGTGTTGTGTGTACATATATTTTCTTGGAAAATGCAAGTTTTGTAACATATGAGAAAACCTTGGTGATTTAAATATTGCTCTTCAGAGCACTATTTTTTTTCTAGGCACGCCATATCATAAAAGTTTGCATGCACATTCAAGACAAGAAAAAAGTACATGACAAAAATACATTCAAAATTTGGGTAGGGTAGACACCTCTGTTTTTGGTGGTGGTGGAAAATACTTGCTATCATTTGCATTATGTTTGAAATATATGGAGAAGTGAAGAAAAACATAGCATGACACTAAAACACGGACTGCGAGCCTTGGCATCTATAAAATCCAAGGCACACGCCTAATCGCCGAGCTCGTGCTAACGCGGCAAAAAACCCGCTAGGGATAGCTGCGTCAAGAAAAATGGATAGTCGACACTTTTTTTGCTTGGCACATCGTCATCCACCAAGCTAGCACTTCCGCGCACCAAAGATTTCTCCTTGGTACATTAAAGAAGACGACGCAACTTGAGTGGCATGTAACAGCAAGTTGCGGTGCAAATTATTGATGTGCTTGGTTCATCATTAAGCGGCACAAAAGTTAACGACAATTAAAGTTAACAAATTAGTTTCTCTGGTAGATTTGGATTGTATAAGAAAAAATAGCTAGGACACGCTTTCTCAAAGGACACATGCAATTTTCTATATAAAACAAGAGATCCTAGCCCCCACTCCTCATCCCTCACGCTGTCGCGCTCTCCACTCCCAACTATCCCAGATCTCTACGGGTAGAACTAACCATAAATTAATCTCACCATTTTCCACTACTAACTCTGGGATCTCCACGAGTAGGACTAACCATAGATCTCATCACTCCCCTTCTGACTTCTAGATCTCCACGATTAAAACCAACCATAGATCAGAACAGTCCCGTTCCTTGCTATTAGCCTAACTCCACGCTTCTCCAATTTTGTCTACCCACGTTCTAGGTCTATTCGTCAACCTTCCAATACATCGTGTTTCGACTTGTTCCACGGATTTTTCTTTCTTTCTATGTTGTCTCCGAATATGTTCTTTCAATCTTTTGAATCACTCCACTACTTTTTTAGATCCGAGTCGTGAACGTATGGCTCGCCGACACTGCCCAGATCCGCGACGATGATGTCAATATATGGCGCTACAGGATGGCAGTAGAGGATGGCGGATGACACTCGAAGATGGCGATCAAAGATTATCCACCCAGCCGGGATGCAAAAGTCTACTGAATAGAGAGATTCTCAATAGACACGAGCTCAATAGCTTCCTTCTCTAAAAAATTCGAAATTAGCAGCCTGATCCGTATGAAAGGGTAAGAAGATCTTGTAGTAATGTGATGAGTTTTATATGTTAATGACATATAGTTTTATCGAAAAGGGGTGTTGTGCCTAGCTATATGGACCACAATTGTATGGACCCTTCGCAAAAGTGTGCCCCGGCTATATGGACCGCGATTGTTTAAAGGACCCTTATTAGTGGATGATGTCCACACTTTCAGTAATTTATGCTCCTTAAGGAATACTCCCTCCGTTTCAGGGCTTAAGACGTCCTCGTTTTACGTGTTTTTCTTTGATCAAGAATTACTCTAAATACGTAAAGAGATTTGGTATAAAACTAGTACCACTGGAAAGTATTTTTCAATTCGAATCCAACGATACTAATTATGTACAATATAATTAAGATTTTGTTGTTAAATTCTTTCGGTCAAACTTTGCTTTAGAAAGCGTGTGCGTCTTAAGCCCTGAAACGGAGGTAGTATCAACATGGATTTCCTGCCATGGTGACTATGGCGTATAGGCCGCTCACCGTCCGATTATGGTGCACATGCTGCCTTAAAATATTAATGCTGGTAACGGTTGTGATATATAAATAACGGAGTTGCTAGTAATTGATTGTTATGAGCATGCACAACTATCCGTTCAGTTCATCGTGTCTAACATTCATCTCTTGAAAGCTTTACAAGTGAAGCATAGTCCACGCTGAATGCAAAAACAACTAGCTGTTAACCGTCTTTACCTGCACCTATTTGTAGCTTTACAAGTAAACATATGATTCATGGTGCATGCAAATTCATGTCTGCGTGTAAACATCTATGTGTGTTCCATCACGAAAGAAGGTGGTATATACTGACTCAAAAATATATGGTGCATATGTGGCTATTTTTTTTAAATAATACATGTTTTTATTGAATTTCACAAATAATACACAAAACGGGCAAATTGCAAATCTGTTGGTCGGTCGGCCGTTCAACGTTTTAAACACTGCTTGCCGTCCGTTCAACGGACGAAACACTGCCTTCATCCGTTCAACGGATGACACGCAGCCTTCGTCCGTTGAACGGACGAAGGCTGCGTGTCGTCCGTTGAACGGACGAAGGCAGTGTTTCGTCCGTTGAACGGATGAAACGAGTCTGTCGTCTGTCGAACGGCCGACCGACCAACAGATTTGCAATATGTCCGTTTTGTGTATTATTTGTGCAATTCAATAAAAAAATGTATTATTTAAAAAAAATTAGCGCATATGTGGCACTTATGAACTTTTTTCCAAAGCTAGTATACATGCGATCTCAAGAATCAATTCATAAAGCTTACAAAATTAATATATTTGAGACATACATGAAGTATCTCACTTGAAGATAAAAATATACAATATACCACTTGTATGTACTACACGCTGTGAAAGAAAATGATATCGATGTGTCACACGGTACCCGACCCCTTAATTCTAGGACCAAGTAGACGCATGCGCATGCCAAAAAAGAGTAGTTGCATGCAAATGTTCCGCATTTTTTAATCAAATAATAGGCTGTATAAGGGTTTTGACTATATCTGGAGACTAAAATGCATGTGTGAGAATTGACTCCATGTGAGTGCATGCGTAAGCAACAAATACATATCTAATAGTAGTTTGCTGATGGCCACGAGTTAAAAAGCGTGCAGCACACATGTAAACCGCAGTTTGCGAGCTACCATATTGTACACATGTGCTTTGCAAGAGCTACCGTGCTATACACATGTGTTATGCAAGTGCTTTTCTATAGGATCAGCTCTACCATTTGTTCCTGATAAGCTTTGCCATTTATTTTCTTAACACGTTTTTTTTCGAATGATTCTTAACACGGTTTGCTCTCTTTATCTGATCCAACGGTGGTTAGCCCACGCGCCGTGGCCATTATAGGCAGCCCTCTATTTTGCTAAGAAATATAATATGTTTTTGAAATAACTAACACAGGTTAGATAGTATTATTTATTTAAACAAATCGACCAGACTACATCGATGATCGGAGCAAATACAGCTAGACGGTGTAAGTTTCGTACTTTGCAAATGAAGCTGAATGTATAATTTTTAACTTGCAACAAGTACATATAATACCAGTCTCGTACATAGATTTTTTTCTATAATATCTACACATCATCTATATCTAATAATAAAGGACAGAACACTTCTGTCAACCAAATTTTTAATCCAATCCAATCGCAGCGCCAGCCTGCTGGCCTTTTTCTTATGGGCCGTGATGTACTGGTAAACAGGGTAAAGAGAGACGGATGGATATATTTTGTAGTACTAAATAGTACCACCTTGCTTTTTTTTGTAAGGAGTTCCACCAATTTATATACGTCTGTAGATTGATAGGAATCAGTTGCCTCAGAAATCAGCTAGCACAAGCACCAATTTGAGATCTAATGAATGGATTTAGCAGAGATGGTGGAGCAGCAGAGACGAGCATGCGCTGGAGACTTGGGTGGAGCAGAATAAAGCTGGGGCTGAGCGGCGCGTTGGGAGTCAGATGACAGACAGTGGATTGGCCGGAAGAGGGAGATGTCGAGGAGGGGAGAAGGCTCACGGGCTCACGGGAGGGCAAGGGGAGCCGCGAGCTTGAGCTCAAGGAGGGGCGGCGGGCGGCGGTTCTTGGTGCTCTGGCGGCGGGGAACCGTGAGGAGGGTGCCGGGCGGTCGAGCATAGAGGCGAGGAGGTGGGGAAGAGCTTGCGGGGCCGGGGCGGCGACCAGAGGCGATGCGGCCGGGGCGACGAGGCCTGCGGATGAAGGTGAAGCTTCTTTGTCTGAACAAATCTGGGATCAGTTGGATTGCTTGGAGAGTATTCTGGTACAACGAGAAAAAGGCACAAGTTTGTGCTCCCCTATATGCATCAAGAGACTGCTGGGTTATCTGGTTCTGAGAGTCAGCTCAGTTTTCTTCAGGGACCAGCAGCTGCTCTCGCTTCTGAATTTTTCCACATCTGATAGCATCTGCTGCATAAAGCTTGAGTCAAGATGGCGCTTCAGAACATTGATGCTTCCAACAAGGATGATGCCTTCTACAGGTACAAGATGCCCAGAATGTTGACCAAGATAAAAGGCCGTGGTAATGGGATCAAGACAAATATCGTCAACATGGTTGATATAGCAAAAGCACTTGCGAGGTCTGCTTCATACACAACTAAGTACTTTGGATGTGAGCTTGGGGCAAGTTCAAAAAATTTGTATATGCTACACAGGTGTCCCTATTTTTACTCCATCAGTCTAGAAATAAGTAACTTGAATTTGTCTAAATTTAAATATATATATATATAGATGTATTTTAGTGTATAAATACATTTGAATATAGACAAACCCAAGTCAGTTATTTCTGGACAGAGGGAGTAAAAAACTCACTACCGGCACAACGAAGACTAACTTCTTCCGTCATGACGCCTTGATCGTTTCTTTTCTGTCTACCTATCTAATAATAAGGCATGTTTTTTTTTTTTTGGATGGTTCTGCCCTCCCACCTATTCACATAATACAAAGCAATGCCATTGTACCGCTTCGTTATTTGTTTTCTCCAGCAGAACAGAAGCCACCCTGCTCCTCTAGCCCTAGTCCGCACCAAGGCGAGGAGGACGCGCGAACTCGGGTGCTTCCGCGAGCTCCTGGTGGTGCTGCAGGGCACTGCGGTGGCGGGGTCGCGGGAACGGCAGGGGCGAAGGGGCTTGTTCGGCGCGCAGAGAGGAAAGGAGGCATTTCCATAGCCATGGGCGGTGCCTCTTAGGGGAGGTCGGGGAGGCGCACCCCAAAGGGCTCGCTGGCGACGGGCGCTCAAGACCAGAGGGGCGGCAATCCTGCAGACGAACTGGGCGACGAGGATGAAGCGGCTGGGGTGGAGCTCCGGGGCGACGCCATGAGGGGGCGAGGCCGGTGGCGCTCGAGGAAGGAGGCAGGAGGGGTCGCGACCGGTGCTAGGAGAGAGGCGGGCGGCGGCGAGCCTGGCGGCGGCACCAGGGCAGGCGGGAAGAGGAGCAGACGGCAGCAACAACGTGGAATCGAGGAGATGGAGGTTGGTGGAGATGTGCGAGATGGGGGTCACGGCTAGGCTGGTGGCCAGTCCGTTATGCTGGTTTGGCTTCTCAAAAAATCTAGATGCAAGCGACTGTACTTTCTCCGTCCAGAAATAACTGATTTGGATTTGTCTAAATTCGAATGTATCTATATACTAAAATACGCCTAAATGTATTCAAATCTAGACAAACTTAAGTCAGTTATTTCCGGAACAAAACAAGTATATACCACACTCAAAACACACAAAAAACTAGCATACATAAATGATGGACAAGGGCACAAGTCTATTTATTTTGGATAAAAGAATGGACATGTTATGATGTGACATGAATCAATGACCACTCGTTGATATGTGCTTATTTTTTTTTCTTAACCTGATTTGGGCTAAATACGTTAGGTGTTGAAGAACGGAGATGTCTAGATATTTTTAAAGCGAGTATTCTAGCCATCTCAAGGGTGTTCCATGTAGCTGATGAGGCGTAAGGCCTTGAAAGCCCAACGAGCAGGGGCACCAGCTACTATGACGATGAAAGTGGTACATAAATAGCCATGTGTTGTAGTCACTTCTGGCTGCGAGTTCGTCGGCCTCGAAATGGCACAGAGGATGACAAGACCATGGCGATATAATTTTTTCATACGGCACGACGTGGTAGAGAAAGCGTCCAGTCTAGAGAAAATTCCATCCACTAAAATTTAAAGGTAAGAACGGGCAGGATCTCTTGTATGCGCCATGCAAAAATATTTTTATCCCGATGCAATGCACGGGATATTTATACTAGTTTTCTTCTAAATTGTTCAATGTTCCAAATTATAAGCCGCTTCGAAAGGCTAAACATTCAAGATGTATTAATTTTGTTACAAAGGTAGTATAACACACGATGTTATGTGTCATTGCTTTATTTTCTTGACTCATAGATATAGCTATAGATATAGATACAGATACTATATATTAAAGTTGGTGCAATTCTCGGCTCGTCCAGGCTCCACGCAAGGGATACTATAGAAGTCCAATTTTGGCCAATGAGTTGCCGCCACATCGCCACTATTTGCTATTTTTTTACTTTCCTCTTCTTGAAATTTTTGATGGTAATTTCTTGGCAAACATTACTGACACAGCTTCCTAGCCATATTGATAGATACTAAGAGCAACTCTAATAGCCGCTGGAAAAAATCGTGTGCTAAATGGCGTATGCAGCGTGCGATCCCTATTTCCCGCGACACGCAGTTCTGCTCTGGCGAAAACGCTAAAAGTGGTGCGTAAAAATAGAACCAAAAAAGCACCTCCAGTAGGCGTGGCAAAATGCAATGCGTGGCGCCGGCGTAAACATGTTTCACAATAAACTATAGGATCAAGAACGTCAAACAAACCCAAATAAATTTAACAAAAAATTATCTAGTTATTATTACAACACAAACAAATGATATTAAATAATACAACAAATATAGAAATTGTTCAGCAATAAATACAATAAGTTTTTCATCAACACTACAACAAATTGTTTTCCAACAATACAACAAACAACAAATAAAAGGAGGGCTAAACGTTGTGCTCCGAACCATTTTCACCAGTCCTCGATGAGATATTTTTGAAGATTATCATGAGTCTTATTATCGCGAATGGCATGATATGAGGCAATGAAACACGCCGCCTTGTGCTCTCTCTTATGCACTTGCACGGGAATCCCCATCAAGTCATAGTGGTGGCCGCGATCTACATCTTTGCCAGGATCATCCTTTATGATCATGTTATGCATATGACACAAGCGGTCATGATGTACCAAAGGCATTCTTGTCCTAAAATCTAGTCGGTCCTATCATAATAGAAAATTAGGCTTGCAAAATCTCAAAGGTTATTTCCATATCTTTCCTAGCCGCCGCTTGTGCGGGGTGAAAATCTTTTTTTTCTTACCCTTGAGTTTGTGAACCGGTTTTACAAAAGTTTGCCACCTTGGGTAGCTGGTGCAATTCTCGGCCCATCCGTGCTCCAGCAAGGGATTGTGGAAGTTCAATTTTGGCCAATGAGCTGCCACCACGTCGCCAGTAGCTGTCATTCTTTTTTTACTTTCTTTTTCTTACACTTTTTGACAGTAATTTCTCGGCGCACATTCCTGACACAACTTCCTAGTTTTACGATGATAGTTATCGTACGATAATTTATCGAGGGTGCATAATTTCCTTGCTATGATCACACAGTCTTTTTTTAAACTACGCACAAGCATTTCTTTGACACACCTTACAAACCGCAATTTTCAATAGCGGTTAGGCTACATTTATGATAGTATTTTTAGCTTATTTTTTAATGACTTGATAGCAACTTTTAGGGCATAAGTTTTTCGTCTGTGATTTCTATTACCCTACGTGTACGGTGGTATTTTCTTTACATCTCTTATGTAACTACTCGACGTAATTTTTTCACACCTCTTCGGCCGTTCATTTATCCATGGTAGTTAGCTTATATCTACAACAATACTTAGCGACAAACTTTTTAGCTTATTTTTACTGACTCGGTGTTAACTTTTACGGATTTGCTAGTTTTCAGGCGCCTGAGAACTTTTTAAGTCTCAGTCGCCTCTTTCACCATTTGATTTACCTCGTGATTCGTGTAAAATGGAAGTTACATATGAGTTGCAACTTGGGTGTAACTGAGAATTTAATGAGTTTGCATTAGGTTGCAACTGAGAATTAGTATAAATCTTATAAGTTGCAACTAGGTTGTAACTGAGAATCTATTATATAGTAAAAGCAATATAAGGTTGTTTTTCGAGGCACCAGGTTGATCCACATCATGAAGATTATTTAGACTGTCAGATATAGACTTAATGGCTAGGATCTTTTAAGTTACGTACAGAGTTATCGGTTATAACTTATGTGCACGTTAAGTTTTTTTAAGCAGTTACGTATACAAGGTTATCGGTATGTGCACGTTAAGTTTTTTAGCAGTTACGCACAAGGTTAGGTTATCACGTACGTACGTGCACACGTTAAGTTCTTTTTTTTTTTGAGCAATTGACCAGTCAAGCTAATCTGTCCTTTTTTTTAGCGATGGACAAGTCAAGCTAATCAAGATATCAACAAATCTCTCTACAAGAAAATAACATTCAGATGAACTTTTTGCTACTAATACGGATATGGTCGTTTCTTTACACAAATAGTTGGAGGATCTGTCTTAATTTTTTTTTAAAGGAGAGTGATACATCGTTATAGTTCGTTACACACTATTGTGAGCAGTGGCGGAGGACGGAAAAAATCGGAGGTAGGGCGAACTCCAATAAAACTAAATACCAACCCGTTTTTGATGATTTTTGCCATTGACAAAACCCTTTCAACTGTTGTCGCTATGAGTAAAAGCAATGCCAACTCAAGAAGGCGATAAAGGATACGAAGCATGATGTATCATTCAAATATTAACATAATCTCTAAAATCTTTAATTCTTCGCATATGCATAACGAATATCTTAAGGTTATCTTATATAGGCTCATGTTTATAATAAGATAAATCTCCATGAGATGAGAAATCTCATTCACATTGAAACTATAAAATGAGTTACTTGAGTCAAAACAAAAAGTTCCGAAGGCACTCTAACGACAACTCATCAAAGCAACGGTCAAAATCAGTTGTAATATATTCTACAGAATAATAGAAAGTATACATACTCCAAAATAATCAATAGTGACCCAGTGTCTTCTCACTTTTAATGACTTTTCACTCATTTTGTTACCATTTTATCCATACTTAGGATTGTGATATCATTTTTTGCGCGAATTCACATCTTTCAGGAGGGATTTAAACTATAATTTCTCCAGTTGAGCCAGAATGTCAATTAAAATTTTAGATCAATAGTATATACAAGCCAAAATAGAAACATAAAACATAAACCAGCATATAATTAGAGTTGGTTCTGGCCATATGCCATAAGGTGGCCAAATTACTCTTGGATCCTCCTTAGATACCCTATCTAGGACATTGTTTAGAGTCTAATTTTATTAGATTGAGAATTAGAGGTTGTAAAGAGAAAGAATTGGTTTAAAACTAGACTATATATAGACCTTATTTCACTCCAGAATTAGTTTTGTGCGGTGTTCACTAAAATAAGTATAACTTTCTCATACGAAGTCTGTTTTGAACGTATGACCACTCAAAATGTTCAGAAAACACATACGCATCTAAAGATTCTTACCAAAAATCAAGGTAGGACGGCTACCATACCTTGTCCTACTGGGAGCTTCGCCCCTGATTGTGAGCAGAACACCAAAAATATGATCAGCTTTCTTTTGGGGCATACCATGTAGGTACGTCGATCAGATACGACACACAGACTTGCAGAGTTTTTTTAGTAGACCAACATCAATGAAATATGGGAGTTCGGGGCTGTAGATAATTAATCTTTCGATCATTTCTAAAGCACCACGTTAATCCAATTCATGGCATAGTTGATGATGGAGATAAAAAACCTAAAATTAACATGATCTGTAGTTTTTCCATGATCTGGACGGTGACGAGATGTTAATATGTCTTAAAAATAGGGAAAATGCATGCTTGGCATAAAGCATGGTACGCCAAAAATATATTAAAAAATAACCATGCCATCCCTCATACCTGTATATCTTATTCTAAGAGGAGAAAACCTTAAATTTGCAAATTTATGCAATACGAATAATCACAATCTCTAAAAGTAATAATTTATCCAGAAATAGTTGTAATTATTTCTTTAGATTAAAAGTCTCGGGTACTTATGAAAAAAGATAAATATGTTTAAAAATCTCATGGAAAGGTGAATTTGTGCATCATAAGTACATCAAGTTTCGATTAGTGTGCTATTGTTAGCTTAACATGTGCATTTAAAACTAACAGTGTAGGATAATCTTAAGTCCAATAACCAAGTAAAATAATTAAGGGATGACAGCTTATGAAACATACTAACATCTATTAATTGTCAAATGTTTAGGTTCAATGATGCTATAATATGGGAGTAATTTACTCTTTTGAGAAAGTTGATATGATCATTAAATACATCAGAGTTCTCCCTAAGTTTTGATACAATCTATATCGTTTCTACATATAAAAAGAGGCTACGTGGTTCGGATGCTTCACCTTTTTATGAGATTTTCAAAAATATAACTTTTTCACAAGGGGCAAGTGCTAATCATATAAAAACAATCAAGAGATATATTCCGACTATATTATCATTTGTTTGAGATTCTGATTATATTATTTCACTAATATGCAAGTTTCACGTTTTCTCCCATGAAAATAAGATACGTCAATCGGAGTATAAATGTTCCATATATTTAGTGTCTGGGTATGGAATTTTCTACATATTGATTGCAGGGACAAACCTATAGCTGATTGTCTAAATCATGCACATAGAAGATTCAAGGAGCCATGTTTCATAGAAATTGTTACCTTGACATGCTGGAATATATGGAAACAAAGGAATGGATGGATCTTCAAGCATTTTAGGCCAACATTCAGAGGTTGGAAATCTAGCTTCTTCTATGATGTGACTTTCTTTATGCATAGTTTGAAGAAGAAGCATAAGGATTTTTTGTCATCATGGCTTGACAATTTACCTTAGCTCCTTAGTTCCTTTTATTTTTTTGTATTATATATTGGTTGTGGGAGGCTCCCCTGCAGTAGAAAATTTCTCAAAAAAAGTTCCACGCCCAAGTAAGAAGGATAAAATCTTTACAATTTCAATCTTAGTAAAAGAGAACATTGTGTTGTCAATTTATATTTGATTAAGAATCAATGGATGAATGCTTAACAAATTTGCAAATTGTCATAGAAAATATAAACAAATTACAAGACAACCTAAGAAAACCCTGAAGTTCTCACATCTCTATATTTGTATATGTGGACTATGGAGCTATATTATTTGCATGAATTGATTCCAAGTTTACTTTTAGAAAAAAAAGTTAAAGATAATGCCCTCGCATTTGCGAGGGCCACCCTGCTAGTTGGTATAAATATTAGGATGACATCAGCGACTTAGACATAAGAAGTTCTCAGACGACTGAGATCTAGCCACTTCCTAACTTTTACCGCACAATTTTTTAACCCTAATATATCTCCAGAAGTTCAATCAGCTACAACCACGTTGCCACTATTTGCTATTCTTTTTTACTTTTCTATTCTTATACTTTTCGACGGTTCTCAGCACACACTTCCTGACACAGCGTCCCAGCCCAGCTGTAATTTTTGACGATAGTTATCCTACGGGAATTTATCGAGGATGTATAATTTTCTAGCCTTGAATATACGGTCTTTTTTAATTACACACAGGCAGTTCTTCGACACACCTTCCCAACCGTAGCAGTCAGGCTATATCTGCGACAGTATTTTCTTAGCTCATTTTTATAACGACTTGATGGCAACTTTTAGGGCATAATTTTTTGAGCATAATTTCCCGACGGCAATTACCCACCGTACACGACGATACTTTCTTTACATCCCTTATTCAACTACTGGACGGTAAATTTTGGACGCGCGCCTCCATGACCGTCATTTACCACGGTAGTTAGCTCACGTTTATGACAATACTTAGCGGCAGAATTTTTTAACTCATTTTGTACGGTCTCGGCGGTAACTTTTACGCCACAACTTTTCAGCAGTAATATATCTCGATGGTACTTACCCCAAGTTTACGACGGTACATTTTTACATCCCTTTTTTAACTACTCACCGGTAATTCTTCAACACGCCTCCCCTACCATCATTTACCATGGTAGTTATCTTAGAGCATCTCCACTCGTTAGGTGAACGCAGGCCGAAATTCCGACCTTTTTTTTTGGCCGGACGGAACTTGATTTCGGTCTGGGTACGTCTAGTTTCTCAATCCTAGGCCGAGTAGTCAGGCGAACAGAAAACGGCGACATATTTGAATCTTTATCGTTTCCGCTGGCGAGTGCTTGACCACAAGGTGTTTGACAGAAACACCCATAAATTCGGCAACAGATCATTACAGAACAGGGAAAATGACTCTCAGTCGTCGATGGGGATGGGCTCCTGCGGCGTGGCCGACGCGGCATGGTCGTCCGTCTCGCCAGCGGAGGCCGACGGGTTGGAGGAAGTGGAAGCAGAGCTCGGCGTGGGGGCGTTCGGCGCAGGTGCGTTCGGCGCAGAGGAAGGGGAAGGCGTGATCTCGCCCTGGAGGATGGCCTGACGTTGTGCCATGTATCAGGCCTTGACCGGCGAGCTCATCTTCGACGTGTCCTCGCCGCCCATCAGGAACTTGAGATCCGTGTTGCGTTTCTTGGCGGCGTAGTTGGTATTCTTCTCGGCGAGGTTGGCCTTGATGAGGGTCACCTTTTCCCCTTATGTCTCGATCAGCTTCTTCCAACGCTCGTCGGTCTTCTCGACCCTCTTCTTGGCGTGCGCCCTTGTGTCGACGATGCATTTCTCGATCGAAGCCTGGAGACGCTCGGCGAGAGGTCCGGCGGCTTTGAGCATCTTCGCTTTGTTCTGGCCGATCACTGGTCTTCCTT
Source organism: Avena insularis (assembly GCA_023614405.1). Classification (NCBI taxonomy): domain Eukaryota; kingdom Viridiplantae; phylum Streptophyta; class Magnoliopsida; order Poales; family Poaceae; genus Avena; species Avena insularis. The sequence goes on from CM042685.1 coordinate 278,891,314, forward strand.
CGCCGGCAGCAGCGGGAGGGGCCTCCGGGTTGTAGACGTTGTCCTTGGTCTTGGAGAGGCTTAGGCGAGTGTCCCGCCACTTTTCGTAGTTCTCGATCTCCTCGAAGACATGATGGAACTTGAACTCCATCTTCATGTCCTCTCGAAACAAAGCAAGTGCACGACGAAGCTGCAAAATGGAAGTGTGTCAAGTGTGTCAAAATGGAAGCGAGTGCACGACAAAGCTAGTGTTCACGAGTACCTTGATGTCCATGTTTTCCCCGCTGGCTTATGTGCGTTCCACCTCTTCCACGCAGCTGTGCCACTTACTCCACGCAGTCTGGATAATCGCCCAATGGTTGATAATAGCCTTCTCCCCTCACTCCATGTGAATTTTGCGATACTTTGGGTCGCAAAGGCTACGCTTGTCGAACGCTATATTCACGCGCCGACATTAGTTGTCTGAATTCTGGTTGGCACCGGTGATCGGATCCATGCTCACCGTTTTCCAAGCTTCGGCGAGACAGGTGTTCTCAGCCACGGTCCACTTGATCCGAGCGTCCGCCGAAGTGCCCGGCTTCTTCTTCCCTTCTTTCCTTTCGCTAGCAGCAAGGCTTCACACTCGGCGTCCTCTACCTGCGTCGGCTTGGCCTGCGTCTCCTCGGTGTCGATGTCGGCGAGATCCTGAGACTCGATGCCGTGCTCGGCGTTGGCCCGTGTCTGCTCTTCCGTGAAGAAGGAGGGATGGTTGGAGGCCGAGCCTGTTGCGATCATGTCCTCCATGTACGTCTCGGCCGACATGCCGGCCGACAGGGTGACCGGCATTCCGCCGAACATGTTGCGCGTGTCGGCCTCGTCGTAGGTTCCTTGTGCCGAGCTTCCACCGAAAGGCAGTGGTCCACGGCGCAGAGCGGGGCCCGCGTGCGCCGGAGAGGTGGAGTAGGGGAGGTTGATGTCCACGTTGAAGGCCGAAGGAGGGCGCGGCGCCGGGCAGGGGAAGACCACGTTGGGGTTGAACCCGCCGTCGAACTCGGGGGACGAGGAGTATCTCTGCCGAGCAGCCGCCTGGATCTCCTGGAAGCCGGCCGGAGAGATCGGCGAGAATCCGGTGGGCGAGCCGACGCTTGCCTGGCTTCCCCAGTGGGGTGGGTACGGCGCCGCTATCAACGCCGACCTCGTCTCCGCCGCCTGTTTCGCCGTCATGATCGCCTGCTCGTCCGCCGCCGCCTTCCCTTGTTCTTGTCGAAGCTTCGCCCTCTCCTTTCTGCCCTTCTGGTCCTGCGACGCCATCTTCCTGGCCTGCTCCTTGGACATCCCCTCCGGCTTCTTTGCCGGCGCTCTCGGCTTCCTCGCCTTCTTCTCCGCCGGACCCTCGTCGAGGATCGATATGGGTTGGACGAAGCTCTTGGGCGGCATGGCGGGCGGGAGCTCGGCGGAGTGGCGAGAGGGGAATGGGGAAGAAAGGCGGGAGGGGAGAAAGAAAAGGCGGGAACTCGGCGAAGTGGCGGGAGTTCAGCCTTCTCTCACCGACAGAGCTGGTCCACGCCCGTTTTTGCTGCGTTCGGCGTTCCCAGGGCGTACTCGGGGTCCTGGGTACGGCCTGAGAAGTCCGGACCAAAGTTCGCCCAAATCTGGACGAAAACAGGTTTTTGGGTACGCGACTGGGCCGATTTTCGGCGTCCGGATCGGTGTTGTAGGTAGGCAAGTGGAGATACTCTTACGTCTATGTCAATATTTATTTAGCCCATTTCCTTCACTAATTGACGGTAATTTCCGACACAGCTTTCCGGCTGACATCATGATCATTTTATGAACCAAGAGACACATCACGGATATGTGTCGGTAGAGTACTCCACTGTGCCATACAAAATAGGATATACGAACCGTTGCTAGTGTTCTCACACATGCTGGTAAGAAGCACAATTGCTCGAGTATAGAGCAGGGGTGAAATGCCACAGCACAAACGCATGGCTGAAGAAACATTATGAAGTTGCTCGCTGGTTTCCACCATTCCCACCGCCAGTGGGCAGGATCATGATCATATACATGGACCATGCATGTTTGTTTTGTCCTCGACTGTTCGACAAAGTGACACCTCGATCTCTGGAATATCCTGGTGTTTGGATTTTTTTACAAATATAACCTTCTACGAATCAGCATTGTTAAAAATACCCTCTTTAAAAAGCGATTGTCAAAACTGTCCTGGCAGGACGTGGAAAAGCCGCCACATGGCTCATCCCGCCATTGAGCGTGGCGACCCTATCAGTCCGCCGCGGAGAGAGGCGGAAAGGGCATACCGCCCGAGAGGGTGGCGGAATGGAAGCTTGTCCACGTAGAATCGTGTACAGGGGTTGGCGGGTTGTACTTCCAGCCATCACCAATGGCGGGAAGAGGAAGATCCACGAGCAGTCCACGCACACAGATGCAGTGTATCATGCAGAAGGCCTGAGCTATACTGAACAGCGGCTATATATACTCCGCCCACACGAATAGGAGTGGCGTTCCTCCGATGATGGGCCAGGCCCACCGTTGGATCGAAGAATCCTAGGCCCGCATGAAAGGAGCTCATGCCGCAGTATGCTCGCTATCCAAACTTCACCGGCGTCATCGCCGTAGAAGAAACCAAAGAAGTGGTCGACTTCTTCTGAATCCAGAGGAAATAGAAGGAAATTGGTAAGCTGCAGGCGTTGGTGCCCTCTACTCACTGTTTCTTCGAGGGATTCGAGTCGCGTTGCCGGTTCGGTCCTTGGGCGCCCTACCCGTCGGCGGCGCGGCGAGGAACGGCTGCGCCACAGAACAGAAGGAACGAGAACAAATAACAAGGCTGTTGTTTTCTCTACCGCTCTCGATAACACATATTCTAAGAGAAAAATGAATAAAGGCCCAATCTTTAGGCCCATATAAAAGTTTAACTGACCGAACGAACGAATGAAAAACTATTGGTGCCGCGGGTTCAGGAACACATAGAAGATCTAAAGCGTTGAATGATGTGATCGGACGGCCCAGGGAGCGAAATCGCTGTGGTGGCTCCTAGGTAGATAAGTTATACTGTTTCTTAATAAATCAGCAGCCTTGAGTTTCATTTCTCAGCAACTTTCAGTTGAGGCGTCGCCGTTGCCTCCGTGCTGCAGTATCTTCGCCACACAGATGCCAAGCCGGCAAGCCGTGTCTTCGCCAGATGGATCCGAGCACATGCCCCCGTACCATGGTCGCAATGGCACCGCCTCCCGAAACATTGGCCAAGTCCCTGGAGAACGACACCACTGCGACCATGGCAAGGGGCAGCGAGGAACACCCCGACGGATGGAGGCGAGACGTTGAATCTGAGCACCCGCCACCTCGGGGCATGAGCAAAACATCGTCGTCCTCCGAAACACCAGCCAGTTCCCCGAAGAATGATAATGTTACAACGACGAGGGATATCGAGGACCGCGACCAAAAACAACCGAAGGCACGCAACATCGGAGAACAACAAAGAATCCACAGAACGAGAAGCCGGACCAGCAGGGAACACAATATATATAGACACGAGCGAGCCAATACGTAGCCAAAAAACGACGTGTGGTTACACTAGTGGAAATAAGGCCTTTAGTTGAGGTTCAAATTGGGCTTTAACACCAGTTCTCCTACGAACCGGTGTTAAAGGGGATGCCCGTACCAGCATGGCCCGTGCAACAAAAAGGCCTTATTTCCACCCCTCGTGGCTTGAACCGGGAACCGGTGTTAAAGGGGGTGCGCCTATATATAATACACCGCAGCCCACCCCTCTCTCTCATTTTTCACTCTCTCATTTTGGAGCTTAGAAAAGAGGGTGAGAGGTGTGCTAGTTTGTGTTTTCTTCCTATGCATAAGAGGTGTTCGGTGAAATGCCCGAGAGCTCGAATTAAGTTTACTCGTTGCTTTTTCCTTCTCGGTCGAGGTCGGCAACTTTATCCTTTTCATGTGTCATTGATATACTGTAAAAGCGGTCATCTCCCTATTAATTCATGATGTACTATAATGATTTTTGATATACGTAATTAATTATATAATGCAGATGAACTGACAATGGATGTACGGTGACCGACGCACTTCCGAGTACATAACAGGACTCCAAAATTTCATCGTTGTGGCTAAGGCAAACCGTGGTCACAATGGTTTTATGTGTTGTCCATGTGTTGACTGTCAGAACAAGAAAGACTACTCAAATACCAAAACCATTCACGCCCACCTGTTTCGGTTCGGTTTCATGCCCAGCTATAATTGTTGGACCAAGCACGAAGAAAGAGGGGTTATGATGGAAGACAATGAAGAAGAAGAGGATGATGACAACTATCATAATATCTATCCTGGATACGATGATACTGCAACGGGGGCAGATGAAGATCAAGAGGCAGCAGATGGGCCCGCTGATGATGATCTTGGTCGGGCCATTACTGATGCAAAGGAAGAATGTGAAACTGAAAAGGAGAAGGAGAAGCTGAAGCAGATGTTAAAGGATCACAAAACATTATTGTACCCAACTTGCGAAGATGGCCACAAAAAAGCTAGGTACCACACTGGATTTGCTGCAATGGAAGGCAGAGAACGGTGTGACTGACAATGGATTTTCAAAGTTGTTGGTAAAAATGAAGAATCTGCTTCTAAAAAATAATGAATTGCCCGACAGTACATACAAATCAAAGAAGGTTGTATGTCCTCTAGGATTAGACGTGTAGAAGAAACATGCCTGCATTAATAACTGCATCCTTTACCGCGGTGAGAAGTACGAGAATTTGGATGCATGCCCGATATGCACTGCACTGCGGTATAAGATCAGACGAGACGACCCTGACGATGTTGAGGGCGAGGCCCCTAGAAAGAAGGTTCCTGCCAAGGTTATATGGTATGCTCCTATAATACCACGGTTAAAACGTCTCTTCAGAAACGAAGAGCATGCCAAATTGTTGCGATGACACATGAAATACCATAAGAAAGACGTGATATCGAGACACCCCGTTGATGGGTCACAGTGGAGAAAAGTCGAGCGAGAGTACCCGGACTTCACACGTGATGCAAGGAACTTAAGGTTTGGTCTAAGTACAGATGGCATGAATCCTTTTGGGGAGCAGAGCTGCAGTCACAACACCTGGCCTGTGACTCTATGTATCTATAACCTTCCTCCTTGGTTGTGCATGAAGCGGAAGTTCATTATGATGCCAGTGCTCATCCAAGGCCCAAGGCAACCCGGCAACAATATTGATGTGTATGTAAGACCATTAGTTAAAAAACTTTTACAGCTATGGTCCAAACCAGGTGTACGTATGTGGAATAAGCACAAAGGGAAGCCATTTGACCTACGAGCATTGCTTTTCTTAACCGTCAATGATTCGCCTGCTCCTAGTAACATTTTAGAGCAGACAAACAAGGGATTCGAAGCATGCATGCACTGTTTAGATGAGACTGAAAGTGTATATTTAGATAAATGTAAGAAGATTGTGTACCTAATTTTAAGGTCCCCTTGTTTCGGTGCAAATGGGACAAGCTGACAGGAGGAGGGGTCGAGGTAGATAAGAAGTACAGAATGACAACAGTGGATCTCAATAATCTTGGATACTTAGACGAACCATTCGTCTTAGCCAATGACATGGCTCAATTTTCTATATAAAGGACATGTCTATCAAACCGAAAAAAAGAAAAAATAAGCAAACAGATACATCACACGATGAGCCAAAGCGTCACACAGTTCTTTTAGGGAAAAGAAACATCGTGGGAGTGGAGGACAAGACAAACATGTCACAAGATTATAATAAGTTTGATGAAATTCCACCCTTTAAAGTGAAGACTGACCCAACCATCCTGTTAAACGGTGTTGATACTCCATTTTTACGCAATCATAAGATTGACTATATATATTAAATGAGCCATTTTTTGGCACACATATGTATCTCGATATAGAAATCAATGTCATATTTCTTCCGTTAACACTTAGTTCTAAAGAAATGCATTTTTTAATCTTTATTACAAAAAATAATCCCCTTTAGTCCTGGTTGGTAAAAAATTCGCGCATTTGTCTTCCCGCCATTTTTCTTCCCGTCATTTCTTCCAGCCAGTTTTATTCCCGCCATTTCTCACTATATATATATGTAGGATTGACCTACATTGTCTGCAACCTCATTACTCTTTCCCATGGCTTCCACCGTACCACTAACCCCTAGGGAGGCGGAGGCGCTTTGCGCCTCGAACTACCCCTGCCCGCCGGGATACTGCGTCCCCGTCGGTTGGATGCTGAGCGCCGGAGGCATGCCGGTTCCTCTTGTCCCTCTAAGTGTGGCGCGCCGGATGGCCATCACGAACCACTACTACTTCGAGCTCATGCCAGAGCAGCGGAGGAATCCCAACTGGCATCCCGACTATTTTCCGACTTGGTAAGCCTTCTTCCGGGATCGGCGTGAGAGGGCGCTTGCCAGGCACGAGGAGGACAGCCCACCTCCTCCGAACTTCAACGAGGCCCGCCGTCGGCTGTGGTGCGCGGTCGGACTCTCTAGAGCGTCATGGCCTACGACACGGCCTACGACTCTAACCCCCGCCTGCGCTACCCTCAAGTCCAGCCCACGCGTACTCAGCCTTCAAGGTTCAACTACGGTGATCCCGACGATGACAGTGATGATGGTCGCGACGAGTACGTCGACTACAGTGGCGAGCATTACAGGTGTAGGCAGAAGCATGACTGAATCACTTCAACATTTTAAAATAAGTTTGGCCGATTGTGACTTAATCTGGTTATGTATCTTAATTTTTAGTTTTTCTATGTATCTTAATTTTCAGCCATGCTTTATGTAACTTATTGTTAGTTGTGTTATGTACTTTAATTCCAGTTCTATCGTAATAAAAATTTCTTCCCGCCCATTATTTCCCGCCCTTTTCCTCCCGCTCATTCTGCCCGCCCTTTCCCATTTGTTACTAGTTTTGAATAGTTGGAATTTTATTTTTTGAAAACAAAAAATGTTTTAGGATTAATTATTCAAATGCAAACACTTTTCATGTTGAAAGTTTTGTCAGATTCCAAAGTATACAAAAGATGCGAAATTTAAATATCCAAACAATTCAAATATGTTAATAGAAAATAAAATATGATTTGCTCTAATTATTTTTTATTTTCTAAAAATAGGGTTAGATTCCTTTTCAGATGCTTAATATTTCTTAAGTTCAAAGTTTTAGGGTTTGACTATTTTATTTTTGTCTTAATTGAATAATCAAAATTCATATGTAAGTGTTTTAATCATTTTGAAAATTTTCATCTACGATAACTATAAAATGTTTTCATATGAATGGATAGATCTTATTATTATGAAAATTATGATATATTATTCATAATTTTCTGAGTTGAAATGAAAAAGAGATGAATTTCTAAATTCTATCATATTTTTGGGAATTGAAAATGCCCCCCTTTAACACCGGTTCCAGCCACGAACCGGTGTTAAAGGGGGGGGGTGGGTGCGCATGAAACGAATTCCCCACCCCCTCCTTTAACATTGGTTCTAGCTACGAACCGGTGTTAAAGGGGGGTGCGCGCGAAACGAATTCCCTCCCCTTTAACACCGGTTCGTGGTTGGAACCAGTGTTAAAAGGAGGGTATAAAGCACGTGCCTTACTCTTCCTCTTCCCCCCAGCCAGATTGTTCGATCGAGCGAGAGCGAGGAGAGGCCGGCTGAGAACACAGACGCCCGGCGAGCTGCACGACCAGCTGTCGTCGCCACCCCGCTCCACTCATGAGCCGCCACCACGCCACGGAGTTGCCACCACTCGCCGATCGATCGAGTTTGCCGCTGGTGAGGATCGGAGCTCCTTAATTTGATTGAATATTTGATTGTTGATTGTTGTTTATATATTGTTGTATATATATATATTGTTGTATATATTTGATTGTTGTATATATATTCTTGTATATATATTGTTGTATATATTTGATTGTTGTATATATATTGTTGTATATATTTGATTGTTGTATATATATTATTGTTATATTGTTGTATATATTTGATCGTTGTATATATATTATTGTTATATTGTTGTATATATTTGATTGAATATATGTATATATATTGTTGTATGAATATATGCATATTTGATTGAATATATAGTGTATGCATATGTGTATATATAAGAAAGTATATGTATATATATTGTTATGTATGTACAAAAATAAAGGGTATGTATATTTTTTTGTATGAACAAAAGAAAGGATTATTATGAAAGTGTATTGTATATATATTGTTGTGATTTAATATATGCCACCGCGCGCGCCTGCGCCGTTCGCCACCAACGACCACCGCCACCATTGCCGTCGACCCTGACTTCCTCTGCCCTCGCTGAGCCTACATACGCGTCGAGGGTGAGTCGCCCATTTTAGGTAGCCCACGTCGTGCTGGTTCGAACGCACACCCCCACGCATCCCCGCTCTCGCCCTAGCGCCGTCAGCTGCCGCCCTAGCACACCTCTCATTGTTAATAGCATTATAATCATGCATTGTTAATCAACTTTCATGACAAGTTAATTAGAAGAACTAAATGTACCCTCTCATATGAATCCGGGATTTCTCCGAATTAGGGTTTGGACCCCGTTTAAAATGACCAAGCATGTATTAGGGTTACATTTCAATACTTTTAACCTGTCATATCATCATCCTTGCTTGAGCATTTCATAGATGTATTACTGATATTTGTGTGATAATATTATTATTTTAGAAACTATGGATCCACTCAGTAGAAACCTTGAAGAGAAAGAACTAATGGAGAACATGATCCATGAGGACACCTCACAATATCTGAACTTGGAGGGACATGATGACAGCTCAAGTAGTCATGGATAAGATGACGACTCCGGTGAACGCACTTTAGTGATTGATGATGCTCGACGTGGCACTTCGTTGGTAACCCTAAGCGCAGGGTGTGTAAAGAGCAAGCAGCAAGTTTTCCCTCAGTTGATAATGAGGTTATCGAACCGGAAGGAGGAAGGAAACGTCACACAGGTGTTGCAAACAACGTGGAGACCTGCACAACACAAACTCAAGACTTTGCCCCAACGAATCAGTGAGGTTGTCAAGCTCACCGGTTTGCTATAACAAAGGATTAAACGTAGGTATGGAAGGTAATGGTTTGCAGCAAGTAAATAAGTAACAGTGGAAGATGTATCAATGGTAAAGATTGGACCGGGGTCCATAGTTCACTAGAGGTGCTCTCCTTAGATAGACAACATGGCATGAAGGGTAAACAAATTACATCGTGGCAATTGACAGAAACTAAGCAAGGCATAACAATGCAATTACTAGCCAGAAAGATCCTATGAGGTTGATTGGGAAATACAACAATATACATAGACCATCATCCAACTGCATCTATGACTAGAAGTCCACCTTCAGGTTATCATCCGAACCCCCTCCAGTATTAAGTTGCAAGCAACAGATAACTGCTTTAAGCAAAGTGTGTAAGGTAAACAGTCCACATGTTCCCTGAACAAGAGACCGTTGTTTTCTCCCTAGTAGCAACAACACATCTACAACCGAAGAGATTATTGTCACTTCCCTTGGAAACTAGAGGCATGAACCCATTATCGAGCATAAATACTCCCTCTTGGAGTTACTAGCAACTACTTGGCCAAGATAACCACTAGCAACGGAGATCATGCAAGATTACAAACAACACAGACATGATAGAATCATAAAGATAAAACCATTAATCAAACCAACATAATAATCTCAATATCCATCGGATCCCCGCAAACACAACATGCATGATTACAAATAGATTAGATCTTGATCATGAGCAGACTCACAAGATCTATACATGAAAGCTTACAAAGGAGGAGATACAACCATCTAGCTACTACATGGACCCATAGTCCAAGGTGGAACTACTTACGAATCATATCGGAGAAGGCCTCGGGATGATCTCCCCTCGGCGAAGTCTTGGGAAGAACTTCAGACCCCGTCCAATCTTTACCATTGATACATCTTTCATCATACTTATTTACTTGGTCAAATCATTACCTTCCGCACTATATGTTTAATCATTTGTTACAAGAACCGGGAGGTGGACAATCCCATTGATTCGGGTGGGACAAAGTCTTGAGTTTGTGTGAGGTTCCATGTGGGGCCTGACGCTTCCTTCCTCCTTCTCGTTCGAGCTAAACCCTAAGAACTCGATCAAATCTCCAGGGAAAACTTGTTGATTGCTCTTCACATGCTACGCTTGGGGTTACCAACGAAGTGCCTCGTCGAGCATCATCAAACATGTACGGATATGTTATATTGTATATATATGCTTAAACATGTTTGTCTTGTACTTGATGCTTGAACGTGTATGTAGAATACCACAATGATGATGTTTGTGTATAATAATAGTTGCTTAATTATTGATGTACGTATGTACCGACGATGCATGTGTATACCTCTCCCGATCGATCCCCCTCCCCCTGTTCCCGCCGCGCCGCAGAAATCCGTCCAAAACGGGGCGGCAGCAGAACTCTGCTGCGGTAGAGATTTAGACTATTTTTCTGCCGTGACAGAGAACTTTTAACACTGGTTCGTGTGTTACGAACCGGTGTTAAAGGGGGGTGGGGGGTGGCTTGAGCTCTGCGGATCCCCCACGTGCGCCACCCATTAACAACAGTTCGTATAAGAACCGGTGTCAAACGGGGGGCCTCTAACACCGAACCCGCAACAGTGGTTCTATAACCGGTGTTAGAGGCCCCTACGAACCGGTGTTAGAGGCCACAATCTGCACTAGTGTTATAAGCGGTCGACACGAGGGCACATGCAGGCGTGTTCTAGAAAGACGGTCGACACGAGGGCAAATGCATGGATTGCGTTCACTTGTAGCCGAGAGGGTCGCCACGGGTGTGGCACGTCGCCTCCGTGACGACACGCTGAGCTGGAATAGATGTCACCCGAGCAGGCGAGAAGCAACGCTTGAGGAGAGGAGCCGAAAGTGGTATGCGTAGCGGCGGAGCGTGACAAGAAAATCTGGGGAGGCAAAACAGAAAACTTGAATTTCTTGGGGGCGGGGGGGGGGGGGGGACAAAATGCTCTAAATTTCTTAATTTATACCTTATAGAAAAAATTTCTTCATTAATTATCTAAAAGATGGGGGTGCTGCAGCCCACTTTGGTCTGCACTACACTCCAGGAAAAATCACCGGGACACCAAAAAATCAGAGAACAAGAAAATTCACGTGACTTAGAATAGTATATATGTATAACTAGTAGACTTAATAATTACATGATGCTTCTATATTTTAAGAAGCATACTATAATTCTCACAACAAATATGTTCTTGTGTGTTAAACTCCAATAATTATTAGTTGAAAATCATTTTTATTGTTCAATTTGGCATATTTCATTAGATCATTTGTTAATACAATTTCACTATAAAACTAAGAAAATAGATCTATCACATTAACCTAAAAAAATTATGGACACTAATGCATTGTAATTTTATTATAAATGCCATCTTTCATAGCATGTTTAAATATCTACAAAATTTGGTTGGTTTTTTGGATCATAAGAATCTAGCAAATAGCTTCATACAGCTTTCTAGAGTAACTAAACAAAAAATTCAAGACCATTTGTGATATCAACAAGTAGATTTTCCTTGTGAACCATTCTCCTCCGTCATTCATTGCTTTGTTCATTTCTTGGTTAAATTTGGAACTTTTATCTAGGAAGGTCACTAATTAACTAGCATTTTTTTGCAAAAGGTAATTAACCAGCAGTTGTCACATGTTTGCTATTCACTTGGCATGAAAGTCATACAACTCAGAACATACATGAGTAATAATTCAAATAGGAACCCCTGAACATGTGCACCCGGATGACAAGTGAAAGAATGGGGATTTAAATCTCAATAAATTCTAAAAACAATAAACATATACATGTTTGTATTGTGTGTACATATAATTTCTTGGAAAAATGCAAGTTTTGTGACATATGAGAAAAATATTACTTCAAATATTGCTCTTCAGAGCATACATCTTTTAGGGCATGACATATCATAAAACTTTGCATGCACATTCAAGACTGCAAGAGCCATTGGATGGTTGTAGGGTGGCATGTAGATGTTGATGGTGTCTCGAGTAATTTAGAGGAGTTATTTCCATCATTTGGTTTTAGAATTCAGTTGCAATTCAAAGCTATGACCTTATTTTCCTTTTTTTAACTCTTCTCTAATATTTGTTATACCCAAATGTTAGTCTTGATGAGAAATTGGTACTATGCAAATGTAGATTTGGATATATTGCCATTTTCTAAACAAATACGAACATGTAGATAATAAAATATGAGAGAACGATCTTTGTTTTTCTCTTGTATCTGCACAAACTTCTATAAATAAATGGGATTAAGTTGTAAAAAATAAATATCTAGCATGTATAATACATTCCGTCGCCATTCTGCTTCTCTAGACCATGACATTACGAGGCCCAAGTGTGTTTTCTCGTAATATTTCTCTTCCATCGTGTACTAATTGTTACCTGACTTAGAAAATAAACATACCACACACCAGAGAACCACATTATTTCGGCAACACTCATTTTGATGGCATTACTGCAAATGCTCTCTGATGTAGCGATGACTCGCAAAGGGGTGTGTATTAATGTTGCTCATATGTACTAGTCATTCCTTTTCCTTAATACTAAACATTTTTATTTGATCTGGCAAATAAATTTCTGTCATTTGTATAACTAGCAGACTTATTAATTACATGTCATTTCTATATTTTAAGATGCATATTACAATTCTCACAAATGTTTTTTTGTGCTAAACTCCAACAATTCTTAGTAAAAAACATTTTTATTGTTTAGTTTGGCATAATTCATTAAATCTTATGTTACTATGATTTCACTATAAATCTAAGCAAACAAAACTATCACATTAATCTATAAATCATTTTATGCCCATTAATGTATTATATTGTGATTATAGTGTTATTTCCATAGTATATTTAAATATCTATAGAATTTGGTTGGTTGTTTTGGATCATAAGAATCGAACAAATAACTTCATAGAGCTTTCTAGAGTAACTAAAGAGAGAAATCAAGACCATTTGAGGTATCAACAAGTAGTTTGTCCTTGTGTACCATTCTCCTCTGCTGCTTGTTGTTTGCTCATTTCTTGGTTAAATATGGACGTTTTGTCTTGGAAGGTCAGTAAATTAGCTAGCAGTTGTCATATGTTTGCTATTTACTTGGCATGAAAGTCATACCGCTTGGAACATGCATGAGTAGTAATTCAAGTACAAACCCCTGAACATGTGCACCCGGATGACAGATGAAACAAATGATGATATTACTGTAAATAAATTCATAAAAATAAATATGTGCATGTTCGTGCTGTGTGTATAGATATTTTTTTGGAAAAATGCAAGTTTTGTGACATATGAGCAAAATATAAGTCCAAATATTGCTCTTCATAGCACTAACTGTTTTCAGGTAGAACACATCATAAACTTTGCATGCACATTCAAGACACGAGTGAGTACTTGACAAAAATACAGTCAGAATTTGAGTAGAGTAGACACCTTTGCTTTTGGTGGTGCTGAAAAAAATACTTGCTATTATTTTAATTCTGTTTGAAATATATGGAGCAGTGAAGAAAAACATAGCATGGACGTACGTGTTGTCCATATCGCGGAGTATGAGTTTCGTATTTTGCAATAAAATTGATAGCATGAAGCGGACGTGTATCATTTTGCCGAGTGTGAGTTTTGTATTTTGCAAAGGAGACTGAATGTAAATTTTTTGACTTCTTACAAGTATGTATAATATCAGTTCTGTAGAATGTACATATGTTAGTTCTTTAGATTTTTTCCCATAATATCTCCACATGATTTTCTTCCAATTTGCTAAACTCCTCGCATATGCTGCATATATATGTTCCAAATTAAAAGAGTGGATATCTTAGCCATCAAAACTGTTTTATAATTTGGAACCGAGGTAGAGTATAACAGACGAAACATTATGTGCCCCTACTTTATTTTCTGCTAAGATCAATTCCTCGAGTACAGATACAGAGCATGGCTGAAATGACAATACTAGCACAAAACGCATGGCTGAAGAAACACTAGGAACTTGCTCGCTAGTTTCCACCATTCCCGCCGCCAGTGGGCAAGATCGTTTTCATGGACCATGCATGTTTGTTTTGTCCTCAAATGTTCGACAAAATGACACCTCGAACTCTAGAATATCCTGGTGTTCGATGGTGCCACTGCACTGCAAAGATCCACGAGCAGTCCACGCACGCAAATGCAGTGTACCATGCGAAAAAGCCTGGGCTATACTGAACTGAACAACAGCTATCGTGAGTACAGACTGGACATTTCTCAGCGACTTTCAGTTGCGGCGTCGCCGTTGCCTCCGCAGTATCCTCGCCGCACAGATGCCAAGCCGGCGGCAAGCCGTGTCTCCACGTGTACGCACGCCGCGTTTCACCGACAAGTGCGGTGAAAAGCCAAACACCAGATCGAGCGCCACGGCCCACGGAAGTAACATGCCATGCCTGCGTGCCAAATGTGCAGGTTGTTTGGCGATTTCCCAGATGTGTTCGACGGGGACCACTACCACGTCAGCGGGAGAGGCATCCTATGGCGAGAGACGAGGAATTGCCACCGCCCAGCCAGCTCCTTCTTTGCTTGGACCAAGACATGATTAGTCTAGGCTCAACAGGTTGACAAACATAAGTAGTACTCCTACTGTACTAATTGATATTGTCTTCTGCATGAGACCGAACTGATCGATGTGTATATTTTGAGTTAGTTATTTGCATACCTGTGGTAGTGCTCGGTTTGATGTTGAACTGCTGGGTCCGAAGAAATTGTCGGAGATTCGTCTAGATTTCCATGTACCTGTAAATGTAGATAAATCCGTGACATCTTTTTTGGAACAGAGGTACCTACGTACGGACAACACTTACGTATCCATTGTCCAATACCAATATGACAAGCGATCCAAATGGTTTTGAGGTGAGCTTTATGAAAAATAAATCATCTAGCCCATCTCTTTCTTACAAACCCGTAGTAGTACAACAGCGTTTATTGAAGACAGAATCACATAAGATTGAGATCCACATACAAACTCAACACGAGTACCTTGCCGTCGATGAGTATCACCCACCACCGAAACAACGATCCAACTACCACTGAGATGACTAGCAAGACACATATGACATCAACTCTACCATATGATCCTAACGAACTAAAGGCATCTTTGATTCACATAATTGCAAAAAAAAAAACGCAGTAATAGAAAAAAAATATGAATATGGTATGTTGCATGTGCAAGACACATGATTGGAAAACCATATGAATTTTGTAAAACTACGTATTTGATTTCCATGAATATGGGAAGACTGCAAGAATCCTAAAAAGCATAACTAAGTCATGGTAAAAAATTGTATGCGAAGGTAAGATTAGATAATTATCATGTAACTTATGGACTTTGCTTCGTTCTTTGAGCATAGGAATGAGGTATGAGTGGATTGTATAATTCCTTTCTTTTCCTATGAAGCCTAAACCAAAAGAAAAATTACTCCACTTTTCATATGTTCGACTACTTTGAATCAAATGGATGAATAGTGCCATCAAAGAAAAATCTCCTATTCCTATGTCTTTCCTCCGATATTCCTATAAATCAAAGAGGCCTAGGATATAACTACATCCTCTAACCCACCAAGCTAAATTTGGTCTCATATTTTCATCCATCTCTGGCTCGAAACTTTCTTCTCCAATAAGTAACGGCTACACATATTACCACTAGATAGTAGAGAGTACACAATTATAGCACGTGAAGCAGCATGTCCCTTCTCCAGATATGCTTTGGAGCTTGAGCTACATGTAGCTAGATTTAGAAAAACAAAGAGGAGCCACTACAAAGTTTCAAAAAGTTCCGGAAAAGATCCAGATGTAACAAAATATTAATGCGCATAACCTTATACTCTAGGCTACACAAAAATCACAAAAAGTGTGTATATGAGTATAGAAGTTTGTCATTTTGTGTAGCTCAGTGTACAAGGTATTACATATTGAGATTTGCACGCTTATATTATACTCCCTCCTTACCAAAATATAGTACAGATTAGTTTTTTTAAAGTCAAACGATGCAAAGTTTGACCACATATGTAGAAAAGGGGATTAATATCTAGAACACCATACCAATATCATTATATTCATCATGATGTATATGTTCATATTGTATACATTTAGTATTATAGATATACATAGTTTTCTCAATAAGCTTGGTCAAGCCTTACATCGCTTGACTTTTGCAAACTGGTATCTGCACTATATTTTGGCAAGGAGGGAGTATATCTATAACTACATCTAATTTTTTAACATTGAATTGGCAAGGAGTAGAGAAAAGAGACTCTCTCGCCTCATCACATGAATTAATTTGCACATGAATTAAGCAGGATTAATTACTCCGCCTATAATCTCGAAATATCTCAAAACGCTCTTCGGACTAGAAATCCCAAACAGAGGGAGGACATCATATTTAAATAAGCTTGGTGTTTGTTATATTAGACCTCACTTTCATTAACATTGCTTGAGTCTAATTGCATGATAGCTTAAGATTTAATGACTCGTGTACATGATTATTGTGCTAAGGGACCATTTCTAAGATAAAAGATAGCGTGTTCCCCATGCTAAAAGATGGTACAAAATAAGGAGTGGCCTCATATGCAATTTTGTGAGCCGTGAGTTTCCTTTTCAAAACTAGACAAGTGAAAATCTGCCTAGACGACAGAGAAAAGGTCGTCGGCGAAAAGTAGTTCTTCCATCATTGAGACATTCATGACCGTGGAACATGAATTGATCACACACTCACAAATCATTACACAAAGCAAAGCCATCAATTGCCGGTCGATTCCATGTTCCTACATGAGAATGATTGGCCTCTCATGAATCCACACTTAATCACGTGTCCGATATATATATAGCTACCTCTCTCAACAACATCTACACGTACCGAATGTAAAGAAAACAAATTGCATGCATCAAAAGATGCACATAGAATTCTGTTTTTTTCTTTTTGAGAAATTTGGTACTCCCTCCGTTTTAAAATAGATGTCTTAGCTTTTTTCAAATTTTAGATAAATCTATATACTCCCTCTGTTTCAAATTACTCCGCACGCACGCTTATCTAGGTGGGCTAGTATTCTCTTATTTTTTGTTCAAAAAATTCTCGAGATTTTTGAAATAGCTAGTACACATTTCATACTATCTAGTTCAAAAAAATTAGGATTTTTTTGGATAAAAAATAAGGGAGAACTAGTCCACGTAGATAAGAGTGCGCGCGGAGTAATTTGAACAGAGTGAGTACTAAATAGTGTCTAAATTTATTCAAAATTTGACAAATTTAAGACATTTATTTTGGGACGGAGGGAGTACATCCAAAGGGGAGAGAAGTAGCAAAAACTGCACAGCCTTCCACTTTCATATACGAAAAACACAGAAAAATGAACTTGTCAGTCCCCAACTCGACAGGTAGCAGCTTCAATTTCTTTCCCAACTAATCCAGGCAACCGAGCAGAGCAAATGACAAAGCGATCGATGGCATACACGTCGAGTTCATTCAGTAGGACCATATGCGACGTACGGGTAGGGGCCGTACGTACGAGACAATCATCAAAGCGATTAGGATGCTCCAAGGCCAGCCACGCTTGAATTGCATCGGGTATGCTACTGCTGCTGCTTGCGTGTCACCGATCCACGGTACGTGCCACGTAGCCATCAGTCGTTATCCGTGCCGAGCCCCTGGTCGACGCCAGTCCGCGTGCACCGTCGATCGACAGCAGCTTGTCACCTGCACAAGGCACCCATGCATGGTTCATCGAGCTTAGCTGGCTGGCTAGAGCTTAGTTAGAGCCTCCACCGGAGCTCCCAAACGAGTGGCCAACAAGCGCGCCAACAATTGGTTTGAGGTCAGTTTGGGGAGGTCGTCTCACATCGGGCGTCCCCAACTTCGGCCCCCAACTATTACGGCTCTCTTTCCGTTTGTAAATATAAGATGTTTTAGTTTAGTGAAGCTAATGTATCTAGACATCTTTTAATGCATAAGTTTAAATAAATCTAGACACTAAAAGGTGTCTAGATATATTTTTTTTACAAATCTAAAACATCTTATATTTTTAAAGGAAGGGAGTATTACTATATGGCGGCGCTAGGTTTTGTCCCGCCATGTCCTACTCCTTGTCGTCAGAGGTGAGGTTCTCATCTGGCGCATGCCAGGAGGAAGGCCTCCACTGGTGGTGGTGGTGCTGGCCAGGCGGCAACAACGGGGAAGGTGGCACCACCTATGGTGGTGGAGGCGCGAGCGTGGCCATGGAGGCTTGCAGCGCTTGGAAGGAGTCGGCCCAGCGTGACTCCTGCTGTAGCGCCTGCTGCTCCTTCGGCTGGCGTCTGGTGAGCTCGAACGCCTCCTTCTCGATGAGGCCCAACGACATGAGATTGCCGACGTAGTCCTCCTCCTCCTTCACCTCCTGGCTAGCCCCGGTGGCCGCCAGCTCCTCCACCCAGGAAATCAGGCCCTCCTAGTACATGCGCTCATTGGGCCTCTCCAGTGATGGCGGCGGTTGCGCCACGGTGCGGAAGAAGGTGTCATGAGATCGACGCGGCGGCTGCGTCCGCGTCACAACATGATGCCGTGAGTAAGATGGCATTGCCGTTGGCACTGACCTGGTCTGTGGCCCGCCGAAGAAGGCATGGAGGCTTGCGTGACCGTGGCAAGGACCTTGTCAAGGCCGTCCCAATAGGAGTGGCGGCCTTCCTAGGTGAAATGGCCGCCATAGGGCACCGCCTAGCGGTGCACGACTGAAAGATCACAAATGCCGCCTAAAGAGGGTGAATAGACGGTTAAAAACTTTTACGAGATGGGCTTAACAAAGGCAGAATAAAACTAGCATTTTATTTTGACAAGCACAAAGTCTATATATACTAAGGTTCATCCATGTACACCAACAACTTATGCTAAGCAAGACAAGCAACAATGATAACAAGATATAGTACTTCAAGCACGAAGTCTATCACAATATAAAGTGCATAAGTAAAGATCTCGGGTATAGAGATAACCAAGGCATGCAGATGTGACGATATTTTACCTAGTTCCTTCCTATAAAGAAGTATGTCTCATTGGAGGGGTGAGCGGTACTAAGACCACCAACTCCACAAGAGGCCTCACCCTATTCTCCCGAGCACCCGCCGCACGGCAAGCGCCCGATCCACTATGGGACACTCGAGGGTGATCACAAAACCCGTACAAGATTGGGGCAATCTCCACATCTTAATTGGAGGCTCCCAATAATCACCACCAAGGCCACTAGCTTGAGGATAGCTTCACAACTTAATTGGAGGCCCCAAGAACACACCACAAAGGCCACACATCGTCTAGGGTTCCAAGAACCCAAGAGGGTCAAGCTTCTTGATTTCACCAACCAAATCCTCCGAGGAGAACTCAAATCAATGCACCTAATGCAAATGGCAAGTCCTTCACTCTAAAATTTCACCAAAGCTACAAAAGCTATTGGGGGAATAAGAGAGGAAGACCACGAGGAAATCCACAAAAGAAAGATCTAGATCCCAAGATGTTCCCCTCACATAGAGGAGAGATGGATTGGTGGAGTTGTAGATCTAGATCTCGTCTTTCAAATCCCCCAACAAGGTTCAATAAATATGGGAGGGATTGAGAGTATTTGCAAGCTCTTGAAGGTAGAAACAATGGCGAACAGAGAGAGAGCAAGCAGTCAACCCCTTGGGGAAGAAGGAGGCCATTTATAGGACCTTCCACGACAGCTAGCCGTTGCAGATCACTAATCCCGGAGTTTCCGGCCTTCTGGACTGGAGTCTCTGGCCCCCATGACCAGTGTCTCCGGCCCCCAGGACCGGAGTCTCTGGGGTCTAGACTCCGGCCAGGACTCCGGACAGCCTCAGATGCGCTCTGTACACCTCTCGGAGTCTGGGCCAGATTCTCCCCCCTCCCCCCCCCCCCCCCGGAGTCTCCGGCCCTCACAAAACAGGCAGAAATGCCAACACCATAACGACCAGAAATTTTGCATCCGGACTCCGATTTTGATGACCATGGCCTCGTTTCAAAGAGGACAATAAGCTCTACAATATTATGCAGGGAGCCATCATAGTCCAGCAAGGTAGGATAGAACCAAATTATAAAAGGTTTAACCTATCTATAAAATAAAAATCGGTAAAACCTCCAACATAAAAAACGCAATAGAGAATGCATATGAAATCTGTTTTCTATGAACTTGAGCTTTTCATAGATATTAACACAAGCTCTAAATCCTCTCATGGATAAGAACCAAATAAGAACCAAGAAAGATGATGCCAAGTATGCAAATGTTTGAGCTCTGTTTGAGGGATAGGATCAAGTTACTCACTCGAGAGCTCCTCTTGATAGTACGGTTATCTATCCTAAATCCGGTCTCCCAGCAACAACATGATACTAGAAAAAGGGAAAACCTATCAAGATAATACCTTTGCCTTGAGCAATCCACTTGAGATTGATGTAGACGATCTTGTCCTTCTCAAGATGGACGCCTTTCTTGATTGCTCTTCCTTGAGCTCGAATGATGAAGAATTGAAATATGCTTCCACATACACCATGGGAAAACCTCTTATTTGATCTTGTCTTCATAGATACATGATCATCGAGGATGGCAAGCTTCAAGCATGAGATCTTCTAGAGATGGCACATCTTGAGCTTGCACAATATTTCTTCTAACTCCAATTGGATGACGTCTTAAAGATACACATGAGGAACTCAATGAAAGGGCATTTATTTCCATAATCACTTTTGGTGTTCGTTAACAACAAGTAGATCATTTTATAGTTTGTCACTGTCCACAGGTTGATATTATGATAAGTGAAAAGCACCCTCACACTTGGGAAAAGTCCACATTCATGTGGCACTTTTCTGGAAACTCCAGACCGGAGTCTCCGGTCTGCCAAGACCGGAGTCTCCGGTGTGCTCCGCAGTTTCCGGTTCTGGCTCTGGTGGTGCCTCCCAGGATCTGGCTAGGACATTCTGTCTGGGGGTCCAGAGCCTGCTCCGAAGGATACTCCGGAGTCTCCGGGGTTGGATAAGTCTGGAGTCTCCGGTGTTGATAGACCAGAGTCTCTGGTCTTGCTGAGTCATGAAAGGGCTGGGTCATTCAGATGGGCGGTCCGGAGGTTGGTCCGGAGATTAGCCGGAGTCTCCGATCTGTAGACCGGAGTCTATGGTCTGACTTTTCTACAACGGTCAGAAAACGGTTCGTGGAGGGGGCTGTCTATAAAAGGGGACCCTTATCTTATTCCTCCAGTTGCTCGAGCTGCTCAAGAACACCAACCCCATTAGAGCCACCAAATCTACAAGATCTCTTCATCCAACCATCCAAAGTCATTGATCTTTGAAGAATCGAAGGAGGAGGCCTTGATTTACATCTTCACCAAGAGAGATCTTCATTTCCCCCTCATTCACTTGAGGGCCCCCAAGCTCTAGTGTTTCATTGGAAACTCTAACTTTGATTTAGTTCTTACAAGCTTGTCTTTGATTTGTATTGACAGCTTGCTTGTATTTGGGAGCCTCCAATTCAGTTGTGGATGTGTGCCCCGAACTTTTTGGAAAGGTGCCGGCTTCCACCTCGAAGGTTGCCGATATAGTGGAAGGTGAATCGAGCCCGTTGGGTGAGATTCATCAGAGAACAAGGGAGGCCTCTCGTGGCATTGGTGGTTTGAAAACACCCCCTCTCCAAACGTAGACGTACTTCCCCTCAAAAGGAAGGAACTACGGGAAACAAATCCTTGTGTCTCCGCGTCCACTCCTTTGGTTACTTCTATCCTTTACCGCACTTTACCTACTTGTTCTTGCTTAGTGTTGTGTTAGCTTGTGCTTTGTTGACATATAGGTAAATTCACCATAGTTTCATATTCTAGAGAATTTACCTTTCTTGTCAAACCCTAATTTGAAAAAGAGTAAAATTTGAAGTAGCACCTATTCACCCCCCCTCTAGGTGCCCATACGATCCTTTCAATTGGTATCAGAGCCTCGGCTCTTTATTTGGGCTTTACCGCCTAAGAGAATATGGGTAGCCAAGAAGGGGATGGTGGTAGTGAGCCGACCACGGTGACCATGGAAGATCTCAAAAACATGGAAACAAGATTGAGCTCTTCCTTGGTCAACGAAGTCAAGAAGATGCTAGAGCAACTTCTTAAAGACAAATATGGCTCATCACCCCTATCTCCTCAAGAGGATCTACCATCCGTTGTACCTAAAGGGAATACTTTGGTATCCTCCGAGGGTATGGTGGGGGGGGGGGGGTAAACAAGACAACGCTAATTCCTCCACACAACTTGATGGGGGGGAAGGGTGAGCATCGTGATTCTTGGTACTCTCCCGATCCTCCCGTCCCTCACCCTCATGTGTACAATAGAGGTGACCCACCTAAGCTAGAAGAGTCTGCTACTTTTTCTCAATGGCAGTCACTAATGAGAACTCATGTGCGCAACTCTTGCATTGAACTATGGAACATCATCGAGCATGGACTCTTTATTGGGGATCCAAACAACTTGACAAGAGAGGTTGTCAATAGTCAACTCAATGCCACTGCTTTGCATATGATTCAACAAGGATTGGGGACAAAGGATTATCCACACATTGAGCACTTTAGTATTGCCAAGGAAGCTTGGGATGCCCTCACCGTATTGTTTGTTGGAAATGAGAGTATGAGGAGGAACCGATATGATGCTCTAAGCAATGAAGCCGAAGGCTTCTACATGAAAGAAGGTGAAGATCACGAAGACATGTACCGAAGGCTCAAGACCACAGCCACCGCTTTTAGAAATGTGGGTGCCTCACATGTGGATGATGCATGGATAAAACGGAAATATGTGAGTGCACTCATGCCTTTTGAGCCCAGTGACTTGAAGAGCCTACAAGGAAGACACAACTACCATCTCATGACCTCAAATGAAGTTATGCAAGAGATGGCCGCATTCAAATTAGCCGCTAAGAATGCCAAATATGCTCGTGCTCGTGCCCTTGGGATGAGCAATGTTGTAAATGTTGCATTAAAGGCCAAAGTTGTGGACCATGGGTATGAAGATGATAGTGATGAAGGCCTCTCCATGGACCATCCCGATGAAGTCAAGATTGCTCATGGTCAATATATGGCCTTCTATGCAAAGAACTTTTGGAAGAACCCCGCCAAGGCCAAGATGGAAATGCAACGGAGAAGCAACCCGAATGGGAAAAGAGAGAATACCACTAGGTTGAGAACTTGCTTCAATTGTGGTGACCGCTATCACTTTGTGGCAAGTTGCCCCTATGAGAAGACAAAAGATCATGGTGGTAAACTTGTGTTGAAGAAGACTCTCAAGGCACCTTACAAGAAACCTTTCATCAAGAAGAATCCCATCAATAAGAAGTCAGGAGAAATTGTCTTGATCACTCATGAAGAATACTCCTCGGACAATGAAGATGATGAAGATGAGGAAGAGGAAACTTCTAATGGTGTGGCTGCTTTAGCCACCGCTTCTACTCCGGCATTCTCACTCTTCGATTCTCCAAATGATAACTCTCCCACCAAGAACGTCACTTGCCTTATGGCAAGAGGAACGGAGGTATCCTCATCATCCTGCTCTACTCCCTTAGATAATGATGAAATTGATGATGATATGTCTCTTGATGTTAAAAAGGAATTAATTGCCTTCGATGAGTTTATGACTAACCTAGAAGGAGATGCTAAGTTACATTTTGTAAACATCTTAGATCAACTCTCACATACTCAAGAGCTTCTAGATGTAAGATGTAAACTTGGGCATGAACACTTGATTGAGCTAGAGGCTTTAAACAATGCTCTAGAAGAAGAACAAGAAACTAGGTTGTCACTTGAATTAAAACTTGAAGGGCTTGATGAGGCCAATGGCATTATTGTTAACAAACTCATCAAAGAGCGTGATCATGCTATTTCTAAATACAAAAGGGCTAAAAAGGACAAGATTGAGTTTGGTGTGGTTCATGAAAAACTTGCTGAGGACTTTAGTTTGCTTAACAAGGCCCACAAGGCTTTGGAGAGTGAACTCTTGTCACTCACAAAGTCCCATGAAACGCTTCAAACTCAATTGTCCAACATTCCTTCACCTAGTAACTTCATTCCATCTAGTAGCACAACTATTCTTGAAGAGAATGCTAGGTTGAAGGGGGAGCTTGCTAAGGCCACATTCCCACAAGGCAACAAGTCCATTGATGATCTTTTGAGCAAGCAAAGTCCTAGTGGTGATAAAGGGGGCATTGGCTTTGTCTCCAATACTAAGAAGAATAAGAACAACAAGAAGAAGAAGGCCAATCCCGCACAAGAGACCAACAAGACCATTGTGGATAGTAAGACCACAAGTGGTAAAACTATGTCTCATGATGACTTTGCGGGAAGTGCTAACCCTCACTATGTTCTAATGCGTGATTATTATGGTGATGTGTATGCGCAATACGTTGGCCCTTATGATGGGTATATTGCTTGGTCTATTTGGGTTCCCAAGACCCTTGTTGCTAACAAAAGAGGACCCATTGAAAAATGGGTACCTAAAAATTAGCTTGATCTTTTGTAGACTTATGCTTCCAGAGGGTCAAAGTGGGTGCTTGATAGTGGTTGCACAAGTCATATGACCGGAAGCTCGTCTATTGTCAAGGAGTTAAAGCCAAATGATGATCAAATCACCGTGACATATGCCGACAAATCAAAGTCTAAGGTAATGGGTTTTGGCAAGGTTGTGGTTGCTCACGACATTACACTCATGAACGTCATGCTTGTTGAGACCCTTGGATACAATTTACTTTCAGTCCATGCTCTTGGAAAGATGGGCTTTGCCGTCTTTATTGATGTTGATATTGTGGTCCTCTTGTGGAGCAAGTCTCTCAAGGTCGCTTTCGTTGGGTATGTCAAACATGACTTGTATGTGGTTGACTTTTCGGAGCAAACCACTATAGGTCCAATGTGCTTATTCGGAAAGGCCGATGTGGGTTGGCTATGGCATCGCTGACTTGCCCATGTTAATATGAGAACTTTGCAAAGTCTCCATAAGGAGGGCCATATTGTTGGACTAAAAGAAAATGTTTCCTTTGCCAAAGATCGTGTTTGCAGGGCATGTGTTCTAGGGAAAATGCATGACGCTCCTCACAAGCCTAAGAACC
This sequence comes from Avena insularis, assembly GCA_023614405.1. Lineage (NCBI taxonomy): Eukaryota > Viridiplantae > Streptophyta > Magnoliopsida > Poales > Poaceae > Avena > Avena insularis. The sequence goes on from CM042685.1 coordinate 278,916,477, forward strand.
GTATCAAGTCTACCAAGATCTCGGAACTCCTCCATGTGGATCTCTTTGGTCTTCCATCTCATGCAAGTCTTGGAGGGAAGAAATATTGTTTGGTGATTGTTGATGACTTTTCAAGATACTCTTGGGTTTATTTCTTCAAGTTGAAGAGTGAGACTCAAAAGACCTTTATCGACTTCATCAACTTGGTTCAACGGCAATACAATGTTCCCATGTTGATTATAAGAAGCGACAATGGCACCGAGTTCAAGAACTACACCTTGAATTATTTTCTTAGTGATGAGGGGATTAAACATCAATATTCCGCTGCATACACCCCTCAACAAAATGGTGTGGCCGAAAGGAAGAACCGGACTCTTATTGATATGGCTAGGACCATGTTGGCGGAGTTTAAATCTCCATACAACTTTTGGGCCGAAGCCATCTCCACCGCTTGCCATGCTTCAAACCGGCTCTGCCTCCGCAAAAAATCAACAAGACTCCATATGAAATTCTTACCGGTAACAATCCCAACATATCTTACTTCCAGGTGTTCGGTTGTAAGTGTTTCTATCTCATAAAAGGTGTTCGTTTGTCTAAATTCGATTCTAAAGCATTAGAGGGTATTTTTGTTGGCTATCGTCGCGAATCTCACACTTATAGAATCTATGATAAGCTCTCTGGAGCTGTCATAGAATCTTGTAGTGTGACCTTTGAAGAATATGATGGTCCCCAAGGGGGGCGTGTTGATGCTTGTGATGCAGATGATGAAATGCCTCAGGATGCCATAGGAAGAATGGGTGTGGGATATATCCGCCCCGTTGAGGAACCCCTTATGGTAGATCGAGAAGAACTATGCTCCACTCAAGTGGAGCCCTCATCTTCACAACCTCAACATGCTCCATCCACCGAAGAGGACATTGACTCAAGCCAAAGACAAGATGTGGACCCTCAACATGGTGATCAAAGTGACAACTCTAGTCAAGGGGAGCTTGATCCATTCGCCAGGTTGTCAAGTGGTGCCAAGTCAATTTCTCAAGGAAGATCCGTACAAACTGCTTTGAGACAAGCTCAAATTGATGCTAGAAGAGCACTTGATCAAGACCAAGGTCAATCTTTGCCTCCCAATGTAGAGGATGTTTCCAATGATGATCAAGGTCAAGATGATGGTCAAGATGAGGATCAAAATGAAGAAGAGGGTCCCCCGAGAAACAACACGGAGATCCACGCTCGTCGCAAAGCTAGGAAGGAAAGAATGTTGGAATTAAGAGACCACACTCTACAAAATGTTGTTGGTGACCTAAGGAAAGGCATTTCCACAAGAGCACAATTGAAGAGGTTCAGTGAACATCAAGCTCACATCTCCATGATTGAACCTAAGAAAGTGTGGGAGGCTCTTGAAGATTCGGATTGGTTGGAAGATATGCACAAAGAGCTCAACAACTTTGAGAGAAACAAAGTATGGAAGTTAGTTGAGAAGCCAAAAGATTGCCGCAATGTTATTGGAACAAAATGGATATTCAAGAACATGCAAGATGAGCATGGAATTATAGTAAAGAACAAGGCTAGATTGGTTGCACAAGGGTATTCTCAAATTGAAGGCATTGACTATGGAGAGACTTATGCACCCGTGGCTCTTCTTGAGTCCATCCGTATCCTTCTTGCTTATGCGGCACATCATAACTTTAAGTTACAACAAATGGATGTAGAAATTGCATTTCTTTATGGCCCATTAAATGAATTAGTATATGTTAAGAAACCCCTGGGATTTGAGGACCCCAACTTCCCAAACCATGTCTACAAACTTGGTAAGGCGCTCTATGGGCTCAAGAAAGACCCACGCACGTGGTATGAGCACCTTAGAGAGTTATTGCTTGACCGTGGATTTGAGGTTGGGAAAATCGATCCCACTCTTTTTACTAAGAGGGTCAATGGGGAGCTTTTTGTATGCCAAATATATGTTGATGATATTATCTTTGGCTCATCTAACAAAGCTTTTAATGATGAATTCTCAAAGCTTATGACTAGCAGGTTCTGGATGTCTTTGATGGGAGAGTTGAGAGTATTTCTTGGCTTCGAGATCAAGCAAGTTAGAGGAGGGACATTCTTCAATCAAGCCAAGTATACTCAAGATATGCTCAAGAGATTCAAAATGCAAGATTTAAATGGAGCTCCTACTCCCATGGCTACAAAGACTCATCTAGAACAAAATCCAAATGGTAAAGATGTGGATCAAAAGGTATACCGGTCCATGATTGGTTCTTTGCTTTACCTTTGTGCATCTAGACCCGATATTGTGTTGAGTGTAGGTGTGTGTGCAAGATATCAAGCGGCTCCTAAGGAAAGCCATTTAATGGCGGTCAAGAGAATCTTTCGATATTTAGTTCATACCCCATTTTATGGTCTTTGGTATCCTCGAGGCTCAACATTTGGTCTTTCTGGATACACGGATTCGGATTGGGCGGGGGACAAGGATGATAGAAAATCAACATTCGGGGATTGCCAATTCATTGGTAGGTCCTTGGTATGTTGGTCTTCCAAGAAGCAAAATTGTATATCTCTCTCCACCGCCGAAGCCGAGTTTGTGGCAGCTGCTAGTGCTTGCACCCAATTGCTATGGATGAGGCAAACTTTAAAGGAATACGGTGTCCATTGTGACAAAGTGCCTCTTCTATGTGACAAAGCATATTGAGATTTGACATCACTTCATTAGAGATCATGTTGCTCGAGGTGATATTGATCTATCATATGTATCAACCAGAGATCAACTTGCCGATATCTTCACGAAGCCACTTGATGGAGCAAGGTTTTGCTACTTGAGGAATGAACTAAATGTCGTAGATTCAAGGAGCTTGACTTGATTTTCTTACACTCTCACCTATATTTCAACTCATATTTGGTTTAGGTGTAGGCATGGATATAGGGGGAGTGCGGTCCTACTTGATTGGACCATCCCTCCCCCCATTATGTCCAAAGCAATCAAAATCATTCCTCTTAATATCATTTAGTGATATGTGAGCTTAATGATGAGTTTCGGTAATGGACCCAAGATATATATTCGTGGTGCCAAGCCAATTATACTCAAATATGGTGGCCTAGGCCACCGCCCTCTCTCATTTGAGAGGTTGGTACTTACTCATGTTTGTCATTTGCTTGATTCTAGTCTCTTGGAGCTTTTTCTGAATATTTTTGTGAATTCCTATGGCTCTTGTTGGTTCTTCACAGTTTGATGTCTCGACCCAAGCCCTATCCCTATCTCAAAAACCATCTATCTCTCATATATGTCCCCAAACACTTCTCCTGAAACTTTTGGTCGAGGAGGACCGGAGTCTCCGGTGTACATACACTGGAGTCTTCGGTGTAGACCGGAGTCTCCGGTCCTGACGGTTTCTGTCACTTAAAGAAGGGGTGCGGGGTGAACTGGTACAACAATTCCTCATTCTTCACCCCTTCCCCTACCTCCAAACCCGTCTCCTCCTCTTCCAAAACTCCTCCCCGGAGGTCAAGAAGCCCTCGGGATCCGCCGTGCCGCCGGCCAACCTTTCCCTCTCCTCCATTGGGTCATTCCCACCGGAGGAATTGATCCCATGGACAGATCTGGTACCTCTCCTCTATATTTTTCTCCTAGGGTTCATCTCTAGATGTGTTTTTGAGGATTGTTGCTGATTTGTCCATTGGAATCACTTGTTTGCGTGCACTCTAGTACTTTAGCCTTGTTGCATTGCCCTATCTACTAGATTCACCCTCACCAGCATCTTCCCATCTCAGGCCCGAGCCTCCCGACCGGAGACTCCGGACTTAGGTCCGGAGACTCCGGTCTGAGCCGGAGACTCCGGTATAAGGTGCGGTGACTCCGGTGTTGGGTGAATCAAAATAGTCCAGAAATGCATCAAAGCTCTTGTACTGCATTATTGGGGCATATATACTCATCTCCATGCTATCTCCCTCACTGCTGTTCACAGGTGATGGTTCTAATCGTCCTCGTCGTACCAAAGCCAAGTCCCAAAGGGGCAATCCTCGCTATGATGAAGCTAGGGGTCAATTCATCGTGCCTCCGTCCAACCGGAAACAGCAGGCACGTGACGCAGCTTACTTGAAGAGGGATCAGGAGAGGGCTGAACGGGAGGATCGTGCCAAGAGGGCCAAGCATGACAACCTTCAGTCCTTAGCCAAAATGTCTAAAGAGGAGTATCGTGAGCTAAGAAAGACAGATTTCTATGCCCTGCCTCGTACCAGTGAGGACCCTCATTACTAGAGGAAAGAACAGTCTGTGTTCATGAAGGATGTATATGGTGTACTCACCAAATCACCTGTCTACCCTCAGAAGTTCATGAGTGTTGAGAAGATGCGCCAGATCCCTTACTTCAATGATGCCCTGTGGATCTGTGAGAAGCTAGGTCTCTACAATTTGATGGAGCTGCGTGAAGACTACAATGTCCACCTTGTACAGCAATTCTATGCCATAGTTGTGTTTGGGTCTGATCTTGACCGGACCATGGTGTGGATGTCTGGCACCACTCGCTGCACGGCTACATTTCATGACTTTGCCAACGTCATCTTTGAGACCTTTCATGGAGTATCCACTCATGTGGGGCTGCGCATGCACTCAGCAGCTTTGGGTGAGAACAAGTTGAAGTTGGCACCTCTGTATGATGATGGTGTTGTGGGGGGTTCCAAGGGACTCAAGACCCTCTACAACCTTATGCTGAGGATCTTCCATCACACTATTGCACCAAGTGCTGGAAATGATGATGCAATTAGGGGTGGGCTTGTCAACCTCCTGTACCATACTCACCGGATCTTCAATGCTGGACCTGAGGCAGATGCTGCACCTATTGACGTGATGGACTTTATTTTCGAGGAGATGTTCCACACCATTCTGTACAAGAAGTCTCCTCCATATGCACCCTTGATTATGAGGCTCATCAACTCCCAGGAGCATGATTCTCCACTTGGCATACCACCACACCTCACTGCGCACACTCTGGTCACTCTGCAGCAGAAGGGGCATATGGGGCCTGCTCCAAGGCGCCGTTATGGGGATGATGATGAGGAGATTGAGACGGAGAGGGATCCCTCCCCACCTAGAGTTCGGAGGAAGAATGCCTCCAATGCCCCTATGCCTACTATGACTCGAGACTATGTGCATGAGCGGGTCAAGAAGGCCAGCTTTTGGGAGAGGACCCTTTGTTGCATGAACGTCGACATCCGTAAGCAGCAGCATGCATCCTACCAAAGCAACCGCCGCATTGAGAAGCTCCTCAAAGATATCAAGGAACAAGGTGTTGAGGATAATGAGGAAGGTGAGGATGAATACAATGATGAGCATGGGGCTCAGCAGTCCACAGAGTCTGATCATACACTCTCATTTGGGGCATGGAATGCCCAACAGGATAGTCTGGTGGATTGGAAGACGTTTGCTGATGTCACCTCCGGGTTCAGGTACCGGGGTACTTCCTCTTCTCGCCCTCACGACAAAGGTCCTGCTGTCCCTGAAGACGATGATGATGACTATGATCAGGATGATGGTGACCAGGAGGAGGAGGAGGATGACGAGGATGACGATGACTACTGAGCTGTTGGGGCGCTAGTGTAGATCTTTTCCCTTTTTGGTGCTTTGATGCCAAAGGGGGAGAAGACATTATCATCGATTTGCATGGGGGATTTGAGATTTGCGACTATCTATCTGCCTTTATTTTATTTGCCTTTGATTTGCCATATTCGAACTTGAACTTTATGTGTGCTATTTGTTGTTTATGTGTGTGACTATGACTATGTGCTTGTGTGCACCATCTATTGTAACTCATGTGATATTTATGTGTTTTATGTGTGATACTATCTATCTTGCATGATTTACTTAATTATCTTGTTGCACATAGTCATGGGGAGTCCCATATATACTTTATTCCATGCAAATCACTTGTTGTCATCGAACACCAAAAAGGGGGAGATTGAAAGGGCATTTATTGCCATAATCACTTTTGGTGTTCGTTAACAACAACTAGATCATTTTACAGTTTGTCACTGTCCACAGGTTGATATTATGATAAGTGAAAAGCACCCTCACACTTGGGAAAAGTCCACATTCATGTGGCACTGTCGAAACTCAGACGGAGTCTCCGATGCCAAGACCGGAGTCTCCTGTGCTCGAGTTTCCGGCCTGCTCCGTGGTGCCTCCTAGGATCTGGCTAGGACATTCTATCTGGGGGTCCGGAGCCTGCTCCGGAGGATACTCCGGAGTCTCCGGGGTTGGATAAGTCCGGAGTCTCCGGTGTTGATAGATCGGAGTCTCCGGTCTTGCTGAGTCATGAAAGGGCTGGGTCATTCAGATGGGCGGTCCGGAGGCTGGTCTGGAGATTAGCCGGAGTCTCCGGTGTAGACCGGAGTCTCCGGTCTGACTTTTCTACAACGGTCAGAAAACGGTTCGTGGAGGGGGCTGCCTATAAAAGGGGACCCTTATCTTCTTCCTCGAGCTGCTCAAGAACACCAACCCCATTAGAGCCACCAAATCTACAAGATCTCTTCATCCAACCATCCAAAGTCATTGATCTTTGAAGAATCGAAGGAGGAGGCATTGATTTACATCTTCACCAAGAGAGATCTTCATTTCCCCCTCATTCACTTGAGGGCCCCCAAGCTCTAGTGTTTCATTGGAAACCCTAACTTTGATTTGGTTCTTACAAGATTGTCTTTGATTTGTCTTGACAGCTTGCTTGTATTTGGGAGCCTCCAATTCAGTTGTGGATGTGTGCCCCGAACTTGTTGTAAAGGTGTCGGCTTCCACCTCGAAGGTTGCCGATATAGTGGAAGGTGAATCGAGCCCGTTGGGGTGAGATTCATCAGAGAACAAGGGAGGCCTCTCGTGGCGTTGGTGGTTTGAAACCACCCCCTCTCCAAACGTAGACGTACTTCCCCTCAAAAGGAAGGAACTACGGGAAACAAATCCTTGTGTCTCCGCGTCCACTCCTTTGGTTACTTCTATCCTTTACCGCACTTTACTTACTTTTTCTTGCTTAGTGTTGTGTTAGCTTGTGCTTTGTTGACATATAGGTAAATTCACCATAGTTTCATATTCTAGAGAATTTACCTTTCTTGTCAAACCCTAATTTGAAAAAGAGTAAAATTTGAAGTAGCACCTATTCACCCCCTCTAGGTTCCCATATGATCCTTTCACTCTATCTACTGCTTCAAGACTGATACGTCCAACTTGCATCACTATTATATATCATAATTTGTCTTTTCCTCTGTTTTTGCATGTTGGGTGATCTTTGGAGGATGAACTGTCGGAGTCAGGTTTCTGATGGAAAAAGAGGTGTTTTGATGCAATTTCGCGAAGATCAGAAAAATACCAGAAAAATATTGGAAAATTATATTTTCCCAGAAGACGAAGGAAGCCAGAAGGGAAGGTGTAGCTGGGCCACAGGGGCCCCACACCCCCTAGGCGCGGGTCTCCCCTGAGTCGCGCCTAGGGCAGGTGTGACCCACCTAGACGGCCTTCGACTCCTCCCTCTCGCCTATATCTTCCTCTCGGAACCCTAATACACGGGGAAGGACCACATAAAGATTTTTGCCGCCTCTGCGGGGCAGAAAACACCGAGAGAGAAGGAGCTCTCTGGCAGACAGATTTCTGTTGGGGAAATTCCTTCCTAGAGAGGGGAGATCGTCGCCATCAACACCGTCATCAAGCTAGACTTCATTGGGATCATCATCATCACCATCCACACCATCATCTCCACCAGCACCATCATCACCACTCCATCCCGCTGTAACAATCGTGTTGGATCTTGCATTAGTTCTTAGGGGAAACTTTCTCAGTGTTAATTACTATTATAGTTGATGCTTGTGAGTGGAACCATTGGATTATTGTTTATGTTCAGATTGTTATCCATCACCATATCATCTTTGATCTTGACCCATATGATGTTTTGTGAGTAGTTTGTTTAGTTCTTGAGGACGTGGGAGAAGTCATGTTGTTAGTAGTGGATTTGTGTTGAGTTATTATTCGATGGTTTAGTATTTAAGTTGTGGTGCTATTCTTCTAGTGGTGTCATGTGAACATCGACTACATGATACTTCACCATTTATGGGCCCAGGGAATGCATTGTGTATTTGGCTACTAATTGTGGGGTTGCCGGAGTGACAGAAACCTGAACCCCCGTTAGGACACCATTGCACAATGGAGTGTAGGATCTCAGAGTTTAAGGATGTGGTTAGGTTTATATCTTAATTACTTTCCTGTAGTTCTGGATGCTTGCAGGGGGTTTAATCACAAGTATGTATTAGTCCAAGTAAGGTCGGTACATTAGCACAGGTTCATCCACACAACACTTACAACACCAAAGAAGAGTACTTAGCTATTTGAAGCGAAAGCACTTGACAGTATTCTCATGTGTCCTCGAGAATGTTTAGTCCTTATAAGTATTTCCACCAGCTTGTACTTTGCTAAGAAAGGATTGGGCCACTTGTTGCAGTTGTTCGTTGTCCTTATTACTTGCACCTTGTTTTGTTGCTTTACCAGAAAACCCCTAAAAATCCGTTTGCTAAGTATTTACAGATATTTCCTGCTCCATACCACTAGTCAACACCTTCTACTCATTGTTGGGATCGACACTCCTATTTATTGAAAGTATTGCGATACACCCCCTATACTTGTGGGTCATCAAGACTATTTTGTGGCGCTGTTGCCGGGGAGTGAAGCGCTATTGAAGAGTTGAACTAGTAAAGGAAACTTCTACAATGAGTATTGCTTTTTGTTTTTGTTTGTTGCTCTGTTTCCAATATGGATAACCCACTTGGTTTTCTGTTTGGGAAAACTACTACCACTGTTAGGGTAGTACATGAACCACCACCTGTTAAGATAGATCTTTTTAAGATACCTACAAGTATTGTTGATCGTGTTATGGATAATTATTATTTAGGGGATGGAACTGTCCACCCTGGTGATCATTTGATTTTTTATCCATGAATTATGCGGGTTGTTTAAGTGTGCAGGTATCACAACTGAACCGGTGAAGAAGAAGTTACTCTCCGTATCCTTGAAAGGGAGAGCTGAAGAATGGTATAAGCTGCTGAAGAATGGACAATCCATGGAATGACAGGAAATAGCTTCTCTCTTTTATAATAAATTCTATCCTCCCAGTGAGATTCATAAGGATAGAAATATGATATATAAATTTTGGCCTCGTGATAGAGAGAGTACAGCTCAAGCTTGGGTAAGATTGAAGTTACTAATGCTTAAATGTCCTATTCATGAACTCCCTAACAATATTATTATCAATAACTTTTATGCTAGGCTTTCTCTTCATGATAAATATTTACTAGACGCTTCTTATGCTGGATCATTCACACGTATGAAGGAAGAAGCTAAATGGGATCTACTAGAACGTATTCAAGAGAACACTGAAGCTTGGGAGAATGACAAATGATGAAAGTCAGGTATAAACTATGATTATGAATGCATTAAATCTTTTATGGGAACTGATGGCTTCCATGATATTAGCAATGAGTTTGGTCTTGATTCCCAAAGTATTGCCAACTGTTTTAAGGCCTTTGCCTCTTACATAGAAATTCCCAAAAAGAAGTGGAACAAGTACCATGCACCTTATAAAGATGTTGTTAATCATGTTCCTATTAGAAGTACTGAAGTTTGTACTACTAATCAATTGTGCCTGAACCTTATGTTGAGAAAATACCTTTCCCAGCTAAGGTAAAGGAGTATTCTATGATTATTAGTGTGGATAATAAAGGTACTAAGAAAACCGTGGAACCTGATGAGCAAATGAATATTGAACCTGTGGTAGGTATTGTGAAAGATCTTGACGCTAGAAATAGAGGATGAGCATATTGTCTTCTGTGAAGACGCTTCTAATATTGTCTCTTATCCTAGAAAAGCTAGTGTCCCTGTGCTTTCTATTAGAATCGGTAATCATTGTTATTATGGTTTATGTGATATTGGTGCTAGTTCTAGTGCTATTCCTTATGAGCTTTACAGGAAAATTATGCATGAAATTGGTCCTTGTGAGCTTGAGGACATTGATGTGGTTATTCACCTTTCTAATAAGGAAACCATTTTCCCTATTGGTATTGTAAGAGATGTGGAGGTTTTCTGTGGTAAGATTAAGTATCCTGCTGATTTTCTAGTGCTTAATTCAGCAGCTAGCAAAATTTGTCCTATCATTTTTGGTAGACCTTTCTTGAACACTTGTGGAGCTATTATAGATTGTAAGAAGGAGAAAGTTTTAACTAAGTTTGATGGAGATTCTTATGAGTTTAACTTTTCCAGATTTGCTAAAGCTCCTTGTGAAAATAGCTTGCCTAATAAAGATTTCATGATGGAACAACTTGCTTCTATTGATCCGGTTTATGACCTTGGATCTCTTTTTGGTGATAGTAAGTATGCTAATTCTTATGATAAAGTTGTTACCAGTGACGGTTATATTGTCAAATTCATTCAAAGTGTTACTGAAAGTTATTATGAGAGAGGGAAACATGTTTTTATGCATCTCAATAATGTTATGTTTCCCCGTTTTATGTTGAAAGATTTAAAGTTGCATTTGTTTTGTCTTCCTATGTGGTGGATTTTTGTTTCAACAATTTGTTTTCTCATGATACCCCCATGCATAGGAAGTGGGTTAGACTCAAATGTGTTGGTTATTTGCTTCTTGATGCTTTCTTTCACTCCAAATATTTATCTTCTTTGTGAGCATCTTTGAAACTTTCAAGCCTAACTTAAAGGCATTAAAGAAAAGTACTTGTTGGGAGATAACCCAAGAGTTTGGTCGAGTCTTGGAAGTTATTACCTCAATAATAACCACTTCTTATCTTTTTTTGTTTTGGTTTTTGTGTCAAGTTCAACTACTTTTGAGAAGTAGAGGAGTTGTGAAAAGTGGCTGTCCTGGGACAGATTTTTGTTCTTCATTGTAAAAGTTCGTGAGGGAGATCAGTACGTCGGATGGAGCTGTATTTCTCTAAGCTTGTTCTCCAGGTTGTTACCCAACTTCCATTAGTTTTGCACTTTTTGATTTGAGCAACAGAAGGTTTTTTATAAAATCAATCTTTACCTTCTGGTCTGTTTTGATAGATTTCTGCCATCATTTGCATTTGCCTCTTAAAGAAGCCTTTGTTTTGATGGATTTCAGTTGAAGTGTGAACCTAGAGGTTTATTGTTTTTTCTTATACTAATGTTGCCATTGAGGTTTGTGTAATGCCTTGCATGAAAGAAATTTCCAGGAGAAGGAGGAAAGGAGTCTGTAGAGTTCGTCTTTGTATAGGTAAAAGTGGTGAAAACAGAAGGTTCGTGAAAGCCTAATATTTTTATATTTTTGATGTTTTATTACATAAGGAAAGTTACGAGACGGAACAGAGGAGGAAACGGAGGACGGGGTGGCCAAACCCACCCCAGGCGCGGGCCCTAGCTGGCCGCGCCTGGAGGGGGTGTGAGCCCCCCAAGCTCGGTATCCGCCTTGTTTCCGTATCAGCACCTTCCTTATGCATTAAAACTTTGTAATATATAACTCCCCGGGTTCCCCGAGGTTCGTGCATCGTGTTTTAGTTTCGATCTGTTTCTGTCAGGAAATCTTCTCAAGTTTAGAGCACCATGGTCTCCGCCAATTACAAAGGCAAGAAGCCCAAGGAAGATGATCCTCAAAACCCCAAGGAGGGGGATATTTTGGTTGGGGATGAGAAGACATGGAGGTGGACAAGCAACCGGACACCCGCGCTACTGTCGCAAGCATTGCAGTGGTGGCAAAACCTAACAAGCTTAGAAGGACAGCATAGATGTGTATAGGAGGGAAATCTCCACGTCTTATCTACACTCCATGATCATCTCCTCCACGTACCAAGAGACCCTTCCATACTCTTACACATGAGCATCAATACCAACAGGTTCCCAAAGGGAACTTGCCCTCGATGTGGGATATGCCTCGTTCTAACCATGCAAGGGAGGAACACACTAAGAAGGAAGAGTGGGGGAAAGAATAGTAAGGCCTGGGGCTCTCGGTCCGATATGATCATGAACCGCATTGAGCAAAATTCGGAATTGATTTGTACTCTGACCTTCGAGATTGAGGGTTTGAGAGAACTGATTGAGGAGCTTATCAAGATAATACCACCATCACCGAAGGAGTAATTCGTCATCAGGTTTGGCATCCCCTTGGCTTGATCCAAGCTTGGGGGAGTGTCGCGGTATCATAATCATTATCTTCTATCTTTTTACCTTTTTAGTGGATTCATATCTTTGGTAGAGAGGTTATCTTATAGTTTGGTTTGCATTGTGAAAGTATCTGTCCTTTAGTTAATTTTCTATGTATCCCTTGGTGTGACTGCCTTTATGGAATATTAATGAGAATTTTCATTTTTTTTACTTTTTGCACTTCTTATTTTAGTTTGCAATCTCTATTATACGATGGATCTTGTTGATCAGTATTAGCATCACTTTGGGAGCATCAAGTAAATCTAAACTGGTTTTGGCAAACCGAGCTCTGGTCAGTAGCAACACGTTTTTAGGTTTGAAAGGAAAAGAGAAAAAGCTTACATGTATTTTGTATCATTAATTTTCTTTCTTGATTGGCTCATAAGCTTAATATTCTTTATTTAAGATCTTTTGTGTCTTCTTGGAAGATTGCATGTTTGGCTTTATCACTTGTAGGTTTGCTTGTTTATTTCAACTCTTTTGCTTGCTACCTAGCCTTGCTAGCCAAAAACCTGTTTTGAGAAGGCATACTTCTCATGTTTCCAACCCCTTTGAACCAAAACCTGTGTCATTTATGTCCACCATATCTACCTATTAGCCTTATTGCTATTCCAAGCAAATTCTCAAGCTTCATCTATCTTTCAAATTAAAAAGTATTTTTTTATGTGAAAACTAGTTAGTAAAGCTCTCACGAACTTGATGGCACACTTTATTTTCTTGCCCCTAATAGACTTGAACCATTGTGTCATCGAAGTTGTATGTTCTTGCATCTATACGTTGGAATTAGCAGAACCGTGCTGTCACGGGGAACGCTTTCAACATTGCACCTGTACGTTGTACACAGTTGATATCTTGCTCTTTTGTTTGCGGATGTCGACTGTGTGAAATAAAAAGGGAGCTTGTAAGTCCATGCAGTGATGTATGTGTGTTAGAGAAACGCCTGGGCCGCTAGCCTAAGCCATGCCTAATCATGGTGGAAACTTGCAGCATCACCATAAGGAGCATTCTGTGAAACATCCTCAATAAAAAGCTATGCACATAGTAAATAAAAAGATCGTTGAGATGCTCATTGTCTGCTTGCCTTGTCATTTTGGTTATGGGATAGCTCTTGTACCGTTGGAGGTTCTTTATGATACACATGTTCTTACAATGACAAGAACTTACCGGTGACCAAAGTTGAGTAGCATGAGGAGCGGCCCTCGTACTTAAGGGACATGAGATTGCCAACTTATATTTCGTCAAGCATATACTCCATCCTTGTTCACTTTAACCTTAATCATCTCAAGATGCCTATGATAGGGGAAATGAGGGCTCAAAGCTAGTAAGTACCATAATCTTTTGGAAGCTCTTTATGACTTGAAATCCCTGCTTCCCTCTATGAAGGGACCTTTCTCCTATTTTCTAAGTTGAGTCAGTAAACCTACTTCCTCTCTATCTCCAGCAAGCATTTGAGTTGTTGTGTTGCAAGCATTCATATGGTGATTTATTCAATCATGTTCTTTATCTTTCTTGTTTGCACAAGACTCTTATCTATTGAGTATTACTTTGAAAGCCATCTTTGTGATGAACCTTTTTGAGAAAAGAGTGCTCATGTTGTGAAAACTTCTACAAAAGCTTTTTGTGAAACTGTTTGCCAGTTGTTCTCTGACCAAGAGCAAGATTTTGCCAATTCCAATTATGATTTATCTTTATGCATCTCTTTTGTGACTCCTGTACTTATTGCAAGCTAAGTTATATAATGGTGAGTTGCTTTCTTCTATGAGTTGTGCAATGGTAAGTGTGATGCTTCTTGTCTGTATTCTTTTATCGATACTTCACTCCATAAACCTGTGGACATGTTTACTGAGCCTAGTTTTTCGCTTGGGGACAAGCGAAGGTCTAAGCTTGGGGGGAGTTGATACGTCCAATTTGCATCACCATTATATATCATAATTTTCCTCTATTCATTAATATGTGTCTTATTATGAGGTGTTACTTATGTCTTTTCCTCTGTTTTTGCATGTTGGATGATTCTTGGAGGATGAACTGCCGGAGTCAGGTTTCTGATGGAAAAAGAGGTGTTTTGATGCAATTTCGCGAAGATCAGAAAAATATTGGAAAATTATTTCCCAAAAGACGAAGGAATCGAGAAGGGGGAGGCGTAGCTGGGCCACAGGGGGCCCATACCGCTTAGGCGCGGGTCCCCCTGGGCCGCACCTAGGGCAGGTGTGGCCCACCTGGACGGCCTCCGACTCCGCCCTCTCGCATATATCATCCTCTCGGAACCCTAATACACGGGGTAGGACCACAGAAAGATTTTCGCTGCCTTTGCGGGGCAGAAAACACCGAGAGAGAAAGAGCTCTCCGGCAGACAGATTTCTGCCGGGGAAATTCCTTCCCGGAGAGGGGAGATCGTTGCCATCAACACCGTCATCAAGCTAGACTTCATCGGGATCATCATCATCATCCACACCATCATCTCCACCAGCACCATCATCACCACTCCATCCCGCTGTAACAATCGTGTTGGATCTTGCATTAGTTCTTAGGGGAAACTTTCCCAGTGTTAATTACTATTGTAGTTGATGCTTCTGAGTGGAACCATTGGATTATTGTTTATATTCAGATTGTTATCCATCACCATATCATCTTTGATCTTGATCCATATGATGTCTTGTGAGTAGTTTGTTTAGTTCTTGAGGACATGGGAGAAGTCATGTTGTCAGTAGTGGATTTGTGTTGAGTTATTATTCGATGGTTTAGTATTTAAGTTGTGGTGCTATTCTTCTAGTGGTGGCATGTGAACGTCGACTACATGATACTTCATCATTTGTGGGCCTAGGGAAATGCATTGTGTACTAATTGTGGGGTTGCCGGAGTGACAGAAACCTGAACCCCGTTAGAACACCATTGCACAAGGGAGTGTAGGATCTCAGAGTTTAAGGCTGTGGTTAGGTTTATATCTTAATTACTTTCCTGTAGTTGCGGATGCTTGTAGGGGGTTTAATCACAAGTATGTATTAGTCCAAGTAAGGTCGGTATATTAGCACAGGTTTACTCACACAACACTTACAACACCAAAAAAGAGTACTTAGCTATTTGAAGTGAAAGCACTTGACAGTATTCCCAGGTGTCCTCGAAAACGTTTGGTCCTTAGAAGTATTTCCACCGGCTTGTCCTTTGCTAAGAAAGAATTGGGCCACTTGTTGCAGTTGTTTGTTGTCTTTATTACTTGCACCTTGTTTTGTTGCTTTACCAGAAAACCCCTAAAAATCGGTTTGCTAAGTATTTACAGAGATTTCCTGCTCCATACCACTAGTCAACACCTTCTGCTCCTCGTTGGGATCGACACTCCTATTTATCGAAAGTACTGCGATACACCCCCTATACTTGTGGGTCATCAAAGACAATTGATCTTATTTTCTTTATTCTTCTACTTCTCCTATAGGATTCCAATAGGCCGAAAGCCCTTAGACAATGATTCTTCTTCATTTCTTCTACCTTAAAGCCACACATGCTCCAAGCGATGCCAATGGACAATTCCTACCAGTGCAACTTAATATAAATATTAGTCCATAAAGATTATCATTAATTACGAAAACCACACATGGGGGCCCACATGCTCTTTAACGACATTCTTGCGCTCCTGCTCCAGGAGGCCGGCCTAGTAGCGGTCGTGAGCCCGTATGGGTCCTGCGATGGGCGGAAATGGGGGATGGCCTCCTGCAGGTTGTCATCGACGGGCAGGGGGCGAAATGGTGTTGTCGTCATGGGAGATGTTCCACCCGCTTGGCAGGCGCTAGTCTGTCCACATGAGAAGGTTCGCCTCGTATAAGACTATTGCCTCGTCGAGGGTGAGGTTTTGCGACCTCGCGGCGCCACTCCTGTTGTCACCGGCCTTTTAGTCGGTGAGGCCTAGTTGCTCAGATAGGAAACTAGGATCTAGCAAACTAGGATCTAGCAAGGATTTTTTGGGCAAAAAAGCGTTGCTCAAAAATAGTCAACTCAGTGTCACCTCAGCTAATAATATGTTGCGCCACCACGAGTGATCGTATATAAACCTCTGACTCGCATTCTCTTAGTGTAAAATGGTATTACAAAAGTGATCTTGACAGTTCAGTTACTATTTATGGATTTTCCTAAAATCTAAGGAGAAAATGTGTCCTTCGTAGTTCCTCGGCATGTATACACATAAACATAAATTGTCAGACTTTTTTTCCACTTTTTGCACGGTACTTTTGATTCTTTTTCTGGCTTCTTTAGGGTTTTGACTGCAAAGTCGGATGGACATCGTGCGATGCACGCGCGCAAGGCCAGTTTAAAATTTATTTATGCAAAGGAACACTTGAACGGGTCTGGTCGTTTAGCAGCCTACGTTTTTGGGCTATTTTTTTTTAAATAATACATTTTTAATTAATTTTACGAATAATACATGAAATTGGTAATTTTGAAATCTAGCGTGGCCTCAAGAGATTAACTCCCGATCAGTACCTTCGGGGTTGAACTCCCGACCAGTTGGTAACTAGGCCTAGCTTTTCACTGCAAGATTTCAGTCGGGGCACAATTGGGTATTGGTCGGGAGTTAATCCGTCGAGGCCGTGCTAGATTTGACATTCCTCCAATTTATGTATTATTCGTGAAATTTAATAAAAAAAATCCTATATTTAAAAAGAACAGCTACGTTTTTTCTCTAAAAATTGTGCGCATTATCAAGCGGATTTTTGTTGTATGGCAATGATTGGTTGCTGGCGATAGATCAAGCACACGCAAGACAAGAGCGGCAACGACTAGCCAATGTCTTACATGATTATGATATTGATATTATCAGCTTATCATACTTTGAGGTCATGGCCACATATGTAGGCGCGTCAAGGGGACATGCAACATGCACGGCGACCCCCCCTCCCACGTGTTGCTCTGCATCGGAGATGGAAACGATGTAGAGAAGAAACAACTTTGTTGGTAAAAAAACTGCCCATTTCCTCTCTTTACTAACTCTGTGATGAATGAATGATCTTGCCATTGCCAAGGATGGTGGATAAATGCACTCGGAAAAAAACGACCCTTTGGTGGTACAGCGTAATACTACATACACGAGTTTAAATTCTACTGTACAGTAGGAGTACAAGTGTACAAATCTGTCCAAACAAGAAAAAGATACACTGCATGATACCACAAACGTTTAGTCGCAAGTAATCATTACTGCATTTGAGGCGTAACCGTCCCTTTGGTAGCGTAATGTACACCTTTAAATTCTGCAAAAAAAAAGGCATACAAGTGTACAGATCTGTACAAATTAGACAAAAGGGTCTCCTTTGATTCATAGAATTGTCACAGGAATTTTGTAGGATTTACACCCTGTAGATTTTTTCCTTTAGATTGTGTTTGATTCATAGAATTGTATGCTGCGGGGAATATTTCCGTAGGAATTTGGTAGTGTATTTCACATGAAACTTAACATGAGGTCAGAGATCATGAAAAAATCCTACCAAGATTTCCTATATTTATAGGATTCCACTAGACATGGCAAGTCAATCCTATGCAATCCCTATCCCTCTATGTTTCCTACCCTGAGTAACAAAGGAGGCCTAGTACTCTGCATGATCCTACTAGTTAATCGCACGTAATCATGTCAAGTCCATCTCAAACTAAAAAAAAATCTAGGCAAAAATCGTCTCAACATGTACGTATTTAGCCACTCTTACGCTATTAGTATTGACCAAGAATATTTGTTACAGCTGCTCTAGCTTTTTTTCTCTTTCTCGAAAGTCGAAAGCTTCACCTTTGTCAATTGCATCAGATTTTATTTCCTTCGAAAATGGGGCATAGCCGACA
Source organism: Avena insularis (assembly GCA_023614405.1). Taxonomy (NCBI): domain Eukaryota; kingdom Viridiplantae; phylum Streptophyta; class Magnoliopsida; order Poales; family Poaceae; genus Avena; species Avena insularis. The sequence continues at coordinate 278,934,460 of CM042685.1, forward strand.
GAATTACAAACACGAAATAATAGGAATACAAACTGAATTTGATGGTAACCGTACCTGATCCTGAGGCTTGTTTCAAACGCACAAACTTTGCCGGAATTTCAGAAGAAATAGCTCAACAGTTTCTCTCTTTTTAACGCAGAAAACAGCTCAGCTTCACCTTCAACTTCTAGTGATATGGAAAACAATACCGTGTTATGAACATTTCATCATGATCTACACGTGTTCGAACAGAGGTGGATGCCGTCGATTCGAACGACAAGAAGCACATTCTATGGCCGTCAATTCGGGCAGGGTAGATAAGTGACGGATCAGTCACTGGACATGGCCATTTAACAGTCCGTCGGAGGTGGTTGCTGACCGAACATAACAGTAGAAACACACCAAGACCTGTTTGTGCCCGACCGGGCCTAGGCAGGTCCGTAAAGTTTCCACTTTCGCGATGCTGCACCAGGGCCACCTTGCCGCCCACCTACCATCGTCGTCGCTAGTTGGTGCGCCGCAGCGCCCCCTACCACCGCCTCCAACAGCAACCCCGTCATGTTTCGCGCTCGACGCTTGGCCAAAGCTCGTGTTGCCCTTGTCGCCCGCCATGACGAGGCAGCAACGGTCACTGACATGGTTATACCCTACGGTACGCGTTAAAGATACCCTGTCCAGCCAAGGAAGGTCCATGTAGATATACGGCCCATGAAGATTTTAGGGTGGCAAAGGCCCTTTACGACGTCGTATCCTTGGAGAGCAAGACTAGCGGAGATAGGAAATTCAAAGGGGTAAAACCCTAGAACTTGTAACCGATTAGGACTATGCCCGGGACCTGCCTAAGTCTATATAAAGGCCAGGAGGGCACGTCCTAAATCTCTCGACTCATACTTTCGCACACGCATCCACGCCAGATCGAATCTGACCTCAGAACCTTCCGGTTCCGCCGTAATCAAGAGCGGACAAGCAGAGTAGGGTTTTCTCCGGGGCCGAACACAGGTAAATCTCGTGTCCCTGGTTGCTTGTCCATTAACCGCTACGATCTCCAGCATCCCCATTTCCTCCAAAACCCAAGTCCATAACAATGGGCATTGACGAGATTAAACCTCGTCAATTGGCGCCGTCTGTGGGAATTGGGGCTGCTGATTGTGCGGTCGTGACGGTTCCGACCCGATCGATCTACAACTCCGCGGCGACGGAGAATCACCTCCTCTTCGGCGCCTTCGACTTCACCGCCCACTCGCCGGCCACCATGAAGGATTTCGAGCCCGTAGGCGACGGACTCGAAATTTTGTTTGAGAGCTTCGGTGGGACAACCGGCACCTCCGCCTCGGCGGGTGCCCGTGCCGTCAATCAGGCCCGCCTCGTGGGGTCCACACCCCGTGCTGCGCACGTCACCATCGACAGATGAGTTCTACAGCAGCAGCAGCTGCAACACCGATCTGTGCGATCCACCTTCGGATGAAGGAACCTACGGTTCCGGACCCGAAAGCTGCTGCAGCAGCCGACCAATCTGCGAGCGTTATCTATGCGCTGTAGTCATCCAAACCGACGAGGAAACACCTAACCCGCCGCCCAACCGAAACGGCGAAAACAGAAGAATCCAGTCCCCCCCCCACCCAACAGGGAAAACAACGGCCACGTCATCCAACTTAGCAAAGAAGGATGGGTCCAGGCGCGCCGTGCCGTCGCAGGCAACATCGTCTTACCTGCAGACGCCTCACGTGACCTACTGATGGCATACCACTACCTCCTCATCGAGGAGCACAAGAAACAAGTCAAGATGCAGAAGACGCTCGACAAACGCAAGCAAGCAGCCTCCGAGTTCAGCGCGCGACGAGCTGCGCTCTCCGCCATGGCACCCGGCTCTAGCACAAACGGAAACCAGTGAAACAAGCACCGCTCTTGGGTGGAGAACATGGATCCCAAGGAGCGACGTGACGTGACCCGAACTCTCCACACATCGTTCATGGATATGGATGCCGATGGCAACATCATCCCGAAGACGCCACAAGCTGCGATCATGGCAGCCACTGCGTATCTCGCGGCTCACCCACCTCCGGAGGGGGACCCAAAAAGGGCCATGCATAGGTCCGCACTTACCGGACTAGGACTAATCGGAGCTGCGCTCCACGAAGACGCTCCTGCGGAGCCGAAGAAGAAAGCTCCGGCCAGGCGCGACCGGAGCCCCACCCCCTCATTCGAAGAGGAAGAGGAGCACGATCTTCCTCGAAGGAAGAAGAGCTCGCACCGCCATAAACGCGACTATGACGCCAGAGACAAGCTTACACAGCGCAAGATCGACAAAGCACGCGCTAAACGCGCATGCTCGTCCGAATCTGAGATGGATGAAGACGAAGGAGAACTCTGCGGAGCTCGATGCTTCAGCAGATCCGTTCGGCGAACACAGATGCCACGCAACTTCAAGCTTCCTTCGGATACTCCGAAGTTCAACGGCACGCAAGACCCAAAGTCCTGGCTCAGCGACCATCTGTCATCCGTCAAGCTTCACGGAGGCAACAAAGAAACCGCCATGCAATGCCTTGTTGCAGCTGCGAAGGCGCGAAGTCCGCTCAGCAGCCTATCATCGATCCATCCGCAGCTGGAGGAGCTCGCCATAGCTTCATCCGAAATTTCAAAGGCACCAGCAAGAGACCCGCCTCAATCAAGAATTGCGAGCCTGCACTCGAGAACGGGTGAATCTAATCGCCAGACATACTACGCTGGTTCACAACCAAGAACTCCGCAGACACATCTCCAAGAGCGTGCCATCGACGCTTGTGGACGGCGTCAAGCGCCCAGACTTCAAGGAGGAACTTGGGCGTAAAGCCCAAGACACTCGACCACCTCATGGAAATCGCCATTGGGCAGACGGCGAAGATTGCATCCAACGAGCGCAATCAGACGAAGAGGACGACTACGGCCAAAGACGTGAACGCCGCAGCAAGAGGAGATCGCGCGTCTACGAGGACCGCGACGGACCCGACATGGTCGCGCGGTTACGCCACGCCAGAACGACAACAGCCGCAACAGCGGAGGATACCGCATGGCGGAAACTTCCGCGACAACGGACGACCAACGCAGTGCGGTAACGCCACATCGCGACAACGGACCCTCAGCATTCGACAAACTTTCGGGTCCATGCACCGTCCACTTCTACATCGACAAACAGGATGGCAAAAAGAAAGCCAGCCACATGCTCAAGGACTGCCGCGAGTTCCAGAAACTCAGCGAAGGCATGGTGCAGATGAGGCAACAAGCCCCAATCCCTGCGTTTGGAAACGCACCTGCGCTAGGTGAAATAGCATGCGGAGCTCCTCCACCGCCGCCTATTGGAGGCCCAAATCAACCAGTCGCACCAGCGCAAAACAACACCGGGGTCGCATACCCCCCACCAAAGGGAGCACTAAATATGATCCAAAAGGGACGCCCCACCAACAGGGTGCAGAAGAAAATCACCCGACAAATCAACTTGGCCGTGGCAACTCCGCCTGCAATCCCTGAGTACCTCAGCGGATCGGAGTCCTGCATCACATTCACTGCTGCGATCACCTTGCGGATCCTCGCCAGTCATGCGCCTGGTGCTGGAGGTGCAGATCGGAGGCTTCGAGATGAGTCGCGTCTCCATGGACGGTGGTAGCGGCATCAACCTAATGTTCGCAAGCACTCTAGCAGCTATGCGGATCCCGCAATGCAGCCTAGAACAATCAGACACAACGTTCCACGGCATTGTCCCAGGAAAGGGCATATTCCCCCTGGGCAAAATAGGGCTCGACGCCATCTTCGGGAAGCCGGACAACTTTCGGCAGGAGCGCCTAGAATTCGAAATGGTGGACTGGCCATCGCAATACCACGCCATCTTGGGGCGTGTAGCATTCGCAAGGTTCCTGGCCATCCCACACTACGCATACCTACTACTCAAGATGCCAGGACCAAAGGGCGTCATCACAGTCCACGGGAGCTTCACCCGATCGGACCAATGCGACAGGGATTTTAACAAAATCTCCCAGTCTTTTGGCATGTAAGACGAGCTTGTAAGGCTCCGCGAGGTGACGGACAATGGGCTACCCCCAGTCACAAGGCAGAACGCACCTGACATGTCCTTCGACTCCACCGTCAACACCAAGAAAGTGCAGGTCCATCCGACGGACGCCTCCAAGATGGCGCTGATCGCCAATGACCTCAGCACCGCATAGGAAGGCGCGCTCGTCGAATTCCTCCGTGAGCGCTGGGAAATCTTCGCCTGGTGTCATGCGGACATGCCAGGAGTTCCCAGGGAATTCGCCGACCATGCACTCAATGTCTTTCCAGACACCAAGCCAGTCAAGCAGTCCATCCGAAGACTGTCGGAGCCACGAGCCGAAGCTATCGGTAAGGAAATCAACAGATTACTCGCAGCAGATTTCATCCGGGAAATCAAGGAAAGCGAGTGGCTGGCAAACACGGTGATGGTCCCGAAGAAGGACGCGGACATCCTGCGGATGTGCGTAGACTTCACGTCACTAAACAAACACTACCCAAAGGACCACTTCCCTCTTCCTCGGATCGATCAGATCATCGATTCGACTGCAGGTTGTGAGAAACTCTCCTTCCTCGACGCCTACTCAGGCTACAACCAGATTCGACTCAAGGTCGAAGATCAAGAGAAAACAGCGTTCATCACACCGTTCGGAGTATACTGCTACAACACAATGTCCTTCGGGCTAAAGAACGCGGGTTCCACGTACCAGCGATGCATGCAGGCCTGCCTCAAGGACCAGATCGGTCGCAACGTCCAAGTCTATGTCGACGACATAGTAATAAAAACCAAGGAGGCAAGGACACTTATCGACGATCTCCGCGAGACGTTCGACAACCTTGATCGCTACAGGATCAAGCTCAATCTGAAAAGTGCGCCTTGGCCCCTCGGTCACCTGCTCGGTACTTCATCTCTCAACGAGGATCGAGGAACCGAAGAAAATCAAAGCCATCATGACAATGGAGAAGCCGAAAACCTCAAGGCGTTCAGCGACTCGCAGGCGAGTAGCGGCACTAAGGTGTTCATCACCGCATGGGCAGAAGGCCCTACCATTCTACCACCGCTGCCAAGGCGGAACAAGTTCGAGTGGACACGAAGCCAACGACGATTCGAAAGCCTCAAGCGGCTCCTGTCGACCTCGCCCGTGTTGGTCACGCCAATGGAGCGCGAGCCCCTGCTGTACATAGCAGCCACACACCGTGGTCAAGACTGCATCGTGGTCGAACGACCGAAGAAGGCAAGATCCACGGGTTCCGGCGCCAATTTACTACCTCGAGGTACTCACTCCAACAAAACAGCGGTACCGCGACTACTGAGCTTAGCTCACGTATTCATGACAGCTCGACGGCTGAGCCACTACTTCCAGGAGCATCAGGTGATGGTCGTCAACGAGGCACCCCTAAACAGCATCCTGAATAACCCAGAGGCCACAGGACGCGTAGCCCTGTGGGGCATCGAACTATCACCCTTATACATCGTCTACGAGAAGCGACACGCAATCAAATCTCAAGTCCTTCCGGATTTCCTGGTGCACTGGATGGAGCTGTAGCTGCCAGACACCCCAGACATGTCGCAGTCCTGGACAATGCATTTCGACGGCTCCAAACGCGAAGCCGGAGCAGGTACAGGAGTCATACTAACCTCCCCGCAAGGTGACAAGATGAAGTACGTTCTTCGGATGAAATTCAGAGCCTCCAACAACGAGGCCGAATACGAAGCCCTCATCCATGGCATGAAGATGGCAAAAATATGTGGTGCAACGCGCCTGGTCATCTACGGTGACTCCAACCTCGTCGTCCAGCATACGATGAATGAGTGTGACGCACACGCCGAAAACATGATCGCGTACCGCGCACTATACAACGCACTCGAAGGAGAATTCGACGGCTGCGAACTTCGGCACGTTGGAAGAGAGAGCAACGAGGAAGCCGATAGACTCGCCAACATCGTCTCCACTTGCGCAAAGGTACCACCAGGTGTGTTCCTCGAACAAATCTGCGTGCCATCCATCAAGCGGAAATTCCCCAAGGGATCACCCGAAGAAGCAGAACACTCGGGGGCTACGCTACCCGAAGGTCATGAAGGACCCGAAAAGGTTGATACCGAAGTTGCCATGATCAACCTGATGCAGGTCATGGCAGTCGAAGAAACTTGGACGCGACCATACCTCCAGTTCCTGATAAACGGAGAACTACCTGACAGCCCGACAGATGCCCGGCGCATATCTCGTCGGTCAAAAGCCTTCACCATCATCAACGGCGAGATGTACAAACGCAGCATTACGGGTGTACTACAACGGTGCGTCACCATCGACGACGGCAAGGCCATACTCCAAGATATCCATGAGGGCATCTGCGGCCACCACGCAGGCAGCCGCTCCCTTGTCGCCAAGGCTCTACGAGCAGGATTCTATTGGCCAACGGCCATGAGCGACGCGAAGGACATCGTCCGAAGATGCAACGGGTGTCAACGGTTCGCCGACAAACCGCACGCACCTAGGTCCGAACTTAGACCCATACCCATAGCTTGGCCTTTTGCTCAATGGGGCCTCGACATGATCGGCAAATTGCCAAAGTCCTCGAAAGGGGGACACGTCTTCCTCCTGGTCGCAGTCGACAAATTCACCAAGTGGATCGAGGCCATGCCAGTCACCAACCAGAAGGGCAAAACCGCCACAAATTCTTGAATCCATTGTCTCAGGTTCGGGCGCATACAGCATCATCACCGACAACGGATCGAACTTCATCTTCGAAGAATTCCAGGACTTCTGCGAAGGCCTCGGGATCAACATCACGTATGCCTCAGTGGCACACCCACAAACAAACGGGCAAGTGGAAAAGGCCAACAGTCTAATCGGCGCCGGCATCAAAAAGCGCCTCATGAGCTCACTCGAGCACAAAGCGGGAAACTGGACGAAAGAGCTACCGTCTGTCCTGTGGAGCTTACGGACTACGCCAAACAGCTCCACCGGCTACACACCGTTCTTCATGGTACACGGAGCTGAGGCCGTGCTACCATCCGAAGTACGCCACCAGGCTCCACGAAGTCGTCACATAAAGAAAGCGAATCCACGGCTGCACTCGAAGATGCCGTCGACACACTCGACGAAGCACTGGATATAGCAGCAGCTCGATCAGCGGTGTACCAGCAGAGTCTCCGCAACTACCACAGCCGCCGGCTGCGCCCAAGGTCCTTCGTCGAAGGAGACATCGTCTTGCGACTCAAGCAAAAGCGACCGAATAAATTCGAGTCACCATGGGAAGGACCCTATGTCATCACCGAAGTCATCCCAGGTGGCGCCTATCGCCTCAAGCACGTGGAGTCTGGAGTCGCATACTCCAACCCATGGAATATCTCGCACCTGCGATGATTCTACCCGTAGCAACCTACCCCCCTTTTACTTTCAATAAGGCTTTCAGCCAAGGCTACTCAGCCGAACCATGTACCTCCTCCATTACGATATAAATAAAGCTAAGTGTCTCGCCTCCAACCTTTGGTTGACTATTTTTCTGCAACTTTACTACATGCTACATACCTACTCGGGGGCTCCCCCACCTCACGATTTCATCGACTGAGGATCAAACGTGTACACCTGAGTAGCTGACCACGTCAGGCAAACGAAAAGGACACGTACTCAATCAAAGCACTGCGTGCTCACAACCAAGCAAACCTTTACAACAAAGGGCACAAAAACGCCCAGCCGAAATATACAAATTTTATATCTATCTGTTTATTTTCAGGTCCTACCTATTCTGAAGAATAACCTGAGCACGCTGCTCAAACAAATCTACAATCTGTTCGGCATACTGCCTTACAGCCGCGTAATGCGGACGCATGTTCCACTCGCCACCATCCGGTCGAAGAGGCGGCTCAGCTTCCACAGCAGCCAAATCTACGTTAGGGCGGTGCACCCTCACAAGAGACAAGGCAGCCTTCACTCCTGCGACGAGCTGCTGCCGCACCAGCTCCTTGACATTACTGGCACTCCGAAATTTCGACAGAAGACCTACAAGGATCGTTGGCATGACATCCAGAGGAAACATGACGTGCAGCACCGAGGAAATTGATGTCTGCACCTGGCGGAGCACCCGCGAAACTTGATAAACACGATCCTGCAGCGTCGCCAGAATCATGGCGCGATCGCGATCCGTCCAGAAGAAGCCGCCGGCCTCCATGTCCTGTTGAGTCAAGCAGTTGACCTGAACAGCGACACACTATTTTTCTTCCCTCGGAGCAAGATTTGCACCTGCGACAACCACACAAAACAAGAATAAGGCCAGCAGGCTCACTCGAAGAACTGAGCTACAACCCGAAACAAGGACCAACTTACATTGCAGCTGCTCGGATAGCCGACCGAGCTCCGCCATCAAGTACTCCTCTCTGGCTGCACCACGATCCGCTTTGGACCTCCACACGTCGGCACGGCCACGCAACCCGAGCAGTTCCCTCTCCAAACTGCGCACGCGATCTCGAAGGAAAGCGAGCTGCGAGGAATCATCCAACGATGGTCGCACGGGCTTTGCGGATGAAGTGTCAGCTGGGTCAGCACCCGAAGGAACCTATAGCAGCAGAAAAAAGAAGGCACACAGACATTCAGCCAAGAATAGAGCACAACTCGGAAGAATTCATTAAATATAAGGCCACTACGTGGCACAAGGATGGTACTACAAAAGATATTTACAACAAAAGTAGACTACAAACTACCCTACGTCTACTACGCCTAAGGTGCATGGCACTGAGTCGCCTCGGAGCCATACTGCCTAGCTTTGGCCTCGCCCTGCTGCCGCTGCATCGCAAGACAAGTCAATGAGCTTGGGCCCATATCGTCTGCAGCGAGCGGAGTAGGCAGCGAAGGCTACCTCGGATCCATCCGCAGCCGTCGGCATCCGAGAAGTGATCTGGGGAAAGTCCAGCTCGTCCCCAGCCGCCATGGCCATCGCCAGCCCGACGGACGCGCTGATGCCCTTCTGCGCTTATGCCGCAGCGCTTACCGACAGAGCCTCTGCCAGGGCATCCACATCTTCAAGGGCTGCTCCCTTCGGGAAGATCTCCTGGTATAAGCGACCAAGGACCTCTTTCGCCTTGGCAAGGGAGTTGACGACGGTGCCGCAGCGGTCTTCGACCGCCACAGTGGCATCATCTAGAACACTCCCGTGCCCCAGAGCACCGCGGTCGAACTCGATGCCTGCGGCATCTGAGACAAAAATGAAGAAAAGCATAAAGAAAGGCAGCATAGAAGAAGACCCGTAGAAAAAGAAACAAGTACAGAAATCCAGCACTCACCCGAAATAGCCTTGGTAGCAGCCATGAGCTTCGCCGCCACCCCTCTTTCACGAGCAGCCGCAACGGTGGCCAGTTGCTCCTCACGATCTGCGGCCTCCTGCTGCAGACGCCTCGCTTTACCGTCATGACAGCTCTAGCTCAAGGCGCTCTTTTGCACCGACGGCGGCTTCGGCTTTCTGCTCCGACTGGCCAAGGCTCTTTTTAAGAGCGTCGACCTCACGGAGAGAGTTGTTATGCTCCTCTACATTTAAGACAAGCAAGTGTCAAAGAACAGGACCAGGATAAACAAGAGAGGTACTAAAAGGCAGACGAATACCTTGAAGCCGCGGTTTAAGTCGCCTCCAAAGGCGTTCCTCCACCAGCCGCTTGGCCTCTTGGACAAAAGGCTGCAGAAAAAGGCAATAACAGTAAGAACAGGACTTGGGGGCTACGCCCAAAACAAAGAAGCAAAAACAACATCAGCACACGAAGATACTCGGGGGTTTCCCCCGTGACATGAAGCAGAAAAACTTACATGCTCCGATGGCGACCCCGAAGGCCCGCCTGCGAAATTCTGAGGCGCAACGACCAGCCCCTCCCGCACAGGAGGATCTGGAGCGGCGCCACCCGTCGCCACCGTCGAGGAGGAGGCGACGAATGTTCGACTCCCCATCATCTCCCGCACCATCACTAGAGCCCGGAGGATTGCCTCGTGATACAAACCAATCAAAGACAGTGCAAAAAATCATGAAGGGAAAAGGACAACAGTACAACAAGAAAACTTACGATCCCAATGCGCTCAGGTCGAAGATAGGAGAAGCCCTTCGAACCCTCTTCTCCTCTTTCTTCTCTTCCTTCTTCTCCTCCTTCTTTTCTTCCTTCTTCCGCTTTGCTGGCGGGTGCGGAGCAACAACTCGCACAGGAATAGCAGGAAGGGGAGAGGAAGAACCTCCATGCCCATCACTATGACGCTCAAGGCCCAGAGGATTTCTGGGAGTCGGAGGAGTCGAGGCATCCGAAGACTCGCTCGAGCTCCGTGATCGCTTGTGCGTATGGTCCTCACTCGACTCGTCGTCATCCTCCGCCGGAGATCGCGCCGACGGCAGCTCGGACACGGAATCAACCACTTCATTATCCGAGGCATTCGGATACCTTTCGGGCAATGGTGGCACCATGCCCGGCACTTTGAAGCTCTACAAGATGAGAAGGAACTTTGTTAGCAAACAAAGGAAACAAATACACACCCAAAAAAAAAGAGGGGGAGCACTACGTGCACAAATCTACACCTTCGGCACGACCAACGTCGAAGAAAAGGGAGGAGTCAGCGACTTCCCTGGGATTTCTTCTCCGGCCTTGAACTTCAGCAGCACGCGAAGATCCTTGTCAAGATTCCCCTCGGAGATTTTCTCACTCGAAACCCTTGTCGGATCACGGCGCCCAGAATAAAGAAACATCGGGTGCGCCCTCGCTTGGAGAGGCTGCACCCGACGCTCAAGAAACGTCCGGATGATGTCCACGCCGTTCACCTCCTTCTCAGGAATCAGTTGGAGATCCTCCACCCGACGGTAAAGGGCCTCTATCTCCGCCACCTCACCGTCTAAGATTTGGTTCTTCCAAGACCTCTTCTTCTCAATCTTTTGAGAAGGGTCAAAGGGAACAAGACCAAAATCTTGCCCAGGCAAAACGGAGTCGCGGATATAAAACCATCGCCTCCGCCAGTACTGGACAGATTCGGACATGGAAAAGGAAAAGAACTGCACATTGGGACTGAGGGAGATGATGAAACCCCCAATGGGATACACACCATCCGAACCAGATTGCCTCTTCACGAAATAAAGCTTCCGGAAGAGGCCAAAGTGCGGCTCAATGCCAAGTCAACACTCGCAAAGTGTGATAAAACACGCAATGTGGAGAAGAGAGTTGGGAGACAGATGATGGAGTTGAACCCCATAGAAGAAGAGCAGTCCACGGAGGAAGTCGTGGACCAGAAAAGAAAACCCGCGAATCACAAAGGCAATAAACATAACCCGGTACCCAGATGGGGAACGGGGGATTACCTCATTGCCAGGGAGTCTCACGGCCGTCGTATCTTGCGGGATCAGGCCCCGCTCGTGCAGTTTGCGGAGATCGCTCTCCCGCGTTTCTGATCGCCGCCAGCCACCATCAGTGACGCGAGCAGCGGCGGTGCCCTTCTTGCCTCCGGCGGCGCTGGTCCCAACCGCAGATGAGGACTTCTTTGTTTTCCCCATGGCGCTACGGCGGTGGTGGCGATGCCAAAGCAGACAGAACAGAGGAAATGTGGAAGAAAGTCTCAGCGCGCAGCAAGAATAGCTCAAGAACAAGGAGGCAGTGAATAGATGAACTGGTGCGGTGAAAGACAAACTACGATTTCACCAAGGATTATAACAGCGAAGACGACGCACGCTGGTCGTCCATCGAGAAGACCTAACGCCAACGGTAGATCTGGCCGTACACGTCAGCATCACAACGAACCGTCGTTACCACGCCGTCCACTACGCGCGGAAATCGAGGAGACGCCGTAATCATCTCCACGCCGCGCGTGACCGGTCAATTCAAAGTCAGACAGTGGGACCCACGCTTCGTCCAGTCAAGTCATCTCTGGCGTAACAGACGCTTGAGGTCATCGATCGTCAGCACTGACGTCATCCAAAGCTATACTAGCACCAATTCCGGCTCCACAGCTAAGAGTACTCACTCGAATCTACGATTCGACTAAATACTCGGGGGCTACTCCTATCAGGAGCGCTGTCCGCGCACCCGACAGACAAATGAGGACAAAATTACTTCTCTGAGTCCTACGTCGAGTCTACGACTCCACTACGGACTCGGGGGCTACTCCCATAGGGAGGATGGATTTAAGCATCCAAAAATTTTCGAGTCCTGCGGACTTAACAACTAAAACAATGCTTGAACTAAAGTCTCCGTTCGAGTCTACGACTCGAACAGACACTTGGGGCTACTCCCATAGGGAGCGCTGGTCGCGCACCCTACGAAATTTTTGACTGCGATCTTCCGGATCAGCACGCAAAAACTTTTTGGCAACTCTGCCCCAACAAAACGCTAAGTGAGCAACAATCTCCTTGGCCACCCGAAGCACCTCCGCGATGACAAATATTCGGATGTTGTGTCTGCGACACAAAGATAAGACCTACAGATATCATCTGATGGCCTGGCAACGCACCTGACTGCGCTCTGCTAGTACGAAGCCGTACCAGCAGGTACGATGAAAAATCCCGACGGACGCGTTGGGTACACCAATTAAAACCACTGGAATTCCACTCCTGTAAGTCCTCCGCGGCCTGAGTCGAATTACGCCAGCATATGTTCCAGGTCCGGGTTGAGGGACCCGAACCTGAAGAAGATCGTGTCGTTTCGTCCTAAGACAGTTAACTGACCCTGATCCGTCGGGTGAGTCAGGCACACGCATCAACAGTCCCTACGCTCATATACTATTAAAACATAGTTGCACCCGAAGAATGGAAGAGTCCTTAGCCGAATCTACGATTCGACTGATCACTTGGGGGCTACTGACATGGTTATACCCTACGGGTACGTGACTTTAGCATACCTGGTCCAGCCCAAGGAAGGCCCACAGTAGATATACACTGGCCCATGAAGATTTTCGGGTGGCCAAGCCCATGACGCCTTCGGATCCTTGGAGAGCAAGACTAGCGGAGATAGGAAATTCAAAGGGGTAAAACCATAGAACTTGTAACCGACTAGGACTATGCCCGGGACCTGCCTAAGTCTATATAAAGGCCAGGAGGGCACGTCCTAGATCTCTCGACTCATACTTTCGCACACGCATCCACGCCAGATCGAATCACAGACCAGAACCTTCGGTTCCGCCAGTAATCAAGAGCGCACAAGCGTGAGTAGGGTTTTTCCTCCGAGGCTCGAACACAGGTAAATCTCGTCCCCAGTTGCTTGTCTGTTAACCGTGCCACGATCTCCAGCATCCCCATTTTCTCCAAAACCCAAGTCCATAACAATGGGCATTGACGAGATTAAACCTCGTCAGTCACACAAAAGGGAGGGCCATCTTCACCGCGGCACAATGGTGCAGAGGCGGCCGCCCGCGGCCAAGCCGCCCACCAAGGCCCGACGCTAAGACCACCAGGATGGGCGCAAACCAATTAAATCGAAGTATAGTTCTACAAATCATTGTTAAGTCCATCTCAAACTAATAAAAGAAATCTATATAAAAATCATCTTACTAACATGTACACGTTTAGCCACTCTTATGCTATTACCCCCTCAGTTCCAATAAATAAGCCTTAAAAGTGCAGTCAAAAGTCCACGGTTTCTTGACCAATCTTTCAGATAAAAATATGAATAATCACAATATCAAATCAATGTCAATAGATTTATTATGAAATATATTTATTTATATCTCGTAGATTTTGATTTTTTTTCTTCATGTTTGATGAAACTTTGGAATGTTGGACTTCTGACTAAATTCATAAGACTTATTTGTTGGACTGGACGTAGTATTGACCAAGAATTTCTTTTACAGCCGCTCTAGCTTCCTTTGTTTTCTCGAAAAGCTACACCTTTGTCACCTGAATCAGATTTATTTTTCTAAGAAAAATGAGGCATAGCCGTCAGAATAAACTGAATTTGATGGTAACCGTCCCTGAGGCTTATTTGAAGCGCATAAACTTTACCGGAATTTCAGAAGAAACAGCTCAACAGTTTCTCACTTTTCAACACAGGAAACAGGTCAGCTTCAGCTTGAGTAGTGATCTGAGAAAACAATCCCGTGTTTGTTCAGAACATTTGATGGTGATCTGCAGGCGATCCAACGGCGGTGGAGGCCACCCTAGCATGTGACTGACGGTTTATAGGCATCTTTCTCAAACACGAGGGCTCGCCTCCCAATCATAAAGTCGTCAGAGGCTCGTAAAAGTTTTAACCTTTCTTCCTTCCCATCGAATCCCACCTCGCAGCTAGTGCTGACCGCCCCCACCTTCCCATTCTCCTCCCTCCTCCCGCGTGGCCTAGCGCCGACGCCATGAACGTAGCATAGCACCAGTCACCAGAGGCCGTGAGAAAACCATGGGCCGGTCAAGGCCCAAGGACGCCGGCCACGGGGGCGCCAAGTCGTTCCCGTCGCCGGCGTCGTCCTCCTCGGCGTCGTCGTCGGAGTTCGAGTTCACGGTCACCCTGTCGCCGGCCTCCAAGCAGCGGTCGGCGGCGCAGCTGTGCCCGGCGGACGACCTCTTCTACAAGGGCCAGCTCCTGCCGCTGCACCTGTCGCCGCGCATCTCCATGGTGCGCACGCTGCTGCTGTCCTCGGCGTCCACCTCCTCCGCCTCCGCCTCCGACTCCACCTCCCGCGACTCCAACGGCAGCACCTCGTCCACCTTCTCCGCCGACTGCGAGGCCCTCCTGCTCCCGGACTCCGCGCCCTGCTCCTCCCGCCCCAGCTCAGCCACCGACGACGACCGCCACCTCAACCTGCTGCGGGGAACCGCCTCCTTCGCCGGGCTCCCGCCAGCCAAGCGCGCCGGCAACAAGTACCTCTCGTCCTTCGCCACCCGCTTCTCCTCCGTCTTCCTCCACCGCGGCGCCGCGCCGGCGGCCGCCAAGAAGCCGTCCGGGAGCGGCAACAAGTCGCTCGCCAAGGAGGTGATCAAGAAGTACGCCAAGAAGGTGAAGCCGCTGTACGAGAAGCTGTCACAGATCCCCAAGAGCCAGAACAACGGCAGCAACCAGCCTCAGCCTCAGCCGCAGCCTCCGGCGCAGCAGCAGCAGCAGGGTTCCAAGAAACCGTTCAGTTTCTCGATCCGCAAGAAGCGGGCCGACGACGACAACGCCGTCACCTCCGCGGCGGTGGCGGCGGCGAGCACCGGAGGCAAGTACGCGCACTCCAACTCGTTCTCCGGGAACCTCCTGTTCCCGCGGCAAAAGCGGTGCGCGGCGAGCTGCCCGTCGTCGATGCGGTCGTCGCCGAACCACTCCGGGCTGCTCTCCTTCGGCGGTGCGGGCGGCGTCGGCTTCCCCGACGTGCCTGCCGCAGCAGCGGCGGCCATGTCGGGCAGCATTGGCGTCGGCCACGTGTCGCTGTCGACGGCGTCGTCGTCGTCGATGGAGGAGCTCCAGAGCGCCATCGAGGGCGCCATCGCGCACTGCAAGAACACGATGGTCGGCGTCGTCTCCCTCTGCCCGCGCAAGGGGGCGGCGGCGGCGTCCACCGGCGAGATCTGCGCGTTCTGAGCGCGAGTGCACTAGGATTCGGGCGCGGAGCTAAGTAAACGGGCTCTGTTTAATCGGGGTAGCATCTGTTAATCTATCGTGTTCTGTTTTCTGTCCTTTTTGGTAAGACTCTATGATAATGTTGGTAAATAAGGGTAGTTTGGAGGGGTAGAATGACGTTTTCTAGCCTTGGAATGTCCTCTCTCCGGGAGTGTGAGATTTGCATCGGTGTCCTCCAAACACCACCTCTAAATGCATCAGCTCCATCTGTCTAATAAGAAGAATAAAACTTTCAGGAAATGCATTAGTAAGATGGTGTGGCTACAAGTAGGTTAATCACAAGTCATAGATAACCTTGTATAGGGTTCACACATGCATGCCAACTTTGGATGGATTATTTGGCTTGGACATGTCAAAATTGCAAACTAAAACCCGTTGAAACTAGGTTTGGTAGTAAGTTAGTTTGGAACATGAACCTGCCAATTAAAATCTGTGATGGAGGAGCCGATGCAAATCAACTTCATTGTCTGGAGAAGGGACGCCCAAAGCTCCTTAATAAGTGTACTCCTAGTTAATTAGAGCATGATTCCCTTCCAAAAAGGTTAGGACTGGGATTTTGGGGACTATGATGATGTGGCAGTCTGAGGCTAGCGGTGTCGAAGTTTTGTTTTGTAATGCTGTCTCCAGGCAAGCAAAGTGTTTATTCATTCAGCTAATCCTAATATAGTACGTACGTTTGGCTTCTGCACTTGAGATTTGGTGTATGATCATGTCTTCTGGTCCTCTCGTCTTCCATGTGTTCATCTCTTTTGGCAAATGTTTGTTTGTTTCCTTGGTTGTTATGCTTAAGCATATTTTGTTCTTCAGAAAACATTAGGATAACTTTACGCTTTCTCGTATATAATAAGCGTAATTATTTCCTCGCAAATCATTTATGCTTTCTCGCAAATCATTAGGATAACTTTGTACTAAATCAACCACACTTATTATGGATCAGATGGGGCAGAATTTTTCCGTACTTGCAGCTTATTTGTGTTGAGTGTGCAACTTTGCACAATTCGGAAGTTAATTATAAAGCTGGTATTGAGACGGTAACCAATACATAAACAGCATACGACTAATGAAGCTGCTGCTAGTATTCAACCCCTCGCAAATCCTACATTAGGTAATCCAGCTCCTCATGGAAGACCAGCTGGTGGATCCGAGCAAGCAGGCGGCACAAGAAGTTAAAAGCAGTTGCGACGATCACTGCTAGATCTGGCTCCACGTACGTAGTACGTAACATGTCGTCTCACATGCCACTTACTATTAAGCGCTAGTTAAAGTCAGATCTTTGGCGATGAGATTAGACACGGCATGTTTGACTGTCTCTGCTTAAGCTAGCCGAGATATCTAGCCATCTAGGCCAGCAATCTTTGGAGGGGGTCGAGTCGCTCATCGACAACAACCAGCAGGACGGACGATACTGGCTGGTACTAGTACAACTTTATGGAGCCATGATCTCGTTTCGTTTTTCCTGCCTACACCACACTGCACCGCCGTCCTCCCCATGCATTATTGGGCACTGTTTAGAACGAGACAGACAAGTGAACGCATTGTACAGTGCGTGAGAGATCATGATGTAGCGATTTTTTTACCCTACTGCCTACTGGTGTGGTTAGCTGGATCGGTCAGAGTCGTCGTGGCTATCGTTAGGTCTGATGCAGTATAGGGATTTAGTTAATTATGGAGTAGTAGTAACAGACAAGTGAAGGAGGTTAGCAAAACCCATGTTGCCGGCCGTGGGCAGTGTCAGAGATTCCACAGCTGCCTGCCCGTCGAGACGCCATTGCCAAGGCCCGAGGCGAGCTGGAGCTGCCACATGCGAGCGGCTGGCTGTGGTTTGCCCGAGGACAGTACATGGCGTAGATAGTACTCCATATGAATGCTGTTTGCCTGTTTGTTGGTTTGGATGCATGTTCAAGCGTCAACAGTCTTTGGGGAGCAAAACCTACTTACTTGAGAAGGACCGGTCTAACATTCAATGCAGCGAAAGGAGCCGCTGAAATTTGCCGTGCAAGGGAACAACCCGACACGTTTCGATCGCCCGCCATAACATTTGCGGTCGTACGTACCGGCTCTGCGCGAAAAGTCGTAACCGACCGCCAACAATTTATAGCAGCGTTGACATATGAGCAGTCCACCGTGTGGGTTAGTATTTATATGATCGACAGAAGAGTAGTACTTTCTGTTGTTGATTTTCTGTTTCATTCAGTTATGTTTGGTTTCTGTCGAATGTTTGGACGCCCATCCGCCAAATAATCCGGCTAAAATGTCGCTACCTGTCGAAATGGTTTTTTTTTATTATGAAAGGGATAACCCTGATTTCCATTAGTAATAGAAATCAAATCTACATACTTGTCTCCACCTTACTACTACACAGCAACCATCCCCAAGTAAGCGAAAAGGCGGGTCATCTTGGTTCAGCAGAGAAGAAGGAGCAATACAAAAGAAATAAGGGTCTGTCTAACGCTCAGTTGACTGAGAATTAAGTTAATTCTCAGTCAGATGACGTCATGCGCGTGTGCGAGGGAGCTGTGTGGCGCCATCAAACTCGGCTCCGGCGCACGACCTTCTATTATCCGCTCCCGCGCGTGAACTGCAAGTATACTTTTGGAGTGTCGGTAAAGCATGCACACCCGGCCCGGCCAGCCCTACACAAGCTCCTAGGCACTGAACTCCCATGCGTGAGTGGTGGCAACAGTTAATTCATTTGCTTGCTGCAGTCTGTACTATCCGCGCTGCTACAAAAGTACATGTTTTCTAAGCAATGTTTTTCGTCGGCCAACTTTAGAGAAATTAAAGAACATTTGCTAATTCTCAACTAAACTAATAGGAAAAATACTTTTTTTTTATCTTGAATCACTTGTCACAGATTTGTCTAGACACACATGTATTTAGACGTATTTTAGTATTACATATATGTAAATATAGACAAATCAGTGACATCTAATTCGACACATGAAGTAATTGCAACCGTCTTGCACATTCGCAACTTGCATCATAAAAAACCACTTGTCACCAAAAACTCTCATCTGCAACTCCATTTGCAATTGACAAATCACAGTTGCACGCCGGAGCAAAAGTCGATACAACCGGAACAACAATTCATCATACGAATTTCAACCAAACAGATGAAATGAATAGGGACATAACTGACACAACCGTGAAAATTAGCAAAACCCTAGAAAATGATATTTTAATCCTCAATTCCAATTCCAGTTGCAAGTCCAATTTCAACTCATAATAAGAAGGGACACCACAAGAATCCTTAGTTGCAACTGGGTTGTTAACTCCCGAGGAAAAGCCAATTGCAACTCGTAGTAAGATAGAATTGTGAAACACGGAAATGACTTTTCAATCCTCAGTTGCAACTACCCTGAAAAATCTAGATGCAAGTCCAGATACAACACATAACAAGAAGGGACCACGAAACAATTCTCAGTTGCAAATCCCTGAGAAAATGTCAATTGCAACTCATAGTAAGAAGGGACGAGAAAGCAATCTTCGACTGCAACTCCCGAGAAAAACCAGTTGCAAGTATAGTTGCAACTCATAGTAATAAGGGGGCACGGAACAGGAAAATGAAATTTAAAACCTTATTTGTAACCCAGTTGCAACCCCCGAGAAAGCCATATGCAAGTCTCCAATTACAACTCATAGTAAGAAGGGTCGACGAAACAATTCTCAGTTACAAACCCACTTGCAAGTACAATTGCAACTCATAGTAAGAAGAGACCATAAAACAAAGGGTCTCTCTAATGCTCACCATGACCGAGAATTAACATAACTCTCGGTCAGTGACGCCAACAAGTGAACGTCTTCCCTTCAATCATGCACCCGCTCGACCAGCTCTTGTGTGACTTGCATCTGGCCGGCTGTACTCCACCTCCTACAGCAAAGACATAATGTGTCAGAGTAGTTTGGTTTTTGACGTAGCTCATTTCCTTGTTTTTTTTGGAGGATTTGCTCGTTATTTTTAATCAACACTGTTTATATAGAAGGGGAAAATGATTGCTCCAGCTTCAAAAAGAATAAGAAATGTTTTGCTAATTCTCTACTCGGAAAACAAGTAGTTGCAACTTATATATTAACCGTCCCAGATTTGTATAAATCTAGATATAGGTGTATCTACTCCCTCCGGCCCATATTAATTGACTCAAGTTTGTCTAGATTTGAATGAATTTAGACACTATTTAGTATATAGGTTCATCCAAATTTTGAAAAATCAAATTCAATTAATATGGATCAGAGGGATAGATAAATATGCGAAATTCATGACCGTAAAAATTCTCGTACAAATACATGAAATCTTAATTTTAACCCCATTTTCCATTACAAATCATACTTGCAAGTGCACTTGCAATTGGTAAATCTTAGTTACAACCCTACTTGTAACTAGACAAAATCACATTTGCAATAAAAATCACAGTTGCAACCACAATTGGAAGTGGCAAATGTAGTTTAGAACGTTCAATTCAAGAACATTTTTTCTCGTTTAGAACATTCAAGTTGCAACTCGAGACTCACAGTCTAGTTGCAACCCTAGTTGCAAATCCCTCTCTATACCAACAAGGGAGAAGGCCAGTTGCGTGTTAAGTTGCAACTCAATACTCATAGTCCAGTTGCAACCCTAGTTGCAACTCCCTCTCTATACCATCAGGGAGAAGGTCGGTTGCGTGTCGAGATGCAACTCAAGGCTAATAAGACAAAATAACAACAGAGTCCTCAGTTGCAACCCTCTCTCTCTCTATACCATCAGGAAAGAAGGCCAGTTGCGTGTCAAGTTGCAACTCGAGACTCACGGTCCTAGTTGCAACCCTAGTTGCAACTCCCTGTTGCAACTCCCTCTCTATACCATCAGGGATAAGGCCGGTTGCGTGTAGAGATTCAACTCAAGGATAAAAAATACAAAAGAACAACACAATCCTTATTTGCAAACCTAATTGCAACTCCCTCTGTATACCATTATGGGAGAAGGCTAGTTGTGTGTCAAGTTGCAACTCGAGACTCACTACCATTAAGTAGAAGGTTGGTTGCGTTTAGAGATTCAACTGAACGCTAAAAAGACAAATGAACAAAACAGTCCTGAGTTGAAACTCCCTCTATATCATCAGGGGAAGGCCGGGTTGCGTGTCTAGGTGCAACTCAAGGATAAAAACAAAACAAAAACACAGTCCTTAGTTGCAACCCTAGTTGCAAACTCTTAAGCTATATCATCAGGGGAATAAGGCCACTTGCATGTGAAGATGCAACTGAAGACGAAAGTCCAGTTGCGTGTCGAGATGCAACTCGGGGCAAAAAAAAGACAATGACCATTCAACATGGTAGTTAGTTGCAACCCTAATTACAACTCTCTCTCTATACAATCAGAGGAGCATGTCGAGACGCAACTCGAGACTCACAGTCCAGTTGCAACCCTAATTCAACCAAAGGCCAGTTGCAAGTCGAGATGCAACATGAGACAAAAGTCCTTAGTTGCAACCCTAGTTGCAACTCCCTCTCTATACCATCAGGGGAGAAGGCCAGTTGCGTGTCATGTTGCAACTCAATACTCATAGTCCAGTTTCAACCCTAGTTGCAACTCTCTCTCTATACCATTAGGGAGAAGTCCGATTGCGTGTCAAGATGGAACTCAAAGCTAAAAATACAAAAAAAACAGAGTCCTTAGTTGCAACTCCCTCTCTATACCATCAAGGGAGAAGGTCAGTTGCGTGTCAAGTTGCAACTCGAAACTTATAGTCCAGTTGCAACCCTAGTTGCAACTCCCTCTGTATACCATCAGGGATAAGGCCGGTTACGTTTAGAGATTCAACTCAACGATAAAAACTACAAAACAACAACACAATCAACAGTTGCAAACCTAGTTGCAGCTCCCTTTGTATACCATCAAGGGAGATGGCTAGTTACGTGTCAAGTTGCAACTCGAGACTCATAGTCCAGTTGCAACACTAGTTGCAACTCCCTCTCTACCATCATGGAGAAGGTTGGCTGCGTGTAGAGATTCATCTCAATGCTAAAAAAGACAAAAGAACAACATGGTCCTCATTTGCAACCCTAGTTGCAAATCCCTCTCTATAACATCAGGGAGAAGGCCGGTTGCGTGTTGAGATACAACTCAATGCTAAAAAGACAAAACAACAACACAGTCCTTAGTTGCAACTCACTATCTATATCATCAGGGAGAAGACATGTTGCGTGTCGAGGTGCAACTCGAGACTCACGGTCCAATTGCAACCCTAGTTGCAACTGCCTCTCTATACCATCAGGGATAAGGCCGGTTGCATGTAGAGATTCAACTCAAGGATAATAACTACATAATAACAACACAATCCTCAGTTACAAACCTAGTTGCAACTCCCTTTGTATACCATCAAGGGATAATACTAGTTGCATGTCAAGTTGCAACTCGAGACTCATAGTCTAGTTGCAACTCCCTCTCTACAATCATGTAGAAGGTTGGTTGCGTGTAGAGATTCCACTCAATGCTAATAAGACAAGAACAACACAGTCCTTATTTGCAACCCTAGTTGCAACTTCCTCTCTATATCATCAGGGAGAAGGTCAGTTGCGTGTCGAGATACAACTCAAGGCTAAAAAGACAAAAGAACAACACAATCTTCAGTTGCAAACTCCCTCTCTATATCATCAGGTAGAAGGCCGGTTGCGTATCGAGGTGCAACTCAAGGCTAAAAAAACAAAAAAAATACAGTCCTTAGTTACAACTCCCTCTGTATACCATCAGTGGAGAAGGCTAGATGTGTGGTCCCTTAAAAAATAGGAAGGTACCACGTTAAACTGGTCCTTATTTTTAGCCCGATTTGTAACTCTTGCAAAATAGTTTGGCCAGTTAGAGTACAAGATGCAACTAAAATATTAAGAAAGAAGGTATCAGGAAAAAAACAATTGGCAGTTGCAACCGTAGTTGCAACTCACACATGACCTGTCCTCAATTGCAGAAAAAGTTGCAACTTCCGTGAGAAAGCCATTTGCAATAGCAGATGCAACTCCAGCCAAAAAGTGTGGTCAGTTAAGTACTAGATGCAACTCACAAGTTAAATAAGATAAAGTAGAAAAACAATCCTCAGTTGCAACTAATACATGAACACGAAAACATTTTAAGTTGTAGGCAAAGTTGCAACTCTCGTAAGAAAGTGAGTCCTCATTTTCAACCATATTTGCAACTCACGCAAACAGAGTCAGTTACAGTACCAGATGCAACTCAAAAAATATTCATTTCCTAAAACTAATTATAGAAGTAAGCTGGAAACAAAATAAACATATTTTATAGAATAGTAATATATATATATATATATAGAACTATATACTCGTCTTCTCTCGAAATTGGAAACAAGTGAGTAGATGTCAATACATCTTAGTAGGTGCAACACATCAAATTGAGCAGAAAAAAATACAATCAACTACAAAAAAATAACAATAAATAAATTCGAATATTAGTACTTCCTCTGACTCATATTAGTTGGCTTAGATTCATCTAGATACGAATGCATCTAGTCAAGTTTTGGTGCCGTATCTAGAAAAATTTGAGTCAACTAATATGGGTCGGAGGAAGCACCCCAAAACTAAAAATAAACCATTTTTATATAAATGGATGAACAGAAAAAATACCAACGCTTGCCCACTCCGACACCTCAATAGTCCACAACGGGAAGGGAAGGAAAGATCACGAAAACAATTGCGAATCCACTCAATAGTCCACAACTTAAAGAAAGCTCTTCTCCTCTCTTCACGGTTACAAGAACCATGATACCACATAAAACTTGCAACAATGAGTTTGTAGAAAATGGGAAGGAAATCATAAAAAAGTCAATGAGCATAATTTTTTGTTCAAATACTACCACACCGAAAAAAGAGACAGGCACCATAGAAAAGCCTATCAAAATCAACTGGACTCCGCTGCTCTCCACCGTAGTCGTCGGAGAAGAACCGACGTTGACACAAATTAGCGGGGCTCCGACGCTAGAAAAAGAACATCCGCTCAAATCAATGACCCGATTACGCCGCGCTTGGTCGATGTCCACTAATCTGCCACTCCCGACATCTCTAAATAAAAAGAATTCAACTTTGCAGAAGAGAAAATAACGAAACAATGAACTACTCAACGGGGTATACTGGAGGACAAAATCAGGCCACGACCCACTCAATAGTACACAACCGCAAAAAAACCAAACCACACAACCTTTATGGGCCAAACAACTCAAATCGAAAATGATGTCACACAAAAAGTACATTTGTTTGAACAACTAAGCTGGAAAAATTCAAAAATAAACCACAACCACACAGTATTTTTTGGAGAGTCTATACATGGCTGTCGCTGAGTGCCGCTCAAAACAAAAACGCACCTATGTAGCTATTTACTATCCTGATCAAACCACAACTATACAACAGCAAAAGACATGAAGAAAAAACAAAAAGGAAAAAAGGACACGGCCCAAGAGCCAGAAATAAACATGAGACAACATGGGCCAACCAACCCAGGACGCATGAAAGCGCAGGACAAAGCGCGCAGAACAAGTCAAGGCAACGCACGGGACAGCCCCATGCGGGGCACAGATCTTGACGCGTGGAGCAAATCGGATGGTTTAGGATCTGACTATGCCCTAAGCTAAATCTCAGCTAGCTGAGAATTAGCAAATCCCAAGAAATAACGCAACAAACTAAACAACCTGTTGCGATCTCTTTTTTTCTTCTCGCCTTCACAGCTCCCTACAAATCATCTAAGAGTCTAAAATCTCTCCAAGTGTCATCTCTTTTCCTTCACTTCCATTTTCGTCGTTGACTTTTAGTTTTCCAGCCTCGGGATCCATGGCGCCCACCTTCGGCTCAGCTCCGACTTGCAATACTCCATCTGTCCTGAAATACCCTGCATTCTGGGTTTAGTCAAAGTCAAACTTTATAAAGTTTGGTAGAATATATAGGAAAAACTATAAACATCTATATAAAGTTTGGTACAATATATAGAAAAAACTATAAACATCTATAGCACCAAATGTATATATATGTATCTTATGACGATTCTAATGGTACTTACATTGTATTTTAGATACATAAATTTTTCAATATATTTGGTCAAAGTTTACAAAGTTTGACCTTGACTAAATCCAAAATGCACGATTTTTTAGGACAGAGGGAGTAACACTTTTGTTCTCCCCCCCCCGCAGCTCCAATTTTGCATCCTGCGTCACCTGCAAATTACTCTAATAAGCAATCCAATAACACGCTTGATTTAGCACCGTCTAGGGCTCAGCCGGCCAGATTTCCTGAAAACATGCATTGTTTTTTGCATTTCATATACTCCATAATATTCCGGCTACTCCCACCATGAGTAACTTTTTTCTTTTCCCGAGAAATCTCCTAGCCAGGTTATTAGACACTCGTTAACCGATATGAAATGACAATTTTTGACAATCACACGGCTAATAATGTTCCACAAGTATATTGTTAACCCTTATAATTTTGTAGGTTTATTGTTCGATTTCCAGCTTGATTATTTGGCGCCATGACCAACATGACTTGAAGTTGCGCTACCTGCACGCATGAATCACTCTATCTGTTGATGCATGAACCACTTCAGTGACATGTGAAACCTTTTTTATGTGTGGAAGAGTATGCATGCATTCTAATCAGTCTTGCGATTCACAAGAAATATTTTTATTTTGAAAAGAGCATATATTAATATCACAAGGACACCAATTAAACCCAGTCTCTGCAACAACGCATGCCCTAGCGGCTCTACGGATGCACACAGCACAGAAAAAAGAAAAAGAAATTAAAAAAAAAAAGTCCCGCTACAGAGAACTAATCCTCAAAGAAACGACAATCACACCATCAGAACAACAACAATAGTCCTCCACTCCAATAACAACGTCTTTAAGAAGAAAACGGTGCCTAACCGCCATCGTTGCCCGACCAAAGGCCATAGGTTTTTATCCTGGAGAAAGTCCTTACTCACAAAACAATGCCTTCAACAAGATCATTGCCAGGCACAACCAGCTAAGGTCAGACCTTAGATTTTCACCCTGCAAGATAAGACTGAAAACTCCCCTGTGTTGTCTTCCCGCACCAACAGTCGCTGCAACGAGTCTCAGATCACGCAGCCAGATCTCCGTCATCACAAGAACAAAAACCACCATCGTTACCCTCAAATTTCCGCTTTACTGACATTCTCCGCATCTGACATCACCATGGCTCAAAGCATGGCACTTGGTGGGAACAAACAACAGAGCTTCGCACCGCTCCCGCTGAAACCAATCGGCCAGAAAAACAAGGTGCACGCGACCGAATACCTTCCGATCCAGCAATATCCAGGCATGATACGCCCATGGGAGTTTGCCGGCGGAGCCTTCCGGAACCCTCCTTTCCAGACCAGATCAAGGAGGGCAAACATCAAGCAGATCTTCGTCTTCGTGCAAAAGAAATCAAAGGACCACCACCTTTATTAGATCCGACACATCGATCCCCACACCGCCGTCCGGTTCCCGGAGGACGGATCGAGCAGGAAAAAAGGAAGAGAGCCAAACCGGGAACCACCGCAGCAGCGCCGGAGCCGCCGCCAAGTAAGATCCCAGCACCACGCCTTGACCGCTACCTACCACGGTGCCCCTGCCGAGGGCCGACCTGGCCTAGATGACTGTAGATCTAGCCCACGCGGCGCACCCGCAGACGGCCGTCGTCGCAGCGAGGCCCCTTCCTACACCACCCGTACCGCCTCCGCCGAGCCACCATGAGCTGCCCGCGACCTCCAGGGCAGGTCGCACCGTCGCCCCGACCCGCCATCACACCTCCACAGCAGCAGCCCCCTCCAGCCTTCGACGACGAGGGCGCCCGCCGCCACCGCGTGAGGGACTTGCGGCAGCGGCGGCGGAGGGAGTTGCGCGGGGGAGCCCGGCGGCGGTGGCTAGGGTTGCCCCGAGCCGCCTCGTACGGGAGCGACGCGGGGTCGGGGGGTATCCTTTCTAAAAATGGAGGGAGGATTTCACTTTCCCGGCCTCTGCACCAACTAGGGATGCACACAGCCATTAAGCATGAGTACTAGGATTTTTAAACTTGGTTAAGCACCAAGCCTATTCCTCAAGATAAATTGCATGAGTACCAGGAGAGCCTGGTCCTCAAGTATAAATAGGAACCTTAATTCGCTTCTGTGAGGATTTGAACTCAGGTGTCGGGTTTGTACATCCACTCCCCCAACCAGTTAAGCTAGGCTCACTCCCTTAAAAGTAAATGCATTGGCTTGCTTGTAAAAATCCACAAGGACACCGCCTCCAGCGTTTCCTACCCGATTTCACAAAAGTAAAGATTCACAAGAATAGTTCCAGTAAACAAGAGATTTGTTTTTAAAACCGTGGGAAAAAGGTTTGCCCATTTCATTAAATAAGGAGAAGAGTAATGACATGACGGGCTAAAGATAAAAAATTAAGACAATAAGAAACAAAATGGATTACTCTCCTGACATCAAAAGGCTCAATTTTGTTGCTCCCGTGGTGACCCAAAGTTTAGCCTCTTCATTTATGATTAGAAGAAGGATGGGTGGAGGCGTGACTTTTTTATTGAACACTCTCACGTTCCTCTCTTTCCAAATAGTCCAACTAGTTAACATGGCGAGAGATGGCATTGCCTTGCGATTTGACGTTAGCCTTTCTGGTCATCATAGCCCACCACTCTTTCATCTTGAGATTAGTTGTCCACTCATGAGTTTTGGTAGTTGCTAAGCCAAGCCAATCTTTGAGCAAATTCCAAACCCTTCTTGTGAATCCACTGTTATATTGTGATCCAAATTCAAGTATTGGTGCACTGAAGAAATGCTAACTTCGGACGGAGCGGAGTGAGGCCCGTCGCCGGTTGGCTTGGGCCTTGCCACCGTCTATATATACATCCTGTAAGCTGCCGGCTAGGGTTTATCGCATCTTTGATAACTCACGGCGTTTGTAAACACCCACCAAAAATAGTGAAGAGTTTGTTGGCAGGCGCCCATGGTTTTTCCCCTTTGTGTTGGAGGGGTTTTCCACGTTAAATCTTGTGTCTCTCTGTCGTGTTTACTTATCGTTCTTCGTTATTGTGCATCTCGTATTATAACATCCACCATGTGAGAAAAGATGAGCCGCAGGTTCTTGGGTTTGGTTGCATAGAGGGCAAAGGCCACAATTGTCTCATCCTCTCTTCTCCGAGTGGTCCGTCGTTCATAGCCTATTTTGGATTGCCAACTAAGCAAAAAAAATTGCTTTCATGGTGGCTTAAGCTTTACAAACCATCTAATTCATGCAAGTAAGACTTGGTCCCAAAGAATTGGGCATTTGTAGGCCAACATGGAAGAGTATTCACCATTGGATGTGAGGTTCCAAACAATGCTATCTTGCACCTCCCCCCTAAGATGGATGCCATTGAGCTCGCTCCAAAGTAGAATGTATTGGTGACTGTGCGGGACAGGCCCCATGGGGATACATCCGTCGTCGTCATTGATGGCGTTGTTGTCAGAGCGCGTGTGGCGGGGCTCATGTCCCTGGAGGAGTTCGGGGAAGGGGGAGATGCCGGCGGCAGCACAAGGAAACAATGGGGGGAGGTCCACGATGAGGGCTCCAGGGTGGGCGGCGGGGGGCCGGTGTTGCGATGGAGCGATTTATAGGCGGTTGGCGCTCAGCTGCGTCCCTGGTGGAGATTGGTGAGGACGGGAGGTAGGTTGCCATTGCCTTGCAGTTTAATGTAGCCTTTGTGGTCATCATAGCCACCACTCTTTCATCTTGAGATTAGTTGTCCACTCATGATTTTTGGTAGTTGCTAAGCCAAGCCAATCTTTGAGCAAATTCCAAACCCTTCTTGTGAATCCACAATGTGAGAAAAGATGAGCCGCAGGATCTTGGGTTTGGTTGCGTAGAGGGCAAAGGCCACAATTGTCACATCCTCTCTTCTCCGAGCGGTCCGTCGTTCATAGCCTATTTTAGATTACCAACCAAGCAAAAGAAATTGCTTTCATGGTGGCTTAAGCTTTCCAAACCATCTAATTCATGCAAGTAAGACTTGCCCCCAAAGAATTGGTCATTGTAGGCCAACATGGAAGAGTATTCACCATTGAAAGTGAGGTTCCGAAGAATGCTATCTTCCACCTCCCCCTTAAGATGGATGCCATTGAGCTCGCTCCAAAGCCGAATGTATTGGTGAATGTGCGGGATGGTCAAGTTTGCATCAATTTTAATTTTTTTACCCAAGCGTTGTTGAGCATGGATTATTTGACGGACCATTTCTTCTTTGTTGAGACCTCATAAATGAGAGGGGCAATGTCTTTGGCCTTTTTTCTATTGAGCCAAGGAAAATTCCAAAAGGGGGCAATGTTTCCATTGCCAATAGTGATGGTGGTGGCGGCATAGAAAAGATCCATATCCTCCTTCCTACATGGGTTGCCTATCCCGACCCAAAGCTTAGATGGGTCATGCCATTCGAACTATGGCCAACAACAAAGGGCCTGCGTGAATTGTTCAAGATGGAGAATACCCATATTGCATTTGCAAGAGTAACGGGTAGGCCTACAAACCGTCTTCCAATTACTCTTGCATTTGCCACCGTAAGTCTTCTTGGTACCTCCCATAAGAAGTACTACATCTCAATATTGTTAAAGAGATGATCAAAGGGAAAAACTCAGTTTTACTTTCTAATTCTAGAGTCATAATCGTGTGGCTATAGTTGGGTTTATAACTTTAACAAAGCACAACGCTCTCTTTCTCTGTGCACAATTATACAAGATTTCTTACCAGGCTACTACAAAATAGGGAGTACTGCAAAATGTGCACGTCTCTCTCTATGATTTTGCTGATCTGCAATCTTCGCTGTCGTCTCTTTGTTGTGAGAACATACACGAGTTTTCAAGCTGGCGATAACTATTAACTAATGGAAGGAATTAGGCCTAGTGGAGTTGGGTAGCTAGAAAAGCCGGTGCATAATGTGATCGTCGTCCAGACCTCAGCACTTAGAGGTTGTTTGGTTGTGTTTATTTATGACTTTTAGCTTTTAGCTTATAAGCCATGAACGTACTTAAATATGTGCTTTTTATTTTGACTTTTGTCTTATACTGTACCATCATATTATTATGTCCAGTTAAAAACCAAAAGTCAAAGCCAAAAGCACCTACTTCGGTATTTTTATGACTTATAGACCAAACTTTAAAAGCTAAATTTAAGACTAGGCCCTTGTCCCTCCTCGATCGGCCACATGATTTGCATTCTGTCAGCTGAATTAACAAACACAGGAAACACTGCAAGTTGTGGCACGCCGCTCTCACTCTTGTATGAATTACTGTGTCTATGACAACACAGTGACATCGGGAGCCGGTTGACTCGGCACCTCGATCGTTGTCCTTGACCTGATGGACAACAAATACGGTGTAGCACTACTGCATGCACTAGCCATTAGCTACTCCTAGCTAGGACCATGGTGTATGGAGTAGCACATTAGGGCTGTAATTGGTGGCAAAAATCACTGTTTTGACCTAATTAACGATTGATCTCATAAATTGACCAATTTTTCGAAGATATCCTGATCTGACCTGTTTTCATGGCGCTTTACCAGAGGGCGCCATGGTCAGTAGCACGGCGCGCCCAGCAAAAGCGCCATGCATCCATGGCGCTCCCTCCAAAAACGCCATGGTCTCGTCCGACATCGCGGCCGTCGTGGCCCACGCGGGCCCGTTTTAATGTTTGGCACTTTTCGAGGGGGCGCCATGCTACTAGGCACGGCGCTTTTGCGGAAAGCTCCATGGTCCTTAACCTAGAAAACGGCTCGGGCGCCCTCCCAGCGCCATACCTCTTCGTTTCTCCCAGCTCCTCTCTCTCTCTCGTCCCAAGCTCTTCCCCTACTCGAATCCCTTCAAATCGGTTGCTTTTCTCCATGGATTTGGACTTCCCCTTGCTTCAAGAGGTAATCTCCCCCTAACCCCTTGGTTTTGTCCAAATAGATTTGTGAAGGTTCTATTTTGGCAAAGAATCTAGAACCCTAACCCTAGCTATATCTTGGCTTTGGAGTGAACTCTAGGCTTGATGTTGTTGCTTCTAGTTATTAGATTGGTATCTTATGGCTAGGATTTGTATGTTAGAATTAGCAAAGTGGCATGACTTGTTTTAGTTGGTAGCTACGGTTGGTGGTGGTAATATAGTTGTCTTTGATGCGTAATGGTTGGTGTCATTTTTTTAGATGGCAAGAATCGTTAATGTTCATCATGTGGACAAGGCCGCATTCTTAAAAGGCAATACCGAGTGTGACCCGGAGGAGGTAGTCATGGTGTTTGGCACAAGTCCTACATATGCTGAGGTTGTGGAAAGAGTGAGGAATGATTTGAAATGGATGGAACCTAGTGATGTGTATGAGTTGGTTGGAAGGTATAACGCCGGGTTTGGCCATCACAATAGATTGAAGATAATGCCTATCAACTCCGAGTTGAATTGGAGTGTGTATAAGGAGATTGTGGCGGAATATGAAGATAAGTCACTCAAGATATTTGCCACAAGAAAGGTTGCGGCTCGGTTGCACATTGACTTGAACTGTCATGCTTCCATGAGCCCGGCTCGAGGTGAGCCACATGTGTATGACACAACAATGAGCCAACCTCCATTGAGTCTGGTTCGCGTAGAGCCAACCTACGATGATACAACAACGAGGCAACCTTCCATGAGCCCTATTTGCAATGGCAATTATGAAGCACCTCAAATGGAGGATGATGACTTTGAGGGTGATGAGGTTGAGTATGGGCTTCGTGACAATGAAGTAGGAGATGTGGAGGCAAATTGCGATGAGAAGGACATGGACCATGATCTCTCTTATTTGAGGTGTCATGCATCAGACTCCGAGGATGAAGGACCGGATGAAGATGTGGATGAGGATGGTCTAACGGTTAAATTCACCGAAGCTCACAAAAAAGTAGGTCGGGATCATCGACCTTCATTGTTCCGTGATGTTAGCCTTGCGGATGAGGCCCAAGTTGACGGTGTAATTAGTCGAGTGCTCGAGGCACGAGCACCTTCTAAAAAGGACTTGAAGCAGAAAAAGTACGGGATAAATCCTGGGGTGAAGTTTGATAGCTTGTTGGAATTTCAGATGTGGATCAAGGACTACACAAGGAACCCAGGAATGTATTATGTGGTGGAGCCTCTTGGGTCGATGACTAGGTTGTACAATGGTGCCACTGTCCGAGTATTTGGCCGTGCATTTTGGACATTTGGACCATGCATCAGGGGATTCAAGCATTGCTGGCCTGTTATGTCCATGGATGGCACATTTTTGATCGACAAGTTCAAGAGCACACTATTAACTGCCATATTCCACGACGCAAACAAACGGGTTTTACCTTTGGCTTTTGCCTTGGTTTCGGTGGAGAACAACGACAACTGGGAGTGGTTTTTCCATATATTGAGGACCAAGGTTATAGAACCTGATAGAGAGGTTTGCATCATCTTGGATCGCCATCAAGGAATA
This sequence comes from Avena insularis, assembly GCA_023614405.1. Taxonomy (NCBI): domain Eukaryota; kingdom Viridiplantae; phylum Streptophyta; class Magnoliopsida; order Poales; family Poaceae; genus Avena; species Avena insularis. The sequence goes on from CM042685.1 coordinate 278,966,450, forward strand.
CTCAACGCAGTCGAGAAGGACATTCCCGGGTGTGCTCGTATCCACCATCGATGGTGCATGAGGCATTTTGTGTCCAACTTCTATAGAGCATGTGGCAAGAAGGAACGTGCCGACAATCTACAAGATTGTTGTCTTGCCTTCACTGCTCGGCATTTTCAAAAACTATATGATAGATTGTATTGTCCCAATCCACCAAGGAGAACAATGATGGGAACGGTATGAGCTACTCCAAAGTGTGGGCGGAGGCTTTGAGGAGGGTGAAGGAGAGGGAAGATGAAGTAGCTCAGTTGATCAAGAAAAGGGAAGAGGAAAGGAGGGAGGCTGAAGAAGAACGTCGGTGGGAAGAAGATTTCAACAGGAGATTGCGTGAGGCAAGCATCAAGAAAGCAAATAAAGAACGGGAGAGGAAGGAAAAAGAAGCAAAATATGAAAGAGACATGTACTTGAAGAGCTTGAGGAATCATCGTCGGTTTGAGAAGGTGTATGAAGAGGCTAGCCTCATAATGGAGGAAGAAGAGATCAAGAAGAAAGAAGAGAGTAGACGCCAATTCGAGGCGCAGTTCAACTCTGTTGTCCAGCTTGCACGCGACCTGAGGGAAAAGGAAGAGGCAGAGGTGAAAGATCATTTTTCTATCCCTCTGATTTTGATGTTTGATAACAACACACTTATCGGTTTAACTGTGTGCTAAGTTCATCACAGGTTTGATAAGTGGTGGCACAAATAATGGCATATCAATTCCCCTTGCAAAAACCTTCAGGTTACCCGGTAGTACCGGAACTACGACCGGTACTACCGCTTGACACCGGTACTACCGGTTCTAGTACCGGTTGGCACTGACCAAAGCTGATAAAGGTGTGTGTGCTAGTCACTACCCCCCGGTACCATGGAGCGGCACTACCGGTCCAACCGGTAGTACCGCTTGGTACAAGCGGTACTACCGCTTGAGACGGTAGTACCGCTCGGCAGTACCGGAGCATACTAACTAGCACCCAACCCTCTCTGTTTTGGTCAAGATTAAGATGGGACCGTACTACCGCCTAACCGGTAGTACCGCTTCTACGACCGTACTACCGCTTGGGGTAGTACTGCAAGGGCGATACCGCCAAAACTGAAGAATGCTGAAGAATCGAGCACCTTCGCACTGGTCCGTAGATTTGACCGGTAGTACTGCTTGAGGACCGATACTACCAGTACATTAAATGCTCCAACGGCCATATTTCGTGGAGGGGTATAAATACCCCTCCACCTACCTTGAGACAAGTTGCTCAGTTCATTAAAGTCAAAGACCACCATTGAAGTCCATTGGAGCCACTCAAATCTTCAAGATCTCCTCATCCAACCACCCAAAGTCCTTGATCTTTGGGGAATCGAAGGAGGAGGCCCTGATCTACTACTTCACCAAAAGAGATCTTCATTTCCCCCTCATTTCATTGAGGGCCCCTTTGCTCTAGTGTTTTCTTGGAAACCCTAGTTCTTGTTTTGGTTCTTACAAGCTTGTCTTTGATTGCTTTGACAGCTTGCTTGTATTTGGGAGCCTCCGATTAAGTTGTGGATGTGTGCCCCAAACTTGTAACGGTGCCGGCTTCCACCTTGAAGGTTGCCGATATAGTGGAAGGTGAATCGATACCGTTGGGGTGAGATTCATCGGAGAACAAGGGAGGCCTCTCATGGCGTTGGTGGTTTGAAACCACCCCCTCTCCAAACATAGACGTACTTCCCCTCAAAAGGAAGGAACTACGGGAAACAAATCCTTGTGTCTCCGCGTCCACTTTTCGGTTACTTCTATCCTTTACCGCACCTTACTTACTTGTTACTACTTTGTGTTGTGGCAGCTCTTGCATAATTGTCATATAGGTAAATTCACCATAGTTTCATTATCTAGAGAATTTACCTTATTATCAAACCTTGAATTGAAAAAGAAGAAAAATTGAAGTAGCACCTATTCACCCCCCCCCCCCTCTAGGTGCCCATACGATCCTTTCAATTGGTATTAGAGCCTCGACTCTTTACTTGGGATTTACCGCCTAAGATAATATGGGTAGCCGCGAAGGGGATGGTGATGGTGAGCCGACCACGGTGACCATGGAAGATCTCAAAAACTTGGAAACAAGATTGAGCTCTTCCTTGGTCAACAAAGTCAAGAAGTTGCTAGAGCAACTTCTTAAATACAAAGAAGGCTCATCACCCCCATCTCCTCAAGAGGATCAACCATCCATCTTACCTAAAGGGAATACGTCAGTATCCCCCGAGGGTGCGATGGTAGGGGGTAAACCAGACAATGCTAATTCCTCCACACAACACGATGGGGGGAAGGGTGAGCACCGTGATTCTTGGTACTCTCCCGATCCTCCCATCCCACACCCTCATGTGTACAATAGGGGTGACCCACCTAAGCTTGAAGAATCTGCTACTTTTGCTCAATGGCAATCACTAATGAGAACTCATGTGCGTAGCTCTTGCATTGAACTATGGAACATCATCGAGCATGGACTATTTATTGGGGATCCAACCAACTTGACCAGAAGAGAGATTGTCAATAGTCAACTCAATGCCACTGCTCTGCATATGATTCAACAAGGTTTGGGGACAAAGGATTATCCACACATTGAGCACTTTAGCATTGCCAAGGAAGCTTGGGATGCTCTCACTGTGTTGTTTGTTGGAAATGAGAGTATGAGGAGGAACAAATATGATGGACTAAGCAATGAAGCCGAAGGCTTCTACATGAAAGAAGGTGAAGATCACGAAGACATGTATCGAAGGCTCAAGACCACCGCCACCGCTTTTCGAAATGTGGGTGCCTCACATGTGGATGATGCATGGATAAAAAGGAAATATGTGAGTGCACTCATGCCTTTTGAGCCCACCTACTTGAAGAGCTTACAAGGAAGACACAACTACCATCTCATGACCTCAAACGAAGTTATGCAAGAGATGGCCGCTTTCAAGGTCACCGCCAAGAATGCCAAAGATGCCCGTGCTCGTGCCCTCGGTATGAGCAATGTGGTCAATGTTGCTTTGAAGGCCAAAGTTGTGGACTTTGAAGATGAAGATGATAGTGATGAAGGTCTCTCCTTGGACCATCCCGATGAAGTCAAGATTGCTCATGGTCAATATATGGCTTTTTATGCAAAGAACTTTTGGAAGAACCCCGACAAGGCCAAGATGGAAATGCAACGAAGAAGCAATCCAAATGGGAAAAGAGAGAATACCACTAGGTTGAGAACTTGCTTCAATTGTGGTGACCGCTATCACTTTGTGGCAAGTTGCCCCTATGAGAAGAGAGAAGATAATGGTGGTAAGCTTGTGTTGAAGAAGACTCTCAAGGCACCTTACAAGAAACCCTTCATCAAGAAGAATCCCGTCAAAGTCGGGAGAAATTGTCTTGATCACTCATGAAGAATACTCCTCAGACAATGAAGATGATGAAGATGAGGAAGAAGAAACTTCACATGGTGTGGCTGCTCTAGCTACCACCTCTACTCCGACACTCTCACTCTTCGATTCTCCAAATGAGAACTCTTCCACCAAGAACATAACTTGCCTTATGGCAAGAGGAACGGAGGTATCCTCATCATCCCACTCTACTCAATTAGATAATGATGAAATTGATGATGAAATGTCTCTTGATGTTAAAAAGGAATTAATTGCCTTTGATGAGTTCATGACTAACCTAGAAGGTGATGCTAAACTACATTTTGGGAACATCTTAGATCAACTCTCCCATACTCAAGAGCTTCTAGATGTTAGATGTAAACTTGGGCATGAACATATGATTGAACTAGAGGCTTTAAGCAATGCTCTAGAAGAAGAACAAGAGACTAGGTTATCCCTTGAGTCAAAACTTGAAGGGCTTGAAGAGGCCAATGAAATCATTGTTAACAAACTCATCAAAGAGTGTGATCATGCTATTGCTAAATACAAAAGGGCTAAAAAGGACAAGATTGAGTTTGGTGTGGTTCATGAAAAACTTGCCGAGGACTTTAGTTTGCTCAACAAGGCTCACAAGGCCTTGGAGGGTGAACTCTTGTCTCTCACAAAGTCCCATGAAACGCTTCAAACTCAATTGGCCAATATACCTTCACCTAGTAACTTCATTCCATCTAGTAGCACGACTATTCTTGAAGAGAATGCTAGGTTGAAGGGGGAGCTTGCTAAGGCCACATTTCCACAAGGCAACAAGTCTATTGATGATCTTTTGAGCAAGAAAAGGCGTAGTGGTGATAAAGGGGGCATTGGTTTTGTCTCCAAGACAAAGAAGAAGAACAACAAGAAGAAGAAGGACAAGCCCGCACAAGAGACCAACAAGACCATTGTGGAGAGTAAGACCACAAATGGTAAAACTATGTCTCATGATGATTTTGCGGGAAGTGTTAACCCTCACTATGTTCTAATGCGTGATTACTATGGTGATGTGTATGCACAATATGTTGGCCCTTATGATGGTTATATTTCTTGGTCTATTTGGGTTCCCAAGACCCTTGTTGCTAACAAAAGAGGACCCATTGAAAAATGGGTACCTAAAAAACTAGCTTGATCTTTTGTAGACTTATGCTTCCGGAGGGTCAAAATGGGTGATCGATAGTGGTTGCACAAATCATATGACCGGAAGCTCGTCTATGGTCAAGTACTTGGTGTCAAATGAAGATCAAATCACCGTCACATATGCCGACAAGTCAAAGTCTAAGGTAATGGGTTTCGGCAAGGTAGTGGTGGCTCACGACATTACACTCGTGAACGTCATGCTTGTTGAAACCCTTGGATACAATTTACTTTCTATCCGTGCTCTTGGAAAGATGGGCTTTGCCGTCTTTATTGATGATGATATTGTGGTCCTCATGTGGAGCAAGTCTCTCAAGGTCGCTTTCGTTGGGTACGTCGAAAACAACTTGTATGTGGTGGACTTTTCAGGGCAAGCCACTGCAGGTCCGATGTGCTTATACGGAAAGGCCGATATGGGTTGGCTATGGCACCGCCGACTAGCCCATGTCAATATGAGAACTTTGCAAAGTCTCCATAAAGAGGGCCCTATTGTTGGACTAAAAGAAAATGTTTCCTTTGCCAAAGATCGTGTTTGCAGGGCATGTGTTCTAGGGAAAATGCATGACGCTCCTCACAAGCCCACGAACCAAATCAAGTCTAACAAGATCTTGGAACTCCTCCATGTGGACCTATTTGGTCCTCCACCTCATGCAAGTCTTGGAGGGAAGAAATATTGTTTGGTGATTGTTGACGACTTTTCAAGATACTCTTGGGTTTATTTCTTCAAGTTGAAGAGTGAAACTCAAAGGACTTTTATCGACTTCATCAACTTGGTTCAACGGCAACACAATGTTCCCGTGTTGATTATAAGAAGTGACAACGGCACCGAGTTCAAGAACTACACCTTGAATGATTTCCTTAGTGATGAGGGGATTAAACATCAATATTCCGCTGCATACACCCCTCAACAAAATGGTGTGGCCGAAAGGAAGAACCGGACTCTTATTGAGATGGCTAGGACCATGTTGGCGGAGTTTAAATCTCCATACAACTTCTGGGCCGAAGCCGTCTCCACCGCTTGCCATGCTTCAAACCGACTCTACCTCCGCAAGAAAATCAACAAGACTCCATATGAGATACTTACCGGTAACAAGCCCAACATATCTTATTTCCGGGTGTTCGGTTGTAAGTGTTTCTATCTCATCAAAGGTGTTCGTTTGTCTAAATTCGAGTCTAAAGCATTAGAGGGTATTTTTGTTGGCTATGGTCTCGAATCTCACACTTATAGAATCTATGACAAGCTCTCCGGAGCCGTCATAGAATCTTGTAGTGTGACCTTTGAAGAATATGATGGTCCCAAAGGGGGGCGTGTTGATGCTTGTGATGCAGATGATGAAATGCCTCAGGATGCCATAAGAAGAATGGGTGTGGGTTATATCCGCCCCGTTGAGGAACCCCTTATGGCGGATCGAGAAGAACTATGCTCCACTCGCGTGGAGCCCTCATCTTCACAACCTCAACATGCTCCATCTACCGAAGAGGACATTGACTCAAGCCAAAGACAAGATGTGGACCCTCAACATAGTGATCAATGTGTGAACTCTAATCAAAGGGAGCTTGGTCCATTCTATGGGTTGTCAAGTGGTTCCAAGTCAATTTGTTAAGGAAGATCCATCCAAACTGTGTTGAGACAAGCTCAAATTGATGCAAGAAGGGCACTTGATCAAGACCAAGGTCAATCCTTGCCTCCCAATGTAGAGGATGACTCCAATGATGATCAAGGTCAAGTTTATGGTCAAGACGAGGATCAAAATGATGAAGAGGGTCCTCCAAGAAACAATGAGGAGATCCACGCTCGTCGCGAAGCTAGAAAAGAAAGAATGTTGGAGATCTAAGGAAAGGAATTTCCACAAGAGCACAATTGAAGAGGTTCAGTGAACATCAAGCACACATCTCCATGATTGAACCAAAGAAAGTGTGGGAAGCTCTTGAAGATTCGGATTGGTTAGAAGCCATGCACAAAGAGCTCAACAACTTTGAGAGAAACAAAGTGTGGAAGTTAGTTGAGAAGCCAAAAGATTGCCGCAATGTTATTGGAACAAAGTGGATATTCAAGAACAAGCAAGATGAGCATGGGATTATTGTAAGTAACAAGGCTAGATTGGTTGCACAAGGTTATTCTCAAATTGAAGGCATTGATTATAGAGAGACTTATGCACCCGTGGCTCGCCTCGAGTCCATCCGTATCCTTCTTTCTTATGCGGCACATCATAACTTCAAGTTGCAACAAATGGATGTAGAAAGTGCATTCCTTTATGGTCCTTTAAATGAATTGGTATATGTTAAACAACCCCCAGGATTTGAGGACCCCAACTTCCCAAACCATGTCTACAAACTTCATAAGGCACTCTATGGGCTCAAGCAAGCCCCACGCACGTGGTATGAGCACCTTAGAGAGTTATTGTTTGACCGTGGCTTTGAGGTTGGAAAAATCGATCCCACTCTTTTTACTAAGAGGGTCAATGGGGAGCTTTTTGTATGCCAAATATATGTTGATGATATTATCTTTGGCTCATCTAACAAAGCTTTTAATGATGAATTCTCAAAGCTTATGACTAGTAGGTTCCGGATGTCCTTGATGGGGGAGCTGAAAGTATTTCTTGGCTTTGAGATCAAGCAAGTTAGAGGAGGAACATTCTTCAATCAAGCCAAGTATACTCAAGATATGCTCAAGAGATTCAAAATGCAAGATTTGAATGGAGCTCCAACTCCCATGGCAACAAAGACTCATCTAGAACAAAATCCAAATGGTAAAGATGTGGATCAAAAGGTATACCGGTCTATGATTGGTTCTTTCCTTTACCTTTGTGCATCTAGACCCGATATTGTGTTGAGTGTAGGTGTGTGTGCAAGATATCAAGCGGCTCCTAAGGAAAGCCATTTAATGGCGGTCAAGAGAATCTTTCGATGTTTAGTTCATACCCCATTTTATGGTCTTTGGTACCCTCAAGGCTCAACATTCGCTCTTTGTGGATACACGGATTCGGATTGGGCGTGATACAAGGATGATAGAAAATCAACATCCGGGGCTTGCCAATTCCTTGGTAGGTCCTTGGTATGTTGGTCTTCTTAGAAGCAAAATTGTATATCTCTCTCCACCGCCGAAGCCGAGTATGTTGCTGCTGCTAGTGCTTGCACCCAATTGCTATGGATGAGGCAAACTTTAAAGGAATACGGTGTCCATTGTGACAAAGTGCCTCTTCTATGTGACAATGAAAGTGCCATCAAGATTGCATACAACCCGGTGGATCACACAAGGACAAAGCATATTGAGATTCGACATCACTTCATTAGAGATCATGTTGCTAGAGGTGATATTGATCTATCCTATGTATCAACCAAAGATCAACTTGCCGATATCTTCACGAAGCCACTTGATGAAGCAAGGTTTTGCTACTTGAGGAATGAACTAAATATCGTGGATTCTAGGAGTTTGACTTGATTATCTTGCACTCTCACCTAATACTCGACCCATGTTTGGTTTAGGTGTAGGCATGGACATAGGGGGAGTGCGGTCCTAATTGATTGGACTATCCCTCCCCCCATTATGCGCAAAGTAAACAAAATCATTCATCTTAATATCATTTTGTGATATGTGAGCTCAATGATGAGTTTTGGTAATGGACCCAAGATATATCTTCGTGGTGCCAAGCCGAGTATACTCAAATATGGTGGCCTAGGCCACCGCCCCCTCTCAATCGAGAGGTTGAGGTGCTTACTCGTGTTTGTCATCTATTTGAATTGGTTTTCACTCATGATTGTCATCTATTTGAATTGCCCTCACTGTTCTTAGAATCATGCACTCTAGTTTGGTGTTTATTTGCTTCTTCCATTTTTTTGAGTGCATGTGCCTCTCAGCTCACTTGTATTAACCCAAGCCTCCTTACTCCCTCACGAAAACCTTCTCTCTATCCGCACAAGAATCATCCTTGATCCCAGGCTTTGGCATCAGATGGGACCGGTACTACCGGATGTGCGAGCGGTACTACCGGACCTGGTAAGTTCCTAGGTCGGCTCCTGGAAGAACTGCTCCAGGAACGGTACTACCGCCCACATGTCCGGTCCTACCGGTCACCGGTACTACCGGTTCCACAACTGGTACTACCGCTTACAAGCGGTAGTACCGCTCCAACCACCACGCCTGGGTTGGCGGGTTTCAGGTATATATTGGACGCGTGGGGAGAGGCACCCCTCAGTGCCTCATTATTCCCCACGCCCTCCACTCAAACCTGCGCCGCCACCGGAGATCTTGAAGCCACCGGAGCCCTGCCGCGCCCTCCTCTCTCCGGATTCTCCTTGGATTCGGCCTCTTGGCGGGCTCCCACTCCTTTCCACCGCCATGGATCCCGGTACAACCGCCCCTTCTCTCCCCATTTGATTTCCCCATTAGATCTAGGTTTTGTCTTAGATTTGTGGAGAAATTGACTATTTGCAAGGTTGTACTGCCATATGATTCCTTGTTACCGAGTAGAATCTTCTATTTAGCAGTTTTATGCCGTCAATTTGGGCCATGTACATCAGATCTGACGCTTGTGTGCCGCTCAACCGGTAGTACCGGAACTTTTTCTGGTACTACCTCTTGCAAGCGGTACTACCGGTCGTCAGGTCCGGTAGTACCGGTCCACTCTGACCACATTTTTCTGCCTAACTTGTAGATTCTCTCGTTTGCTCCTTTTTGATTCTTGTGCCCTAACCCCCTTGCTATCCTCCCTCGTGCTTTCACAGATGCAGGTGGTTCTCGGGGTGCATGCAAGCGCTCCAAGTCCGACTGTGAGATTGTTGAGGAAGAGACGGAGTCTGAGGAAGAGGTTATGCCACAGCCAAGACACCGTTCCAAGTTGCCTGCCACTCAAGGTGGTCGTGAAGGGGTTGCCAAGCGCTCAGCTGGGCGTGGCAGCGCCCCTCCCTCTCGCCCCCCTTCCACCGGGCGTACCAAAAGTTTCAGCTCTGGGCCATCTGGGCCAAAGAAACTGTCAGACATCTCTGAGTCAGAGTTTAGGGCTCTTCGGATTGAAAATGCATACTCCCGCAACCGGAGAGAGGCAAGGGCAGACAGTCTCTTCTATGATGATTTCCAAGAGCGTGTGTATGATGAGGTTCTTTTGACCAACATCCAGATGGTGGTGCCTCAGCAGTGGATTGACATGGGACACATTGACAAGAACCCTGACTACTTTGCTAAAGCTAAGGAAATCTGCTCATACCTTGGCTTGTTCCCCATTATGGAGTTTCAGTATGACTATGATCCCCTCCTTATCTGCCAGTTTTATGCCACTGCACATTTCCACACTGGCCGCACTCGGAAGATTACCTGGATGACTCAAGGTGCTATCAAGGAAGCTACACTTGTGGAGTTTGCTGCAATCTTGGGGTATGAAGATCGCGGCCGGGACATTCCTTGTGGTTTTCGTTGTCACATGAGGGAGCATCCCTCCAAAAAGGATGTTCTTACACCTTTGTATATTCGAGGCCGTGGGGTTGCTGGCAAGATCAAGGATCTTCTCCCCACATATGACATTCTCCATCGCATTTTCCGTGAGACTGTTGCTCCTCGTGCGGGCAACAAGGACGAGATACATGGGTTCTCCATTGACTTGCTGTTCAACACCTTCCTCAACCGAGAATCAGGCAATCCTCTTGATGTGACAGACTTCATATGGAATGAAATGGTTGCTGCTGCACACACTCGGAGGGTTCCACCATTTGCTCCTTATATTATGGCCCTCATTGTGTCAAAGTGCCCCGTCATTGCTAGGACTCTCTCCACTTGCTCTCTCATTGTGCACAGGCCAAAAGCACTCAAGATCAAGACACATGCTAAACTCGCGTAAGGGTGAGGAGGATGAGGATGACTCTAAGGATGCTGACAGTGGTCATGACACTGATTATGTTGTCTCTCGTCGCAAGAATGCTAAGCCCTCTTGGGCCAAAAGGATGGAGGTCAAGCTCAAGAAGATCTTCTGCTTACAGGTTGACAAGCGTAAGCATGTATGAGGCATGTATGCCAAGAAAGCCGCTGTTACGTATGAAATGATATCTTCTCAAGGTTTGACCATCTCCGAGGGATCCGAGAACAACATCACTCCAGAAGATCAGTGGATCTCTCAGCATAGTCGTTGGGACGATGATGTCTCTTCCTCGCACCGCGCCCCACCCACTTATGAGGATGAGGAGGACCTTGAGGATGAGGAGGAGGAGGAGGAGGATGATTGACCGTTGGGACGGTAGTTCTGCACTTGTCCCTTTTTGTCGTCTTGATGCCAAAGGGGGAGAAGTTGCACTTTAGGCACGGGTGTTGCATGGGAAGTCACAAGCTCGTTCTTCTCTTTGATCCTTTTATTGCTTGTGGACTTCGATTTCCCTCTATTTATGTGTGAGACTATGTGTTTATGTCGTGTGAGACTATGTGGTTGGATCCATCTTATGAGACTATGTGGTTTATTTCATTGGATCCATCTTGTGATGTTATGCGATATCTATTGTCGATATATTCCTCATCACATGTTCGTGCAAAGGTATGTTTTCAAAGGCTAGTATCCATATTTGTGCACCCATGTTGGGTTTGTAAAATAGAGGGGGAGGTTTGTTTCTACACATCTAGGGGGAGTCCCGTCTCTATTTTACAAATATCATATGCTTACTATTAAAATCATCTTGCAAAATTGTATTGTCATCAAACACCAAAAGGGGGAGATTGAAAGAGCATTTTTCTATCCCTCTGATTTGGATGTTTGATAACAATACACTTATCGGTTTAACTGTGTGCTAAGTTCATCACAGGTTTGATAAGTGGTGGCACAAATAATGGCATATCAATTCCCCTTGCAAAAAACTCGTGCTAACCGGTAGTATCGAACACGACCGGTACTACCGCTTGACACCCAGATTACTACCGGTTCAAGATCGGTTGGCAATCGACCAAAGCTGATAAAGGTGTGTGCTAGTCGGACTTCGGTACTTGAGCGGCACTACCGGTCCAACCGGTAGTACCGCTTGGTACAAGCGGTACTACCGCTTGAGACGGTAGTACCGCTCGGCAGTACCGGAGCATACTGACTAGCACCCAACCCTCTCCGTTTTGGTCAGTACCAAGCGGTACTTGGGACCGGTACTACCGCTTCAACCGTAGTACCGTACTACCGCTTGGGTAGATACCAAGGGGCGATACCCAAAACTGAAGAATGCTAAAGAACTGGAGCACCTCCGTACTGGTCCGTACATTTTGACGGTAGTCAGTACCGCTTGATGACCGGTACTACCGGTACATTAAATGCTCCAACGGCCATATTTCGTGGAGGGGTATAAATACCCCTCCACCTACCTTGAGACAAGTTGCTCAGTTCATTAAAGTCAAAGACCACCATTGAAGTCCATTGGAGCCACTCAAATCTTCAAGATCTCCTCATCCAACCACCCAAAGTCCTTGATCTTTGGGGAATCGAAGGATGAGGCCCCGATCTACTACTTCACCAAAAGAGATCTTCATTTCTCCCTCATTTCATTGAGGGCCCCTTTGCTCTAGTGTTTTCTTGGAAACCCTAGTTCTTGTTTTGGTTCTTACAAGCTTGTCTTTGATTGCTTTGACAGCTTTCTTGTATTTGGGAGCCTCCGATTAAGTTGTGGATGTGTGCCCCAAACTTGTAACGGTGCCGGCTTCCACCTTGAAGGTTGCCGATATAGTGGAAGGTGAATCGATCCCGTTGGGGTGAGATTCATCGGAGAACAAGGGAGGCCTCTCGTGGCGTTGGTGGTTTGAAACCACCCCCTCTCCAAACGTAGACGTACTTCCCCTCAAAAGGAAGGAACTACGAGAAACAAATCCTTGTGTCTCCACGTCCACTTTTCGGTTACTTCTATCCTTTACCGCACCTTACTTGTTACTACTTTGTGTTGTGGCAGCTCTTGCATAATTGTCATATAGGTAAATTCACCATAGTTGCATTATCTAGAGAATTTACCTTATTGTCAAACCTTGAATTGAAAAAGAAGAAAATTTGAAGTAGCACCTATTCACCCCCCCCTCTAGGTGCCCATACGATCCTTTCAAGAGGAAGAGAGGAAAAGAAAGGCGAAGGGGAAGGAGCCTAGCGCGACATAGTAGAGTTGTCACGATGCTATGATCTATGTTATGGACTCCACTATGTGGAATTTATCTTGAACATTTTCATGCCGAATTTGTCGTCTTGGTTCTTGCGTATGTAAAACCCCTTAAGGGTGCAATGCCATGTATTCCGTAAACATTCACTGCACTTTCCTATAATGTTTCTTGTGTCAATAGACCTGTGGGTAATGTCAAATTTCTGGAATGTTGCCACTAGCATAGGAACTAGCTCCAATTTATGAGAATGCATGTGCATGGCGCCCTCTCCAAAAATGCCAAGCTAGGAAGCATGGCGCTTTCCTGGAGGGCGCTATGCTACCATGGCGCTTTGGGCCAGCTCTGACGGGCTGGGACATAGTGCCCGCGCGTGGGCGAAGAAAACCCACGCCAGAAAATCTGCTAAGTCAGGCGCATGGCGCCCTCTCCAAAAACGCCAAGCTAGGAAGCATGGCGCCCTCCAGGAAAGTGCCATGCTACCATGGCGCTTTGGGCCAGCTCTGGCGCGGTGGGACACAGTGCCCGCGCGCGGGCGAAGAAAACTCACGCCAGAAAATCCGCTAAGTCAGGTGCATGGCGCCCTCTACAAAAACGCCATGCTAGGAAGCTTTCCTGGTGGGCGTCATGCACCTCACTTAGCAGATTTAGTTTTGAGCCCGCGCCGTTATCTAGGGTTAAGGACCATGGCGCTTTCCTCAAAAGCGGCGTGCCTAGTAGCATTGCGTCCCCGCGAAAAGCGCAAAACATTAAAACGGACCTGTGTGGGCCACGTCGGACGGGACCATGACGTTTTTGGAGGGAGCGCCATGGATGCATGGCACTTTTGCTGGGCGCGCCGTGCTACTGACCATAGCGCCCTCTGGTAAAGCGCCATGAAAACAGGTCAGATCGGGATATCTTCGAAAAAGTAGGTCAATTTATGAGATTAATCGTTATTTAGATCAAAACAGTGATTTTTGCCGTAATTGGTCTCGGTTCGAGTTTTTTCGGCGCATGCAGCTTCTACGTGCGGAAACTGCACGCCTGGATCAAGCTCTAGGCCAAATTCTCCCTTTTATTTGGTTTCTCGTACTAACAAGAGGAATCAATGCACTAACAAGAAAAATCTAGACACAACAAGCAAAGAAAAGACCCTAACACATTGAATCGACCATAACTAGCACAAATAGGTAAAAATCTATCGTGCATGTCACCCATAGAATGAGTCCGTAGCAGATAGATCTGAGCTGCTAAAACCTTAAAGAGTCGATGGTTCGAGGACTTACCATCGTTGCTGCAGGATTTGAGCTTCGGGTTTAGCAAGGAAGAAGAAGAAGCAGCCGCAGTCGCAGATCCGCTCCGACCACGAAAAGCGGAGTACTCGCCTAGATCTATCTCTGTCTGCTTCCCTCGCGGTGGTCTTCGATCTTCCGACAGGATAGGAACCGCTGATTGTGAGACGGGAGGAAAGAGCGGTTGTGAATGGGAGGGGAAGAGAGAGGTGAGCGAGCGGTGAGAGGATGGCGCGCGTTCTCAATGTGTCGCGCCGTCTCTCGCCTTTCCCCCGCGTGTAGCCGCGCGCGCTTTTGATTCCCCAGGGTATGTTCCTGTGAAAATGCCCAATTTTAACGTTTCTAGTAGGCCATGGTTTGGGATGTTTTAAAACCCATACGATATGAGCTGGGACTGACGTGCGAGTCTTCAAACAGGTTTATTTCTTCTAGCCCGGTACAGAGAAAACGGCTGTGCGACTCACCAAACACGTCCTAGACTGGCGCGTCAAGATCCTAATTAAGCTATGTTTGCTGGCGTGTCATTGTAGAAAAAAAGTCAGGACCGTGGTTTGTCGACATTGCCTTGGTGCGCCGTGTCAGGACCAACTAAACATGGCAATCGGGGATGCATGGGTCCGTCCAACGCTGAGAGCTTTGGCATGTATAGTACCCTCTACCGTTGCACGATCGCACTCGGCTCGAGACGTCAGAGTCGGACGTGCACGGTTCGGAATTTGGACAAGGGAACAGCATCGCAATGCATGAGAGCTCGTAATGTGTAACTGTGCTCGTATTGTACGGTAGGGGATGGGCATAGCATGCTCCTATTGTAACTGTGCTCGCGAAAGGCGCGGTCGCTGTTACCACTGCCAAGTCAGCTCCACGTGGGTGCCTCCGTTTTTCTCGCTACCATGTTCTGTCGGTCGCCACCTCCCAATGGTAGATATATTCCACCGAGATCGCTACACTGTACAGCTTTTAGGTAATTTCAGGTCATGCACTTTTTTGCATGACCTGTTTATCCATGGTGCAACCAAAGAATTTTTGTTGATGCTAACGGCTGTACATTAAGCATGACGATGCAATTTTGCATGAATGAAAATGCTGGAACAAAAATGGTTGTGTCCTTCCATTATTGCCGGTATAGTAAAATCCCTTTTGATCTAAAAAAATTTATTGCCGGTATATTTATTCCCCCTTCGAAAAATATAATGCAACTTGGTGTTTCTTTTCTACTACATTACAAACAAGGGTTAGACAGGCGACCAATTGGTAGAAATTTCTGAAATAAATCAATCTAGCATAACTTAAAGAAAATATGTCCATTTCATAAATAAAAATAAAATGACCACACTTAAAATCAGTTGCAGGGCAAAATAAAAGAATCATATAGTTGCAAATAAAAACAAAGGTACAAGTATAGAAATCAAATGGACACAATTAGTACATATTAAATGTAGTTGCAAGAATCTAATGATTAAAATCCAGCATATCAAAATCGTTTGAACATAGTGAATCAAATAGTCCCTATGTTGAATGTATAGATTTAGTTTGTTGAATGTATAGATTTAGTTTGTTTTCCATAGAGTTAAATGTTCTCTACGGTTTCCTTTGCTCAATGGTATGAACCAAAATGTCCTCTGTATGTTCGTTTGCTCAATTTTATGAACCCGAATGTCATCTCTCCTTTTTTTTGCTCAATTTTATGAACTAAATAGATGGCTAGCATAATCCAAGAGAAAAAAGGACAATCATGTACTCTCTCCTAAATTAGACTCCATACATTTGTCGAGATTCACATATATCTACATATTAAATCTTATCTAGATAAGTATGTGTCTAAATAAATCTGTGACATCTGATTCGGCATAGAAGAAGCATTTTTATTCACGTTTCGTTTGAATGAAAGCTCTTTAGATTTTTTCCATTAGTCATGGGAGATTATGTTTCAATATTTGCACCATGTCGTTAGCTAGAATAAGAGTCTCTGGTATGCTTATACAAATCCTGTTCGTTGAATCGCAACATACGTACGGGGACGTGTGGCGTCTTTGTGCGTGGACTCTCGTTGTTGTTTGAATCCCTCTCTTTCCATTTTTCTTAATTTATCAACGTTAACAAGCACAATGTAGCAAATCAAATAACAATTTATTCTAGCAATAATATCTTATTTAATAGAAATTTTCTATAGCAAATTATGGTGGGATGTAAAATATACATATAGGAAAACAAGGATCCTAGGGTTAATTCCATTTTTGCTAGTTGAGTGGGGAAATACAAATTAGTAGTCTTACGAATTAGTGTGGTCTTAGGTTGCAACGAAATAAAGTCCCCGTCTCCATTTTTATCCTATTGAATTAACTATTTTATTTCCTTTTTTACTTTTGGATTTTTGGATTTATTTTTGGATTTGATTTGGCATTATTCAAAAATAAAATAAATAAAAATTTCGACTATTTTATTATTATGTGATAACTAGTGTGGTGGCCCTCGCAAATGCGAGGGCATCATATTTAATGGGTTGAAGGGATCTGGGAAATAGATTTATGGTTTCATGGTTGTCACATTTTATGATAAGAAATAATATGGATCTAGGCTTATAAAAAGGTTGTGGTTAAAATATTATGATATATGCGAGTAAGAGATCTAACAAACCTAAATTTATGGTCTGAATATTGTTGTATCATCTATCAAAAGATATATGTAAGGAGTGTGTTGGTTCTATGCAATATTAGCTCAATGGCAAAACTATCTGTGAGTTAGATCAGTATGTGAGCTTGATTAACATGGATAAATTTTCTTGATGAACTTAAAAAAAATGATTCATCATCATTAATAGTTTGGCCCAATTAAACAATTAGAATTGTTACTCCAGTCTGTTTTTCTTCCTCACAACTACTTATGAAGTTTGAAAACACGAAACCCTTTTTGTGAATGGGAGCTTGTATTAAAAAAGCATCAATATTACAATCATACTTATAGAGATTATATATAAAGGGCCATATCACAACCAAACAACAATTTTGGCTTCTAAACCGCCTATAGTTGCAAGAGTGTGGCTCACAAAGTTCTGCTCATGCCTAATATGCTCAACCTTAAACTATATAGTGTCATGGAGTTGACACTTTATTTATTACATAAGATAGGTGAAAACCGGCCTATCTTCGTATTCGTTCTCGATGATGGCTATTGCTCGATAATAGAAGACAGTGTGCTCCATTGTTGTGGTAAGGAAAATCCCTCCATGCATGCACCCACCTCCGCCTCAAAACATGAAACCTTATAGGTTTAAAGAAGTTACAAGGTGAATTGTTACATTAATTTTGTATATTAATATGATCCTATACAAATATAAATACAAAATTAGTACTATATTAGTAAAAAATTTATTTCCAGCAGATCCATGAACATGTTTTTACGTTATTGGTTAAACAGAGAAGTACGACGGTAATTTTTATAATGTAATCTATTTTGATACAATATTTTTACCTATGTATTAAAAAAATTACATGTTATCTTCATCCTTAATTCTTGTTTATACACACTTGACTGGTATTTATGGTTCCATATAACACAAATGCACATCTTCGGTAATATAGTTCTAGTCTCTTAATCATCGTTTGATTTTATTGAGTGAATGAAAGATCCATGCTCTTATTTTGAATTCACTGTATCATAGAAAAGACATGCATGGAAAATATTCTAAGGTTGTGAAATCATCATACCAAACAATATCCATGAAAACAATTTCTAATAATTAAAAAGTCCATATTTTAGGTCCTCTAAAGAAAGATGAAGTAAATCAATTTAATTCACACGACAATCACACAAATTCCTAAATACCTTGTTTAATCTCTTGGTATTTTCCCTATTTTCGTATAGCCAACGATACCCATATATAAATTTGTACACTTATTACGCACCACCCAGTTATAATTCACTTCATTATAAGTTTAAGGCTCCATTTGGCACCCGAGTGTTTCCATTACCCAAATATTGTACAATTCTAGTATTTACATGGCTAGCCAAAAATACTATAATTTTGGAAAAAGAAGTCTGGTCGACTTATTTCTGTACTGCAAAATCATTGCAATATCACAAATATAATAGTGCATTTTTAACTAAACAAAACCTTTAAATACTTTAAACCATGGTATTCAGATATTGCATTATTTTTAATATATTTCAATTTTTTTTTGCTGCAAACACAACCAAAGACATAACAAAATATTTCGGACATGGTTGGGATGATGGACGTTGACGTGGTACATAGACCAAATGTTGAGTGGAAAACCGAAAGTGTTTAGATTGTCAGATTCATTGTACATTTTTTCCACAAAATGACTTGGCTAGCTGATCTCCTCTATTATATTCAAAAAACGGACTCGGTTAGTCTGCTCCTTACAGACTCAGCTAGCTAACTCGATCGTGTACTGTTTTTTTTTAAGTCTCGAGACAGCTATTTCTAGGAATGCTTTGCCTACAAAAAAAAAGAAATGCGTGTATATTTTTTTCTGCATGGACGTTTAGTTAATCACGGAGTCCATGTTTCAAAGGAGCGAACACGTAAGGAAAGTACATAATGTTGTTGATACCGTAGTTAATTTGGATCCGGCAGTTTGGAAACTGATCTATGCTAACGGTAGCCAATGTTACGATTTTATTTGGTATACAACCATAGAGCGTGTCAAATAGGTTTCAAATCGGACTATGTATGCAGTTACGTGACTATTGGCCTTTGATAAATCCTACCCCTATATTATAGATCCAACTATCACAATAAATTTGGATGATGTGGGTTAGCGTGGGTGCCTCGAAAAACACCCTTATATTGCTTTTAGTATATAATAGATTATAAGTATCAATTCTACTATTTCTTGTCCCGGGGTTCCATCCACGGTCGATGAAAAAAAGTATAAGTCGTATCGATTAAATTATTGGATCCATGTGCTGGATGTAACTTTTTGTTGGGCCACGTAGAGATAAACAAAACTTTTTCACGCGGTGATCCCAAGATCTAGCCGAGGTAGAATGCCACGGTTGTCGGCCTTATTTTCTCTGTTTTTTCTTTTTTATTTTCTATGTTGATTCTTTGGGCGTTGTGTTGTCTGGCCCAGCAGCTGTCTCAACCATTGCTATATTAATATAGCTGGGTGTATGCCTGTTTCGAGATAGAATGCCACGAGGATTACCACTAGCCGCGCGATTGCAGATTACTGATGAAGCACATCTGTTGATGTAGTGCAGTCCCCACGATCGTCGAAGTGTTGAACGTACAACACCACTACCGGTATCCACACGTACGAGGAGGAGCTTCGACAGCGGACTGCTAGGTCCGGTGCGACGATGGGACTGAATGGGGTTAGGGTTTGCAATGCATGAAGTGGTATACCCGTTCCCCTTAGGCATCCCGCGCCCTAGTATATATATGCTGGTTTTCAAAAAAGTAAATACATACGACATGTATGTTCCAAATTCTCGATCGGTTCCTACTCAGAGCAAGTCCAGGAGAACCCCTACAGCCCCCCCGATAGCAGATGTAGGGGAGAGAGAGAGAGTGGAAAACGACCCTCCAGCAGCGCCCCTATAGCCTCCCCTACAGGTTGGGGTCCCCGACCCAACCCCCCTCTCTCTCCTCAACGACTGGCGGCGGCGGTGGGGTGTGTCCAGGTGGTTGGCGGCCTTGTGCGGGCACTGTGATTAGATATTTGGGGATTTTCGGGAGAGACAGGAGCTTTGGTGGGCTGATTCTAGGTGGGTTTTTTCTTTCTGTGGGCCTGTTTGTTAGAGTATATTACTATTAAAATATTGTTGAGTGAGGGATAGAGGAGAAAATATTGAGGAGCTGCTGAAAATACAAAAATTGTAAGGGGGAAATCTATTTAGGGGAGTCCCCTAGATGGTGTTATAGGGAAGAAAATGTAGGGACCTGCTGGACTTGCTTTTACGACCTATCGACCCGTCGATTCCCGCATACTAGTAGCACCGTACTTCGTGCATGCATTCTCGTCACCAACGTTGGTATTCACTCCGTTTGTAAATATAAGATGTTTTAGGTTTGTGAATGAGATATATCTAGACAACTTTTAGGGCATGTTTGATTCAAATGATTTGTATAGGAAATTTGTAGGATTAAATCCTACAGGAAATTTTTCTATGATGGTTGTTTGATTTGTAGGATTGATTTCTATAGAAAACTTTCCTATGAAATCCTTTGCACTAGATTGCATAGGAAATCTAACATCCACTCAAAGCTCTTTCTTAGAATCCTTTGATGGAATCAAACAAACTTTATTGCATGTGGGTTTCTATAGGATTGAAGTGGACATGACATTGCAATCCTATGGTTTTCCTATTTCTTTGTTTTTCCTATCCTATGAATCAAACAAGCCCTTAGTACCTAGATTTATTTAAACCTATATACTAAAAGGTGTCTAGATATATCTTCTTCATAAATCTAAAACATCTCATATTTCTAAACGGAGGAAGTACATCAGCACCGACCTGCCCATAAATCATCCGACGGTATGTACATCGCATGAGAAAAGGACTCTCATGGTACAGGGGAGGCTAGATAAAATCGATCCTTCCCAACTTTCATGACCTTATCAAACGGCGGGTTACGCGACGCGAGGGTACGCCGTGGCTCAGCTAGGATGCACACCAACCAAAATCCTGCTAGGATCCCATCATCATCCCGTCCACGCGTACGTACGTCCATCCGCGCGCCCGACCCGAACTGCCGACTAGGTTTGTCGTTGCGCCTCGATCGGCCACACCGTTCGAGCGTTGGATGTATGAAAATCATTAACAAGTACTCCTTTCGTTTAAAAATATAAAATATTTTAGTTTATGAAAAAGATATATTTTGACACATTTTAATATTTAGATTCGTTTAAACCTACACACTAAAACGTATCTAGATACATCTCCTTCATAAATCTAAAACATCATATATTTCTAAACGAAAGGAGTATATACAGGAATTACTTTAGAGTAGTGCAAGACATGACATGAGATATCTGGATCCTAGATTACGTAAGCCACCTCTCCACTCAATTAGATGCATGGGTCCGTCTCCGTCCGAGCGATGTACTCTCTCCATTTTATAATATAGAGTGAATTCTATTTTTATCCATTTATGCATTTGTGACACTAATTATCCTATGTAGTAAAAATTTATTTAAATTACTATGTTCGGAAACTTTAAACTCTCATTTTCTGATGTATATTATTAGGCAACCTCGAAATTACGAGAGACAATAAAGAATAGACATTTGGTGCAGAGAAGGGTGGTAGATATGATCGACGACGACGTATTTCGATCTTGACATATTTTGTGGCAGCATATCGTCCTAACATGTCAGCCTTATCCAAAAGCACGTGTTAAATGTTAAAACATGATAAAATTATGCTTATTTTTTTTAAATAAAACATTCAGGTACAACTTCTACTAAATGGGGGTAATTAGTGTCTCAAATGCACAAATTAAAGGTAAAAAGTGAAATTCACTCTCTAATACAAGATGTTTTATCTTTATATAAAAATGTATCTAAATATTTTTTATGTGTAGGTTCACTCTTAATCACTCCATATCTTCACACTAAAAAAAGGTCTAAATTCACTCGAGGATCCTCTGGCTTCGGGAGGGAGACGCATGCACTCGCTTCTTCCACACGCATGCCAGCCATCGGAGGCGTAAGGACTTCATTAATCACCTCCTGGTGGACAATGTGCGGATCTCGGACCACGCAGGAAAGGCAGAAGCCGTGGACACCTTCTTCGAGAGCCTGCTCGGTGTGGCAGGAGATAGACCGTTCTCTGTGGACTTGGACTTCTTGAGGGTACAGTCGCTTAACCTCCAACACATTGACGGTGCATTCACAGAGGAGGAAGTTTTGGCAGCCATTAGAGGCATGCCCTTGGACAAGTGCCCTGGGCCTGATGGCTTCTCTTCCCGCTTCTACGTGTCCTGCTGGAGCATTATCAAGGAGGATGTCATGGACGCTTTCCACTCACTCTCTAGGCTAGACAGACGTGGATTTGGATCGGTGAACAGTGCGTTGGTTACACTCCTACCCAAGAAGCCGGGCGCTGAAGAAGTGCGGGATTTCCGACTGATCAGTCTGATTCACGGAATTGCTAAGTGGGTGGCAAAGGTGATCGCCAACCGTGTTGCCCGATTCTCGCGACTTGTGGGGTGCATCAGGCGCTTTGTGCGTGGAAGGTGTTTGCACGACAATTTCATGATGGTGCAGGGACAGCCATAAGCTACATACCAGCAAGACGCCAGCAGTGCTACTAAAGCTGGACATCACCAAAGCTTTCGACACTGTGGACTGGGCTTTTCTGTTGGAAATGCTAAAGAAGTTGGGCTTCGGCGAGCGCCTCCTCGCTTGCATCTGCGCACTGCTCTCCACGGCCTCCACACGTGTCCTGATGAATGGGTTCCCAGGGGCGAAGGTGGTCAATAGACGTGGTCTTCGGCAAGGAGACCCGCCTCCCAGCTTTTCATCCTGATCATGGAGGTTTTCCACCGATGGTCATAAAGCGGAGGAACACGGACTGCTCACTCGGCTTGCAGCTTCAGGCCTCCAACATCGCACATCTATTTATGCGCATTTATGTGGTCACCTTCCGAGGCCGTCGGTGGATTTCCAGGTGATCTCCGGGATCATCGAGGACTTTGGGGAGGCTTCTGGTCTCCGTGTCAACCTTGACAAATCCTCGGCCAACCTGATTAGATGCTCGGATGAGGCTAGAGATCTGGTGGAGCGGGAGCTACACTGCCCTATCACGCAGTCCCCCCTTCGCTATCTGGGTTACCGCCTCCCCACGGAAGCCATCGGCAGCGCAGCTCCGAACGCTAGTAGATATGGTGGCCGCCAAACTGCCATTGTGGAAAGCCTCCATGCTCAACAGAGGGGGGCGGCTCGAGCTCGTTAAGACAACTTTATCCGCCATGCCCATCTTCGCCATGATGTCCCTCGATATTCCCATAGAGATCATCACCACCATCGAAGATCATCCGCGTTTCCTCCGGAAGGGGAGAAAGGACGACACGGCGGCACCGGTGGCTTGGGACAGGTGTGCATGCCCAAAGAGCTGGGGGACTTGGCATCCCCACCACGCCTCATGAACATTGGGCGAGGGCCAGATGGTTGTGGTTGAAGCGCGTGGAGGTGGATAGGCCATGGCATGGCCTCGACATCCGGGTCCCGGAGCTCTCGAGGCGTCTCTTCGATGCAGCGACTACCTCGGTAATTGGGGATGGCGCGGCTACTTTCTTCTGGACGGACAAGTGGCTTCCGTGCGGGCGGCTATGTGACGTGGCACCGAACCTCTTCGCTGCGGTCCCACCGAGCGCAGTCTCCATGCGCCGTGTGCGCGAAGGCCTTGCAGGGGGTTGGCTGCATGATGTCACCCCGGACCTTAGCGTGGCAGCCATCAGGGAGCTCCTCGAAGTGGCAGACCATATTGAAGCAATCACCCTGACAGAGGGGACGCAGGATGTCCTCAAGTGGAACTGGGACCCAAGCAACTGCTACACAGCACGATCATGCTACCAGGCACTCTTTGCCGGGCGAACTTCTATGGCAGGGGCACTTCAGATCTGGCGGTCCCGAGCCCCTGCTAGCTGCAAGGTGACCCTTTGGTTAGCCGTGAGGAACAGGTGCTGGACCGCCGATCGGCTCAGCCGGCGTGGCCTCCAACATCCGGCGGCCTGCCCCTTCTGTGACCAGTGTGGAGAGACCATCGATCATCTTTTCATGAGTTGTGTCCTGGCCCGCGAGGTTTGGGCAGCCTGCCTGGGCTGGTGGGACAAGAGACACTGGATGCCGGAACATGATTCCAAGTTTGTTGATTGGCTCCAAGATAGGCGAGGCGGCAGGGCATGGCGCGACCTCTGGACAGGGATTGCTTTGGTTTGCTGGACGCTTTGGCGCCACCGGAATGACGTGGTCTTCGAAGGGGCTGCTCCTTCTCCCAGAGAGGTTATCCATAGAATCACCACGGAGGCAGACCTCTGGAGGACTGCACGGCTTTTCCGCGATTGTCTAGGAGAGGTAGATAGGTGGAGGTGCCGCGAGTAGTTGGGTAGGATGTGTGTGTGCCGTCTTCGTGACGGCGTGGATTTGCACCCGTGGCGTTTGTACCACGGGACATTTTAAAACTTGGCCTCTTGGCTCTTCTTTTATAAAAACGATAGGTCTCTCAGAACGTATCCTTGAAAAATAAAACTAAAACGTGTTATATTATAAAACAAAGGGAGTAGTATGGTGAGAGCTTTGGACACGGTAGTCATGCCTGCCCGTAGCCCCGTATAGTAGCCCTCTGCCGTTCCTCGACACGTTGGAGTCTGATGTGCACGGTTTGGAATTTGGACAAGGAACAGCATCGCAATGAGACACGTAGTCGTTCCGATGTTTGTGCTGTAGGGGATGGGACCGAGATGGGCAATGGTAAAGAGTGCTCGATCGTATTGTAACAGTGCTCACAAAAAAAAAGGTGCGGTCGCTGCTGCCAAATCAGCTCCACGTGCATGCTTCCGTTTTTCTCGCTACCATGCTCTCTCTTTCTCTCTCTCGATCACCACCTCCCAATGATGTTCCACCCACCAGATCTCGCTTAGCTACACTGTACAGCTTTTAGGTAATAATCTCTTTCAGTTCATGCACTTTGGCACGTACGATACGTCGATCGTCCCTTGGCATACTACTCCCTCTTTTCGGAATTATAGGTCCTACGTGTATACCTAGGTTGTTAATTTGACCAACAAAATGTAACATATATATCACAAAAATTATACCATTAAAAAATATAACCTCTAAGGTATCTAGTGGTATAATTTTTATGTTATAATATGTATATTTTGTTGTTCAAATTGGCAACTTAGTTATCCGTGCATGATTTATAATCCCAACGGAGAGATTCTCTCGCTTCAAATTACTCACGGCCAAGGCCACATGTAGTGAACTAGTACTTTCATTTTTCATTCAAAAAAAATCCTCGAATTTTAAAATAGATAGTATGAAATATATACTACGATACCAAAATTTTAAGAATTTTTGATAAAAATGAGAATATCTTAGCCACCCAGGTAAACACGCTACGGAGTAATTTGAAACAGAGGGAGTAGTACCACCCTGCGTAGTGCATGCTCTCTCGCCCCAACAAGCAGTCTCCGTGTCTAGGTGTGCGCATGCATGCATTCTCGTCACCAACGTTACATCATTGTCGATGGATCCAACGCAACGCGGCACCGACCCCGTACATATATAAATCTACCGACGATCAGTTCACGCTACATCTCATGAGAGAAAGGACTCTCATGCATGGTACAGGGGAGGATAGAGATAAAATCGATCGCTTCCCAACCTCCACGATCTTACTCAAACGGCGGGTTACGCGAGGCAGCGGAACATGCACACCAACCAAAATACTCCCTCCGTTTGGGATTATAAGTCCCGCACGGATAACTAGGTTGCCAATTTGGACAACAAAACATAAATAGTATAGCATAAAAATTATATCATTAAAAACTTTAGAGGTTATATTTTTTAATGGTATAATTTTTGTGATATATAAGTTATATTTCATACCAAATTAACAACCCAGATATACGCCAGTGACCTATAATCCCAAACAGGCGGCGATTCTTAGATCCCGTCATCAGGTTCACGCGTACTGCCGACTAGGTCCGTCCTCCGCCTCGATCGGCCACACCGTATCTCACAGTTCATCACCACGTGCGATCGATCCACGCGCGTCGACACCGCGGATCAACCACCGGGACGAGAGATGCTTGCTCCCGTCGAGTCCGCCATGTGCCGGCGAGCCACCGGGGGGCTCGGTCGATGGCCGACGGGAAGGCAGCACCTGCCGACGACCGCTGCCAGATATAAGCGGGACAAGCCGAGCAGGGATCACGTGCCACCGTTCCTGGCCTTTCCTGTCGAAGAAAGGTCGTCTCCGGGGTCCGGGCTCGAATCTGGACCGCCGTTGCCCGTTGGGGTCTTGCTGTGAACCAGAAACCCTTGTCTCGGAAATTGTGTACGTACTTCGCAGTGATATGGCTTGACACTGAGCTAGTAGACTGCTAGAGCAGCAAGTCTGGCAGCCTAGCCTCTGGGACGGGTGAGACGGTGAGGTGACACGTATGGAGCAGCGAATCTTTGTCCAGAAGCGTTCAATGTTTACGATAAATAAAACGATCCGATCCTATCCCATCAGGGACTGATGATGATGATGATGATAAGGATTGTTCCTGAATAGGGGTACGTGCATAACGTGACGAGCTATAGAGTCTACAAAGGGTCTAAAAAATCATGATAACGCTAGCTTCCTGTTCCAAGTCACCATCGCAAAATTCAAGGGAAAAGTTGAAGAAAGATTCGTGTGCACAATGCACGCCAAAAGGTGGGCAGGAATAAAACCACTGTCGCGTCTCGTTGTAGCTGATGATGTGATTCAGACCTTCAGCGCACTGTGCACTACTCGGAAGACAGAAAGCAACAAGATGACGTTAACCAACTGTTATGCCAGAGAGTAGAAACGGACATTGCTGCAGTTTTTTTTCACTTGGCTACCATGCATGCGTGTTCGGTTTTCAGTCCGATACTCCGGACCAGAGCCATCTTTTTTGCACACGAATCAGGATGGAAAGTCAAATTCGTGTGATAATTGCATGTCAAGAACTTTTGCCTTTTCCCACAACCAGAAGATACAAAACAAATGCTGCAGAACTGAGTAGTTTGTATGGCCAGCGCGAAATTCAGACCAGCAGCAAAGTGTCACATGTTCCACAAATAACGCTGCGCATCAGCAAAGATCAGATCCCAAAATGCTAAACTTCCTATCCCATGAGACTAATATCCTAACATACGTACATTTCCTGCAGACCTACGTCACATGTCACAAACACGGCGGCATCCAAACCTGTAAGTAGTTAATCAGCACTTCTCAGTTAATCATCGGCTTATACCCTACGAGTCAGTCAGCATCTTCGGCAACCTTTTCCTTGCCCTTCTCCTTCGAGACGGGTACAGGAAAACCTTCCTCCGGCAGCCGGCTCCACCGATAATTGCAGGCCTCGATCCAGCGGGGGTGGAGCAGAAACTTGTTGTTCCCGACAGCCCAGCGGGCCTTCTTCGTCCCAGAATGCAAGGCCACCACATGGGTGACAGTGGAATCCACTTCCGAGCAGCATACGGCGCCCAGCTGCTCGGCCATCTTCCACAGTACCTGATCCTGCGGCCGCCAATCGGATCGGAACACTCGGGTGAAGACTAGTTTGCAGCCCTGCAGCACTTCCTGCCGCACCCTCTTGATCACCTAATGGACAAATATAATATGTCAGCACAGGAAAAACATACTCGCCACCAAACAAAATCTGGCAAATGAGCCCGTGCCACAGAGTCAATCGTACCTGTCTGACGTCTCGCGAAGAAAGGGCAGTTTCAACACCCTACAGAAGAGATAACGCAGAAACGAATGATTAGTAGATCTCAAAGAACGCTGGTCAGATGTTTATTGAACACATGGAGAAGACAGCAAGCTGTGATAAAAGTAACCGTGTATGTAATGTAAGTAACCAACCGAGTCAAAGAAACTTTCTGTACGCGCTTCAGGACATGCAAAATTGTAGCCAGAGCACCATCACTCTCCCTTTCATCTTGCATCAGCTCTGACAAAGATTTGTCACTAAAACCAAATTGGCGACAGCTAGAAGCAAAATAATGATATCTCTCCATCAGAATCAGGTTTTCCTTATGCTTCTGCCAAACCTGAAAAACATAGTAGTAGTATTTAGGTTAGCTATATTATGCTCATACAGTCATATAAATGAAATCAACACTAAACCTATTGAAACACGAAAATGACCCAAACCCAGGGGTACACAAAAAAAGGCACCAAGACAATGCATGATTTTTATTTTTCGAGAGCGGGCGGTGAAGGAATTTTCATTTTTTGAGTCAAATAATGAATGATTATACTGTGAAGTCCTCATGTGGAACAGAATATAGAGAAGTCCACTACCAAGGAAAGTTTATGGTGATAACAGTATAATACAATAAGACCTAGCTCGAGCAATGAACTCATGCTGAGTAATAATTCCTGAAAATCGCAACACATTAAGTGTGCATCCAATATGGCCACCCTAGAAACACACTTACATGCTCAGTATCATCAAGAATCACTGCAGTGCTTTCAGCTCCAAGAACCACATCAAGACCTTTCTGGTGTCGCTGAGTGCAGTCAGAGTTTGAGATCACTTTTGAACCAAAATAGATATTACCAGGGTCAAGAAGCTTTGCTATTTCAATTGCATAAGCCTTGTCACCCATGGTGTATATATACATCTCAAACATATTGCTTGCTTCTTCTAAAAATTTACGGACAAAGGGTCTCAACTTTGTAAGCATATGAATTCCCTGTAAATTGAACATGCTTTTGTTCGGAACATCTGCATGTAGAGCATGTTATTGGTTAACTGCAACTGTAGGGATAAATTACTGGATATAAGCAACAAAAGGTTTCAACAAGGTTGAAAGCCAATAAGTTGAGGTGGAAGAGA
This sequence comes from Avena insularis, assembly GCA_023614405.1. Taxonomy (NCBI): domain Eukaryota; kingdom Viridiplantae; phylum Streptophyta; class Magnoliopsida; order Poales; family Poaceae; genus Avena; species Avena insularis. The sequence goes on from CM042685.1 coordinate 278,994,922, forward strand.
AAACCATTTGAAATAGAGTGCTGATATACTTCAAAATAGTTGTATAAAAGAAGTTGATTTTATACTACAGTATTGCAATTAGTCTGCTAGCTTAGGTCAACAAAAAACAATTGGAAGGTTGACTGATATGGGCAATAGTACTATTAAGTGGTGTGAAGTGAAAACTGCATTGAGCCCACGAATTCTATCAGAGTAAGAAACGATGTGGTACCAGAAATGACTCATCCTGGCAAATTTTGATCTCTAAATAAAACTATATAGGATACAATCTAAATAGAGACCCGGAGAGAATCACCATGTCCATGGTCATAAATATCAACTGTATATACTGTATAGAAACAACTAACAGTTCTCAAAACTTGAACGCAAATAGATACACCCTCTGTTACGAATTATAAGATGTTTTGGATATTTCAATGTAGACTACATACGAACTGAAATGAGTGAACACACACACTAAAACGTGTCTATATACATGCGATTCAGAGAAATGACAGAACTTCTTATAATTCTGAATGGAGGGTGTACAACTTACCTTTTGATGCGACAGTTTGAATCCCCAGGTCCATCTCATAAGGAGAAATATCATGGAATCTGGTTGAGTTAATCAGTGTATGATCCAAGTCTAAAATAAGAACCAGTTTTCTTTTACGCAACAAATTCTTCACTTCAGACCCACGTAGCCTGTCCATTTCTGAAGTATCTAGGCTCAAACCCTGCATTCAAATCGTTTTTGAAAATCCCAGAATGTATTAGAAACATAATGATAGTATTAGTTCCAAAACTGGGTGATTTTGATTCAAGCAAGTTAAATGCAATAAGGAAACACCATTACACCTCTCATGTTTATAGAGATAGGTCAGAGGTCTATGTACCTTGTGGATGTAACCAAAAGCAACTCCTGGAACATCTTCCTCATCTTGGTCTTTCCCACATTTAATGCAAAGTCCACCAAAAAACCCAGGATGCGGAGGACATATCTTGATTTGAGCATCTTTAAATGAACCTGCTACACCATATATTAAAATTCAATATGTCATCTGCCATAGTATAATGCACATTCAATGCCCAAGATATGGTAAACGGGGCAGAATAAAGGATGCAGTAGAAGTAATTTCCTTTCGAGTTTTAATAGCTCATAAGCCATGGTAGGATGCATGACAAGAAACTTGTTGAACAGAAAGTCAAGATGAGATAAACAAACGGATGTATAATCATCTTGTGTTATATGGAGTGGTAAGATTTAGTTAGACAAGCCAGTTGGAGGTCGAGAGCCTGTGATCGCACAAGTCCCTACACGCCTACAGAACTCACTGATAATAAAAATAGCACACTCCTTATGGGAATGGAGACTGTAACTTATAAATGCAATAAGAAACCGAAATTTCATATGAACAGTATATTGCGAAACAACTATTTGTAGTATACACCACTGAGCTGCATAAGCATAATAGTTTGTAAAACGAGACTAACAGGCATACCAATGACATCTTCATCAGGCATCACTGCTGTCCTTTGATCTTGGTGTCGTTCCTCCACTCTACGCCTTTTGGTACTGCATTTCATGTAGTTGAGAGCAGTCAGATTCATAGTAAAAATTCAACATGACGAATCATCAAAAGTTCTTTTAGAACACAACATCATCCAGTATTCTACCCCTCCCTTCTCTCTTTTCTCTCAGTGCTGAGTCCTTCATCGACAATTACATGCTATAGCTAGCTTAGTACATCTGAAACATTTGATGCAGCAATTTTTTAGATGATTTTTTTCACTACTATCTTCACCATAGTGGCTCACTACAATCCTATCACACCACATTTTCCTTCAAAATATTCTTGTGAATCAATGATTGGAGACATTCTGGATAGACATTAAACAACACAAGACCAATTGGTAAGCCTAAAGTCATGGATTCTACCCGGGCCTGTTGGGATGACGGCAGGGGCAGACAAACCTTTTTTCCATTGAACCATACAAAATCTAACATGAAAATGGAGTGACTGCTAAGCTATGTGAAGCTTTGCTGTGTTAAGGTACATCAGATTTTCCATGTAACCTTCATCTTATAAGCCCATGTGACCTTCATCTTAACTAATACTCGACATGTTTGGCCTAGTATTAATGGATAGCCTAGTTCATATTTAGCCCATGTGACCTTCATCTTATAAGCCCATCTGTACAGAACACGTGGAATGCACAGTAGAATGAATGGGTTTCAGCACTCGACATGAATTTCAAGTCAGAGAGCAATCTTACTGATTATGTTTTTTAGGTAGATGTGTATTTCACATTCTTGAATTGACTACTGAAGATATAACCAAGACAAGTGACTTCGCTAAATACCTGCAAACAATGCTAACACCAATAAGCCCTAGAAAATATCCCCTCCCTAGTTCACCAAATTGATCACTACCAATACCATCTCCATTCAGCAAACCTAACCGAATCGTCCAGTCACCACATTGCAAGTAAAACGGGAACACAAACCCTCAAGCATTTAGCTGGGCCAATACGTTCAAACTAGATCAAACTCAGCTGATCGCCACATCGAAGCCGCCATCCAACAGCAGTAGATCGTGGAATGCAGGCTCCTGATAAGACAGCCGAAGCTTCTGAGCCCGACGATTTGGCAGGAAGTGGGTCGTGGGGAGACCAAATTTGCGTACCTGCCCTGCTCTACGGCGTCTATTTCGACCGCCACGTCCTCCTCCTCCTCGTCGTCGCTGGCGGGTGACGCGGAGGGGTCGCCATGGGAGGCGGAGTCGGCGAGCTCGAGCTCCGCGGCTAGGAGGTCGGCGAAATCGTCGCTGTCGCTCAGGGAAGACATCGACGGCGACGGCGACGGTGACTCGGCGGCTAGGCTCATGATCGAAGCCGCGACGGTGAGGGCGAGGGAGGAGCAATTTGGGGTGGGTGGGTTGGGAAGTTCGAAGAAGGAAGGGGGACGACTCGGAGTTGGAATACGAGTCGGCAACCGAAAAGGCCGCAGGGTCCGATTGAACATAGCCAGGCCCACCATAGTCCAAATTTCTTGTACAGCGATGGTCAGCCTTGCGGTTTCGGTCCAGGCCTGGCACATGGCTCTGCTTCAGTGCTTCTGACAGACAGCAGAACTGTGTAATAAAATGTGAATTACTGTCATTAAAAGTGCAGCTCCTAGTCAATTTCTGAAAAAATGCAGCTCCAGTTTAATATTTCACAATCGATTTGACAGGTAATAAAGTTACACCAGACCGACCGAGACGTACACGTGTCTATGAAATATTTAGCTTATTAAAAAAAGGCTTTGCCTCACTATATTAATATAGCAACCATACTAATACATGGATTTGAATTAAAAGAAATATTAAGCCGGCAACACAAACATGTCCAAAAAAAAGATGATGAAGAATCGACGAAGTGGTGACGACCCAGAACCGTTGAGCCCTTCGACTTTGGCCCACCACGGTCTAAGCACCCTGAAGCGTCGAGTACCAAGCAGCATCTTCAGGAGGGGAAGCACCATCGACAAGACATTGCATCCCGCACGGTGTTGCTGCCTGGACCATGTTCCTAGGGCTTCCCCTGCACTCAGAATAAAGTGGAGACAGAGGAATCCCTCGACGACCTAAGGAATGGTGCCACTCGAAGACGACATTGTGTTAGGGTTGGACGAGCCAACAAGGATTTCTACCCACCTCTGCCCACACAAAAAAACCTGGGACAATTGAGCATCACCACCCAGCTTTGCCTCCCACCAGAGTATGCGCCACCACGATCTTGAAGTCACCAACACCGTCTCTTCGTGGACCCTGGCGCATGGCCTGAACGACAGAGGCACGCGACATCGCCATAATGAGCGAAAACAGCCTTACACCTCATGGGAGGAACCCACCTCCACTGATGAGAGGCATTTGTCGTCCGGACAAAGCATCCAAGGCAAACCAGGCCCATGCAGGACTGGCCGAGCCCTAGCGTGCTTGTAAAGTCCTAGCCACCCTGCAACAATAGGAAGGCTGCAAAGCCACCGCCCCTAATCCTAGCCTATTCATCGTCGCCACCTACAGATAACTCCGTAGATGCAGCGCCCGGCTCTCCCAAGCCCATATGGAGCTCTCCCGGGCCCATCAGGAGCCTGAGTTTCCTAGATCTTGGCCAGGGATGAAAGTCAGTGATGCAGCAATCCATGGTGCCCCGCTGCACCCTGATGCCATCGCCAACCCTACCCAGTTGCGCCGGACGAGAGCTTCGGAGGTGCATCGCCGCCTTGGAGAAGAAGGTCCTCGACTCACCCCCCCTGGTGCAGAGAGAAGCAGGCCATCGTCTGCGTCACGGGATTTTAATTCGCCCGCTGATCCCTGTAGGGATTCGTAGCATGAAAAACAAAAAAATTCTATCGCATACAAACAAACAAGCCAAGATCTATCTACTAGATTGTAGCAACGAGTCGATGGAGTAACTCACCGTCGAAGATTCCAAAGTGTTTAACGAGAGCGGATTCTCGTGGGTGAGGTAGTCGATTTCTTCCGATCTCAAGATCGCGTGACGATCCTTCCGGTTCAAGGCGCAGCTCCCTCAGCCGGGTCACATCGCTCGCACTGACGAAGACCTTCATCTCCCTTGTTCCAGCAGGCTGGAGGTTGTAGCACTCTCCTCGCGATTCCGCAAAAGACAATGGCGGTACCAAGTAGAGGGGAGATCTTGCAGGGCTTCGCCTTAAGCCGGAGCGAGTATGGTGGAGTATGAGAGAGTCCCTCGACGATCTAGGGTTTAGACACGCCGAGGAGGGGTGCTAGGACCGGCGGTTAGGGCTTGGGGTTGCCCAAGTCGGCGGCTAGGGGAGAAACCCTAGGTGGCGGCGGCTATGGTGGGCGGCGGCTAGGTTAGGGTTTAGAGGGGTAGGGAACTTGTGTGCTAGGAGGGGCAGCCCTGCCCCTCCCTTTATAGGTGGGAGGCGCGGCCAAGGGGAGGGGAGTCCCTCCCCAAGTCGGCTTCAAGGTGGGCCTGCGGTGGGGAAAGGAACTCCTCCCCCAACTCGGTTTCCACCTCCCTCTCCACTTCCCAAAATAGCCGTTTGACTTTCAAATTGGCGTTTGACTTTTTCAAACTAGGATTTGAATAAACCCTTTATTTTGTTTAGCGATGACACCTAGTACATGATGCAATCATACCAACTTGATATAACACATTCATGTACCCTTCCCCTCCGAAGTGCCGGACATTCCAGAACCTTCTAGAACATTTCCGATGAAATCACCGGAACCATTCTCCAACCCCGAAACAGGACTTTCCTTATATGAATCTTATTCTCCGGACCATTCCGGATCTCCTCGTGATATCTCGGATCCCATCCGAGACTCCGAACAACATTCGGTCTCTTACTCATCATTCCATAACTACTCAAACAACGTCGAATCCTTAAGTGTGTCTCCCGATATGATCTTGTTGTTAATAACTACTCAAACAACGTCATATCATTCTCCTAACGATATGATCTTGTTGTTAATAATATCTCAATGTTCATGATAGGGAAACCACAATCATCTATCAACCAACAAGCTAGTATTATAAAGAGGCTTCACTAGGGACTCTATTTTAGTTTACAAATCACACAAGTATTAATGTTTCCTTGTTAATACTATTATAGCATGAATGTAAACATTTATCATAAACACAAAGATATAATAATAACTACATTTATTATTGCCTCTAGGGCATATCTCCAACAATCCCTACCACTCGCGGCGATGAAGGGAATGGAGAGGATGGGGTAATTGGCGGCCGGAGACGAGGAAGGCCCCGCTGCCCTCGGGAGAAAGGGAGCGAGAGGGGACGAGGCGGGAGGGGGTGTTTCGCTTTTGTCGCCTTCTGTTTGCCATATTATAAAATATTTTTCTATTTTAAAATCGATATTTGTTGTTGGGATTATACATAGGAAAATGATTTGTTGCCCTAGACAATCGCGTCCACGCATCGTTTGGGTCGCGTGTCCATAGCGAGTGGTAAGGGCCCAGTCTTTCCCATCGTCCTCCTCCCTTATCTCTTCCCATCGACGGCTCTCACGTGACTAGACCCCCGCCGCCACGGGATCCCATGATTCCACCTGCCACCACTAGCTTCCTGCCTCGTCGTCCGCTGATGGTGACCTTCCCGCCCCCCTCACCATCATACCCTAGATCCCATCTTTGTCGTCCTTCATCCCCCGTCTCCCACACGTGCTCCGTCATGGCTGAAGCTTGGACCGATGACACTGCTGGGGACTCCCTCTGCTCCGTATCGCGGCTCCTCGCCATCAATGGTACAAGCATGTCCTTGGTCTACGAGTGGCCACCGAAAATGCTACCTAAGGCATCGAGCATTGCTACCATCGGCGAGGGCGGGTTCTACAACCTCTCGAAGGATTTTTTTTTACGATGCTACATTTGCACAATTTGTTTGCTGCGAAAGTCTCTGGCGAGTCCTACGATGTCTCCGGCGATATCTTCGATGATGTCTCCAACGAATTAGGGTTCGCTACAATTGCACAATTTATTTACTATAGTTGTTATGTTGTTTTGCTACATTAGTGTAAAGATTTTGCTACGCGGTCTCTGGCGAGAGTCCCGGCGAAGTCTGTTTGCTATATTAACGCAATTTTTTTTGCTACAAAGTCTCTCATGAGATCTCCGGCAAGAACTTTCTTTTTATTTTTGTCCCTAGACGAACCGTTCTACTATGTATAGTAAAAAGGGAATAATTATTAGCAAAAGCGGACTTATAATGTAATAAAAACAGCTTTTTCGGAGAAACGTGGTGGCACAGTGGGCCTGATCGGGAGAAATTATCCCCCGACGTTAGGGCTGTCCTTATACATACTTCCTCCGGGAATATAAGGGCAGCCAAAGTGTATAGCTAAATGTGGTTCTATATTTACTTTTTGTCTTTTAGAACCGGTTCCCAACATTGTGACTTGTGAGGGTGGTTCTAAATTGGAGAAGTTAGGGAACCGGCCCAAGTGCGTGCTCCGACGCCAAATCCGTCGATGTGATTAAAAAATCATTCTCTCCAACTTCTTGGGCTCCGCTTCAGCTTGGAAAAAATCTATTGGGGCTGGAGCTCAGGCCGTGAACGAAGGCAGGGAGCTGGACGAGGGGCACCGTGCGTGGCCGGCGCAGGTGGCGTGGCGGCTGAAGCGCGTCTAGCTGCAGCTTGAGTGGGAGCACGCTTGCCAGCGACACGAGGTAGCTGAGGACTCGACACCAAGATGTGCTCATGGTGTGTGGAATGGGCGGAGGTAGTCAAGCGCATGAAGACATAGTACTGGAACAAGGTGGCCGCCTGGCCATTCTCCGGCGTGACGCCAAGCTCAAGGAAGAGAAGATGCGGAGCAGCGGGCCTCCGGCTGAAGAGCGTTTCCTCCACCATCGTTCCTTGGCCTCTATGATGGTCAGGTGTAGCAGCTCCCACACCTTGGCCAAGAGCACGGGAGAGAAGATCTTATGCGAATTAGGCGGATCGGAAAATTTTGCAACGGCAGGAAAGAGCGATGAAGAATACAAGGGGAATTTTTCTATCCTGTGAAGAATGAGAAAATGACGGGAGAGAACTGTTGGCATTGAATAAGTTTTCTGATGTCAGTTTTGGGACTCACGCTGCAGATAATTTGGAACCAGTACGTTGTAGCGTTGTTGCCAAATTTCTGTCCAACGCCAAATTGTGTTTGTTGTCAGATTTGGCTTTGGCAACGTTGTGGACGCCCTAAGACGTTTAAGCTTTCATAGTACAACATTCGTCACGCTATGAAATCCCTCTCTCTCTCTCTCTCTCAGCGTCACCGACTTGCTATCCATGCACGCCGCTTGTCCCCCTCCCCACGCTGGCGCCTGGCCGCCCCATGTCGCCGCCTTCCTCAATATCGGTGCCCCAAGATCTGTGAGCAGCAGTCTTCCAAGATCAGATTTTTGTGGGAAAGAAACCTGTGGTGCCCCCAAGATCTGTGAGTGGTGATGCTCGATCCATCGCCATCGAAGGAGAAGGAGGCCGTTTAAGGAGGCTGGGGTCGTGGACGCGTAGCTCAGTGAGGAACAAGACATGGAGGGTCAAGGGTGATTCCTCGGTGGCCGTCGAGGCCGCCATGTTCGCCCGCCCGTCTCTGGCGCGCCGCCGTATTGCTGCTGCAGAACCGCGCCCATGTCTTCTTCAACCTCGCGCTCTCCAAGGTATCCCTCCCTCCCGTCATATGGTTGCTTGATTTACTATAGTATCCACCCATAGAGTACTCTGGTTTGCTTGAATAAATTCTCCAATTGATATTTCCTCGAGTTTGCCCATGTACGATCAGTCTAGCTGATGAGTTCTGCTCACATGTCCTTGTTTGAAATGGAGTAGCTTCGTTTGTAGTGTGTGTTGATTTCAGCCTCTATACAAATCTCCACTGTCCCAATTTACTTTTGCTTACTTTGTCCCGGTAAAGTTAGTGATGAAAAGATTGAGCCTTTGCAAAATATTATCTCCTTGAGGTAATGAAATTTGCTACTCAAATTTTAATTGCAGGAAGGTACTCAAATTTTGCATTCTTACATCTCTGGAAGAGAGATTCATTTTCAATGTGTTATTTACTCCCGACCACACAACCTTACATCCATGTTCAGAACATGGTGAGTCCATACTAATCGCACCATTACGTGACAGTAATATGGCAGTAGTGAAATGCAGATGCTAGTAGTTCCTCTCCTTTTTCTTTAGATAAAGTGGGCATGGTTTGGATTCTTTAATTCTTTCTAGAAGTTCCGCTCCTTTTTCTTACATAATGAAAGATTAAACTCTCAGTTGCTGCATCATAAGATGTGCATAACTTTAGTCCTCATTTGAATCTGTGATGTTATTTGTAACTGCGGGTATATATGGTTGTCGGGCTATTTGTTTCACATGTGGTACATGGTTTCGGGTGAGAGGACTAGTTGCTGCTGGCAGGACATAAAAAAACATCAAAGCACTCAGAAAAGTATTGTATCTTCCTCTGAGAGTTTTCATGTCTAAGTCTAATTAATTATGGTTCTGTGATTAGTTGCATCTATTGCATTTCCTTTCTATGTCTAGTCTACTCCTATTTATAGAGTCTGTGTAGATTCTATACTCCTCGGGCTATATTTATATAGCTGGGCGAAAGCCTATTTTGAGGAGTAGTGTTTGCAGGAGTACTGTAAGTACTGAAACTTTGCGATGACATGAAAGTCAAGGTCTGAAGAATAGTAATGGTGATGTGAATCCTGTTTGCGATGAGGTTTTGGCTTGGTGTTCTAGGTCTTGGAGCAGCGACATTGGAAAGTGGGAGCGACAGTACAGGAGATTTTCAGGGTTCAAGCTACAGGGTGAAAATCCAAGGTCTGGCCTTAATTGGCCGTGCCTGACAATGATCTTGTTGAAGGCATTGTTTTGTCAGCGTGGACTTTCTCCAGGGTGAAAACCTATGATCGATGATCAGGGCGATGACGGCGCTAGTGCACTGTTCCCTTCTTGGAGGCGTCGTTTTTGGAGAGGATGGATTTCTTGTGCTGTCTTGCTGGTGTTTGGTCGTTGTTGTAGGACATAGATCACTAAAGCGGGACTTTTTTTTCCTGTAATTCTTTTTTTATTTTTTGGCTGTATGCATCCGTAATGCCATTAGGATAATGCGTTGTTGCAGAGGTTGGGTGTAATTAGTATTGTGCGATACTAATATATGCTCCTTTCCAAAAAAAAGTACTGAAACTTTATTACTCCATATAACCACACTGAATTTAGTACAGCACCGACACTCAATTATTTCTCATGCTAAAATGAGTACACAGACATTCAGTTTTAGTTTAGAAGTTGCAAGAAAACATTCGTGAAAACTCATTTAAATTAATTGATCAATTTGTTCATGCTTGAAAGAAAGAGTACACAAATGTTTAGTTTCAGTTAGAAGATGCAGAGAACACCAGCGGCCGAACTCAATGTATAATCTGTTTACAAGGATACTTGGCCACATGTTTCCTCAAATCAATGAGGATCTCAATCTGTATTGGCATCTTAGGAGTTTGGGAGATATTTTACTTAATTTAATCCATTTACACGGCAAACCAGATAGTACATGCTGCTTATATTATACCTAACCGCATATTTGTTTAGATAGCCAAGTTTTCTAGTAATGGCTGAAACTTGCAGTACCTCATAGAAGTATTTAAGCTTGAGTATGGAACAAACATCAGTGATACAGTACTTGTTCTGTAGACTATCATGCTAATTTTGAGTTAATACTCCATTAAGTGATACACAACTTGATCTATGCATATACAGTAGTTTTTTACATTATACACATACAGTTCTTTAACACTGCTCAGATTATATTTCTTCAAAGATTCTTCAATTTAATGTTGGAGTATTGTCTGCTTGTATTGCAAAACGATTATCAGTCCGTACTTGCTTAATCATTCATGGATTACTGTACTTGCTCACTGAAATTGAACTTGAACTTGCATTTTAAACCCGTTTCACAGTAGCAGTACAAGCGCGTGCAGAAACACAGAGAAGACAAGCACGTGAACCCGTCTAGTTTAATGTACTCCGGGCCTCTGTTTTCCACGAGCCCACTCAATTGATGGTGGTGCTCGAACGTACAAAGTGCATTGGCTTGTGCTCGTAGGTGGTGCTCATACAAAGTTCGATCACAGGTCTGTTCCACAACATGGAAAGAAGATACGAGAGATCGTCGACCCTTTAGCTAGCCGTGCTCCGATCCCCCTTTTTGTTGATCAAGTTATTATTTGGGACTGTGCTCACCACACTGGTAGGCCGCGTGGTACATGTAATTTGGTGTGAAGACATGCCCATGTGAAATTCGCACATCACAGAAAAACACCGCCCAGCGCTGGCTGACATGGCAGGACTACAAGTGGACCTGTCGGAAAATCCAGCGTGGACTTCGTCTTCACTTCCAATCGTGAGAACTGTCTCTTTCCCTTCACATTTTCATGCTTATTCAAAGCCATCAATATCATGCCTGGGTGACGCCGTGCCTGTTGGAACACTCGTTACCCATCAAACAACCTGTGTGAGCTCTTTATTAATGTCTTCTTCAATATTAGTGTCGGCTTGATTTTTGATACCAGGGGCAAGAGTCTCTTTTGTTATTCGGCCAGAGGCGCAACGTCATGCGAACTTAATCGGCAAGCTACATGAACAAAAACATAGAGAGAGACATGATGTTTTTTACCTAGGTTCAGATCCACACTAAGCGGAGCCCTACGGCCTGCAATTATCTACTATCTGATTATCACAAGGTTACAAATTGTTCCTTCTCGTGAAAAGGTTCTCTAGTCCAAATGTCCTCTAAGTTCGACATGTGCCTCCTTTATAAGGGTAAGGGGACACCACAGGGGCCCGGCTGCCGTGGTCTGCAACTGGCCTAGCAATCCGGCCTTGGTGTCGTGTGTCGCTTACTTGACTATGGTAGACTGATACTAAACTTGTGTTGTCAGCTTGATTCTTGTCTCCGGGTGGCCTATCCCGGCCGGGGTTGTCGGCGGGAGTGTCGCCGAGACCTAGGAGGACATCCCAGCAGAGTCCTCGAGCGGCCACGCAGCGAGGCGCAACATGCATGAAGGCCATGCGTCGTTTGCGTGCTGTCAGTGGGTGGAGCGTGATCTTGGTTCTTCCGCTGGTCCAGTGCACAGCGTTCCCACAGTTAGTACTTGGGTCAGGCATAGCAGGCTAGCTGTCCGTCTCTGTCTTCGGGAGACCTCTCGAGCCGGGCAACGGATCCGTATATCTACCCGGGGAGAACTCCCTGGGTCTCCTGGCTCGACATTCCGCGGGATGCCCGGATCGAAACCCGTGGATCCATGACCCGTGGAGAGCACGGAATCGACAATCAGCCTCCCTCTTCCACCTTCTATCTCGCCAGTCAATCCCCTATCCACCGTCATATCCCCATCCCCTCTTGCCCATCCTCCCCATCCCCAATCTCTCACCTTTTTTCTTCACCATCTCTCCTCCTTCCATCCGATGGTGAGTGAGCGCTTTATGCGCTAAGATCATGTTCCAAACTACTCTTTTTTCCAGAAGAACCAAATTTTATTACTCCCTTTGTTCGAAAACATAGGAATCGGGACCTTTTCTCGTCTTCAATATAAAGCTTGGATTGTGATTTTTTTACTTATAACATATCTGCACAATTTGTATAAAAACATATGTTACGAAAACATTTCACAAGACAAATATATACAACAATATTATTCATACATGCCAAACCATATACTTTGGTAACCTTAGTAGTCAAATAATATATTGGAAATCGTACAAACATATCGTCTTGCATTTTTAAGACCAAAGGAAGTACACAGTCGACCTCAAACATTGGAACAAGGTATAAACCTAAAAATCATACCAAGGTTTAAAAAAAAGCTGGACCAAGTTGATACATTCACGAGCCATGTTCTTGCGACCATGATGTCCTGGACAACACGGTTGCACATTTTCCATCTCAACGGCGCTAAAAGGTCCAAGTAATGGTAATAACATCTCCATCCACCCCAATAGCCCTTTGGGTAAAAAAATGCACCCAGTTGGCCTCTTTATAGCAAAATTTCCGTCCGACCCACCTAATACTTCACCCGGCACCCCTAGGCTGAACCCTACGAGCGGACCCATCGGAAAATGGAGCGTGAACTTCGTCCTCACTTCTAGTCGTAGGCCCGATCTCCCCCTCACATCTTCATGCTTATTCAATGCCATCAACACCATTTCTGGGTGGCTTCGTGCCCTATTAGGCACTCGTTACCCATCAGACACCCATGTGAGCTTTTTATTGTTGTCTTCTTCGTCAAATTCCTTCTTCCACCTTCTATCTTGCCGGTCCATCCCCTATCCACCATCTTTAACTCCACTTTTTTCTTCTCCATCTCTGATGGCGAGTTAGCGGTTCATGTGCATTCCAAAGTAGTGGTTTTATGAAGAACCAAATTTTACTACTCCATTCGTCCTAAATGGTAGGAATTGCCTGGATTTTTTCGTCTTCAATATAAAACTTGGGTTATGATTTTTTCTACTTATAACATATCTGCACAATCTATTATATACAATATAAGAGTGTTTTTCGAGGCACCACGTTAAGCCAGGTCATCTGAATGATTTTGATGGTTAGATTTAAAACTTATGGTTAGAATTTAGTTTAAAATTATTAATTACGTAAAAGTGTAGTTTCGTTTGTCACGTTTCATAGTCCGTCCAGAAATAAAACATACGAGTCCGTTGCAAAATAAAAGGGTAGGCCGCGAGCTGGCCAAATCCGTTAGAAAAAAAAGATATTAGCTAGGTCTCTTTGGAAATAAGAGTAGGCCAGCTATACGTTAACGTGATCGTGTTGTATGTATGGGGTGGAGAGCACACAACAAAACCGATCGGTAGTCTCGGCAGAGTTCACATATGCAATCCGTATTTCCGCGTGAACACAGGTTTCTGAAGCAAACAAAAAAAGTGAACCTATAAGAAGATTATCCTGATTTCATTGACCGGTGGACCCATATATATTCCAGGGTCGATCTAGCGCACTTATCAAAAACTTGAACAATGCGTGATTTTCACATCTTTCTTAACATAATATTTGTTAGTCTATGAAGTCACATCTGAAAGGATACGGATGTCGTCTAGAGGGGGGTGAATAGGCGATTAAAACTTTTCTTAGAGTGGCTCAACAAAGACGGAATAAAACTAGGGTTTACTTTGTAAAACACAACCTAGAAACAACTAAGGTTTACCTATGTGTACCAACAACTTATGCTAATCAATACAAGCAACAAAGTGATAGCAAGATATATATTACTTCAAGCACGAAGGCTATCACAATGTAAAGTGCATAAGTAAAGAGCTCGGGTATAGAGATAACCGAGGCACGCGGGGACACCGATATTTTACCGAGTTCCTCCCAACATGGAGTACGTCTCGTTTGGAGAGGGGGTGGTATCAAACCACCAACGCCACAAAAGGCCTCCTGACATGGTTATACCCTACGGGTACGTAACTTCAGCATACCTAGTCCAGCCCAAGGAAGACCCACGGCGGACATAGGCTGGCCCATGAAGATTTTCGGGTGGCCAAGGCCCATGACGTCTTCGGATCCTTGGAGTGCAAGACTAGAGTTTGAATACAACTTGTAACCTACTCGTATCGGCACCCGAGACCTAGCCTTCCCATATATAAAGGCTAGGAGGGGCCAACGAGGGGGACACGTAATCCCGCAATAGACCTAGAACTCGACTCACGCCAGATCAAATCTGCACCTCAGAACCTTCGGTTCCGCCAGAATCAAAGAATGACAAAGCGGAGTAGGGTTTTCCCTCGGGGCCTGAACACAGGTAAATCTCGTGTCCCCGGTTTGCTTGTCCGTTAACGTGCTACGATCTCCAACATCCCCATCTTCTCCAAAACCCAAGTCCATAACAATGGGCATTGACGAGATTAAACCTCGTCAATTGGCGCCGTCTGTGGAACCGGGGCTGCTGATTGTGCGATCGTGACGGTCCCGACCCGATCGATCTACAACCATGCGACGGAGAATCACCTCCTCTTCGGCGCTTTCGACTTCACCGCCCACTCGCCGGATACCATGAAGGACTTCGAGCCCGTAGGCGACGGACTCGAAATTCTGTTCGGGAGCTTCTGCTTCCAGGTGGGACAAACTGGCACCCTCCGCCTCCCTAAGCGGATGCCCGTGCCGTCCATCAGGCCCGCTTCATGGTCTCCACACCCCGTGCTACGCACGTCACCATCAACAGATGAGTTTTACAGCAGCAGCTGCTGCAACTCCGATCTGTGCGATCCACCTTCGGATGAAGGAACCTACGGTTCCGAATCCGAAAGCTGCGGCAGCAGCCAACCAATCTGCAGGCGCTATCTGTGCGCCGTAATCATCCAAACCGACGAGGAAACGCCTAACCCGCCACCCAACCCCAACCCGCAGGACAGAAACGGCGAAAACGGTGGAAACGGCGAAAACAAGGGCCACCTCATCCAACTTAGCAAAGAAGGATGGGCCGAAGCACGCCGCGCCGTCGCAGGCGAAATAGTCCTACCTCTGGACTCCCCACGTGATCTGCTGATGGCATACCACTACCTCCTCATCGAGGAGCACAAGAAGCAAGTCAAGATGCAGGAGACGCTCGACAAACGCAAGAAGGCAGCCTCTGAGTCCAGTGCGCGATGAGCTGCGCTCTCCGCCATGGGACCCGGCTCTAGCACAAACGGAAACCAGGGAAACAAGCACCACTCTCGGGTGGAAAACATGGACCCAAAGGAGCGGCGTGACGTGACCCGAACCCTCCACACATCGTTCATGGATATGGACGCCGACGACAACATCACTCCTAAGACGCCACAAGCTGCGATCATGGCAGCCACTGCGTATCTCGCGGCTCACCCACCTCCGGAGGGGGACCCGAAAAGGGCCATGCATAGGTCCGCACTCATCGGACTAGGACTAATCGGAGCTGCGCTCCACGAAGACGCTCCTACGGAGCCAAAGAAGAAAGCTCCGGCCAGGCGCGACCGGAGCCCCACTCCCTCATCCGAAGATGAAGAAGAACACGACCTTCCTCGAAGGAAGAAGAGCTCGCACCGCCATAAACACGACTACGACGCCAGAGACAAGCTTACACAGCGCAAGATCGACAAAGCACGCGCCGCGCATGCTCATCTGAATCTGAGATGGATGAAGACGAAGGAGAACTCTGCGGGGCTCGATGCTTCAGCAGATCCGTCCGGCGAACACATATGCCACGCAACTTCAAGCTTCCTTCGGATACTCCGAAGTTCAACGGCACGCAAGATCCAAAGTCCTGGCTCAGCGACCATCTGTCATCCGTCAAGCTTCACGGAGGCAACAAAGAAACCGCCATGCAATGCCTTCATTTGTGGCGGCGGTAGCGAGTGCGGCTTAGCAGCCTATCATCAGGATCCATCCGAAGCTGGGAGGAGCTCGCTTATAGCTTCATCCGAAATTTCAAAGGCACCAGCAAAAGGCCTGCCTCAATCGAAGAGTTGCGAGCCTGCACTCAGAGAACGGGTGAATCTATTCGCTCATACATACTACGCTGGTCTACGACCAAGAACTCCGCAGCACACATCTCCGAAGAGCGGGCCATCGACGCCTTCAGGGACGGCGTCAAACGCCCAGACTTCAAGGAGAAACTTGGACGTGTAAAACCCAAGACACTCGACCAGCTCATGGAAATCGCCAACAGTTGGGCAGACGGCGAAGATTGCATCCAGCGGGCGCAATCAGATGAAGAGGACGACTACGACCGAAGACGCGAACGCCGCAGCAAGAGGAGATCGCGCGTCTACGAGGACCGTGGAGGACCCGACATGGTCGCAGCCGGCTACGCCACCGCCGTAACGACAACAGCCGCAACAGCGGAGGATACCGCAGTGGAAACTTCCGCGACAACGGACGACCAACGCAGTCGTGGCAACGCCGCGACCGCGACAACGGACCTTCAGCATTCGACAAACTTTCGGGTCCATGCACCATCCACTTCTACATCGACAAACAAGATGGCAAAAAGAAAGCTAGCCACATGCTCAAGGACTGCCGCGAGTTCCAGAAACTCAGCGAAAGCATGGTGCAGATGAGACAACAAGCTCCAATTCCTGCGTTCGGAAACGCACCTGCGCCAGGTGAAATAGCACACGGAGCTCCTCCACCGCCGCCTATTGGAGGCCCACATCAACCAGTCGCACCAGCGCAAAACAACGCCGGGGTCGCATACCCCCACCAAAGGGAGCACTAAATATGATCCAGAAGGGACGCCCAACCAACAGGGTGCAGAAGAAAATCACCCGACAAATCAATATGGCCGTGGCAACTCCGCCTGCAATCCCTGAGTACCTCAGCGGATCAGAGTCCTGCATCACATTCACTCGCGCGGATCACCCTTGCCAGATCCCTCGCCCAGGTCACGCTGCCCTGGTGCTGGAGGCGCAGATCGGAGGCTTCGAGATGAGTCGCGTCTTCATGGATGGTGGCAGCGGCATCAACCTAATGTTCGCAAGCACTCTAGCAGCTATGCGGATCCCACAATGTAGCCTGGAACAATCAGACACAACGTTCCACGGCATTGTCCCAGGGAAGGGCATCTCCCCCCTGGGCAAAATAGGGCTCGACGTCATCTTCGGGAAGCCGGACAACTTTCGGCAGGAGCGCCTAGAATTCGAAGTGGTGGACTGGCCGTCGCAATACCACGCCATCCTAGGACGCGTAGCATTCGCAAGGTTCCTGGCCGTCCCACACTACGCATACCTACTACTCAAGATGCCAGGACCAAGGGGCGTCATCACAATCCATGGGAGCTTCACCCGATCGGACCAATGCGACAGGGATTTCAACAAAATCTCCCAATCTTTCGGCATGCAAGACGAGCTTGTAAGGCTCCGCGAGGTGACGGACAACGGGCTACCCCCAGTCACAAAGCAGAACACACCTGACATGTCTTTCGACTTCACCATCAACACCAAAAAAGTGCAGGTCCATCCAACGGATGCCTCCAAGACGGCGCTGATCGCCAACGACCTCAGCATCAAGATAGGAAGCGCGCCATCGAATTCCTCCGTGGCTGGGAAATCTTACTGGTGTCCTGCGGACATGCCAGAGTTCGGAATTCGCCGAACGCACTCAATGTCTTCCTGACACCAAGCCAATCAAGCAGTCCATCCAAGACGCCGAGCCACGAGCGAAGCTATCGGCAAGGAGATCAACAGATTACTCGCAGCAGACTTCATCCGGAAATCAAGGAAAGCGAGTGGCTGGCAAACACGGTGATGGTCGAAGAAGGACACGGACATCCTGCGGATGTGCGTGGACTTCACGCCACTAAATACACACGCCCTAAGGACCATTTCCCTCTTCCTCGGATCGACGGATCATCGATTACCGCAGGTTGTGAAACTCTCCTTCCTCGACGCCTACTCAGGCTATAACCAGATTCGACTCAAGGTCTAAGATCAAGAAAAAGCGGCGTTCATCACACCGCTCGAGTATCTTGCTACAACACAATGCCCTTCGGCTAAAGAACACGGGTGCCACGTACCAGCGATGCATGCAGGCCTGCCTCAAGGACCAGATCGGTCGCAACGTCCAAGTCTATGTCGACGACATAGTCATCAAAACCAAGGAGGCAAGAACACTTATCGACGATCTCCGCGAGACGTTCGACAACCTCGATCGCTACAGGATCAAGCTCAATCCAGAAAAGTGCGCCTTCGGCGTCCCCTCGGGTACTTCATCTCTCAACGAGGGATCGAAGCGAACCCGAAGAAAATCAAAGCTATCATGACAATGGAGAAGCCGAAAAACCTCAAGGGCGTTCAGCAGCTCGCAGGGCGAGTAGCGGCACTAAGCAGGTTCATCAGCCGCATGGGCGAAAAGGCCCTACCATTTTACCAGCTGCTGCGCAAAGCAGACAAGTTCGAGTGGACACCAGAAGCCAACGACGCATTCGAAAACCTCAAGCGGCTCCTCTCCACCTCGCCAGTTTTGGTCACGCCAAAAGAGCGCGAGCCCCTGTTGCTGTACATAGCAGCCACACACCAGGTGGTCAGCACAGTACTCGTGGTCGAACGACCCGAAGAAGGCAAGACCCACGGGGTACAACGCCCAATTTACTACCTCAGCGAGGTTCTCACTCCAACAAAACAGCGGTACCCGCACTACCAGAAGCTGGCCTACGGCGTGTTCATGACGGCTCGACGACTGAGCCACTACTTCCAGGAGCATCAGGTGATGGTCGTCAACGAGGCACCCCTAAACAGCATCCTGAATAACCCAGAGGCCACAGGACGCGTGGCCCTGTGGGGCATTGAACTATCACCCCTGGACATCATCTATGAGAAGCGACATGCAATCAAATCTCAAGTCCTTCTGGACTTCCTGGTGCACTGGATGGAGCTGCAGCTGCCTGACACCCCAGACATGTCGTAGTCCTGGACAATGCATTTTGACGGCTCCAAACGCGAAGCCGGAGCAGGGACAGGAGTCATACTGACCTCCCCGCAAGGTGACAAGATGAAGTACGTTCTTCGGATGAAATTCAGAGCCTCCAACAACGAGGCCGAATACGAAGCCCTCATCCATGGCATGAAGATGGCAAAAATATGCGGCATAGCGCTGGTCATCTACGGTGACTCCAACCTTGTCGCCCGGCAGACGATGAATGAGTCGACGCACACGCCGAAACATGATCGCGCGCTATACAACGCACTCGAAGGAGAATTCGACGGTTGCGAACTTCGGCACGTTAGAAGAGAGAGCAACGAGGAGGCCGATAGACTCGCCAACATCGGCTCCACTTGTGCAAAGGTACCACCAGGTGTGTTCCTCGAACAAATCTGCGTGCCATCCATCAAGCGGAAATTCCCCAAGGGATCACCTGAAGAAGCAGAACACTCGGGGGCTACGCTACCCGAAGGTCATGAAGGACCCGAAAAGTTGGATACCGAAGTTGCCATGGTCAACCTGATGCAAGTCATGGCAGTCGAAGAAACTTGGACACGCCCATACCTCCAGTTCCTGATAAATGGAGAATTGCCAAACAGCCCGACAGATGCCCGACGCGTATCTCGTCGGTCAAAAGCCTTCACCATCATCAACGGCGAGCTGTACAAACGCAGCATTACGGGCGTACTACAACGGTGCGTCACCATCAATGACGGCAAGGCCATACTCCAAGATATCCACGAGGGCATCTGCGGCCACCACGTAGGCAGCCGCTCCCTCGTCGCTAAGGCTCTGCGAGCAGGATTCTACTGGCCAACGGCCATGAGCGACGCGAAGGACATCGTCCGAAGATGCAACGGGTGCCAACGATTCACCGACAAACTGCACGCACCTGGGTCCGAACTTCGACCCATACCCATAGCCTGGCCTTTTGCCCAATGGGGCCTCGACATGATCGGCAAACTGCCAAAATCCTCGAAGGGAGGACACGTCTTCCTCCTGGTCGCAGTCGACAAATTCACCAAGTGGATCGAAGCCATGCCGCCACCAACCGGAAGGGCAAAACCGCCGTCAAATTCTTGAATCCATTGTCTGGTTTGGTGTACCGCACGGCATCATCACCGACAACGGATCGAACTTCATCTCGAAGAATTCGGGACTTCTGCGAAGGCCTCGGGATCAATATCACGTATGCCTCGATGGCGCACCCGCAAACAAGCGGGCAAGTGGAAAGGCCAACGGCCTAATCGGCGCCGGCATCAAGAAACGCCTCATGAGCTCACTCGAGCACAAAGCTGGCAACTGGACGAAAGAGCTACCGTCTGTCCTGTGGAGCTTACGGACTACGCCAAACAGCTCCACCGGTTACACACCGTTCTTCATGGTGCACGGAGCTGAGGCCGTGCTACCAGCCGAAGTACGCCACCAGGCTCCACGAGTCGTAAACACAATGCCGAATCCACGGCTGCACTCGAAGATGCCGTCGACACACTCGACGAAGCACGAGATATAGCAGCAGCTAGATCAGCGGTGTATCAGCAAAGTCTCCGCAACTACCACAGCCGCCGGCTGCGCCCAAGGTCCTTCGTCGAAGGAGACCTCGTCTTGCGACTTAAGCAAAAGCGACCAAATAAACTCGAGTCGCCATGGGAAGGACCCTATGCCATCACCGAGGTCATCCCAGGTGGCGCCTATCGCCTCAAGCACGTGGAGTCTGGAGTCGCATACTCCAACCCATGGAACATCTCGCACCTGCGACGATTCTACCCATAGCAATGTACCCCTTTTTTTTTACTCTCAATAAGGCTTACAGCCAAGGCTATTCAGCCGAACCATGTACCTCCTCCATTACGCTACAAATAAAGCTAAGTGTCTCGCCCCCAACCTCCGGTTGACTATTTCTCTGCAACCTTATTACATGCTACATACGCACTCGGGGGCTCCCCCACCTCACGATTTCATCGACTGAGGACAAAACGTGTACACCTGAGTAGCTGACCACATCAGGCAAACGAAAAGGGCACGTACGCACTCGGGGGCTCCCCCCACCTCACGATTTCATCGACTGAGGACAAAACGTGTACACCTGAGTAGCTGACCACGTCAGACAAACGAAAATGGCACGTACTACATCAAAGCACTGCGTGCTCGCTAACAAGCGAACCTTTACAACAAAGGGCACATACACGCCCAGCCGCAATATACAAATTTTACATCTATCTGTTTATTTTCAGGTCCTACCTATCCTGAAGAATAACCTGAGCACGCTGCTTAAACAAATCTACAATCTGTTCGGCATACTGCCTTACAGCCGCGTAATGCGGACGCATATCCCACTCGCCACCATCTGGTCGAGGAGGTGGCCCAGTCGCCACAACAGCCAAATCTACATCAGGGCGATGCACCCTTACAAGAGACAAGGCAGCCTTCACCCCGGCGACGAGTTGCTGCCGCACCAGCTCCTTCACATTGCTGGCACTCCGAAACTTCGTCAGAAGACCTGCAAGGGTCGTTGGCACGGCATCCAACGGAAACATGACGTGCAGTACCGAGGAAAGCGATGTCTGCACCTGGCGGAGCACCCGCGAAACCTGGTAGACACGATCCTGCACCGTCGCCAGAACTATGGCGCGATCACGATCCATCCAGAAGAAGCCGCCGGCCTCCATGTCCTGTTGAGTCTAGCAATTGACTCGAACAGCAATACACTCTTTTTCTTCCCTCGGAGCAAGATTGGCACCTGCGACAACCGCACAAAACAAGAGTAAGGCCAGCAGGCTCACCCGAAGAACTGAGCTACAGCCCGAAAGACGGATCAACTTACATTGCAGCTGCTCGGACAGCCGACCCAGCTCCGCCATCAAGTACTCCTCTCTGGCTGCACCACGATCTGCTTTGGACTTCCAAACATCAGCGCGACCGCGCAACCCAAGCAAATCTCTCTCCAAGCTGCGCACGCGATCTCGAAGAAACGCGAGCTGCGAGGAATCATCCAATGATGCTCGCAAGGGCCTTTCGGATGACGTGTCAACCGGGTCAGCACCCGAAGGAACCTATAGCAGCAGAAAAAAGAAGGCACACAGACATTCAGCCAAGGAAAAAGCTCAACTCGGAGGAATTCATTAAAATAAGGCCACTGCGTGGCACAAGGATGGTGCTACAAAAGATATTTACAGCAAAAGTAAACTACATACTACCCTACATCTCCTATGCCTAAGGCGTAGGACACCGAGTCGCCTCAGAGCCAGACTGCCTAGCTTTGGCCTCGCCCTGCTGCCGCAGCGCGTACTCAGACAGCAAGTCAATGAGCTTGGGCCCATATCGTCTGCAGCGAGCGGAGTAGGCAGCGAAGGCTACCTCTGATCCATCCGCAGCCGTCGGCATCCGAGAAGTGATCTGGGGCAAGTCCAGCTCCGCCCCAGCCGCCATGGCCATCGCCAGCCCGACGGACGCGCCGATGCCCTTCTGCTTGCGCTTATGCAGCTGCGGTATGAGCCTCTGCCAGAGCACCCACGTCTTCAAGGGATGCGCCCTTCGGGAAGAGCTCCTGGTAGAAGCGACCAAGGACCTCTTTCGCCTTGGCAAGGGAGTTGACGACGGTGCTGCAGCGGTCTTCGACCGCTACAGTGGCATCATCTAGAGCACTCCCGTGCTCCAGAGCACCGCGGTCAAACTCGATGCCTGCGGCATCTGAGACAAAAAAGAAGAAAACATGAAGAAAGGCAACATAGAAGACGATCCGCAGAAAAAAGGAGCAAGTACAAAAGCTAACGCTCACCCAAAATAGCCTTGGCAGCAGCCATGAGCTTCTCCGCCACCCCTACTTCACGAGCAGCTGCAATGGTGGCCAGCTGCTCCTCACGACCTGCGGCTTCCTGCTGCAGACGCTCTTCGCTTGCCTCATCCGGCTCAAAGCTTTTTCGCCTCAGCGGCAGCTTCGGCCTTCTGCTCCGATTGGCCAAGGCTCTTCTTCAGAGCATCAACCTCACGGAGAGAGTCGTTATGCTCCTCTACATTTACAACAAGCAAGTGTCAAAGAACAGGACCAGGATAAGTAAGAGAAGTACTACAAGGCAGACGAATACCTTGAAGCTGTCGCAGTTTTGCCTCCAGCGTTAGGCGTTCCTCCACCAGCCGCTTGGCCTCTTGGACAAAAGGCTGCAGAAAAAGGCAATAACATTAAGCACAGGACTTGGGGGGCTACGCCCAAAACAAAGCAGCAAAAACAACATCAGCACACGAAGACGCTCGGGGGCTCCCCCCGTGACATGAAGTAGACGAACTTACATGCTCCAAAGGCGAACCCGCAGGCCCGCCTGCGAAATTCTGAGGCGCAACCACCAGCCTCTCCTGCACAGGAGGATCCGGTAAGGCGCCACCCGAAGTCGCCACTGTCTGAGGAGGAGGCGACGCAATGTTCGACTCCCCCATCATCTCGCGCGCTCCATCACTAGAGCCGTCGGAGGATTGCCTGCATACGAATCAATCAACACAGGTGCAAAAATAACAAGGGAACAAAAGACAACAGTGGCAACAAGATCACTTACGAGCCCAATGCACTCAGGTCAAAGATAGGAGAAGCCCTTCGGGCCCTCTTCTCCTCCTTCTTTTCTTCCTTCTTCTCCTCCTTCTTTTCTTCCTTCTTCCGCTTTGCTGGCGGGTGTGGAGCAACAGCTCGCACAGGAATGGCAGGAAGGGGAGAGGAAGAACCCCCATGAACATCATCATGACGCTCAAGGCCCAGAGGATTCCTGGGAGTCGGAGGAGTTGAAGCATCCGAAGACTCGCTCGAGCTCCGTGATCGCTTGCGCGAATGGTCCTCACTCGACTCGTCGGCATCCTCCGCTGGGGATCGCGCTGACGGTAGCTCGGACATGGAATCCACCACTTCATTATCCGGGGCATTCGGATACCTCTCGGGCAACGGTGGTGCCATGCCCGGCACTTTGAAGCTCTACAAGATGAGAAGAAACTTTGTTAGCAAACAAAGGACAGAAATAAACACCCAACAACAAAAGGGGAGCACTACGTGCATAAGTCTACACCTCTGGCACAGCCAACATCGAAGAAAAGGGAGGAGCGGCTGACTTCCGGGATTTTCTCGTCGGCCTTGAACTTCAACAGCACGCGAAGAGCTTTGTCAAGTTCCACCTCGAAGATTTTCTCACTCGAAACCCTCGTCGGATCACGACGCCCAGAGTAAAGAAACATCGGATGCGCCCTCTCTTGGAGAGGCTGCACCCGACGCTCAAGAAACGTCCGGATGATGTCGACACCGTTCACCTCCTTCTCAGGAATCAATTGGAGCTCCTCCACCCGACGGTACAGGGCCTCTATCTCTGCCACCTCACCATCCAAGATTTGGTTTTTCCAGGATCTTTTCTTCACAATCAACTGGGAGGGGTCAAAAGGAACGAGACCAAAATCTTGCCCAGGCAGTCACGAATGTAAAACCATTTCCTCCTTGATCTTGGACAGATTCGGACATGGAAAAGGAAAAGAATTGCACATTGTGACTGAGGGAGATGATGAAACCCCCAATGGGATACACACCATCCGAACCAGACTGCCTCTTCACGGAATAAAGCTTCCGGAAGAGGCCAAAGTGCGGCTCAATGCCAAGCCAACACTCGCAAAGCGTAATAAAACACACTATGTGGAGAAGGGAGTTGGGAGACAGATGATGGAGCTGAACCCCATAGAAGAAGAGCAGTCCACGAAGGAAGTCGTGGACCGGAAAAGAAAACACGCGAATCACAAAGGCAACAAACATAACCCGGAACCCAGATGGGGGACGGGGGATTACCTCATTGCCAGGGAGTATCACGGCCGTCGCGTGTTGCGGGATCAGGCTCCGCTCGCGCAGCTTGCGGAGATCGCTCTCCCGCGTCTCTGATCGCCGCCAGCCACCATCGGTGACGCGAGCAGCGGCGGTACCCTTCTTGCCTCCGGCGGCGCTGGTCCCAACCACAGATGAAGACTTCTTTGGTTTCCCCATCACGCTACGGCAGCGCCGGCGTTGCCAACAAAGAAAGATAAAGGCAATGTGGAGAAAACTCTCTGGCGCAGCAAGAACAGCTCAAGAACGAGGGAGCAGTAAAACACAAGAACTGGTGCGGTGAAAATAAACCATGATTTCACCACGGATTATAACAGCGAAGACGACGCACGCTGGCCATCCATCGAGAAGACCTAACGACAATGGTAGATCTGGTCGTACACGTGTCAGCACCAAAACGAACTGTCGTTACCACGCCGTCCACTACGCGCGGAAATCGAGGAGACGCCTAAATCATCTCCACGCCGCGCGTGACCGGTCAATTCAAAGTCAGGAAGTGGGACCCACGCTTCGTCCAGTCAAGTCACCTCTGGCGTAGCAGACGCTTGAGGTCATCGATCGTCAGCACTGACGTCATCAAAAGCTATACTAGCACCACTTCGGCTCCACAGCTAAAAGTACTCACTTGAATCTACGATTCGACTAAATACTTGGGGGCTACTCCTATCAGGAGCGCTGGTCACGCACCCGATGTACTTCCGGGTCAGCGGTACGCCCACGAGATTTCCTACTACAACTGGAGCGCCGGTCGTGCACACACAAGATCTTCGAGTCCTACGTCGAGTCTACGACTCCACTACGGACTCGGGGGCTACTCCCATAGGGAGGATGGATTCACGTATCCGAAAATTTTCGAGTCCTTCGGACTTAATGATTGAAACAATGCTTGAACTAAAAGTCTCCGTTTGAGTCTACGACTCGAACAGACACTTGGGGGCTACTCCCATAGGGAGCGCTGGTCGCGCACCCTATGAACTCTTCGACTGCGATCTTCCGGATCAGCACGCAAAAACTTTTTGGCAACTCTGCCCTAATTAACGCTAAGTGAGCAGCGACCTCCTTGGCCACCTGAAACACCTCCGCAGTGATAAACATTCGGATGCTGCGTCTGCGACGCAAAGATAAGACCTACAGATATCATCTGATGGCACAGCAACGCGATCGACCGCTAGTATAAATCCATGCCAACAGGCGTGATAAAAAATCCCGACGGATGCGTTGGGTACACCAATTAAAATCACTGGAATTCCACTCCTGTAAGTCCTCCGCGGCCTGAGTCGAATTACGCCAGCATATGTTTCAGGTCCGGGTTTAGGGACCCGAACCTGAAGAAGATCGTGTTGTTTTGTCCTAAGACAGTTAACTGACCCTGATCCGTCGGGAGAGTCAGGCACACGTATCAGCAATCCCTACACATTCTCTTGAAATACAGAGTTGCACCCGAAGGATTGAAGAGTCCTCAGTCGAATCTACGATTCGACTGATCACTCGGGGGCTACTGACATGGTTATACCCTACGGGTACGTAACTTCAGCATACCTAGTCCAGCCCAAGAAAGGCCCACGGCGGACATACGCTGGCCCATGAAGATTTTCGGGTGGCCAAGGCCCATGACGTCTTCGGATCCTTGGAGTGCAAGACTAGAGTTTGAATACAACTTGTAACCTACTCGTATCGGCACCCGAGACCTAGCCTCCCCATATATAAAGGCTAGGAGGGGCCAACGAGGGGGACACGTAATCCCGCAATAGACCTAGAACTCGACTCACGCCAGATCAAATCTACGCACCCTGTAACCTTCGGTTCCGCCGTAATCAAAGAACAGACAAGCAGGAGTAGGGTTTTCCCTCCGGGGGCCTGAACCTGGGTAAATCTCGTGTCCCCTGGTTGCTTGTCTGTTAACCGTGCCACGATCTCCAGCATCCCCATCTTCTCCAAAACCCAAGTCCATAACAATGGACATTGACGAGATTAAACCTCGTCACCTCCCTTATTCTCCGGTGAATCCCACCCCAATGGGATCGATCCACGCTTCCACTAGTGGTGCACTTGTCGGTGGCAACCGGAACCTCTCACAAGGTTGGGGCACAACTCCACAACTTAATTGGAGGCTCCCAACAAACGCCACAAAAGGCCTCAACAAATGCCACCAAGGCTACAATGCCACCAAGGCCACAAAACCGTCTAGGGTTCCAAGAACCCAAGAGGGACAAGCTCCAATGAGCAATTCAAACCAAATCCTCCGAGGAGAACCCAAACCGATGCAACAAATGCAAATAGCAAGAACACCACAAAGATGCTCAAATCCCTCACTCTCAAGTTCCAACAAAGCTACCAAATCTATTGGGGGAACAAGAGAGGAGAAATCAAAGAGAGACACAAAATCCCCCAAAAATCTAGACCCCCAAAGATACACTCACAAATAGATGTTTGATTTGGTCAAAACATAGATCTAGATCTCCTCCAACAACCCCTCAAATATTTGCAAGAATCAATGGAGGGGTGTGTAGAAATCAAGCTTAAGGAGTAGAGCAAATGGGGGCAAAGCTTGGGCAAGAAAAGGAGGAAGAGGTAACCCTAAAAGGCAAAGGGGCAAAGCTATTTATAGGGCTGGGCAAAATATGGCCGTTGGAGCCTTAATGTAGCGGTAGTACCGGAAGTTCAAGCAGCACTACCGGAGAACTCCGGTACTACTGGACCAGGTACCGGACTTGGTACCGGAGGACCAATATTCAAACTTCATAAGCCCTGGCCACATCGGTAGTACCATTGATGCTACCGTAAAGCGGTAGTACCGCAAACGGCAACCGGTACTACCGGACGTGAAGTGGAATCAGCAGTTTAGACGAAAAAAGTCTCTGTCACGCCAGGTAGTAAAATGCGGTACTACCGCATTTTACTACCTAGGCAGACAGAAGGCTTTTGCCAACGTTCAAAAGTCTACGCCTGGCGGTACTAAAATACGTAGTATCGAGCGGGCGTAAGCTTTGATAAGTGGTCAAATCTTTGTCGCTTAGGTACTAAAATGCGGTACTACCGCTTTTAGTACCTAGCCCGCGAGGCTTTTTTGATTAATAAAACAACCATGCATCCGGTAGCAAAAGCAGTACTACCGCTTTTGGTACCGCACTGCAAATATTCAAACGGCAATAACTTTGATGGAAGTCTGATTGACCCGATTCCAATTGCGTTGGATAGAGGACGACAAGGGCTTCCCAATAAAAAGTGGAAATATTGATTATCACCAAGTGAGAAAGTATCAAGTAGAATAATGTGATATACCTCACTTGGTGAGAAACCGAAAAGCCGCGTAAATCAAAATCGCAACAAGATATAAATGGGAGATCCGATTTTGATGAACAAGAGCTTGTTATGGAGATTACCACAAGCTCTATATCCTCACATGGATAAGACCAAATAACAACCAAATATGATGATGCAAATATGCAAAGGTTTGAGCTTTCTCCGAACGATGTGATCGAATTACTCATACGAGAGCCCCTCTTAATAGTACGGTTATCTATCCTAAACCCGGTCTCACACACACAACGTGAGACCGGCAAAAGGGAAAACCTATCAAGATTATATCTTTGCCTTGAGCATTCCACTTGAGCTCGATGTAGATGATCTTGCCCTTCTCAAGATGAAACGCCTTTCTTGATTCTTCATCATCGATCCATGATCACCGAGGATGGCAAGCCTCAAACATGAGATCTTCTATAGATGGCGCATTTTGAGCTTGCACATCACATCTTCTTCTCATTTCATCGACCTTGAAGCCAACACATGCTCCAAGCGATGCTAATGGACAAATCCTACAAGTATAACTTAATACACACATTAGTCCATAAAGATTGTCATTAATTACCAAAACCACACATGGGGCCCAACATGTTCTTTCAACATCTACTTCATCCCTCCCAAAATAAATGTCTCAAATTTGTTAAAATTTAGATAAATCTAGACACTATTTAGTATATAGATTCATCCAAATTTTTAAAAACCTAAGACATCTATTTCAGGACAAAAGGAGTATTATTTTTCTGTTGGTTTGAGGTAGCTTATCTATGTCATCAAGTCTTTCTATTATGTCTCAAATACAGTAAAAGATTGCAATAGTTATTGCAAAAAAATATATGCATCAATGATGGTTGATGCGGCGTGGACAGCAAAAAAGAGATGGATCAGATTTTTTTCCACCCTATATATGTATGCCTTTCTTTCTCATAGTCACCTCAATATCTTTCCGGGGAATCAAAATCTATTTGATAATAATCTTCTTCGTTCGATGCTCAAGTTAATGAAAAATGGACTTAGATGAGAGGCTTTGCAAGGGAGACAACAAAATTATCCGTAATTTTTCTATTTGTTATGTCTCCCCATGTACATACATGATCCAGTTGGAGTTGATATCTTTCTTACTTTAATTCACTATTTATTCCCACACACATGTAAAACATCATTTGTTTTACTTTCCTATATTCATTGGCCAAATAAGAGAGAGAAAATCCTAGATACTAAAATCCAAAGGTGAATGATCTATATTGATAACATGAAAAGCTGCTTAACTCCCAAGTAAACCTAAATTAAGTTTTATCATGGTATTGAAAGTTTACCATCTCTAAGATCAACATCTCTCTGTTTGGATGGAATAATTTTAGATCCACATAAACATTACTCTCATCGGTCCGAACTCTGTAAACCATGTTGTCTTACATCTAGCTGAATTAAATATCTCGCTATTTCCATCGTTGTTATATAATAACATTTTATAGGCACAAGAAATATCTAAAGCAACAATAGTATGAAAACAAAATATAGTATTAAAAAGATGTTTTAGAGAAGATAGAGAAAGAGGGATCCATATAGAGCAATGGAAATCAAGATATGGATGGAAGTGGAGGTAGAGACTCGATCATTAGTAATTAAGCATGTAATAGTCTAAGACCATTGATACTATTGAGATATCAATACCGGTAAACATGGTTATTGCTAAGAAAGCTTAGCAACAAATTTTAATTATTCAGTATAAGCAACACCGATCTTCACTGTTTTTATTCAAAGATTTTTTTGAAACAATTTTCCAATTCATGTTCTTAGGAAATATTAGTGTACAGTTTGTTTCAGTTCTATTATCATAAGTATTTTCATTTTTTCTTTGTACATCGTTCAATTTGAAAGGAAAATTTTAATTGGGTTAAATCAAATATCGCAGTTATATGGCGATGCTACTGAGGTGTTGATGGCCATCCTTGGTACCATGGGAATAGAAAAAGGATATCTAGGCAAAGAAACACGGTAAAACTAATGATTAATAATGATGTTGACACACATATTATTTGACACCCATGTCCAATAGATGGGGTATAGAAAACTTGCTCCTGCTTTGAATATGTATATGTAAAATGACAACTAGAATAGGAGAAAGGAAAACCAAATAAGAAATAACTATGCTAAAAACATTTTTTATTTTTTTGGTAATATATTTACATAAAATTATTTGTCAAATTTGCATGTTGGACATAAATACAAGTCTAAAAAGTAACACATCTTATTGTGGAAAGTGATTGCCAAGAATTTCCGAAACCACAATAATAAATGAGAGGTGAATTGTTAGAAAGAATAGGCAAGTCAAAAAGTGTGAATTATCTTGAGAAATATGTAAGGCAAAATCTATCATTGTTTAGTTAGCCTTACTTATCTCTAATAATTTAATAGATTTGTCGGTTCAATAATCAGTTATTATGGTGTTATTAGTCGTACTATTCAAGGTTCTATCAACACTATTAATTTAGAGATATGTATTTTTAACAATAACGTTCTACATTGAAAAAATAATTTACGTCTATATATACATAGTGTATCATGTTTCCTATATATTAAAAGCACACTTTCTTGAATAGAGAAAGAGAATCGAGCTAGAAATTTCATGAATTAGGGATGACTAAAAAATTCACCCTCAGATGTTATATCTTATTTAGCATCACATTTTGATGTCCTATTTAATCACATTTGTAGTAGTCAAACAATTTACCATATAATATGAATATTTAATTAAACCATTAATATCATGACACACCAATTGTAATGCCCTTGCATTTACGAGAGCCACTATGCTAGTTAGTGTAGAAACATATGCTATGTAATCATTTCAGAAGACAAATACAACAATATTATTAATTACATGCCAAACCATAATACTTTGGTAACTACTCCAATCATGTATCATAAATCGTACAAACATATCGCCTAGCATTTTAGGACCAAAGGGAGTACACAATCAACCTCAAACATAGGAACAAGGCATAAACCTAAAAAACGTACCATCGTTTGAAAAAAAACTGGACCAAGTTGATGCATTCACGAGCCAGGTTCTTGCGGCTATGATTTCCTCGACAACACAGTTGCACGTTTGCCATCCCAGCGGCGCTGAAAGGGTCAAGTGATGGTTAGCACCGACACCAAGAGATCTTGTACACTCCTGTCCACTTCCGGAAATGTCACTGTAATGCATCTCTCTCTGTCTCTAGACAAAATTTTGCCACTTCCCATGAAACAGGCGCAGAACTGCAAATTTTGCCACTTCTCTGTGGTTGGATGGTTAGAAGCACTAGTAGAAAAATGACCTTTCGTTTTTTGCAGCTCCAGCCTCTAGTCCCGGCCTTCTCTCAAACCAGGACTAGTTCCGGTCTGTGAATTCTGCAACGGCTACATGGCCCCATATCACTAGTCCCGGTCCATGGGCAACCTCTAGTCCCGGATGGTAACACAAGCCGGGACTAGAGCTCTTGTGGGACCCATGACTCTATTTAGTCTGGGTTCTTGTTACAAGCCGGGACTAGAGGTCAACCTCTAGTCTGGGTTTATTTTACCACCCGGGACAACTTATTACCACTATATATGCCTCTTCGACCCAACCCAAAAGCATGGCCATTTCCTCCAAGTAACAGCTCAAGTTCATCCTCATTTTTGTACAATTTGGTGGCAACTTTCAATCCAAGATTTGGTGGCATCATCTATCAATCCAAACTTCTAAAATGGTTAGCAACTTCAATCATTCACCTCTTATTGTTATAGTTTAGCTCAATGCTCTAGAACTAGAATGAGGAATTTCATGCTTAGAAGTGTAGAGGGAATTTTAGATGTGTAGTTTTAAGCATAGTTTGATTATACAAAAAGCTACTAAAAGTTGAGATGTGCATTTGAAGAGTTTCAGATCTCAGAATTGAATAAGGTTTTCATTGCTAGAGCAATAATTAAATAGTCAACATTTTTATGTTAACAATTTTGTCCAATTCAAAAATTAGTGCATGTAAAATTTTAATATGATAGAAAATCTTAATTCAAAAATTAGTGCGTGTAAAAGTAATTGTAGTAAAAATGATCCAAACTTTTTATATGATAGAAAAATTTAATTATACTGCAGATGAGCCGAGAATGGATGTATGACGCTCCCCGAATGTCTGACGTGTTCATTAAAGGCGTGCATTCTTTCCTCGAGTTGGCTGAGGCAAACAAGCAGAATGGTTTTATGTGTTGTTCGTGTCATGTCTGTCGGAATGAGAAGGATTACTCTTCATCCAAAACCATTTACATCCACCTGATTCAATCAGGTTTCATGTCCGACTATATTTGTTGGACAAAGCATGGAGAAAGCGGGGTTATGATGGAAGACAGCGAAGAAGAAGAAGAGAATGATGATAATTATCCAATGTTTCCTGAATACAGAGGCACTGCACTAGAAGACAATGAACAAGAAGAAGGTGAAGAACGGGCATTAGATGAGACTGCTGATGATCTTCGTCAGGACATTCTTGATGCACGGAGCAAATGCAAAAATGAAAACAAGAAGAAGAAGTTGGAGCGCATGTTACAGGATCACAAAAAAATGTTATACCCAAATTGCAAAGATGGCAACACAAAGCTCGGTACCACACTGGAATTACTGCAATGGAAAGCAGAGAATGGTTTATCTGACAAGGGATTTGAGAAGCTACTAAAAATTTGGAAGAAGAATCTTCTAAAGGATAATGAATTGCCTGTCAGTACATACGAGGCAAAGAAGGTCGTCTTCCCTCTAGAACTAGAGGTGCAAAAGATACATGCATGCATTAATGACTGCATATTATATCGCGGTGAGGAGTACGAGAATTTGGATGCATGCCCGGTATGCGGCGCATTGCGTTATAAGATCAGACGAGATGACCCTAGTGATGTTGAGGACGAGCAGCTCCCCAGGAAGAGGGTTCCTGCAAAGGTTATGTGGTATGCTCCTATAATACCATGGTTGAAATGTTTGTTTAGAAATAAAGAGCATGCCAAGTTGTTGCTATGGCACAAAGAAGAGCGCAAGAAAGACTCAATGTTGAGACACCCCGCTGATGGGTCACAATGGAGAAAAATCGATAGAGAGTACCCGAGCTTTGCAGATGACGCAAGGAACTTAAGGTTTGGTCTAAGTACAGATGGCATGAATCCTTTTGGAGAGCAGAGCTGCAGTCATAGCACCTGGCTTGTAACTCTATGTATATATAACCTGCCTCCTTGGTTGTGCATGAAGCGGAAGTTCATTATGATGCCAGTGCTCATCCAAGGCCCGAAGCAACCCAGCAATGACATTGATGTCTATCTAAGTCCATTAGTTGAAGAACTACTATAGTTGTGGCACGACGAAGGTGTTCGTATGTGGGATGAGCACAAACAGGAACCATTGACCTACAGGCGTTGTTGTTCGTAACCATCAATGATTGGCCTGCTCTTAGTAACCTTTCAGGACAGTCAAACAAGGGATACAATGCATGCACACATTGTTTAGATGATACTGAAAGTATATATTTGGATAAAGGTAAGAAGAATGTGTACCTGGGGAATCGTAAATTTCTTTCGGCCAGGCATCCCGCAACAAAGAAAGACAAGCATTTCAATGATGAGGCAGATCACCGAAAGAAGCATATCCGTCGTACTGGTGATGATATATTTGGTATGGTCAAGGATCTAGAAGTAATCTTTGGAAATGGCCCTGGCGGTCAGTCTGTTCCAAATGACGCTGACGGACATGTACCCATGTGGAAGAAGAAATCTATATTTTGGGAGCTACCCTATTGGAAAGTTCTAGAGGTCCGCTCCGCAATCGACGTGATGCACGTGATGAAGAATTTTTGCGTGAACCTGCTAGGCTTTATGGGCTTGTATGGAAAGACAAAAGATACGCCAGAAGCACGACAGGACCAGCAAGGTACGAAAGACCGAGATGGCGTGCATCCAATAAAGACATAAAAAACATCTAAGTGCTGTCAGCTATGCTCTTACCAAAGAAGAGAAGGAATTTTTTTTTGAATCCTAAGAAGTATGAAGGTCCCCTCTGGCTTCTCGTCGAATATAAAGGGAATAATAAATATGGCAGAGAAAAAATTCCAAAACCTAAAGTCTGATGATTGCCACGTGCTTATGACACAATTGCTTCCGGTTGCATTGAGGGGGATTCTACCGGAAAATGTTCGACTGACCATTGTGAAGCTATGTGCATTCCTCAATGCTATTTATCAGAAGGTAGTCGATCCAGAAATTCTACCGAGGTTACAAAATGATGTGGTCCAGTGTCTCGTTAGTTTTGAGCTAGTGTTCCCACTATCCTTCTTCAATATTATGACGCATCTGCTGGTACACCTAGTTGACGAGATTACTATTTTGGGTCCTGTATTTCTACACAATATGTTCCCCTTTGAGAGGTTCATGGGAGTCTTGAAGAAATATGTCCATAACCGTGCCAGGCCAGAAGGAAGCATCTCGAAGGGCTATGGAATAGAGGAGGTCATTGAGTTTTGTGTTGATTTTATTCCTAACATTAAGTCGATTGGTGTTCCTAAATCACGGCATGAGGGGAGACTAAGTGGAAAAGGCACACTAGGAAGAAAATCAATAATATGTAGGGACGGAC
The DNA here is from genome assembly GCA_023614405.1 of Avena insularis. NCBI lineage: Eukaryota > Viridiplantae > Streptophyta > Magnoliopsida > Poales > Poaceae > Avena > Avena insularis. Next base: position 279,029,665 of record CM042685.1, read on the forward strand.
ATTCTTTAACTCAATCACACTACACGGTTCTGCACAATTCCACCTTGGCAGCTCCGTATATAAAGGAACACAAGGATATTGTACGCTCAAACAACCCGGGAAAGCATGAATCCTTGATTAGAGATGAACCCATGAAGACTTTTGGCGGTTGGTTGCAAACACATCTCATGAATAACAACATTGTTTGTGATGAGTTGTACTTGTTGGTCAGCTCACCATCTTCGACTATATGGACTTACCAAGGGTACGAGATAAATGAGAATATATTTTACACGATCGCCCAAGATAAAAAGAGCACCAACCAAAACAGTGGTGTCCGCTTTGATGCAACAGACGACAATGGGTCGAAGGACACATATTATGGTTACATAGAGGAGATATGGGAACTTGATTATGGACCTGCTTTGAAGGTCCCTTTGTTTCGATGCAAATGGGTCAAGCTAACAGGAGGCGGGGTTGAGGTAGACAAAAAATACGGAATGACAACAATGGATCTCAATAATCTTGTGTACATGAACGAACCATTCGTCCTAGCCAATGATGTGTCTCAGGTTTTCTATATGAAGGACATGTCTACCAAACCAAGAAAAATAAAATATAAGCAAACAAATACATCATCAAACAATGAGCCAAAGCGCCACATAGTTCTTTCAGGGAAAAGAAACATCGTAGGAGTGGAGGACAAGACAGAGATGTCCGAAGATTATGACAAGTTTCATGAAATTCCGCCATTTGTAGTGAAGGATGACCCAAGCATCATGTTACTTGATGAAGATGCTCCATGGTTAAGGCCACACGGTCATAAGAAATTCATATGATGTATTCAGAATTTTCCCTACGGCCGTTTTTTTAGATGCAATCAATATGTACATATGCATGTATATCATTTTGTGAAGCTTTTACCAAGTTTGTTATTTTTTCTGTTTTATAAGAATAATTATACTAACTTTCCATCCGACCGAAGCTTTTAGTCCCGGTTGTAGCCACTAACCGGGACTAAAGATATTTCCCGCTATTTCCCACCGCTTCCTGCCATGTTTTTCCGCCCTTTTCCCCTGACCGAAGCTTTTGGTCCCGGTTGTAGCCACTAACCGGGACTAAAGACATTTCCCGCCATTTTCCACCGCTTCCCGCAATGTTTTCCGCTCTTTTCCTCTATATCTAGACCGACCGCGCCATCGCTATCCACACATCCACACCTTCCTCTCTCACAACAATGGACAGCGGCTATTGGGCCATTCTGACCCTCGAGGAGACCGAGGCGTTGTGCGGCTCTAGCTACCCTTGCCCTCCGGGCTACCGGCCGCCCGCCGGCTGGATGCTGAGCACTGGAGGGGTTCCTGTCCCTCCTGTCCCTCAAAGTTCTACACGCCAGGCGGCCATCACGAACCACTTCTACCACGAGCTCACGCCGGAGCAGCGGATGGATCCCCAGTGGGATCCCGACAACTATGACACCCGGAATGCCTTTTTTGCTAACCGGCGAGGAAGAGAGCTCTCCAGGTACGAGGGTGACGACCCTCCCCCGATGAACCACAACAAAGCCGGCCGCCGCCTGTGACGGGAGAACCGAACTATCATCAGCGTGATGCGCTACATCGCCGGGGGAGACCATCCTCGCCTGCGGTGACCACAAGGCCACCTGCCACAGAGCCACAAGAAGAAGGCCCCTCCCCCGCCCGGCGGTAGCGGCATCATCTTCCAGGAGACCCCTCCCCCGCTCACCGTGAATCTGAGGCCGGAGTGGCAGGTGCCCCCGGTATATGCCATGGCTGGGCTGAGGATCCCCGGAGTGGCAGGTGACGATGACGATGATGATGACGATGACGAAGAAGGCCCTGAAGCTGCGTACTATAGGACAAGGCATGATTATGACTAAAGGGGGCGGCTTTAGTCCTGAGTGTTAGCTAGTCCCGGTTTGTCCCGGTTTTTAATATTGAGTGTTAGTCCCGGTTTGTGGCTGGACCTGAACTAAAGTGGGCCTTTAGTCCCGATTCCGTAGTCTCAGTTTTTAAATATTAATAAATGTCTTGAGTGTATTAGTCCCGTTTTATGGTTGGACCGGGACTAAAGGGGGGCCTTTAGTTCCGATTCGTACTATGACTTTTCCAAACTATGAATATGTTGTCCCGATTCGTACTTACCATGAAGATCTGATCTCCAAACACGTGCGGTCACATATTAGGGAGTACCTCTATGACCAATTTCTTGGAGATTCCGGAGGACTGGGCTCCGGCGGCATCTCCCTGAAACTGGTCGTAGTGGTGTCCCTGCTCTCGAAGACCATCTTGCAGCTTGTAACTTCTCTAACTAGATCAATATGCCTGGGAGCTAACCTAATTTCACATATTAGGGAGTGCCTATATGACCAGTTTCTTGGAGATGCCGGAGGACTGGGCTCCGGCGGCATTTCCCTGAAACTGGGCGTAGTGGTGTCCCTGCTTTCACAAACCATCGATCTTGGAGATGCCTCAAACTGGCTGGAGGACTGGCCTATTTATAGTACAAGTAGCTCGGCATAGTGTCGACACTCACGACATAATGTCGACACTCACCCCTATTATTAGTGCTCACTCGTGTTTTGTTCCGGTTGGTGTCTCCAACCGGGACTAAAGGTTCAGCTTTAGTCCCGGTTTGCGACACCATCCGGGACAAGGTAAAATCTGCACGACATAATATCAAAACTCACCCATATCATTAGTGCTGCCTTCCCTAGCCTGCCTGCCCTAGTCCTGCCTTCCCTAGCCTGCCACAAGCTTTAGTCCCGGTCCATATTTAGTATGCCAATAGATTTACATTATAAATCAAATTTTGCAGCATCACAGAATAAAACATATTGAAATAATAATATTCATAAATTCACACTTTAGTATACAAAAGATATTTTTTAGTTCAACAAAATATTAGTTTTATAACAGAATATGCTAATAGATTTACATTATAGATCTTTTTTTCTACAAAATTTGATATATAATACATATTTTTCATCATAACACAACAAAAGATATAGAAATAATAATATTAATAAATTCAAACTCTAGTATATAAAAGATATTTTTTAATTCAACAAAATATTAGTTTTATAACAGAATATGCTAATAGATTTACATTATAGATCTTTTTTCTGCAAAATTTGATATATAATACATATTTTTCATCATAACACAACAAAAGATATAGAAATAATAATATTAATAAATTCAAACTCTAGTATACAAATGATATTTTTTAATTCAACAAAATATTAGTTTTATAACAGAATATGCTAATAGATTTACATTATAGATTTTTTTCTACAAAATATGATATATAATACATATTTTTCATCATAACACAACAAAAGATATAGAAATAATAAATTTAAAAAAATTAACCTCTAGTCCCGGCCCTAGACTCCAACCGGGACTAGAGGTCTTTTCACGGCGCCGTTTCGTTCTCGCGCGCAAAAACCTCTAATCCCGGTTGAAGGCTGGGGCCAGGACTAGAGGCACCCCCTATAGTCCTGGTTGGAGGCTGGAGCCGGGACTAGAGGTGGTGGGTATAAATACCCACTGCCCTCCTCCCGGCCCGAGCAACTGTCCGGGACGCCTCGTTTCTCATCAACGCCGCCTCGCCCCGCGCCATCGCCTCTAGGTCAGCCGCCGCCTCTAGCTGCCGCCTGCCGCTGCCCTCGCGCCCGCCTCGCTGCTGTTGCCTCAAGGCTCGTCCCCCATTCGGATCGTCACCACCGCTGACGCGCCGGGCGCTCGCGACGCCTTGCCTCACCTGCCGTGGCGCCTCCTCGTCACGCCCTCACCGGCCTATCCCCGCGTTGCCGGTAAGTTTTTTTCTTTTGTTTTTTCATAGTATTAGTAGTTAATTAGGATATATTAGTTAGTATTTAGTTAGTATTTAGTTAATATTTATTATTTAGGATATATTAGTTAGTATTTAGTTAGTATTTAGGATATATTAGTTAGTATTTAGTTAGATTTAGTGTATTTTTTCATTATATTGTGTATATTAGTTAGTATTTAGGATATTAGGTAGTATTTAGTGTATAGTGTATTTTTTTCCTAAATAGTGTATTTTTTCAATATATAGTGTATATTGTTTAGTATTTAGGATATTAGTTTTATTTAGTGTATACATAGTGTATTTTTTCCTAAGTAGTGTATATTGTTTAGTATTTAATTAGGATATTAGTTAGTATATAGTGTATATATAATATATTTTGTCCTAAATAGTGTATTTTTTTCCTAAGTAGTGTATATTGTTTAGTATTTAGGATATTAGTTAGTATTTACTGTATATATTGTATTTTTTCCTAAAGAGTGTATTTTTCGGTCAAATCCATACCTACTTTAGGATATGCCCGGGCATCCTCGTATAACTCGGCGGCAGGGAGTACTACGCTCTAGCAGTGTTGTACGAGACTGGGCTCCGCCAGGCTGGCACTAGGAGGTGCTACCGTCAGGGTCGCGTAGCTTGGTGAGGAATCCGGGTGTCGTCGTCGACCCGGATCTTCTTTGGTGGAGGTCACGTGACCCTGGCAGAGTGCAGAGGGAGCCGACCCCCGAGGAGGTGGTACGACGTCGCGTCAGGGAGGAGGACGAGCACGTCCATCGCTATATGGTGATGTTGGACGCCAGGGTGCCCCCATACCTGGCAGGTTATTCATGGTTCCGACTATTTGGTTGGTCACATCCCGCGGCTCAGGAGCCAGTTGAGTTTGAGCGATGTTATCAGACAAGATGTTGTTTTTATATGATATTACTACTTTGTCGTTATTCGAGATGTATTATGACTTCTTTGTTGTTTTCTGAGATATTATTCGAGATGTTATATGATATTAATACTTTTTTTTGTCATTCGAGATGTTATATAATTTTATTACTCATATATACACATTATGTCATAGCAGTTATTCTATGGATCACTTCAACAGTAGAGAAGGTGAAGAGCCTTTATTCGATATGATACTGGGTGGTGGAGGACCGCTCCCCTATCAGGATGGAGCGCCACGATCGGGGTGGGGAAGAAGACTGTGGAGCAGAAGATGGCTCACAGTTTCTAAATGAGTCCGGTGAGGGAATAGAGATAGAACCTCAAGTCAAAGCGCATACTAGTTTTAATTTCGATGATGGCTTGGAAAATGATGGACGAGCCTTGACAAAGTCTCGCGAGGTATATTATTAAGCCTCTTGATCACTAGTAGATAAATGCATTAATTGATTTGTGTGTGTATATATATTAACGAATGTTGTTTCTTATTTTAGACATCCACATCGACCAAGTCAGTTAAAAATAGTAAACGAGGACCGACCAAAGGGATGCCAATGATGCGCATCTCACAATTGTTGAGGTCTCTCCAGTGGGCGTCCCGTTGCTTCCCATAACGCAAACACATTTATTCATCAATGTGGATTTGTTGTTAGGAACAACGTCCCGATCAGCATTATCAACTGGAATAAGCCAGCAAAGGCCGATGAATATTCTATGAGTTATGTTGAGGACAGATACAAAGACATACTATGGGATAAGCTCATTCGCCATTTCACCCTACCGGTCTTAGAGACTAAGGAGGCCACAAATGATATGAGGTCCAAAGTTAAGCATTTCGCTCTTACGAAGATGGCCCAACAGTTCAATAACTATAAGAAAAGATTGTACAATGAATATCTCGAGAAAGGAAAAGTTCCAGCATTCGAGGACTCACTAGAGAAGCAGTGACCTCACTGGGAAAGATTTCTAGACTACAAGAAATCAGCAATAGCAAAAAAAGGTCTGCAAAGAATAAAGAAAATGCTGCAAAAAAATATCACCATACGATGGGGATAGGTGGCTACATGACTTCCGTTCCTAAGTGGGAGGAAGCCGAGAAAGCCTTGCGTGCCCAAGGGCTCACTCCAGCTACAGTGGACTGGCCCATCAGAGTAAGGAATTGGTTACTTGCCCATGGGGCAAAGTATGACATGGAAACAGGGGAGTTAATATTCGATGAAAAGTCCGATGTTGCTACACCCCATGGAGAAATTGTTAAAACAATTGAGGAGGTTAAAAGGGTGACTTCAAACCCGACAGAGAGAACGAAGAGCTGACAAAGGCCCTCGGGAATCCTGAAAAACCAGGACGAACACGAGGCTTTGGACCTTCTGTGCCATGGAAGACTGGGTTTCCTGAGGACACTGAATCCTACAGAAGCCGAGCGAGGGCAAATAAGCGGAAGGAGATAGAGGAGGCATCCCGGTTTCGTAGCGTGGAAAGAAAGAACGAGGAAATATATGCCATGCTAAAAGAGCAACAGAAGCAGCTGGACGAAATGCGCCAGCAAGGGCCAACTCATCAGCGGCTAGAAGAAAGTGCCGGTGTCCCATCTCAGGGAGAAGCAGTGTCGCTTCCACGGTGGCCGATCCGATAGATCGCTATCCCGTGGACAATATCACTGAGAAGACAAGCTGCGAGATGGATGTGGGAGTGATGAACTTATCCTTCAAGGCGGCTCTCGGCTATGCTTTATCTTATGAACCTGAAGCACGCTGGCATTGCAAAGAGATTCCAGATGGCTATGCTCGTGTCGGGGTGGATGAGATTCTACCTCAATATGAATCACTACAACTTGACATCCCTGGACCTGAAGATGAGAGCACGCTAGGAGAAGTCAGGGGATCTATCATTCTATGGCGCAAGAAATACATCGTGTTTCCAGGCTCACCCAAGCCACCACCATCTCCTCCGTGTCAGCCGAGTCTGCCGCCTCCAGCAAGTCCACATTAGGAGTGAGAGGACCACCATAGCGCGAGTCCACCGCCGCATCAGCCCACTCCTCCCCCGCCGCGTCAGCCCACTCCGCCACCGCCGTGTCAGACAAAGAAGACGGTCTCTTAGTCAACTAGTATAAATACTAGTTAGAAGAAAGCCAAAGGTAAAAATGTGAAGAAAATCCCGCCGCCTCCTTCCAAGTTACCTTACGAGATGACTGATGAGGAAACCAAAGCGATCAATGATGCCCAAGTTAAAGCCTTCTTTGCACCCAAAGCTCCCGAGCCAAAACAAATATTTGATCCGAAAGCCAAAAGGTGGGATAAGGGGTTTCTTGAGCAACCATCGCAATATGAGATAAATAAGGCTGATGACTACAAACGCTGTCTGTTGAGAATTGGTAGGAAGAATTTAGGAAATACTACTGCAAGCAGCGGTAATACTCCAGGAAATACTACTGCAAGAAGCGGGAAAAGAGAGGTTGCGCAACTCGGAATGCAGGCAAACAAATCGATCGCCCCGCTCAAGGTGTTATCCAATACTGATCATCAGAATATTATAGCAATGGAATTTGCCAAAGGTGCTAATATTAAAGTTGATCAAGTGCTAGACGGGCATATCCCCATACAAGGGGAATTTGCATGGAGATATGAATACGGGAAGACTCTGGTCAGACTTGATGAGGTCAAATTTCTACCAACTCAAATGTGAATACTGCATGAGTGGTACGAGAAAGTCTCTACATACGATGAAGAAGATCAATTGTCAGAGATGCTTGTGAAAATTACAAGTGAGCATTTTAATGGTGAAAACCAGTTGCAAATTTATTTTGAGGAATTCTATATGTTATTCAAACAAGATGCCCTTGACTTGAGTCTCCTCGGTACCTATTGTGTGTAAGTGGTTCATTTATTTCTATGATAAAGTCTCTAACCTAGCTCTTTTATTGCATGTAATTATCTTCATTATATGCTATTATGCAGAATGAAGAGCGATGAATGTGACCGGAAGAAAATCTTTGACACTGGATTCATCGACCCACACAGGTTTAATCAAAGATTGCTAATGAAATACCCCAAGGACACGGAGCGTAACTTGCTAAGGGTCTTATTGAGGCAACATTACAAACGAAGAATATTGTTTCCCTACAACTACAGGTAAAAGTGTTACTGGCTTGTACAGATCACTTGATTCTGCTAAGTGTAATTGATGAGTTACTGACGTATATAAACGTGCGCAGCTATCACTGGATTCTGCTAACCATTGAAGTTGACGCTGGAAGAGTTAAAATCAAGGACTCACTAATGAGAGATGAATCAGAATACGCATTCATTAAAGATGCGCTCCAGAGTTAATTTCAGTCATTATCGCACTATATCGATTTCTTTCGTTCATATATATATCCTGAGATATCAAGTAACTAATAACACATTTTTTTTGCCGCGCAGGGTTTGGAAAGCTTTCACCAATGCTACGATTGGTGAATTTAAAGACGAGCTTAGTTTTCATCGGATCGATGTAAGTAGTACGAGCTAGATCCGCGCATCTCTTCAATTCTAGTTTCAATATCATCATGTCATGCTTGATTATTATTTGATTGTAACCTTTTGTCGTAAAGTGCGAGAGACAGCCACCAGGTACTAATCTATGTGGATACTTCGTGTGCGAGTACATTCGCTCCAAGGTCAGTGAGCAGGATGGAGAGACATTTTTAGAAGTACATGAGCAATATATTCAGAATTTTTGTTGAGTGTCATTCATAATATTTGTTATAACTATTGATATTCATATTGACCTTCTTTTATATATAGTTGGAAAGATTGCGGGAGAATCTCGATCCAAGGAAGCGTCTGGTAGCAATTCAAGAGGAATTGGCGGGATTTCTTGTTGACCATGTCATAAACCCAGAAGGAAAATACCACACCTCCGGCTACCCGTGATTTAATGAACTTCTAACCGAATAGACGGGTTGTGATCTCCATTTATGTATATATTTATGTAATATAGAATTATATGTAATGTAGAATTATATCTATATAATTATGACGATGTTGTGTGTAATGGGTTTCTTTGTTGCATGTCACTTTACGCCAAACGCAACCCTCCTCTACCTATCCTCCTGCCGCGGAACCCCGCATCGGCTGCCACGGCAGAAAACGGCCCCAAAACTCTGCCGCGGCGGAAACTCCCATTGGCTGCCGCGGCGGAAACTCCCATTGGCTGCCGCGGCAGCCAAATTGGTAAAATGCTGCCGCGGCAGAAAGGAACTAGTCCCGGCCCGTAATACGGACCGGGACTAAAGACCACCCCCCCTCGCACTGCTATGCTGCCACGTGCACAACCTTTAGTCCTGGCCCGTAACTGGACCGGGACTAGAGGCTGGAACCTCTAGTACCGTTTCCGTAGTCCCGGCTAGCAATCCGGGACTAGAGGCCCTCTAGGACCGGGACTAGTGCCCCGTTCTCCACTAATGAAGGTTGGTTGTATCCCTAGCCCACCAGAGTTTAAACCCAGGTTTGACACTGTGTATTGCATAAAAGGCGGAATATTCTTTCACGGAGGCGAGGCGGCGTACGACAAATGACAATCTCAAGACCCGATCCGTCGACTCAGTTTCTCGAAGGTGCTCATAGAGGTAAGGTGTGTGTTCATAGGGGTGAGTGCATGTACGTATCGTGAACGTCAATTATACTGTGTTTCAAAAAAAAAGATAGACTGATGTTCTTTGACGATAAAAACATGGATCTCCCGGTTCTTATACAATTTCAAACCATACTCAATACATGCTAGCCAGCCAACTACTATGTACAACGTGTGCCACTTGAATCAGCAGCAACAATCGAAGACATGCAAGAAACAATCCAAAGATCGAGAGGTAAACCTCGAAACAAATCGAAGACTCTGAAAGTATTCGAGATCATCACAACCATCTCCTAGTCCTACTACTCGTACGTCCTACGTAGACTCCTAGGCGGAGAGCCGGTTATGGAAGAAGAAAGCTTTGGTTAATTCAGCCACGAAATCAGTCAGTGAGCAGGTTGCAGTTCAGGTGATGGCCACCCAGAACGCGGCGGCCTGCTCCGGCTCCCACTTGGTGCCGCAACTCGCCGCCATCGCGCCGCTCTTCACCTTCAGGCACCGCCCGCGGCGCATGTACTTGGCGACCACGTGTTCCTCCTCGACAATCTTCTGCTGTTCAGCCTTCTCTGTTTCGTCTTCCTCTGCTTCTTGCGGCGGTTCTTGTTCGCTGCTGCACGCGGCAGCATTGCAGCCGTCGCAGGAGAGGAAGCGGAGGCGGAGGCGCCCGCCGCTGCGATCGGCCTCCATCCCGGAGGCCCGCACCGCGTACACCTCCAGCCTCCCGCCGCGCCGCTCGTGGACCATGCGCACGCGGGTCGCGCCTGCCACCAGCGTCGTCAGCGGCGGGGGCAGCACGCGCGCCCTCCGTGCCACCTTCGTCTCCTCCTCCTCCCTGGCTTGCCTCTTCCGCTCCGTGCCCTCGTCGGCGGCGTCGTAAGCCGTTGTGTCGACGCCACCGGTCTCGCACCCGAGCGCCTCCGTGCACATCGCCAGGTTCCGCTTCAGTCCGTACGCCGGCTTCTTCTTGGCAGCGGATGGTGGCACGTGCCGAGATTTCGAGGGTTCTCGGACGGCGAAGAGAGAGCCCCAGACGCCGGCGGAAGGGAGCTGCGGCGGCGAGTCGACTACTACCGAATTAGCCATGGTGAAATGCGGACGCGGTTGACGTGATTGTCGGTATAGTTGAGCTGGCTAGCTAGACTAGTGGATCTGATCGCCGAATGGAGGAGATGGCGACCGGAAATATACGATTCCGCCACAAGAATGAAGTGGACTGAAGGATCTGTAATAGAAGGGAGTGCTGGTTGTGTGTGGTGTGAAGAACAGAGCCCGTGCCACTGGTTTATATAGGGCAAGAAAGGAAGCAGAGCAAGGTGGTGGTAGTGGTTGTCGGTTGGAAGAAGCATGTTCGGTTGGAAAATATTCCAAGTGTTGCAGCCGGCCGATGGTGATGGGCATAACTCTTGGTTCTCCGACTCTGATTCCATTTCCATCAGAACGCATGGAAGACAACAAAAGAAGGCAGAGCATTGGAAATAAAGGATGCACTAGTGGCTGCTGCGTACTGCTCTGGCATGTAAAGTTAGCTCACTCGCCCTCACCATCACCCATGTCTTCAATTACGCTCGTGTACTGCTGACGTTTTTTTTTTGAAAAGGGGAATTTTTATTCAAAAATTTCAAAAAGTTCATGTTATAATTAATTCATGGATCGTACATAAAATAGATACAAAAATCAACAAACAAAAATATAAAAGATGAAGCCCTCCATGTATCATAAATTCATTTGTTGGACATCCATCTATAAGGTTGAATAAATCACGTGGGACCGTCTCCATATTGCACTATAGTCCACGGGCTCTCGCTTCTCCATCGGGTGCATTTGATTAGATTCGTGGTACAGAAAATAAAAATTTCTTACGAGATCGCGAGCAAAATCCAAGATCTTATCTAGAAAGATGCAAGTAAGAAGAGGATTAGATCTTCTTACCCTTGAAGAACACCAGCGAAAACATTTACAACGTGGTTGATGTAGGCTCTCCGCGATCCAACACATCGAGCACGAGCGTCACCTCCGAGATGTGCAAACATACGACACGACTACATCTCCTTTCTTGATCCAGCAAGGCGGGAGGGAGAGGTAGGTGGGATCTAAACCGGCAGCATGGCATGGTGGCAGTTTATGGTGGAGAGCTTCGCCGTAGCACTTCGTTGCACGCGCTGGAGGAGGAGGAGGAGGAAGGAGTCAAGAGGGATGGTGATGATCAGACATGGCCGGCTCTATGTTTTGTGAGGCTCTAGTACGAAGTTGACAGCATGGGCCTCTAAGGCTAATGTATATATAGACATATCTAGAAATTTGGACATATATGTACTTACTTGCACTTATAAAATATTAAAATTAACACGATAGTTTGTAGTCTTGTTCGACACAAGAATATCAACCATCCGTGTAGGAGTTTTGAATCGGTAACAGAAAGCAAAGCCCTGGATGCCGCAGAGGTCAAGGCGTCGCGTTCGCCTGATCGCGTAGAGCCAAGAGGTCGAGGCATCGCGTTTGCTCTCATGGATCACTACTAGAGAAAAGGCTATATGAGACATGCTTATGCGAGGCACATTTAGACCATATGCGCCTCCTATAAAATAGGCGAGACACACTCCTTCTCCATGCGCCTCTAGTATAAAAATATGCGAGGCGCATATGATAAGAATGCGCCTCCTATAATCCCTGTACGGACGGAATCTAGCAGCCCCATATTATGCGAGGCGCATTCTAGTCATATGCGCCTCCTATATATCAGATAGGCGAGACGCATATGGACAGAATGCGCCTCGCATAATCTGTGTGGGCCCGCGTGTTGGTAGGTGCACGAATATGCGAGGCGCATATGGTTATATGCGCCTTCTATATTTGATAATATGTGAGGCACATATGGTCATATGCGCCTCAAGTAACTCCTGCGGGCCCGGGCGATGGTAGGTGGCCGCATATGCGAGGCGCATATTGCTATATGCGCCTCCTATAGTTTGAATTATAGGAGGCGCATATTGTGCAATATGCGCCTCGCATAACCTGGCACCACTTTTTTCTAGCTTTTTGCACATGGAGGCAACTACCACCCCACTCACTTGTGTTACTTCTTCCTCCTCCACCAAGACAAATCTGGTCGCCCCCTCCTTCTCCCCACCTCATTTCCCCCATTGATTCACCATAGAAGCTTGCTCAACATCCATTGGTTGACACCCATATGTAAGTGAAGTCTCTTGCTCCTCTAGATCTACAACATGTCCATTTACTTCTACTCCGGCTCTCTTGCGCAAGTCGTTGTTGGAGGAAGCGTGAAGGCGTTGCTTGCATGTATGCGCGTTGTCGGAGACACCGACTATATGATTGTGTTGTGGTGCTACTTTTTGTGCAGGGATTTCATTTGAGATGCCAATGTTTCGCCGGAATGTCGACTTATTTCTTTTCCGGCGAATTTCTGGCACTCGCGGATGTCCTCTTTTTAGGAGAGGTCATGCCGAATTTTTCTGGCGATCCACGTCCATATATGCTCTAATTATTCTCTTGCTCTTTGTACCACGCAGGCGGCCATGGTCCGACCACTGATCAACAAAGCCCGCGTGGATAGGTGGATGACATGCGCGAGGGCCGACATGGAACGTGCAAACAAGACAGAGATAAGATGTCTATGTCGGGACTGCAAGATGATGTATCTGATAAGGCATGATTCCGGAATGCTGGAGTCGCACCTGCTTCGACGTAGTTTCATGGATGGCTACACTCGATGGATACGTGATGACGAATATGATGATGAGGATGTCAATAATGGTGAAGATCAAGATGCCAGTGATGATCACGAAGATCAAGACGCCAGTCACGATCACGAAGATCGGTGGCACCGACATGGACACGAAGATGATCAAGGTGGCGTCGGGCATGGACACGAAGATGATCAAGGTGGCGCCGGTCATGAACACGAAGATTAAGGTGCCGACCATGATTCGAGCTGGTTGCGAGACCCTCATGTCCAAGATCTGCTTCTCAAGGAGACGAGTAACGCCAGATCCGCCGGTAGATAGAAGGCTAAACTGGAGCAAATGGAGAAAGACGCGGTCACTCCATTGTTTGACGGATGCAACGACGGGGATACCCGTCTAAATGTAACGCTTAGGGCTCTGGAGATGAAGGCAAAACACAAAATGACCGACGAATGTTTCGACGACAACATTGTATTCTGGCACGATATTCTTCCCAAGAAGGGGAACACATGTCCGACTAGTATCACTGAGGCGAAGAAAGTCGTGTGCCCTCTCAATCTACCGCACGTGAAATACCACGTCTGCATAAATGATTGCATCATCTACCGGGGCGAGGACGCGGAGAAGACCACGTGTCCGGTGTGCAAGACCTCTCGATACAAGAGAGGGACCAAGAAAGCTCCTAGGAAGGTGGTGTGGTACTTTCCTCTAACTCCTCATTTGCAGCGGTATTTCGCAGACCCTAAGGAAGCACAGCTCATGCGCTGGCACGCGGAAAGAAAGAGGCCGAAAGATGATGATCCGGAGAAGGAGGAAATGTTGAGGCACCCTTCGGATGCTTGCCAGTGGAAGGCGTTGGACCTCCAATATTACCAACATTTTGGGAAGAGTCAAGGAACCTCAGGCTGGGCATGAGCACTGACGGACTCAATCCGTTTGGACTCAATCCGTTTGGAAGCCAGAGCAGCACACACAGCCAGTGTTACGAACTATTTTAAGTGCTTGTTGCTTTTCATTTGTCATTGCTTCCCTACTTCTTGTGGTTTGCTTTCTTTGTCTTTCTTCGAAATGTCGATGATTAGAACATGTTATGGCGGATCTGGTGTGCCAAGTAGACTAGTAATTTGGGCATATATATTCTACTTGACGCACAAGATCGAACAACGAGCATTATTATTTCCGTGCCCAACCTAAGTATGAGGTACTAATCCAAATCATTCTTGGTTTGCTTTTTTTTTGGTCTTTCTTCGAAATGCCGATGATTAGAACGTGATTTCTTACATTTTGTTGCACCCATATATATATATATGCATGATTCTATCTTGTGAACTGCTAGCTATTGCTTTCCACTGACATAAGTAATATCATCTTTATTATGTGTAGGAGATGCCGAGGTGTTATGTCGTGTACGTCAGTCGGGTTCCAGGTGTGTACGAGGAGTGGAAAGACTGCCAGAAGCAAGTGAACAACTTCTCGGGCAACAGCTACCAATGCTATGAGAGTAGAGAGGTGGCGGAAGAGAAGTGGAGGAACTTCCTCGTGATCACCACCTTGTTGCTCTTCATGGTAGGTTATGTGTTCTACTTCATCTAGGTAGAGCTACGTCGTTGGAGTTGTAATGTGATTGTGAACTTGTATTCGAAGGTGTAATGTGATTGTGAACTTGTACTCGGAGGTGTGAACTTGTGGCACAAACACTTGATGTATGAACTTGTATGTCATGATTGATGTGTAATGTATTGTATTTATGTTGATTCTATTATGCTTTGGCAAATTGCAAGTTTCTGAAAAATTCTGTGCTCTTTATACTGTATTCTGGACTATATTGTATATTTGAATATCTGTATATTATTATTTATAGTGGTCTGTAAAACTTGAATTTCGAAAATATTACCGGAGGCGCATATAGGATACTATAGGAGGCGCATATACTATAAATATACGAGGCGCATTGTAAAACATGTATGCGAGGCGCATATCGATATGCGTCTCGCATAATAATATGCAAGGCGCATATCGATATGCGCCTCGCATATGTGAAGTATAGGAGGCGCATATATGCGCCTCGCATAAAAAATACCCGAGGCTTGAAGCTAGAGGCGCATATGATATGCGCCTCGCATAGGCTTTTCTCTAGTAGTGGATCTGTTGCATTTCCAAATTCCAACTTCACGTTACTCATTCCCGTGTGGGCTCTAGGCCTTTTTTAAAGATGTATAAGGTACTCCCTCCGTTGGTAAATAAGTGTATTTCTACTTTTGTCTAAGTAAGATTTTATTAAATTTGACCAATTTCATAGATAAATATATCAAGATATATTACATCAAATTATATTATGAAACTAAATTTGAAAACACATCTACTAGTACCAATTTAGAGTTATAAATATTACTCCATCCATCTCAAAATAAATAGTGTCTGGATTCATCTAAATTTTGGCAAATCCGCGACATCTATTTTAAGAGAGTACTATGTTTGTCTATAAAGTTAATCAAATTTTATTAACTTTGACTTAGGACAAAACTAAAAGTACACTTATTTACGAACGGATAGAGTATAGAGTATAAAAATATATATAATCATGGGCCCCTGTCGGCAGAGGCCCTTGGCCTTTGCACAAGGTGGCCATACCCTAGAGCCGGCCATGTGATCAGGGATTGGGGGGTATCTCCCCCCAAGATGGTGGTGGCCTGCGGAGGACACACCCCCGTAGTGGCGCCCTAGGGTTTGAGGCTTCCCCATTTAGTGCATGTGCCTTGGGAACTGTGGCGCCCTGCATCCATAGCAAAATGGGAAGAAAATTGTATGTGATGTTGTTTCTATATCTTGACTTGAAACCCTTGTCCTATATGATACACAGCGGTGAGCAGTGATGATCATGATGGATGACTTGTCCATAGTCTTCTCAATAGCGATCAATCGGACCACATAACTTGCCACCTCAATTCTCGACAGCGATCAATCGGACCACATAACTTGCCACCTCAATTCTCGATAGCGATCGATCGGATTGTTTGTCTTTGTACATGTCAACCCCGACTGACTCCAAAACTTGATAGCTATGACATCACATAACTCACTACATATGGCCATTTGTATGCACATCCGGAGGTTTTGGATTGATGAGACTATGCACACCTTGGGAAAATTTTACACACTATATGCTGGCAAAATCCAAAGATATATTCGTATTGATCCGTCATTAAACACCAAAACACACTATAGTACTATGATGGCTTTATCCTCGTGGCTAGCAATTGCACTTCAGAACTGATGGCTGAGAGTTCCTTGGCTTGATGGCGATGTATGTGTACGCAATGGTTGTTGGTGCTCTGTTTTGGCCTTTTTCTGAAAGAAGGAACTTTCTATACCAGTCGATTTCTGCTGATTTGTGGTGTGTCTTTCGGAAGTGGATAAGACGGAAGTCGATGGTGAAACGTGGCTCACACCTCTTTACTACTTTGTGGACACGGTGCATAGTACCATACGATTTAAAAAAGTTACTTTTTACCACCGGATTCACTCTGTGTATGTTGATTAATAGACACATACCCTACAAAATATAAATTGCTTTTATATGATTGAAGATAATTTCTCCAGCATATGTACCGAAAATTTAGATAGCCAAAATGAACACCACCGAGTGTTGGTTGGTGATTCGGTACACACTTTTTTGGGGGAGGATAATTGAGCTAAGAGGTGTGCTTCGCCCCCCCTCCCCCCTAAACTTAAGCTGCATGAGCCGTTTTTATTTTTTTGACCCGTCAAAATCTATATCGAGGCCACGTATATCTCCGTATATATATATACTCCGTCGAACTAGATATAATCCACGTTCCGGTCGGCTGATCCCACCTCTCATTATCGCGATCTACGTCTTTGCTTTTAAAGTGTATAAGTGGATTGCACTAGCCCTTTTCATCAGTTCGGACTTTTTGTTGTGTTGGCTAGTGCATGAAACATGACATGGTATCAGAGCCTAAGGTCTCGAGTTCGAGTCCTGGCTTTCGCAATTTATTCTAAAATTATTGTAGACCCCTTTGTGTCCACATATAGCCTCTTGAGTCATACGTGAGTGTCGCGCGCCATCGCTCTCTTCCGGTTGCACGTGCTGACTTCTGTCCGTCACACATGAGAGGGGGTGTTAAAGTGTATAAGTGGATTGCACTAGCCCTTTCCATCAGTTCGGACTTTTGGTTGCGTTGGCTAGTGCATGAAGCTTGACATTTGCATGTCATATTTTAATTTTTTTGTTGCTGTTATATAACTTCCGATTTTTTGCTTTCCATAGGCACATGAGTATACGTATACGGTGAGTTTACGCCTAAGAGGACCATATATATTTCGGATGGGTACGTTCGTATGATCCTCTAAACAATTGGTGTCGAGTTTTTGTTTGTCAAAGATTAAAAGAAGAGGGGATGTGTGGGGGTGGGGGGCCGAAGCAAAAGCGTTGAGCTAAAACTATTGGATAGCGCTCTCACCAAAGCCTAAGTGAAAACACCTAAATTTTCCACGTGGTATCAGTGTATCACCTCTTGCCTCTTCATGCTCCCTGATAGTTGTTGTACTTTTTTAGAACTATTCTTTGAGAATCAAAAATATGGAGCGACCAAAGTTTACATGATACTCGGACTTTAGAATATAATGTGAAATTCAACATTTATTTTACAAGAAATTTAATTCAAATTTTAGAGGAGTAAAAGTTGGGGTTTTCTTCAAAACGAGGACCTTGGAGTCGAAACAGTATGTGTTAGGACAACAAATGGATATATTTGTGGGAGAACACTCTTGAAACTACCGATATGATGAGGGTGTCATAGGGATTACAAGTATGGAGATACTATGCTCTGGTGACTAGATTTCTTTGGACACAACTTCAAACTATGTAATGGTAAGTTCTTGGGTCTCTATTTGGCTTCTCATGGACTACGGTGCCGCCGGAGTCGAAGAAGGGAAAAAACTGGAGTGTGGTTTCAGTTGACTATACAATAGCAATTTAAGGTGCTTTTTCTTTACTTTGTTAAAATAATCCGTTCATCAAGAGTCTCTTTTAACAAGACTTCAAGATTATAGTGAAGAAAGTTTACGTCGCTAGTTAAGTTCGCGGAAGATTTTATTTTCTCATAAGATAACATGTATCAAGATTATTTTTGTCAATAGGCTTATTAAAGAGCATAGTCAAATCAACTTTGTACTCAGGGCATATATCTCCCTGACGTAGCTGGTACATTATGATATCCGTGATCATTGGATGGCGGATGTAATTTCATAATTAGTTTGAACATAATAGGTGTATAACCCTTGATGACCTATGTATTCAAACTTTGGCATAGTTGTTGAAGAGTATCTAGGGTTGGTTATGTAGTACCAGCCTATATATATGTAGATTAGTACATGCATCATTCCCTTCTTAAGTGAAAGAGTGTTCCATATACAGGTGCATCTCTAAGCAAGTGCTACTTTTTCGTTTGCCATGTTAGTGGAAGGCATATGGACATAAAGATGTCCTTAAACAAAATCAGAATGGCTGGCCAATATTGCTTCCGGAGAGATGACATCAAAATGTTTTAGCTTTCAGCGCATGGTCCCGGTCTTTGCTTTTGCAATTAAATTAATTAAGCCCCTCACCGTCAAATGAAACACACTATATGGAAACGCGACAAAACATACTACATTGTACCCACATAGTACCATAGCATGGCACATAGAACTAAAAATACTAATACTAAATAGATTTTGTACCCAATTTTATACTAGTATTAAGATTGCACAAATGAATAAATATGATAATACTGTAATACTATTGCTTTATACCATTTATTGATGTAAATATAATATCATATGCATGATACTACTAATTTGATGCACTAGACAATTGAAGCAAACTTCCGGACTGATGGAAAAGACTAGATAATATTTTATATTTCAGCACTATCCCTTACGTCTACTCTATTTCAACTTTAGTGTGGGTACAATGTAGGTCGTGTATTTTTTTTAATATTTCATGAGCAGGATCTTAAACCTTTTTTTGCGGGTGAAACCAGAGCTTTATTAAGCATGTAGGGTTACAGAGCGGTCGAGATCTAGCAACCAGGTAGCATCCTCCGATCTAGACCTCAACCAAATCATAGCACGGCCTTGCACGCTCGCAAAGTTAGCAAGATAGTCACTAACCCTAACCTACCTATAATCAACTTTTACAAAAAGACACTCTCTATCTTGACGAGCTAAGATTCTAATCTTATTTAACAATCTAACAAAAGGAGACCTATTAGGAACAGAAGAATTGATCGCTTCAACAAGACTGGAACAATTGGACTCCACAATGATCGGTAGCCGAGAGAATTGAAGAGCAGATGTAAGACCCTCCAGACAGGCTCTAATTTCCGCCTCCAGCGGAACTTGGCAATTAACTAGGTGGATGCATGACATGAAGATTTACATACCCTCCTCATCCCTCAACACAATGCCAGCACCCGCCGAACAATTTACAACACTAAAGGACCTGTCCAATGTAAGTTTTACCCAACCCGGTTCTGGACGAGACTAGGGTTTCTCTGGCGCTTTCTTAGGAACCCATGGCTTAAATCTACCATCGGCAATCAATGGATCTTTACCTTTGAGCAAGACATCTGTGGGTTTAACCTTGATCGCAAGAAGTAGCTTCAAGTACCCAATCTAAAGAACCGCTTAGAACCCTCGACGGAGGGGAGGGGTTTACCATGTGTTCTTTATTTCTCGCATACCACACACGTCATATAACTTAAGACCTCTTGGTTCTGATACCGTATTGAATTGGTGCACTAACTTCAGTTCGCTCGGGAGAAATTGGCCGACAACAATGGCCGTGAAGTTTTTGTCAAAATAGGCGTGGAACAGTGCGTGACCTAGCACTGGTTGTGTGTTGATATAGACCGAGGAAAACATCCACATATCGGTTTGTTACAAAGTTTGGTACAGATAGAGTTTGGTGCAACTACAACACCAGAACAATATAAATCTCAAATAATGCTAAATATATCTCTAACAGCCTCCCTTAATCACAACCTTGTCTAAGGTTGAGATTACGTTTGAACTCATCAAGATTTCTCACTGAAAGTGCCTTTGTAAACCCATCTGCTACTTGATCTTTGGTAGAGATGAATCTGATATCTAGCAACTTGTTTGCAACTCTTTCTCTGACAAAATGGAAATCAATTTCAATGTGCTTAGTCCTTGCATGAAAAACAGGGTTAGAAGATAAATATGTAGCTCCTAGATTATCACACCATAGACACGGTCTTTCTTTTAATGATACACCTAATTCACCAAGAAGAGCTTCAACCCATATTAATTCAGCTGTGACATTTGCTAAGGCTTTGTACTCAGGTTCTGTACTTGACCTTGAGACTGTGGCTTGTTTTCTGGCACTCCAAGAAATCAAATTTGGTCCAAAAAATATAGCAAAGCCTCCTGTAGACCTCCTATCATCAAGGCAACCTGCCCAATCTGCGTCAGAGAAAGCACTAAGCAAATTTGAAGAAGACTGCTGAAAAACTAGACCAACTTTCAATGTCCCCTGAATATATCTTAATATCCTCTTTGCAGCTGTCCAATGAGAAGTTGTTGGAGCATGTAAAAACTGACAGACCTTATTGACTGAGAAGGAAATGTCAGGTCTTGTCAAAGTCAAATACTACAAAGCACCTACAATACTTCTGTATTCAGTAATATCATCAGGGCCAAGCAAGGTGCCTTCATGAAGAGTTAACTTCTCAGTAGAAGATAATGGTGTAGGACATGCTGTACACTGTTTCATGCCTACTCTTGAAATCAAATCAGCAGCATATTTTTCTTGTGTAAGAAGCAAACCATCACCAATTTTCTTTACCTCTATACCCAAGAAGAAATGAAGATCTCCCAAATCCTTAAGAGCAAAATCATCCTTCAGATCACGCAGCAAAACAGATATAGCCTGGTCAGATGAATTGGTGACAATAATATCATCAACATAGATGAGAACAAATATCATAACACCAAACTTCTTGTAGAGGAAAAGTGAAGTGTCTGCTATTGAGGGAACAAAACCAAGAGCTTGCAGCTTGGCACTTAACATGGAATACCATGTTCGAGGAGCTTGCTTTAGACCATAAAGAGCTTTGTCAAGCTTGCATATGTAGTGTGGAGTTTGTGCATCTTCAAATCCTAGGGGCTGCTTCATATAAACTTCCTCTTCTAGAACACCATGAAGAAACGCGTTCTTGACATCTAGCTGCCTCAAACTCCAGCCTCGAGAAACAACAACTGATAAAACAAGTCTAATAGTGGCTGCCTTCACAATAGGCTGAAGGTATCTTTATAATCAATTCCATACCTTTGCTTAAATCGTTTTGCAACAAGACGTTCCTTATATCTGTCAATCGTACCATTTGCATTCTTTTTCACACGGTACACCCATTTACAATCAATAAGATTCTTGGTTGAATTTGGAGGAACAAGTCTCCAGGTTTTGTTTGCTAGCAAAGCATCATATTATTCTTGCATAGCCTTAATCCAATGAGTATGAGAGAGAGAGCTTCTGAAAGTGTGGAAGGCTCACCTGTAGATGTGAACAACCCATAACGAATAGTGCCATCAGTATACTCTTTGGGTTTTCTTATACCTATCTGAAGGCGTGTGCGAGGTCCAGGTGGCGGCGGTGAAGGCTCTGAAGATTCAGCTGCAGAAGATCCAGGACTAGAAATATCAGAATCATTAGCCGCAGAGGATCCAGAACTAGCATCATCATGATCAGAATCATTGTCTGTACTATTTTCTCCATCCTAGTCGGTACTAGTACCAGCACCTGAGCCTGAGTGCACATCAGCCGAGGGTACTAGGGAGGCTAGCGGTACAGTTGTTGTGGGATGAGGCGAGGCATGCACTGGAGAAACAGGGGGCAAGGCAGTGGGGCTTTTCAGGTGATGATGGCGTGCAGAAGAAAAGACCAGTGCATCCACAGGGGACCAGGACCGTTGGCGCGCCAGGGGGGACAAGGACCGGCGGGAACGTGCTGGATTGGATGCATGGGAATCAAGAGGATCTGCTTCGGGATCATCACCTAGAACAAAACTGGATGTAGCAGTATCAGTATTGGAAAATGTGTTGTGACTCCCTGAACCATTGGCGCTAGTGTTAGCACTGTTTTCTTCAGAATTTGCGTCTGCTGAACGAGGCACAATATTATCTGAAAAAACAGTGTCATCTGCAGGAGCTGGGTGATGATTAGTAACATTGGGAATAGCATGCAACTCCATATGATCATCAATATGTGCCTCCTCATTATGTGTTGGTAACAAAAGAATATCCTTTTTAGACGCATGCCAGCATTTGGGTTTAATTCAGCAAACGGAAACACATTTTCATCGAACACAACATCTCTAAAAATATAGACACGACCTGTTTTGGTATCAAGGCACTTTACACCTTTGTGACGAGGACTGTATCCTAAAAACACACATTTGGTGGAACGAAAAGCAAGTTTATGTTTGTTGTAGGGGCGGAGATTAGGCCAGCAAGCACAACCAAAAATTCTAAGAGACTTATAATTGGGTTTTGTGTCAAGGAGACGTTCAACAGGAGTAGAGTTGTGGATTACTTTGCTAGGAAGAAGATTGATGAGAAATGTGGCAGTAAGGAAAGCTTCATCCCAAAACTTGAGAGGCATATGTGCATTGGCAAGAAGGGCAAGTCCCACTTCAACAATGTGACGGTGCTTGCGTTCTGCAGAACCGTTTTGTTGGTGAGCATGAGGGCAAGATACATGATGGGTGATACCAACTTTTTGAAAGAAACTGTGGAGTTATTCATATTCACCATCCCAATCAGTTTGCATAGTGATAAATTTTCTATCAAATTTTCGCTCAACAAGTTGTTGGAAGTTAAGAAAAACTTGATAAACTTCAGAACACTTTTTGAGCAAATATATCCAGGTAAACTTGCTAAAATCATCAATAAAGCTTACATAATAGGAGTGTTTGCCAACAGAGGCAGGTGCTGGTCCCCATACATCAGAGAAAACTTGTTCCAAAGAAACAGTGGAAACACTAGTAGAGACATGATATGGTAACTGATGACTCTTAGCTAGTTGACAAGAATCACAAATATATGGGTTTATTTCAGGTGAATGAGAAATATTATTTTTCCTAAGAACTTGCTGCACCACAAAGGAGGATGGATGTCCTAAGCGGCGATGCCATGTAG
The DNA here is from genome assembly GCA_023614405.1 of Avena insularis. NCBI lineage: Eukaryota > Viridiplantae > Streptophyta > Magnoliopsida > Poales > Poaceae > Avena > Avena insularis. The sequence goes on from CM042685.1 coordinate 279,052,971, forward strand.
AAGACGACAGCTTTATTGTAAGAAAGGCTTGCTTGGAAGATACGGTATAGGATGGCACTAGTGGATAGAGGCCTTCATGACAGGGACCTTCCAATAGAATTCTCCTTGTGCCTGATCCTTTATCAAGAAAAAATCAGGGTGAAATTCGAGGAAGACATTATTATCAAGAGTAAGCTTGTGATCAGAAAAAAGATTTTTTGATGCATCAGGAACATGAAGGATATTTCTAAGATGTAAAGGACCATGAGGAGTAGACAACATTGAATGACCAATATGAGAGATTTGCATACCATTATCATTTGCCGTATGAACTTGATCACGCCCTGTGTATTTCTCCTGGAAGGTGAGCTTGTTCATCTCATGAGAAACATGATTGGTGGCACCAGTGTTAGAGTACCAGTTCGTGTCCACACCATAGGACACCATATTAGCACCTTTGTCACCACGATCAGAATCATCACGACGGTCTCGATTATTCCGGAATCTCCACCAACAGTCACTGGCAGGATGACCATAAATGTTGCAAATCTGGCATGTTACATTGACATAGGGGGTGGGTGCACGGCCACGACGGCGCCCATCATCACGTGTATCATCACGACGCCGTCCTCCATCATCATCACGACGACGGGGGCTATCATCATAACGACGATCGCGATCATTGCCACCATCACGCTTGTCCTCATGGCGGTCACGTCGGTCATCATATCTGTCACGGCGTCCTCGGTCATCCTGACGGTCCTCATAGCGACGAGGGCGATCAGCAGGAGGTGGTGGAGGTGGTTGACGATCACCACTACGACGTGCCATGTTGGCGGAGGAGACAAAAACATCACCATTACCACCCGATTGCTGGAGTTGATCAAACGCTTGGAGCTGATTGCATAGGTCGGCTAGTGTGGTACTAGGGTTGGCATTGATGGCAACTTTCAGGGTATTGTATTAATCTTCAAGACCATGTAGGATAGACCAGATTAGCTCATCATCCTCAAGGGGCTTCCCAGCAGCGGCAAGCTCAGATGCAAGTGTCTTCATCTTGTCAAAGTACTTCTCAGCAGATATATCACCTTTCTTCATATCATGGAGAGCAGACCGAAGCTGTTGCATGCGCGAGCGAGAAGGAGTCATGGTGAGGGACTCAATTGCTTTCCACACTCCTGCAGATGTATCAAGACCAATCACATGTGATAACAGATCCGGGGACATGGCATTGACAAGATACCGAAGAACCTGCTGATCCCGCGTGATCCAGGCAGTATACTCTGGGTTTTCGATCTTGACACGCTTTCCATTTGTATCTTCCACCTCAATTTCCTCCACAGGGGCAGACACAAGTCCCTTGACGAGGTTGAGAACTCGAGCGCCACGCAGAGTTGGAACAACGAGGGCTTTCCAAACAAGGGAATTGTCGCGAGTGAGAAGTTGGCTCGGTAGTGCACCCAGGGCAGCGACGAGCACGGTGATCGCTGATGAAGAGGTCGACATGGCTGGACGCAAAACCCCAACGGCACAAGAGGCAGCAGTGTCAAGGATTTGATGTGAATGCAGCGGCAGAGATCAATCTCGGCGGCAGTGATTTTTGTTGGATCTTGCGGCGGCAACAGGGGGCTGTGCGGCGGCAGGTTTTTTTTGAGTGGATTTTGTTTGTGGTGTGGGTCGTGGCGGCAGAGAGAGATCTGGCGGCGGCGATGTTTGGCTTGTATTTTGGTTTGCAGCGACGAGGCGCGAGGTCACGGCGGCACAGAGAGGCTCTGGCGGCGGCGATGTAAGGCAGCTAGGTCGGGGAAGAGCTAGGCTCTGATACCATGTCAAAATAGGCGTGGAACAGTGCGTGACCTAGCAATGGTTGCGTGTTGATATAGACCGAGGAAAACATCTACGGATCGGTTTGTTACAAAGTTTGGTACAGATAGAGGTTGGTGCAACTACAACACCAGAACAATATAAATCTCAAATAATTCTAAATATATCTCTAACAGTTTTCAGATACAATGTCGGGTTCTGGTAACTGGTGAACCAACAAAGGTGAGATCAATCAATCGGCGAATAGATCATGCTGTCACCTTTAGATCTACAAAGATCCACGTAGGAGTACATGCATCAACTCACTGATTTTAGCTCAGAGCACACAGGAAACAAGTCGACAACCCTAGACGGCTAGTGCTACACCACGTTCTGGCACGCGCAGGCCACCATCGAGCACCTCGTAGATGCAAATATCGTCGTAGTGTTACTTTTCGCAGAAACTTAGCCAATAAAAATTGTCCCAACCTTCCAGAACAAAGTGATCAAGCCTACTCCTTGAGTGCAGCAGGTTCAGCAAGCCTACCGCGTGCCGATCGAATGATGTCAACTGAAGAGCCAGCCCTTGTAACGTGAGTTAAACAATTGCCGGAACCTTTCTGCTACATTGATGTGCTTTGCATGTGCACTCGCAGATTCCGATCAAGTCATCCGGAATCATACACCGTAGCTAAGCCTTAAAAATGTGGAAAGTATATGTCTTTCATAAAAATAGAAAAGGAAAAGTCTATGCTGATGCACGAAGGACAACAAATTAAAATGGCTGGAGAGAATATACATAAACAAGCTAAGAAAAAAGGTGGAACCATATGCATTTGGCAAAAGGCAACCCACTTGGTACTAATTTTGGTACCATAAAAATTCAACTTCTTGTTAATTAATGTAAAGTTGTATTTCAGTGAATCTTAGTACTGGCAATGCATTGCTCACTAACTGGAATATGTCTCAAACTAAAGGCAACTTTCGACTATCCTAGAGACAATAAGTAAGTTTGGCATCAGTTTCATGCAAATTTGTTGATGCAACATGCAAGCACGCTTTATGTTAATCTCAAATAAATATTCACTTGGTTGACTTTTAGAACACCTATTAGTTACTAAGGCTAGAGTACCCATAAAAGTTTCAGCTTTATGTTGGTCTATGTGGAGATCCATGAATGCTAGTATCAAGAAGAGATCTTCCAAAAAAATTCAGGTTATCAATATGATGACACATTTGGTGCAACTCTAGGCCTACCTCCTACCACTGAAGCAGCGGGATGTTATGGTTTCTGGTTACAATCAACTGTTGACAGTCGCTCAGGATATCAGCAGAGTAGATGCATAGTCGTTCCATGCCTATTATCTTTCTATGGTTAATTTGTATCAACTTTGGCTGATCCGTGAGTTGTAATCGCTACTAAATGATATTTGCTTTACTAAAAAGTAGTGTGCATCGCTGAATTCAGAGGCCAGGAGAGATATTCTCCCATTTTGAAAAAGAACACATATTCGCGGGTTTATGCAGGCTCTTGCTCGCAATCCTATTCACATCACGGGTTGTTTGTGGCAATAAAGGTTATATGCATCATATCGATGTAGAGGACGCTGGGGTTTTAATCCCTTTTTCAAGAAGAAAAAAACATTCCGGGTTGTTCTTTCACGGTAAAAAGATCTCACAGTTATTATACGCTGCCAAACCATTCTTAGGGCAACCAAATAGTGGTGTATGTACAACGTGTGCCATTTCAATCAGCAGCTACATGAGGACAGCTTGGTCGAATTTAGGCAAGAACCAAACTAAAGATCGAGAGGTAATAACTGGAAAGAAATAGAATACTACCGAAAGTATTCGAGATCATCACCACCATCTCCTAGTCCTACTCATTCGTCCTAAGTGGAGATCCAGAGATGGAAGAAGAAAGTTTAGTCAATTCAGCCACGAAATCTGTCAGTAATTCAGTAGAGAGCAGACGAATCCGTTGCAGCTCAGGTGATGGCCACCCAGAACGCGGCGGCCTGCTCCGGCTCCCACTTGGTGCCGCAACTAGCCGCCATCTTGCCGCTCTTCACCTTCAGGCACCGCCCACGGCGCATGTACTTGGCGACCACATACTCCGTCTCCGGCTGCCGATCAACATCCTCTGCCTCGTCTTCCACTGCTTCTTGCTGTGGTTCTTGCTTGCTGCTGCACACGGCGGCATTGCAGCCGTCGCAGGAGAGGAAGCGGAGCCGGAGACGCCCGCCGCTGCGGTCGGCCTCCATCGGGGAGGCCCGCACCGCGTACACCTCCAGCCGCCCGCCGCGCCGCTCGTGGACCATGCGCATCCGGCTCGCGCCTGCCGCCAGCGTCGTCAGCGGCGGTGGCAGCGCGCGCACCTTCTGTTCCACCTTCCTTTCCTCAGCTTCCTGCCTGGCGTGCCTCTTCCTCGCGGCGCCCTCGTCGGCGTCGTAGGCCGTTGTGTCGACGCCGCCGGTTTCGGACCCGAGCGCCTCGGTGCACATCTCCAGGTTCCTCTTCACTCCGTAGGCTGGCTTCTTCCTGGCAGAGGACGGTGGCACCGCGGGCATATTCGGTGACTTTGCCGGGTTTTGGATGGTGAACAGAGAGCCCCAGGCGCCGGCGGCAGGGAGTTGCGGCGGCGAGTCGACGACGGAATTAGTCATGGTGAAGTGCAGATATGGTGGATGTGATGGTCGGTGCCACTGTATTGGAGTGAGCTTAGCTAGTCCAGAAGAATGGTCGGTGGCGATACGGACTACGGAGTACGCAACGCTTGCTGTGCTTGTGGTGTGCAGAACCGAGCCCGTGCCCCTGGGTTTATATAGGGCAAGAAAGGAAACAGAGCAAGGTGGTGGTAGTGGTTCTCGGTTGGAAAATATTCCAAGTGTTGCTGCCGGTGGTGATGGGCATAACTCTTGGGACTCTGGTTCCATTTCCATCAGAATGCATGGAAGAAAACAAAAGAAGGGAGAGCATTGGAAATAAAGGATGCACTAGTGGCTGCTCGGTACTGCTCTGGCATGCAAACTTAGAGCATCTTCACGAGAGGCGCATAGCGGCTAAAATAATCGCCATTTTACCGTGCCTACGCGCCCCTCCAGCAGGGCGCGGAAAAATCACGCGGGCGCTATAAATTTTCGCACGCTGAGACTAATACGTCCAAAACGTATCACCTTTTTCGAACACTTTTGCTATTGTTTTTTCTCTAAACTTGTGTGATTTGAATACAACTAACACGGACTGACGCTGTTTTTGTGCAGAAAACCAACTATCAGGAAAAATCCCGGAAAATATGCCAAAATTCTATTTCACCAGAAGACTCATGGAGCCAGAAGACGAGACGGAGTGGGGCCCTAGGGGGCCCACACCCCCCAGCCGCGCGGACTAGGCCTGACCGCGCCTGGAGGGGGTGTGGCCACCCCAGGCACCCCCTCGGCCTCCCTCTTCGCCTATAAGATGCCTCTTGACCTAAAAACCGAGAGGGATTCGACATTTTTCCAGAAAGAGTTCCGTCGCGCCGCCATCTTCAGAAACCGTGATTCGGAATCAGAAACTCCGTTCTGACACCCTGCCGGGACAGGGAATTTAAAGAGGATCATCGTCATCATTATCACCGACACCTCTCCATCAACCATCCATGAGTGAGTAATCCCCCGCTGTAGGCTACGAGGATGGTAGGGATTGGATGAGTTCTATCATGTAATCGAATAAGATCTATTAGGGCTTCAACTGAGCTAAATACACCTAAGCCTATTACTCCTGAACCAGTTGTTCCTGAACCAGTTCCAACACCAACACCAAAGAAGAGTGGAGTAATTGCATTAAATGATGAAGTGATGAATGAAGCTAAGAAATGTCTTAAGGAGAAAGGTATTAGAGTTGAAGATGTGAAGAATCTACCTCCTATAGAAGAATTATCTAATTCTCCACTCATCTACTATTCATGTACACTCTCTCCACTTTGATGAAGGTGATATTCCCTATGGTAAGCCTCCTGATCAATGCTTAGAGGAACTTGACACTTTTATTGTTAAACAAGGTAATTTTAATAAACAAGTTCAGAATCATTTATTGAAAACTCTAGGGCTATTAATGAGTTGAAAGATATTGTGGAAAGAACTTCTAATGATATTAAAATTCTTTGTAAACACTTTCAAATAGTTCAAACTCAAATTGATCAACTTGCTAAGGTACAAAAGGATATGCTAGTTAATGCCTCAGGAGATAAACATGCTTATGGAATTAGAACTAGGAGTGGTATAGCTATTCAAGATCCTTTATATCCTGAAGGACACCCTAAAAGAATTGAAAAGGATTTTCAACAAGGTGAAAGCAGTGGTAGTCCTCATAAGAGAAAGAAAAAGAAACACAAAATAGTTGAGGAACCCTCTAAACCTGTTGTAGATCCTAATAGTATATCTGTATCTGATGCTGAAACTGAGAGTGGTAATGATAAAAATGATGCTCCTGACAAGGAGGAAGTTGAGGAAGAACCTGAAAAGCACACTAAGAACACTAGGTACACTAAGGAAGATTTTATTGCTAAAAAACATGGTAGTGAGAGAGAACCTTGGGTGCAGAAACCTATGCCTTTTCCAAATAAGAAACACAAGTCAAAGGAGGAAGAACACTACAACAAGTTTTGTGAGTGGATGAAACCTTTATTTTTGCAAATTCCTTTGACTGATGCTATTAAGTTGCCTCCTTATTCAAAGTATATGAAGGATATTGTCTCTAATAAAAGGAAAATTCCTAATGAGGAAATTTCTACTTTGCTTCCTAATTATTCCTTCAATGGTAAGGTTCCAAAGAAACTTGGTGATCCAGGTATACCAACTATTCCTTGCTCTATTAAGAATAATTATGTTAGAACTTCTTTATGTGATTTGGGAGTTGGAGTTAGTGTTATGAATTTTTCTCTCTACAAGAGACTCCAGCTAGAAAAGTTGATACCAACTGATATATCTTTGCAAATGGCTGATAAGTCAACTACTATTCCTGTTGGTATATGTGAGGATGTTCCCGTTCAAGTGGCTCATAATTGCTTGGTTTTAACTGATTTTGTTGTGCTTGGAATGCCTAAAGATTATGTCTATTATTCTTGGGAGACCTTTTCTTAATACTGCAGGTGCCATCACCAATTGTAATCAAGGAAAAGTAACTTTTAATATTAATGACAAAGAGCATACTATCTATTTCCCAAGAAGATTGATAAGAGCTATTGCCTGAATTCCATTGAAAATATTGAGAGCATCAAATTTGGAGAAATATATTGTCACATTCCACAAGAAAGTTTTGAAACTATTATGATTGAGACTATTTCTATCAAGTTTGAGGTAACATAATCACTTTGTGGAATGCAAAGTTTTGTTTCATATAAGATTGTTTTGGTAACAAGACTTGATCTACATTGTTAACAAAGGGATTTTAATGAACAAAACAATGCTTTCACAGTGGTTATACTTGCTTACTTTTATTTTTCTCCTTCTTAGTCTTTGCTCTTTCTCTTGTTAACTTTAGTTTTGCTAGTTGTTTGCTTGTTAGAGTGTCTTAGAACTTCTGTAGTTTTGGTTTTTTGTTTGCTTTTGCTTCTTCTAAAAAAATCTTTTCTGCGAGAAAATTAATTTTCATACCCTGAAAATTGGCCAAAAATAAAGTTTCCCGAAAAATTCCAGAAAATTCATATTAATTTTTTCCTCGAAAAAAGGGGCAGAGGGACACTTGGAGTGGCCCAGGGGACCCACCAGGCCAGCACACCCCCTGGTGGCGCGGCCAACCCCTAGGGAGCGCCTGGCCTGGGTGGGGCCCACCTGTGGCCCTCCAAGTTGTCTCCTTCCAGCCAATTCTTTCTCTCTCCCGAAAAACACCGGAAAAATTTCTTAAGCTCGAGTTCCTGCTGTTCTTGCTCCCGATTTTCGATCTCCTTGCTCAGCCCATCTTTGCTGCTGATTTTTGAAGGGATTGCTCCTTGGTATGTGCCTCCTCCGCTTGTCCAATTAGATTTGTGATTGGTAGATTGTATCTTGAGTATTTTGCTGCTATAGGTGTCAGGTTGTGTGAGCTTGCATGCTTGTTCTATTCCTAGAGATTTCATTTTGATGCATGTTTAGCCCTCTAGCAAGTTCCTATAGTAGTTCCTCATCATTTACCAACTTGGAAATCACTTGGTTTGATGTTTGTCTAAAAATTTCATCAAAAAGGTTCATAGACAGCCACACCTTTGGTGAAGTATTTGAGAATGATGCACCTAGGAGGACAAGGCCTTCAAGATCATCCTCCCGAGCTAGGTCCTCATACAAGGAGGATATCATTATACCGTGATTTGGCGACGAGGGAGATGCGGGGGATGCGCACCCTTCCACCTTTCCTTGTCCAACCTTTTTGCGGGCTACAGGGATTCTCAATGATTTCCTAACCTTGGTTCAGAGGGTTGGATTAACGAGTTATATGCAGGATGAGAGTGTGCAGTATGCTACGCTCACTAAAACCTTTTGTGGAGAGTTTCTCTTTTTCTAACAGCCCTTTCAAACCAGATGTGTCTTTCAAAATCTATAACAGGCCTTTCTCCATGACATTGAAGAAATTTTGTGAAATCTTGGGTATTGGCATGGCCGGGACGGTGAAGAAGATTCCAGCTCAGCCCGCTGACTGGTTGGAGCTCTACCGCGGGATAACTAATGATGATGACCATAGAGCCCAGCGCGGGAAGATAAGGAATATTCAACTCCCAGCTATCAGGTATTTTGCTTATTATCTTGCCACTAGTGTTCTTGGTAGGGAGAACACTAGCAATATTTCCAACTATCATTTGGCGTTTCTAGCTGCTGCACTCAACAATGAAACCAAGTATAATCTTGGTTCTCTCATTGCTCGTCGCTTAGCTGCTAAGGGACCCATTTATGGGGGTATTATTGTTGCACGTGTTGTTGCTGACCTAGACCTTTCTGTTGATCCAAATGATACAATTTTGGCTCCTCAGAGGATTGATCTTGCTGCCATGAAAGCGCATCACTTTGTTACTGCTGGCTCTACCCTTGAGAGTTTGGTTTATAGAATAATGTTTACTGACGGGGAAGAGAGAGAGAGAGATTCCTTTGCCCCAAACCACTTTGTTCTGTATTTCCCAGGGACCTTGGTAACACTCCAAGGAGGAGATGGACGAGCAGCTATGCATTCGTGGTTTCCACAGACACTACCAGGGGGATGTGCCCTCATACGACCCCTCTGTGCACTACACAGGGGAGTCCTCGAGCTCATATCAGGATGAAGGCGCCTCTCGTCGTACTACGGAGGTGCACCTTCTTGGTCGCCATGGAGTTGAGCCCCACTTAGGCCAAAAGCCTAAGCTTGGTGGGAGGTATACCGACATCACACTCATATATATCATGTTTCGTCGGTTCTTTGTATATCCATTGTTTCGCTTTTTTTGGTTTTTGTTTCTATTTTCTCAAAACACAAAATTACCAAAAATATTTTTGTTGTTTCTCTTGGTTTGTTTCTTTGCTTTTTAGTTTTGGTTTGCCTAAAAAAAATCCAAAAAGATTTTGCTTTGTTTGCTTTTGCTTTGTTTGGTTTTGCTTTGTGTGTTTTCTTAAAAAAATCGAAAACACCAAAAATATTTGTTGTTCTTCTTTGGTTTTGTGAAGTTCTTTGCAGGGTTCAACAGTCCTCAGTGGAGTTTGGTCTCATGTTATTATTCAAGCACACAAGTGAAGGGCAATAATAAATATTAAGACAACTTGAGGTGTGGTAAGAGGCTAGTAACGAACTCTATTTTGTTTTCATTTTTGTATATATAGTCATGATTGTGAGCATGCTTAGTCTGTTTATGTAAGGTGTATGTTATTTATGGATGGTTAGTAGTTCTTGCTCTCTTATGATTAGCTCCAGCTTGCTAATAGTTTGTAGCTTGCCATACGAATGTTTGCTTGCATTGTTATATTCATATTTTGGTATGATATTGTGGTATCCTCCTCTGAAATGTTTCATGTGAATTGACTTGGCACATGCTCACGCATGCATATGACTAAACAATAGTCAGTAAGCCTCGATGATTTATTTTGCCTTAGAGTTATTGTATCACTTTCATGCCATAATTAGTTATGTTTTGTTGCAAGCATGATTATGACAGTTATTGCTCTCTCGTTTGTCGCTCTCACTCTATTGCTAGCCTTCACTTGCACTGAGTATGAGCTCTACTTGTGCATCCAACTCCCCAAATAAAATGTTATTCATTGCCAACAGTGTCCAACATACCTACCTATTAGCATCATCTGCTATTCAGTGCATATTCATTATGCCTTGTTTTCTTCCAAATTAATTTTTTGACTGTTTTGAGAAAGTTAGTTAGTAAAGCTCTCACGAACTTGATGGCACACTTTATTCCTTGCACTTAATAAACCTGAACCATTGTGACTGTCCATAAAAGTTATATGCTTGCAAATTATAGGCTGGGAGTTAGCAGAACCGTGCTGTCATGGGGAACACTTTCAACACTTATGGATACATATCCAGTTGATATCATGCTCTTTTGTTTGTGGATTTCGTCGGTGTGAAATAAAAGGGGATCTTGTGAGTTCATGGAGTTATATATATATGTGTTAGAGAAATGCCTAGGCCGTTAGCCTAAGCCATGCCTAATCATGGTGGAAACTTGCAGCATAACCATAATGAGCAATCTATGAAGCATCCTCAATAAAAAGCTATCCAAATAGCAAATAAAAAGATCACTGAGATGCTCATTGTCTGCTTGCCTTGTCATTTTGATTATGGGATAGCTCCTGTTGTCATGTGCAAGGGGTACCCCGTTGGCGGTTCTCTATGATATGCATGTATTTACAATGACAAGAACTTACAGGTAACTAAAGTTGAGTAGCATGAGGAGCGGCCCTTGTACTCAAGGGACTTGAGATTTCCAGTTTATGGTCTGCCAACCATATAACTCATATTGGACCTCACTTTCACCTTAAACATATAAAGATGCCTATGATAGGGGCAATGAGAGCTCAAAGCTAATGAGTACCTTACTTTCAGCATTTGGAAGCCTTTCAAACTTTTCAAAACCTTTTTCACTTCCTTGTTGAGTCACCACTTATTCTATGAGCACCTTCTTGAGAGCACAGTTGTCATTCTTAGTTTAATGTGTTTGTCTCAAAACTTGGTTAATTATGTCATGAATTTGATGCTTGTATCTCTGATATCTTTACTTCTAGTCTTCACTTGAACTTCAGAGGTGTCTTGGCATTCATGTTGTGCTCTACAAACAAAGGCAAGCGAGATAACACTCTATCATACCTTATTATGAGCATTGCAATGTTGCTTATGTTTATGTTTCATGCTACTTATTATTATTGAGTTGGAATCTCTTCATAGCTTGCAATGACTATTGAGTAGACTTAGTTGCATACTTCTTATTATGAATTGTCTAAGTGTCTACTCCTGTACTGAGAATATATACATCATATGAAGCAAATGTGTTCGTAAAGGTTCTTTTATCGCACTCAGTTTTCAACTGAATTGCTTGAGGACAAGCAATAAGCTAAGCCTGGGGGGAGTTGATACGTCCAAAACGTATCTACTTTCCCGAACACTTTTGCTATTGTTTCTCCTCTAAACTTGTGTGTTTTGGATACAACTAACTAATACGTTGGAAACGTATCTATAATTTTTGATGCTCCATGCTTGTTTAGTATCTACTTTGCTTTACTTGTCTACACTTTGAGGTGCTTTTTACATGTTTTCTGGTACTAACCTATTAACAAGTTGCAAAGGTCGGATGCTGTTTCTGCTGTTTTTGGTTTCAGAAAAGTTAGTAAGGAAATATTCTCGGAATTGGACGGGACAAACGTCAAAGTCAATTACTTTCCGTGGGGAACAAGAAGTCTAGAGGGGAGCCGGAGGGGCCGGCCAGGGCGGCCAGACCCACCCCAGGCGCATGTGGGCCCCACCTCGTGCCTGGCTAGGGTATGGCCCCCCTGGTCGCCTCCTCGTCCCCTCCTTCGCCTATAAGAAGCCCCCGATGCAGAAACCCTAAGCACCCGATCAAATCTCCATGAAACCGTCTATAGCCGTCGCCACCATCGTCCCTAGATCGGGAGGGGGATCTGAAGTTCTTCCCGGCACCCTGTCGGAGGGGAGATCATCCTGGAGGCCTTCTCTCCGATATGATGTGTGAGTAGTTCCACCTTGGACTATGGGTCCATGTAGTAGCTAGATGGTTGTATCTCCTCCTTTGTGCTTTCATGTATAGATCTTGTGAGCTCCGTTCATGATCAAGATCTAATCTATTTGTAATCATGCATGTTGTGTTTGCGGGGATCCGATGGATATTGAGATTATTATGTTGGTTTGATTAATGGTTTTGTCTTTATGATTCTATCATGCCTGTGTTGTTTGTGATCTTGCATGCTCTCTGTTGTTAGTAGCTACCTTGGCCAAGTAGTTGCAAGTGACTCCAAGTGGGGTATTTATGCTCGATAGTGGGTTCATGCCTCTAGTTTCCAAGGGAAGTGAAAATAATCTCTTCGGTTGTAGATGTGCTGTTGCTACTAGGGAGAAAACAACGGTCTCTTTTTCATGGAACATGTGGACTGTTTACCTTACACACTTTGCTTAAAGCGGTTATGTCATTGCTTGCAACTTAATCTTTGGAGGGGGTTCGGATGATAACCTGAAGGTGGACTTCTAGTCATAGATGCAGTTGGATGGCGGTCTATGTATCTTTTTATATTGACCAATCGAATCTCATAGGATCTTTCTGACTAGTAATTGCATTGTTATGCCTTGCTCAGTTCCTGTCAATTGCCCTGCTGTAATTTGTTTACCCTTCATGCCATGTTGTTTATCTAAGGAGAGCACCTCTAGTGAACTATGAACTCCGGTCCAATCTTTACCATTGATACGTCTTCCTCTGTTACTTGTTTACTTGCTGCAAACCACCATTACCTTCCACACGGTAAGTTTAATCCTTTGTTACAGCAAACCAGTGAGCTTGACAACCTCACTAATTCGTTGGGGCAAAGTCTTGAGTTTGTGTTGTGCAGGTCTCCACGTTGCTTACAACATCTATGTGACGTTTCCTTCCTCCTACTGGTTCGATAACCTTGGTTTCATACTAAGGGAAAACTTGTTGCTGTGCTGCTTCACACCTTGCTCTTGGGGTTCCCAACGAAGCGCTCCTACATCAACTCATGACGCATCAAGCTTTTTTCTGGCGCCTTCGGGGAGGCTAAGGACAAGGATTCCAGGATTCACTTCCTTTTTCTTTACTTTTTTTTAGTTTTCTTTATTTATTTTGCTTGGTTTTGTTTGCCTATTTTCAAAAAACCCAAAAAAAATAGTCTAGTTTCGTTTGCTTGCTTTATTAAAAAACGCAAAAAAATTAGTTCCTTCTCTAGTTTGTACCATGTCTGGTTTTGGACCAACCTTTATTTCTCCTATGGTAGAAATCTCCACTTTTAAGCAAAAAAGTGAAGAAAGTTTTAAAGAAGCTTGGTCTAGAATCTCTGCTTTCTAGAGGGAAACTGAGCCTGAGGTGAGCCTTAGCTTGGTTATTGATAGTTTCTACCACGGTATTGCTCTTTGTTATAGATATGCTTTGGATGCTGTGGCTGAGAAAGATTTCTTGCTTTGTACTGAGGATGAAGCTTTTGATGCCATAAAGAAATTAATCATGATTTATGGTACACCTGGCAAGTCTAATTCCTCTTTCACAAATATTTTTGCCAGGTTGAACACTCTTGAGACTACTATTGCTAGTATGAATAGTTGCTATCACACGCTTTGGGCTTACCATGATTATGTTCCCATAAATTCTGATCCTTCAAAGTGGTTTCCCACAATCAAAGTCTCAATAAACACTACACTTTTTGATGCTCGCTTTGATACCATGTCTAAATTTTGCCTCATGACTAAAGACATTTATGATTCCTTGAGTCTTTGGGGGCTTACTAAAGGAGGATAGGAAATCTCTATAACATCCCAAAAATATAAAACAATGATCATCAAACTCTAATCACTAAAATTAGGGTTAACAAAAACTTTGATTAATTAAAATCATATGAATGCATATGTGTATGTGATGATTTGGTAAATGCATGAATGGACTTGTGTGATTAACCTAAATAGCAAGAAATGGTTTAAAGATGAAAATAACCTCATCTAAAACAATTCCATGCAGAAACAAATCAAGAGAAAATCAAAAACAGATCATATAAGTTAAATGGTCATTTTTGCCAATCTTGCTCACTAGGTCAATTTGAGTGTTTCTAGTCCAAGATTTCAAACAGAAACTTTTCCAATTCTTTTCACCCCTTGATAGACCAAGTAAAAGTGAAGCAAAGCCCACCTTTCAAACTTGCAGAAACATTTGACAACCTCATTCAAATGACAATTCAAAATTGAATCTTTATCATATGTGAAGATCAAACATTTTCAAAACCCAACCAAACCAGTGCCCCTTGACTAATCCAACTAACCAGAGACTCCATAGTATGTGCCTAGCAAACCCACCAAGTTTGAATCCAAAATTCAAATTTGAATTTCTTTCGGCAATTTCATCAAACACCTTGTGATCAGCAAACAAACAAACAACAAACACTATTTGCAGCAATAAATTTGGCCAACCTTGTTCCCTCTCTGGTTGCAACAAGCTCTTAGTAGATCATCTAGCCTCTTTAACAATCTTTAGCACCACTGTGAGCAAGTCTAGCCATTAATGGTGAGCGCCGAGAGCAAACTTGCCACCCCATGTCGCCAGCAACCTAGAGGAAGAACTAGCCTCACCAACCTTGTCTGGGACACGTAGCACCGTCCACCGCCACCCTCTGTCCCAGCCCCGAGCACAGCCAGCCACTGGACCACCCAGAACGCGCACGACCATTCTCTCTGTGACCATGCCGAGAGCACGCCAGAGCGCCACGCTCGACATGCTCGCACAAACCACGTCGCGCCTTGCAGCGTCTGAGAGATGATCACCACACTGAAGACTGGCCAGACATGCTTTCGTTCGCGCAGACCGTAGATGTTGTGCGCCATTAAAATCACCGTCGGACCAGCCCAGAGCATCGACGTGTTCCGACCGATCAGCACCACCCCACGCCTCGCCACCATGCCGTTGAGCTTCTCTAGGGAGCACATCACCGCCCCTATCGTCGCCCATGACATTATCCCTCTATGCCATCGACCACGATGAGCTCAGCCCGCAACCTTCGGTCCCCTCGCCGCACTATAAAAGGAGACCTCCCCCGCTCATTTTCTTCACACCAGTTCACTCCCCACCTATCACTGACCACCCCCACTCACTCCCGGAGCAAGGCGAGCACAAGGTGGCCGGAATTTCACCGTTGTTTGCCGCTGCAGAGGAGAAGAGGCGCCGTCGATTGGAGCCGCCCCAGGAGAAGCTGCCGATACCAGGAGGATTGCCATCGTCAACTTTGTCATTCGCCCCATCGCCGACCCTCTCCTGAGCCCCGGTAAGCCTCCCACGACCCCCACTAGCCACGCTAGGATTCTGTCTCGCCGGCATTGCCCAACGTGGACGATGAACCTCAGCCGTTCGATTAGAGTTAGATCGTGCAGCCTAAATCACCCTGTACCGCTTCGCCCCTCACTGTCTCACTGACGCATGGGGACAACCACTTAACCAGCCCGCACGTGCGCTGTCACTACAAGGAATGTGTCAAACTATGACGTTTTGGTAGTGACCCTGAATGAAATCGTCATAAATTTATGACGATTCTATACTAGATGGTCGTAAGCTATTTGGGAGGGCCAAATCCTTATTAAACTATGACGATTTCGTGAAAAACTTCGTAATTTCTATGGACAAAATCATCATAATTTCTAGACAGGTTGAGATATAAGAGAGGGTCAATATCAACCGTAGGATGTAAACGTAATAAACCGATAGGATTTGAAGTGTGGAAACTTGTTGTGGATCGGTGACCTGGCATACAACACGCACAAAATCCCCCGCCCCCAGGACCCCTCCATCCTCTAACCCTAATCTCTCCCCAGCCGCCACACCACTCCCATCTCCCCAGCCGCCACACCACGCCCATCTCCGGTCGCCCCTTCTCCTTCCTCACTATAGGCGATCCCCTCCTCCTCCTTCCAGATCGAATGCCGCCGCCGCTTCTCCCCTGGCCGACAGCTCCCCTCCGGCGCCGCCCTTCTCCCCAAGCTACGGCCGTCCTCCCCTCCGCCGTCTCAGTAACCATGTCCCTGCTCGATCCCGAGGATGTCCTTGACGGCTACTTCCCGGATCCACAGTTCCGCTGGGTCTCCTCTGCTCCAAGTGAGTGAGATCCGTCAGGGCCCTAGCGCTTTGAGATCCGCTTTCCCTTTCCTTACCGAATTCTTGATTTGCCTCGCAGCTTCGTGGTCTTGTACGACCGGGACGACGTGGAGTCCATCGGCCTGGACGACGCGGCCAAGCGCCTCTACGTTGAGAGGCGACGGATCTACGACATTGTCAACGTCCTTGAGAGCATCGGGGTCAGTTCTTGTTTTCTTTCTTGTTTATTCTTTTGCCTGTTCTCTTGTATAGACGACTTCTTGGTCCGTCTTCATCGATGGGGTTTTAACTTCTACTTCTTATAATCCTGTGTGAGAACTGAAGATCCTTGTGAGGAAGGCCAAGAACCGATACTCCTGGATAGGCTTCGCAGGGGTCCCAATGGCGCTGCGAGAACTCAAGGTTTGCATCTGCATTTCCCATGACATAATTCAACCAAGAACAACGAATCCAATCCATATCAAGCATGTCCATTGTCTCCCTTTATTTGCTCACCAGGAGAGGGCATTAAGAGAGAAGTCTGGCCTGGCTCCTGCCGGTGGAGGAGCACTCTGCTGCCAATGTATGATTTGTTACTCTGCATTGTCACTCTGCCGTTTCTGCCTTTGCCATGGAGTAGATATATAGCTTTCTATGCTAGATACCCTCCTCAGATTGGGTGCTTGCTATTTGTTTGCTTGTTAGGCAACAACAACACATTATTGCTATGTTGTAACGAGTTACTATTCGCTGGAGGGAGTAGCAAGTAAACTAGCTAGCTGCTGCAGGTAACGAGTTTCTTGTCAATACTAGTTTTGTATAGAAGAATAAGGACTTGAACATGTAAAACACCCGTACTTTCTAGTATGCATCACTCATGATTAGCCCTTTATTTGTAAAACACCAGTACTTGTCAATACCTGAAGGTTTGGAAAAATGTTGCCACTACTTAGATGAAGTGCATGTGGTTAGTTTGATTCCACTGACCATAGCCAGCGCGCTACTTTTTTCCAAACGCTATGCTCCTAGCATGTCACTGGCGCACGATTTCTTATGCCTGTAATTGTTTTAGGGCGGTAAAAACTGACACTGACAACTATTGATTCACATGCCTCACTTATTAATATATCTTATTTGATAGAAGATACCCCATTTGATAGAGATGGGAGGGCTTATGCCACTCCTACTCATTTATTTCAGTCATTTGTCAGATTTGTAGAATGTGTGGCAAATGAATAGTACAGTCTCAAATAACCATTTTTATGCCACTGTAAAAATGCATGTTTGGTGCACTACCACCTTTTATTTCTTCAAATGCTACAGATTGATTTGGTCTGTATTTCTTCTAACAAAGATGATAACAGCAAAGATGGTTTTGCTGTATATGATTTAGGTGTTGTAGTTTGTTATTTGACATTGATTTGGTTTGTACTTCTTTTAGCAAAGATGATAACAGATTTTACTATAACTATGGCACCACTATGAACCAGTTCATTGTTTGGTTGAAGAATAGAGTGTTGCTGCTTTGGTAATTGCCTTCACTTTCTCATTCTTACTATTTGTATGTTCTGTAACAGCCGCTGCTGCTGCTTTCCTCCAATGGACACGACGGCCTGCTCCTAACCGAGATCCTCCACTGACGACACAAGGATGTCATGCTATAGGAGACCCAGCGACAAGCATCCCATGAGGAGCACTGTAGCATGCCTTTGCTAGCACCCGTTGAGGTCTTTTCCCACCTCCTTTGTATTGTTGTTAGGCTTAGTTAAAGAAATGCATGAATTGCTTCTTTCCTTTGTATACAAAAGCATTCTGTTGCTGGCCATGATCATGTGTTTGTTGTTGGTGTGCAAGTATACATAACCAGGAAGAGAACTTGCATCAGGCTTGGTACTGGCTGGTTGGTTCCTCGCCGATTTATTATTATCAATCTCCGCAGCCCTCGTGCAACCCAGGTTCGTTGCGTCCCTACTCCCTCTGTCTTCTCCCCCTCACCAATTTAGTATTATAATAGTTTGCTAGCTGGTTCATTTCAAGCAGCAACTGATGCGTTGACATACAGTATTCAAAATATGTACGTTAGCAGAACCTCTGTACTTAGTGTATATCCTGATGGCCCATGCATTGCACTGGTATCGCCTTTGTCCACGCTGACTAGTCAACTTGATGTTCATCTTTAGCAAGTAGGGCTCTGTATTTTGAGCAAAAGAAGGTTACAGATTTCAATGTATAGAGGAGGACAAGGTTGCATGCTTTATTGAACTTGCTCAGTTAGGCAACATTTACCAAAAAAAATTTGGCCGCGATTGGAGGGGCTCTATATTGTCTATGCCAGGCGGTGATGGTCCTCATGGTAGTGAGTATATCCAGGTAGCAGCTCTAGTGAGCCAACCTACTCTTTACTCGAAGGATTTGGTAGAGCAGCAGCTTGCTGGTCCTGCCATGGTGCATCCATCTAAGGCAACTACATATTAGCAAGAGAACTTATACAGAGATACAGAGATATTCAGAGGTACATATTAGCAAGAGAAGATCCCATGCATGAGAGGCTTCTTATTTAATATCTTATAGTAGTAAGATCCCATGCATGAGTCATGTTAGAGTTGCTAGAACATGATCTGTCAACGGGGGTAATCCTACAGAAACTACGTTTATTGACAAGTGGTAATTTTTATAAATTGCTATGCTTAGTGACTAGTGGTAATATTTATAAATTGCTAATGTGTGTGCATGCTCAGTTTCACGAGGAGATAACTAACCACTAATGATGGCCTTATTTTTCACCACTAATTCTCTGCCAAGTGACAACTTCAGCTGCTGTCATTTGTGAGTAGTAACTATGAGTGCTCTTTTAATAGGGTTAGTTTGAGTCTTATGAGTGGTGCTTGTAAATGAGTTATACAAGATCCATAGTATTTACAGTGATAGGAATGAGTGAATAGAACTTTTTCAAATCTGATTTAAACTTAATCAAATGATTAGAAAGCTTTTGTGGATATGAAACCACTGATTATGAATGCTAATACATTATGTAAATTTTCTGCTACCCCTATTCTGGATTGCTAGAACTATATGTAAAATTTGCTGCTACCTATATTCTGAAACTACAAGCTTTGTTCATGTTTCAGCTGATCGTGCTGGAGTGGAGCTGCGCCACTTCGGGAGAGCGGAGGAGCTTGTTCGTGCAGCGATCCGAGGAGCTTGTCCGAGGTGTTGCAATTGGTGCTATTTGCTAATAAGTTAATGTAAATACTGAATTGTAATCTTGGATTTGCATTTGTGAGCCTCCTATTTGCTGATAAATTATCTGCATGTTGTGTATTTGCTGAAAATGGTGTATTTTATTGATGTATTTGCAAACTCTGGTGTATTTTCTCGATTTATTGCATGGCTGAAGCAATTCTAGAAATGAAAATGCAAATTCTAGTTAAAAAATAGCAGAAATCTGGACTGGATGAAATATATTTGGGCTCTAAAAAGGCTGTGGCCCAAAATATATTGTAACAAATCTGAAAATAAATAAGTTTACCGTAAGAAGGCAAGGCCCAAAAGTGACAAACCTAAAAAGGCCAAGGCCTAGCAAATAAAAGGCTAGAATTATTGGGCTAGCCCATTTAGATCACTAAAATGGACCGGGCTGATTTTGATTTAAGACGATTTCATTTCGTCACAATTTTGCCACGTAGGATCAACCACGTAGGATCTGAGCTGGCCTGGCTAGATGGTCCATGACGATATTGGATCGTCATAGACGTTATGACGATTCAATATCGTCATAGACGGTTATGACGATTTTACCAAAAACGTCGTTATAGTTCATTTGCGACGCCCAGCTTTCGACGATCTCAAAATCGTCATAGAATCGTCATAAATGGACTACTATGACGATTCTGTGACGAAAATTGAGGGTCATATATAGAAAGATTCCTTGTAGTGTGTGCGTAGTGGACCGGCCCAGTTAAACATCCCGCGCGACCCAACAATTCGAATTTAGTTTTATTCATTTAATTTCAAACCCAGTTCTGTACCTAGATTCAAAAATCAACCCAGCTCGATTCACTAAACCAAAATGCATGAAACCAATTTTGTTAGAAAGGTACTGGAATGCTTAATCCAAGCCCGTTGGATTCAAAACATTTAGATTTGTAGATCACCCATGGTAAAAATAACAAGGCAGAAGTTTTTCTGCATTCAAACATTTTTCAAAATTCAACCATAAGAGCTTTCGAGTTGATTCCAACTCTCAAAAATCACATTTGACCATATCTTTCAGAATATACAAAAAATATATAGGTTTACTTACAGAAATAATGTTCAAGTAATAAAAGAATGCCACATAGGCATTTCTAGTCACTTTAATAAAATAAAATAAAAAGGTTAAACCTTATTAAATGGTGACACCACTTTAAATCACATTCCCATGTACTGAAATATGTGGTGATGACATGTGTCAACATGATCCCATGTTTGAGTTGGAGAATATTAAATCTTAAGTAGTTTTTCAATTAGTAGAAATTACTTTTCTAAAATAAAATAAATAAGACAAGTATTTTAATTCTTGTAATGTTAGTGATGAGGATAGATCATCTAGTGTGTACCTTTGTGTGATGATTAGAAATAGTTAAGTATTGTTTGGTGATTGTGTACCTCGTATTTATTTATAGACACTAGTACCGACCAAGGATACGAGGAGGAAGGAGGATACTACGAGGAAGAAGCCGAGGAGAACTTCAACCACTGCTCTGCACAAGGCAAGCTAACACTTGCAAGATACCCTACTTATGCAAGCTACTACTGGCTTGTTACTATGCCAACTATATGCCTTAAGCATATGTGATTATTCCCACTAGACACGCCCTCCTAGTTTTACTTGCAAGCTTAATACTTTTTTTTATCAAAGCTTTCTCTTAGAGTTTATTTAGTGACTTGTAGATTCTAGAAAGATAATTGAAGGTAGCATAAAGAGCATAAAACTTGGCCTAAGTTAGATAATCTTGATGTCATCCTAAGGCATGAGATTGAACTTAGATTATCCCCACTTGTTTACCACCCCTCATTAGTATTTACCCCCACTTCTAGATGCTAGTGCTAAGCATAAAACTTGATCAAATTTAGATGGGAATACTTGGTGAAAATGGTTATGAAAACTTTAGAATGATGAGTCATTCTACTGAAATGTTTTGACATGTGTTCTTGAACACCAGATGATTTTGATGATGAAAACGTTGAGGCATGAGTCTTAGCCCTTTACAAAACTGATGGTTGTCTGGATGCGATACCATTCCAATTTTAACGTACAACCACAATACCCGAAAATTGGGTAGGGCTTGACTGGAAATTTATATACCTTAGTATGGGTTCCCTTGCGGCCAAGGTCTGAGCTGAGGCTATGTTGTGAAGATTGTCCACTTGTGCAGTACCCAAGATGACAGATGGTCATGGTTGGGAGGCCAAACTCACATGAGAGGTGCCTATACTAGGGCGTGTAATTGAAAGGTTAGGATTGATTATCCGCATACTGAGTATGGTGAATTCAGGATTGTTCCTAACGGATGTATCGAATGTTGTGGTGAAAGTGTACAATCTCTGCAGAGTGTCAAACTATTCGAATAGCCGCGTCCGCGGTTATGGACAGTTGGAGTGGCCATACTGTTCTATCATCAGATGTTTTCAAAGTGACTTATGAAATGGTTTATGACTTTGACTTGACCACAACAGAGTTGTGATATGAAATTCAAGTTCCCACTAAGGTGTCATAAAACTTTCAACTAGTTTTCTTTGCTTCTGAACTTAGTAGAGGTAAATCTGGATGTTTGCAAAACAACCCTAGAGCTTAGTATCCTACTACAAACCCCCCTTAACTTGTTAGTATTAGTTTGCGAGTACTTAAAGAGTACTCATGGCTTTGTCCCTGGCTATTCCCGTGGCCATACTATGAAGAGGAGTATCAGGATGACGGACCACAGGAAGGTTACGACAACTAGGATCATCTCCCATCGTCAGCATTGCCTGTGACCCTGAAGATGGAGCTTCGCCTATGCTATCGTTACTATTATGTTATTCCGCTACTTGAGTTGTATTAAGAACTGGATCATGAGATCCTTATTTGTGTAAGACATTATATATGGTTTGTAATGGATGATGTACTGTGATATCCAAATCTGTTATGTCTCGCAAAAATGGTAATCCTGGGATTGCAATGTATGGCATAACAGGCATCTGAGATTAAAAATCCGGGTGTTGATAATCTCTCTTACCAACAATGCCAATATATTGCCCATTGGAATAGCTGAAGGTGTGTTTACAAAAATCTAAGGGAAAATGGTGTCTATTGATTATCTTGTTATTGAATGTGTGGGCAAGGGACATATTACACTTGGAAGATCCCTACTGAAACACTTTGGAGCAGTATAGATGTGGAAAAAGGCATTATGCACTTTGATCCTCCGGTAAGCAATCACATCTTCCCTAAAGAGAAGAAGAAAGGTAAGAAAGGAAAGAACAAGAGGGGAAATTCTTCATTTGAAAATACTTGATTCTTCTTGCTTCTTGTGCCTAACTTAAATGCGTTAAAGAAAAGTACTTACTGGGAGATAACCCAAGAGTTTCCTTGAGGATTGGAAGTTATTACTTCTATAATGACTTCTCCTTATCCTTTTTTTCTTTTTGTGCCAAGAATGACCTCTAATGAGAGGGAAGTAAGATTTGGGGAGTTGCTGTCCCGAAACAGATTTCTGTCCTCCACCAAAATAATTCATGAGGAGTCTCTGTATCTCGGATTGAGCTGAAAATTTATTAATAAATCCCCTAGTATGTTATCTAACTTTCATTAGTTTAACACTTTTTGATTTGAGCAACAGAAGATGTTAGAAAAAATTAGTTTCTAACTACTGGTCTATTTTGATAGATTTCTGCCATTATTTGCATTTGCTTCTTATTGATTCCTTTTTGAGTTCTCTTTAGGTGAATTGAGCTTTTTGAAGGAGTTACTATAGTAGCTTGTGTTTTTAGTGAAAAGCCTTGCTGTTCCAAAGCTTTGCTATAGGTCTAATATCTTTTGAATAAGCTAATGTTGCTAATGAAGATTGTGTCAAGGAAAAAATTCAGGCGTAGAGAGAGAATGATGTAATGAGATGAAGAATGGAAAAAATATCAAGCTTGGGGATTCCACCATGGTGTCACCCCAAGAAATATCCAAGAGGTACAAGCGTCAAAGCTTGGGGATGCCCAAGGCATCCCCTTCTTCATCAATAAAAAGCTCAGGTCTGTCTAGACACTTAGTTTTTATTGTTTCATGCACAGTTGTGTTGTTCTTGGAGCGTCTTAGTTTTTGTTTGCTTTGCTTAGTTTGTTTACTTTTCTTGAGTAGTTTGGACCCCCGTTCTCGCTGTGTTGTTTTGCAAATAAGTTGCTTGGTGTTGGAAAGGAGTAATAAGTTCTTGCTTGAAGTGCAAGAGGAGCTTGCATTGACTGTGACCTAGACTTTAGCATGACATGCTAGGTGTTGTTTTGACCTTATGCTTAGTGATTATTGCTGTAGCATGTCTTATTCCAAACAATTGGGATTGTGCCTTGAAGAAATTATGCGTTGTTTTAGCATGCAAAAGCATAGTATTGTGGTATTCTCCTTTAATGCTTTGCTTGGGTTGATTTGGACATGCTCACACCATTTTATGACTATGACAAGTCACCATTAGACTCTGTGATCATTTAATCCTTGACTTGTAGTACCACTCTTTGCTTTGATTAGTATGCTTTGTTGCACTGCATGATTATGGCCATTATGCTCTCTTAGTTGGTTGCTCCTAGTCTTTTTCTAGCCTCCACTTGTATGAGTAAGCTCTACTTATGCTTCCAACTCCTAAGAAACCAAGTTATTCCAAAGTGTCCACTATAAACTCCTATGCATGGTGTGTTACACCATTCCAAGTATATTCTTTTTTTCAACTATCTTCCAATTAAAAACTAATTTGTTATGTGAAAACTTACTGATTAAAGCCCTCATGAACTTGATGGCACACTTTATATTCTTTGCCCCTAATAAACTTGAACCATTGTGAAAACTTTGTTGTATATGCTTGCACTTATAAGTTGGAATTAGCAGAACCGTGCTGTCACGGGGAACGTTTTCAACATTGCACTTGTACTTTGTACTCAGATGATATCATGTTCTTTTGTCTATGGATGTCACCGGTGTGAAATAAAGAGGGAACT
Organism: Avena insularis; assembly: GCA_023614405.1. Taxonomy (NCBI): domain Eukaryota; kingdom Viridiplantae; phylum Streptophyta; class Magnoliopsida; order Poales; family Poaceae; genus Avena; species Avena insularis. Next base: position 279,077,245 of record CM042685.1, read on the forward strand.
TGTAAGTCCATGGAGTTTGTATCCCGTGTTAGAGAAACGCCTGGGCCGCTAGCCTAAGCCATCGCTAATCATGGTGGAAACTTGCAGCATCACCATAGTGACATATATGAAGCATTCTTCTTATAAAAAAAGAGAGACACATTGAGAAAAGAGGAAAGAGATAAAAAAGCACCATATTCCCATGGTCAATAAAAAGATTACTGAGATGCTCATTGTCTGCTTGCCTTGTCATTTTGGTTATGGGAAAGCTCCTGTACCATGTGAAAGGGGTACCCCGTTGGCGGTTCTCAATGATATGCAAATACTTAAAGTGACAAGAACTTACCTGGACCCAAAGTTGCGTATGCATGAGGTGTGTCCCTCGTATTCAAGGGACTTGAGATTGCCAACTTATACTTCGTCAAGCATATACTCCTGCTTTGCCACTTTAACCTTAACCACTTCAAGATGCTTATGATATGGGCAATGAGGTACGAAATCTAACAAGTACCATAATTTTTGGAAGATCATTTTGAAACTTGTAATCTCTGCTTCCTTTACAAAAAGGCCTTTCTTCCACCACTATTGAGTCTCCACCTTCTACCTTTAGGCACCATTAAGAGAGCATAGTTGTCATTTTGTGTGCAGTGTTCCAAAGCTTATTAATTGATGCATATTGTGATATTACTTGTTCTTGTGCTATTTGTTTCTAGTCACCCTTGTGAACTTTGAAGGTGTCTTATGCATCTATATTGCTACTCTATGAGGGACAAGCTGATTGCCACTATGCTATGTTTTCTGCATGTGAAACAAACAAATGTTTTTTAGTGCATGTTATTCATGATCTTTGTTTGTAGCTTTCCATGTTGCATGCATAGTTACTATGTCCTATTGTTAGAACTCCATCTTTCATGCACATGTTTAGAGTTCTTTGATCCCAGCTTTCAATGCTTGCAAATGGTTGGATCTTTATTGTGAGGGTGCATGTCACCTCAAAAATTATTCTTTTATCACTTACCTACTCGAGGACGAGCAGGAGTTAAGCTTGGGGATGTTGATACATTGGAAATTTATCTATAATTTTCGATGCTCCATGCTTGTTTAGTATCTACTTTGCTTTACTTGTCTACACTTTGAGGTGCTTTTTACATGTTTTCTGGTACTAACCTATTAACAAGTTGCAACCGTGCCAGATGCCTGTTTTCCGTTGTTTTTGGTTTTAGAAAAGTTAGTAAGGAATTATTCTCGGAATTGGACGGGACAAACGTCAAAGTCAATTACTTTATGTGGGGAACGAGAAGTCCAGAGGGGAGCCGGAGGGGCCGGCCAGGGCGGCCAGACCCACCCCAGGCATGGGTGGGCCCCACCCCGCGCCTGGCTAGGGTTTGGCCCCCTTGGTCGCCTCCTCGGCCTCCCCCTTCGCCTATAAGAAGCCCCAGATGCACAAACCCTAAGCACCCGATCAAATCTCCACGAAACCCTCTGTAGCCACCGCAACCATCGTCCCTAGATCGGGGGGGGGGGGATCTGAAGTTCTTCCTGGCACCCTGCCGGAGGGGAGATCATCCCGGGGGCCTTCTCTCCGGTATGATGTGTGTGAGTAGTTCCACCTTGGACTATGGGTCCAGGTAGTAGCTAGATGGTTGTATCTCCTCCTTTGTGCTTTCATTTATAGATCCTGTGAGCTCCGTTCATGATCAAGATCTAATCTATTTGTAATCATGTATGTTGTGTTTGCGGGGATCTAATGGATATTGAGATTATTATGTTGGTTTGATTAATGGTTTTGTCTTTATGATTCTATTATGTCTGTGTTGTTTGTGATCTTGCATGCTCTCCGTTGTTAGTAGCTATCTTGGCCAAGTAGTTGCTAGTGACTCCAAGAAGGGGTATTTATGCTCGATAGTGGGTTCATGCCTCTAGTTTCCATGGGAAGTGAAAATAATCTCTTTGGTTGTATATGTGCTGTTGCTACTAGGGAGAAAACAACGGTCTCTTGTTCATGGAACATGTGGACTGTTTACCTTACACACTTTGGTTAAAGTAGTTGTTTGTTGCTTGCAACTTAATACTGGAGAGGGTTCGGATGATAACCTAAAGGTGGACTTCTAGTCATAGATGCAGTTGGATGGCGGTCTATGTATCTTGTTGTATTGCCCAATGGAATCTCATAGGATCTTTCTAACTAGTAATTGCATTGTTATGCCTTTCTCAGTTCCTATCAATTGCCCTGCTGTAATTTGTTTACCCTTCATGCCATGTTGTTTATCTAACGAGAGCACCTCTAGTGAACTATGGACCCCGGTCCAATCTTTACCATTGATATATCTTCCTCTATTACTTGTTTACTTGCTGCAAACCACCATTACCTTCCACACGGTACGTTTAATCCTTTGTTACAGCAAACCGGTGAGCTTGACAACCTCAATGATTCGTTGGGGCAAAGTCTTGAGTTTGTGCTGTGCAGGTCTCCGCGTTGCTTGCAACACCTGTGTGATGTTTCCTTCCTCCTACTGGTTCGATAACCTCGGTTTCATACTGAGGGAAAACTTGCTGTTGTGCTGCTTCACACCTTGCTCTTGGGGTTCCCAACGAAGCACTCCTACATCAACTCAGCGCTGCATGACTAACACAGACTGACGTTGTTTTCAGCAGAATTATCTTGGTGTCTAGTTTTTGTGCAGAAAATCAACTCGCAGGAAAAATCCCGGAAAATATGCCAAAAATTGTATTTCAGCAGAAGACTCACGGAGCCAGAAGACGATACGGAGTGGGGACACAGGGCTACACCGCAGCCGTCTTGCCAGGCCAGGTGTGGCCACGCTGGAGGTGTGGCCACCCTCGGCCTCCCTCGTTTCCTATAAGATGCCTCTTAACCTAAAAACCGAGGGGGGTTCGACGTTTTTCCGGAAAGAGTTCCGCTGCGCTGCCACCACCAGAAACCGCAATTCGGAACCAGAAACTCCGTTCTGGCACCCTTCCGGGACGAGGAATTTGGAGAGGATCATCACCATCATCATCGATGCCTCTCCATCAATCATCCATGTTTCCCTCATCCATGAGTGAGTAATCCCCCGCTGTAGGCTATGGGGATGGTAGGGATTGGATGAGTTCTATCATCTAATCGAATAAGATTGTTAGGACATGGTGCCTAGTATCTCTATTAGTGCTATTTGACTTTATTGCAACTTGTTGTGCTTAATGCTTGTCACTAGGGCCCGAGTGCCATGATCTTAGATCTGAACTTATTATTGAATCATTATGATAGTATTGTTTGTGATCTTATCTGCAAGTTGTGTACACATATCATTGTCCGGATCCAAAGGCCCCGAATTGACAGAAATTGGGACAACCGGAGGTGATGGCTGTGATGTGAGGATCATGTGTGTTCATGGAGTGTTAATGCTTTGCTCCAGTGCTCTATTAAAAGGAGCACCTTAATTTCCAGTAGTTCCCTTGAGGCCCTGCTGCAATGGGCTGACAGAACAAAATATGTTGTGCAAGTTCTCATTGTGAGCACTCATGACTATATATGGAGCACATGCCTATGATTGTTTAGTACTTGGATGATTTTTCTTATTTATCTGCAATTGCCCTAGGTCTTGAAGTGACATGTTTAGACTCGTCCATGCAACGCCCGTCCATCCATCCCTATGCCTACTGTGCTCATATCCTACTGTTTGCTACTACTGTTACTATTTCTCCTGTTTTGTTGCTGCTGTTACTTTACAATTGCTACTATAAACTGTTGCTACTGATAAACTTCTGTGAGCAAGAACTATTTTCAGGTGCAGCTGAATTAACAACTCAGTTGTTAAGGCTTGCAAGTATTCTTTGGCTCCCCTTGTGTCGAATCAATAAATTGGGTAATACTACCGTCAAAGACTGTTGCGGTCCCCTATACTTGTGGGTCATCAGAGGCTTTTGCGCTATTTGGAATGTAATATATGGCGCACCGGTTGAAGCGTGCGCTATCTCATTCCACACGCCACCGCCACCACCAATCATGCCGCCTCGCCGCCACAATGCCTATGGTTTCTAGGGAATGCACCCGTGCCCCAACGGAACCTTCTACGCGGAGATCAGCACCGACGCCTACTGGCTCACGCTTGGAACGAACGAGCGGCTGGAGGAGGACGCCCGCCCCGTGAGATGAACTTCCCGGAGACCGAGTTCCTCGTGCCCGAACCCGTCGTCATCACCGACGAGCAGCATCGTCGCCATCGGCGGACGCAACAGCACCTCCTCATCGCCTAGCGCGACGAGGCGGCTATGGAAGTGTGGTGGCATGAGTTCCCGCAAGATGTCCTTGATGAGGTAGCCTTCTATGCGCAGAAGCGGGAAGAGAGGAGGGCGACACGTGAGGACCGCCGGCGCCGCAAGGCGTTCATCAACACGGTGATGGACGGCCCGGACACCCTTCCAGACGATGACCCGAGGTGGGAGGACTACTGGACGGCCTCCGACGACACCACTATGGAGGAGGATCAGTAGATTAGGTTTATTTTTCATGTAGTTCGTCATGTAGAACTCGTGGTCTGTTTTATTTTCTGTTTGTCCAAACTAATTTCAGTGCATTTTTTTAGATCTGATCTATTTGTGTGTGAAAAATTGTGCGCGCGTGGTCTTGGGCGCTGGAAAATTGCATGCCTATCAAGTGCTGCTTCGGCGCTCCAGTTTACAGCGCTGGTTTGCCGCCTCCAACGAAGGGAGCACAGGCTCCGCGTGCAGCATCTGGATAGAGCGCACGCTATCAGTGTTTTATAGTGCGCAGATATCGCGCCTCTGATAGATATGCTCTTATCTCACTCATCCTCACCTTCACCCATGTCTTTAATTATGCTCGCGAACTGTTGATGGTTTGGTGTGGATGTTGGGCTTCTTGATACTTGATTTTGGTTTAAGGTGGTGATATTCATATGATGAGTTTTTTGTTTGTTTCAGGTGGGGATTTCCATGATGCTTGATTTGTATTTCTGTGTTGATTATGCATAGTTGTTGAAGTAGCAGAGTTGGCGATCAAGGTCAATGTTTTGATCATTGTTGTCCAGGAGGACACCATGTTCAAGGTGCAAATATTCGACGTTGTGACATCCACCACGCAAGTGATCATTGGTCCTGGTCACTCTTTATTTGTTTGTTGTCTTGCTGATCAGAGGCTGAGAAACTCTGATCTTAATTAGATGCGGCTTTTGTATAAGAGATAGAAACCTTGATCGTGATAAAGCTTTGGTGGATCACGAGTATGTACAAACCTTGTTGATCTTGTGATTCTTAAAACTTATATGTTGTCTTTTTTTATGTCATGGCGATATACAAGAAGGATGGTTGAATCGAGATGGTTAGTACTAGTATGTATGTATTGATGTATGTTGAATTTCTCGTTGCCGCAATAAAAACCCAAGTCTTCCCTCAACCAACGTAATTGATGGTCATAGAAGTAGTTCGTTTCAACGATGTATGTAATGCAACACAAGATTTCCATATAACATAACAAAAATGGAAGGATATGATCACTTACTTCCTAAGGATTAGTCTAAGATTTACGCATATCCATGGTTGAATTATCACAACTCAAGCACAAGCAAAAGAAAATAGTTAATTGTTATTTTTTAGTTCATATCTAAGTTGATACAAACCAAGTGTCAAACATAAAACACAACGTAATAAAGATCTCACACTTCCATAAGATGGCTAGAATCAAACCTTGCAGGTGAAACAACATTCCATGATCCCTAGTGTTTTGTGTATTAGGTAACAATACCAATGATTATTTAATGTGTGTTGAAGTGATACCGATATTAACATTGAAAAGGAGCTTCAAAGTGGTTTTGGGGGGCAGATAATCCTCCCCTACCAGGGGCCGGGTAATCCGCCCCTCCCCCAATCAAAAAGGGCGCAAGGGAGAGACCCACTGTATGGGGGCGGAATATCTTCTGGATTTTCCGGCCAGGGCCGGAGCTTTTGCCCAGGCCGGATAATCCGCCCCTCAAGGGGGCCGAATAGTCCCTCCCGAAGGATTTTTGCAAAGGTCGCCACGACGTGTCACTCAGAGAGGGGGGCGGAATTTCCCCAGAACTTTCCTCCTCTGGGGCGGATAAACCGCCCCTTGAGGGGGCGGAAAATCCGCCCCCTCGAGGATTTTCACCAAGTCAAGCAAGGCGCGACCCAGTGTGTGGGGGGCGGATTTCCCTCGGACTTCCCGTCCAGGGGGCGGATTTCCCCCAGGACGGATAGTCCGCCCCTAGTGGGGGGAGGGGATAATCCGCCCCAAACTTCTCCAACGGCCAGTTCTAGGCAGGGGATATTTAAACCCATCTTCCCCCTCCTGTCAGAACTCTTGGTTCATTCAAAAATACAAGATCTTCTCCTCAAGTTCCATCTAAGAGATCTCCACCTTCATCCACCCAAAGGCCCCATCCCTTGGGGAATCGAAGGAGGAGGGCTCGATCTTCATCAACGGCAATCAAGCGCTTCACCTCCTCTCCATTCATTTGGAGAACCCTCGATCTAGTATTTCTTGCAAATATTTAGATCCTTGAGTTGATTATATTGATAATCCTTGTTCTTGTGATAGCTTGTTGTCATTACAGGAGCCTCCAATTTGGTTGTCATTACTATAGTTATAAAGGCACCGGTTCCTGCCTCGAAGGGTACCAATAGTGGAGAAGGTGGATCAGGCCTTTCGTGGCGAGATCCATCGGAGAATAGGGTGAGGCCTACCGTGGCGTGGTGGTCTTAGAACCGCCCACCCCTCCAACGCAGATGTATTTCCCTTAACAAGGAAGGAACTGCGGTAAAACAAATCCTCGTGTCTTCGCGTGCTCCACTACGGTTTCCTCGCTCCTCACTTTACGTGTTTAGTAGATAGGTCAGCATATAGGGAAATTCGCGTAGTTGCATATCTAGAGAATTTACTTTGTGTCAAGCCTAAAATTGAAAAAGAACTAAAAATTGAGTAGCACCTGTTCACCTGCCCTCTAGGTTCCCATACGATCCATTTCAATTGGTATCTGAGCCTCGGCTCTTTATTCGGGCTTAACCACCTAAGAGAAGTATGGGTTCCAAGGGAGATGGGAGTGATGCTGCAGAACTAGTCACCATGAACGATTTCAAGATGTTGGAAACAACCTTGATTATTTCTATGGAGGCTAAGATGGAAGAGATGCATCAAATGATAATGCGTCTCTCCCCATCCGCAACATCACCTCCATCTGCCTCTCAGGCTACCACTCTGCAATCCAAGGAAAAGGGTAACACCGATTCCAAAGAGAACGAGGTGGTTGGTGATGGCACTAGTATGAGATCCTCCTCAAAAAAGGATAGTGGTAAGTGACGAGGTTCGATCTCATCAATGCCCATTGTTATGGACTTGGGTTTTGGAGAATATGAGGATGCTGGAAGTCATGGAACGGTTAACAGACAAGCAACATAGGGACACGAGGTTTACCCAGGTTCAGGCCCCCGGAGGGAAAACCCTACTCCTGCTTGTCTGCTCTTGATTCTGTGAACCCGAGTTCTGAGGGTGCGCAGATGCAATCTGGCGTGGAGTTGTGTATGCGGTGAGTTGAGAGATCCTTCTCGCCATACCCTCCTGGCCTTTATATAGATAGCCAGGTCCCGGGATAGGTCGAGTCGGTTACAAATTAGGGTTAATACCCTTTGAAATTCTATCTAATCTAGACTTGTCCTCAAAGGAGTCGAAACCGCCACGGGCTTGGGCCACCCGAAATCTTCATGGGCTACATGTTCTCGCAGGGGCCTTCCTTGGGATGGACCAGGTATACCAATGTCGTGTACCCGCGGGGTATATCCATGTCAGTAGCCCCCGAGTGTTCAGTCGAATCGTAGATTCGGCTAGAGACTCTTCAATCCTTCGGGTGCTTTCGTATTTGACCCTGTTATTTCAAGGAGAAATGTTTTAATTCATAGGGATTGTTGATGCGTGCGCCTGGCTCACCCGACGGATCAGGGCCAGTTAACTATGATAGGACAAAACAACACGATCTTCATCAAACTCGAGTCCCCGTACTCGAATTCAGAATGATTATTGGTGTGATTCGACTCAGGCCATTATGGTCTTACAGGAGTCGAATCCTAGTGTTTTTCAAGTGATGTACCCAACGCGTCCATCGGGATTTTCATCGTGCCTATTGACACAGGAGTTTACTGGCAGAGCGCAGTCAGGTGCATTACCAGGCCATCAGATGATATCTGTAGGGCTTATATTTGCGTCGTAGACACAAAATCCGAAGTTTTATCACCACGGAGGTGTTTCAGGTGGCCAAGGAGATTGTTTCTCACTTAGCGTTGGTTTGGGCAAAGTTGCCAAAAAGATTTTTTCGTATTTGATCCAAAGGATCGCAGTCAAAGAATTCATAGGGTGCGCGGCTAGCGCTCCCTATGGGAGTAGCCCCCTGAGTGTCTGTTCGAGTCTATCAGAGACTTCCGTTCAGTCATTTTTAGTGTAAGTCCAAAGGACACAATTTTTTCGGATGCTCAACCAATGCTCCATATGGGAGTAACCCCCGAGTCTGTAGTGGAGTCGGAGACTCGACGTAGGACTCGAAGATAATGTCAAGGTGATGTTACCTTAGTAATTTCTCAGGTGCGCGGCCAGTGCTCCTGATAGGAGTAGCCCCCGAGTAGTTTCTCGAATCGTAGATTCGAGTAAGTACTTGAATGATCAGTTGAAATCTTTCAGCCGTTGCTGACTTTGCCTTGATGATGTCAGTGCTGACGATTGGTTATCTCAACCGTCTGCGGCAGCAGAGATGATGCGACGAGATGATCGTGGGTCCCACCACCTGACTTGACGTTGACTAGTCATGGGTAGATGTGGCGAAAATTATAGCGTCTCCTCGGTTTCCATGCATAATGGACGTCGTGCTGGCGACAGTTCAGTGTAGTGCTAACACGTGTATGGTGAGATTTGAGTGGCACGCTAGGGCTTCTCGATCGACCACTCGTGTACATCGTCTTCGTCCTTTCATACCGCAGAGAAACAATGATTTTATTTTTACCCTTCGCCATTTGCTCATCTCCATTGTCTCCATTTTCGCGAGCTTTTCTGCCCTCCATTGCGCACTGGACATTCTCCACACTTTTCCTTCCTTGTTCTTGTGTTCACATCATCGCACTCGCCGCTGCAAGATGGTCAAGCCAAAGAAGACAACAAATGCTGGAGCTAGATCGAGCGCCGCCGGCGCTGGTAAGAAGGTCACCACTATGGCAAGCGCCACTGACGGCGGGTGGAAGCGCACAGACATGCGTGAGGCGGATCTGTGCAAGTTGCGTGATGCTGGATTAATCTCCAAGGAGAAGGACAACGTCATCCTCCCTGGCGATGAGGTAATCCCTCGCCCACCCGAAGGGTTTCGGGTGATGTTCTATGCCTTCGTTGTCCGGGGTCTTTCTCTTCCTGTCCACGAATTCTTTCATGGACTCCTTTTTTTCTATGGGATTCAGTTGCATCATCTGTCTCCCAATTCTCTTCTTCACATTGCTTGTTTCATCACTCTATGCGAGTGCTGGCTCGGTATCGAGCCGCACTTTGGCCTCTTCCGGAAGCTCTATTCCATGAAGAGGCAGTCCGACACTGGCGGTATTTATCCGCTCGGCGGCTGCATTATCTCCATTCGCTCCTCTGTTCAATTCTTCTCCTTCTCTATTTGCGAGTCCATCCAATACTAGCGGCGGAAGTGGTTCTACATCCGCGATGTCAAGATGGACGGGAAGAATTTTGGCCTTGACCCTTTCGACTCTGCCTAGGAGATCACCCCCAAGAGGTCATGGAAGAACGACATTTTAGAGGGTGAAATGGCGGAGGTGGAGGAGCTCTACCAGCACGTGGAGGCACTCCAACTGGTGGCTGGCAAGGAGGTCAACGGTGTCGACATCATCCGCACCTTCCTCAAGCGTCGGGTGCAGCCGCTCCAAGCGAGGGCGCACCTGATGTTTCTATATGCTAGCCGCAGCAATCCGACGAGGGTGTCACCTGAGTAGATGTCTTTGGGTGACCTTGATAGAGATCTTCGGCCTCTTCTAAAGTTCAAGGTCGACGAGGATCTCCCGGGGAAATCCTTTACCTCCCCGTTCAACTCCAATAATGAAGTTCTGTGGGTGGAAACTTGTAGTTTGTGTGTTGCGCTTTTTCGAGTACCTTGCTGCTTGTTAGTATTACTTATCCTGTTTTATTTTGTTTTCTGCTTGCCAGGGCCTCAAGGTAGCAGGGATGATGCCCCCTCTACCTCAGAAATTTCTAGTTGCGCCAGACAATGAAGTTGTGGAATCCGAATCCGAGCTTCCGCCGGCGCAATATCCTACCGCAGAAGCCCCCAAGCATAGCGAAGGGCGGACCCGAAAGCGCTCCCGAAGTGAATCTTCGGATGGGGCGACACCACCAACTCCAAGGGGTCCATCCTTCCTCGAGCAACACGTCAAGGATGAAGGCGCGTCGTCTACGCCTTTTCCGGCCATGCCCCTTCGGGCGATGGCCCCACATCCGCCGACCAAGAAGAAGAATAAGGAGAAGGCGGCTCTTGTCTTCAATTTGTTGGACATCGAGTCATAAGTCATTCTGCTTGAGTCTTGCTTCCATGTTCATTTGCGTAGTTTTAGTTTGTTGTTGATCTGATAATGCTTGCAGCAATCCTTCGGAGGAGTCCCTTGACGGGGACACCGAAGAAGTTATGGCGGAATCAAATCCGACAGCTTCGTTTCCCCATGTGGTGGCTGACTCTGAGGGCGAAGATTCGAGCTCCGCTAGGCGGGAAGCTCGTGCAATCGTTACTCGGAAGGCGACATGCAAACCTTCGGAGTCCACACCTGAGAATGTAAGTGTTGTCTTTTTACTCCGTGGGGGAGCCCCCGAGTACTTTATTTATCTGACATGTTGGTCTTTTGCTTTGTGTGTGGGGGGAGCCCCCGAGCCCTTTATTCATCGGGTTTGTTTTTTCTTCTTCTGTAGCCTTTTGTGCATAGTGCCAACCTCCTCATCCAGCAGCATCTAGTGCTGGAGGTTGAGGTGAAGCAGCTCCAAGGTGTGTAGCTGTCCTCTTGGTTATTTTTCGAGTGCACCGAGTTTGTTACTTGTGTTTACCTGATATCTCTTCATGCTGCAGATGAGAACAATGTTGTTCTCCGAAGGTTGAACGCTCTCGAAAAGAGCCTCAGCCAAGCGGAGAAGAAGGCATCGGATGTTGCGGAAGCCAAGGAGCGCCTGCAGAAGGAGGCCGAAGATCACGAGCAGCAGCTCGCGGCCCTTGCAGCCACTTGGGAAAAAGCCATGGCTGACAAGCTCATGGCTGATGCCAAGGCTATCTCTGGTAAGTTGCTATTATATCCTTTGGGTGTTCTGTTTTTTGAGTGCATTTTATCCTTTCTCACTCGAGTGTTCTCTTCCTCTTCTTGTCAGATGCTTTTGGCATCACGTTTTATCATGGTACGCTGGAGCACATAGATGTTTTGGCTGATGCTGCTACGACCGAGGATCGCTTCTCCACTACCGTTGGCTCCTTGGAGAAGGCCAAGAAGGTGCTCACGTGCTTCTACAAGGAGGTCATCCCCAAGGGCGTTGCCCTCGACGACATCGACTCCCTTGCGGATGCTCTGTCGATGGATGCTCCGGCAGACTACAAACGCAAGCAGAAGGGCATCGGTGCTTCCATGGGGCTGGCCATGGCGATGGCGTCTGGAGCCGAGCTGGACCTGGCTCAAGTCACGTCCAGGATGCCGACGGAGGCGGATGGCTCCGAGGTAGCATTCACCCTTTTTGCTTCTCGATGTAAGCATTACGGGCCTAAGCTCATCGACATCCTGGCTGAATATGCGGTGAAGCAGCAGTAGGAGGCTAAGAGCAGGCAGTCTGGCTCTGAGGCTGATCCGCATGCTGGTGCTTAGGCCCTTGTACTGTAGCTAATGTAGCTTTTTTCTTTTGCTGTTTTTGTAACATCTTGCAGATGAACAAGTCCCACTTTGCCACGAGGTGGCTTTATTTATGTATATAAGTCTGTCATTTAACTGCTGTCAAAAGTGATTGTGAAATTCACACTTGCTTGATTACCCCTAGGGTCCTCCGGGTGAGGCTCCAATGATTACTCCTCCTGCGCCTCATCCTCACCCATCATTGGATGAGGCGTCGCAGTTGGTCTTCCTGCGTGACCGCCTTCGTAGTTTGGAAAAAACGTCCTCAGCATCCGCGGTCACACGGATGTGTGGAAGTCGAAGGCTCAGCGAGCCGCTGTTAGGGAAGAGTTCTTGCTTGGAGAATTTTGGCAGTTGGGTGACCAACTCCAATGTGAGTCCTTGTGAACTGATGGATTTTTGAGTGCGCCACATTTTATGTTTGGCTCACCAGTTATTTCTGAAGTTGTGAATCTCATTCCGAAGGAAGAGAAGGAGCACGTCACAATTTGGATGAACTGCCTAACTGTGACATCCCCGAGATCAGGGCTAAACAAACCCCAGACATCCGTCTGACATAAGCGTAACCTTTAGCTCGAGAATATGTAGTGAAGACTCGATAATACAGCGGTGACCCTACGACACAAAATTTATTACAATAAGCTTATATCTGAGCGAAGAACCAAATTATTACAAGCAGAGGTCACTGACCACAAACATCAAACAACGGAAGACAAAATATGCTATTAAGTATAACAAACTTAATAAATGGCCTAAGAGTCCTGAAGCATATCGATGACGTCCTAGCCCATAGATTCCAGGCTACCGGCCGGGAACCCCAAGCTATTCATCGGTGTCGATGTAGTACCAAAATGATCTTCAGGGAACACTTACTCTGCCAACAGTATCAACAAAGCAAGGGTGAGTATAGGGTGTACTCCGCAAGACTTATGGCTGGTGCAGCTGTTTTGCATAAAGCCATCTTTGTTTATAAAACAAGAGAGAGAAGAAGCTCGTATAATCAGAATATTTTAAAAGGGGATAAGAGAGTGACTTCTCCAAAGTATTGATCATCATATTTTGATATCCACCAAATCATCATCATCTGAACCCTAACTAGGATCACCCCCTCGTACCCATGAGGAAGCATCCTTAAGCACACGTTGATCTGCCAAGTTTTTTAATTAGGTTATAGTTCTATATAATCTTAGAATTCAGTCTCCAAGCGTCCATAACCGTGAACACGGATTTTCGAAAATATTTAACCCTATAGGGGTGTACAACTTTACCCACACGTACTAACCTTATCTTAATGCCACTAGATAAGCCCTCTTCCTCGGAAGGCCGACAGAGGGTGGTTAGACACGACCTTTACCTTGCTTTTTCCAGACCATGAGTCACGCCCTAAGGATGGTTCCGTCATAACGGGTCAAATCCCGAAGCCGGTCCCTAGATATGTGAGGCGAGGTTGGTTTACCAGGGGCTCCATCCACCCCAAGCAACCCCGGCCACGCTTACCTACCTGTTATGATGCACCTTCACCTGTCAAATCCTTCAAAAGGTTTTCAATGGGTATGTCGAATGGAACGCCCGAACTGAAGGGTTTCGCGGCATAGTAAATCAAAATTTTCTACGAATGCGAACAGAGGGAAGCCAAGATCTAATCTAGGAGATGCAAACAACGAGAGAGATTGGATTAGATCTTCATACCCTTGAATATTCGCAGTGAGCGTTTTAAATCGCGTGGGTGATGTAGTCGTACTCGGTTCTCCTCCTCGCGATCCGATCCGATCTAGCACGACAAGTGGCGATGCCTCCGTGAGATGCACACGTGCAGCACCTCGACGTCTCCTACTTCCTTGGTCCAGCAAGTATGGTGGAGAGATGGGTTGGATCTACAACGCGACGGCGCGGTGCAATTGGTGGAGAGTTTCTGCAGCAGGGCTTCGCCTACACGCAGTCGGGAGGGAGAGAGAGAGGAGGGCAGCATAGCGGCTAGGGTTGAGGAGGATGTGTGTGTGTGGGGGGGTGCGCCCCAGCCCTCTATATATAGAGGGGTGGGCGCCTTCTAACCCTCCCAAGCCCTAGGCGTGACCAGGAGGGAGGAGTGGGGGGCGAAACCCCTTCTAGAAGCTCCAACTAGGGTTTTACCCTTGCTGGCCGGTTGGGCACTATGGGGCCTTGTGCCCCTGGCCCAATGCGGCCAGGGCACTCCCTCATAGGCCCATGCCCCCTCCCGACAGGTGGGACCACGTTGGTCCCCCTCCGGAAGGTTCTAGAAGCTTTCGGTACAATACCGATTAACCCGGAACAATTCCGAACTCCAAAAACTGCACTGCCTTATATGAATCTTATTCTCTGGACCATTCCGGAACCTCTCGTGATGTCCCGGATCCCATCCGAGACTCCGAACAAAAACTCATAAACCAATCATCCAATGTATCCTAGCGTCGAGACACGTTAAGTGTGTGACCCTTCGGGTTCGAGAATATGCGGACATGATCTTCTATCAATAATCAACAGCGGGGTCTAGAAACCCATGTTGACTCTCACACATTCATCGATGATCATATCGGATGAACCACGATGCCAGGATTCAATCAATCCCATATATATATTCCCTTCGTCTTGCGATATTTTACTTGCCCGAGATTTGATCGTTGGTACCGTCATACCTAGTTCAATCTCGTTCATAGCAAGTACTTTACTCGTTTCATAATGCGATATCACTTTGTGATTAACTCCTTAACCACATGCTTGCAAGCGGTGTTGATATCGATTACCGAGTGGGCCTGAAGTATATCTCTCCGACTTGGGAGGGACAAATCCCATCTCGATACATACAACCCAACAGGTACTTTCCGATCACCTGAGAGACACCTTTATGATCACCCTCTCATAGGATGACGTTTGATGACCTCAAAGCTTTCTTCCGATACCAGGGAGTTGTATTATCTCATGGTCTAAGGAATACCATATTTGACATAAGAAAAGCTTCGCAAAGATGAACACGATGACACGATCTAATTGCTTCGCTTAGTTTGGGTCTGTCCATCACATCATTCTCCTAATGATATGATCTCATTATTAATTGACAACTCATGTCCATGGTTAGGAAACCTTAACCATCATTAATCAATGAGCTAGTCCTTAGAGGTGTACTAGGGACACGGTGTTGTTTACAAACCACACAAGTATTAAAGTTTCCGCTTAATACAATTCTAGCATGGAATATAAACATTATAATGAACAAGAATTATAATAATAACATCTTTATTATTGCCTCTAGGGCATAATTCCAACAGTCTCCCACTTGCACTAGAGTCAATAATCTAGTTTACATTTGGCAACAATCTCACACCCATGGCAATCGAGGTCTTGATCATGTTTTACACGTGGAAGAGGTTTAGTCAATGGATCTGCGACACTCAGATATGTATGTACTTTACTAATCTTTAGATCTCCATCTGCTATATAATCTCGGATTATATGAAACTTGCGGTTGATATGCTTGGTCTTTGGATGATATCTTGGTTCCTTAGCGAGTGCTATGGCGCCAGTGTTGTCACACAATATCTCCAGTGGGTCCAATGCACTTGGAACCACGCCAAGCTCAGTGATGAAGTTCCTGATCCAAACTCCTTCACTTGACGCTTCTGCAGCAGCCATGTATTCCGCTTCTACTGTAGATCCCGCGATCACGCTTTGCTTGCAGCTTCTCCAGCTCACAGCTCCTCCATTCAAAATATACACGTATCCCACGAGATTTAGAATCATCCTTGTCGATTGTCAAAACTAGCGTCGACGTAACCTTTTACGACAGCTGTTCATCACCCCATAGACTAAGAACATTTCTTTAGTCCTATTTAGGTACTTTAGGATGTTCTTCACGGCTGTCCATTTTCCACTCTGGATCACTTTGATATCGCTCGTCAAACTAAGAGCATTGGACACATCGGTCTAGTACACAAGATGGCATACATGATAGAACCTATGGCGAGGCATAAGGCACTTTGCTCATAGCTTCCTATCATTTACCGTAGTGGACCTTTGAGCCTTGCTCAATATCTTACACGACAACATAGGCCTTTGAACCTTTCTTTGCCTTATCCATTCCGAACCTTTTGAACTTTGTCTAGGTATGTACCGGCTTAAAGCTATCAGCGTCTTTGTCTATCTCTATAGATTTTGATTGCCCAATATATAAGCAGCTTCACCTAGGTTTTTCATTGAAAAACACTTGTTCAAATAACTCTTCACATCGTTAAGCATGTTAATGTCATTTCCAATAATCAATATGTCATCCACATATAGTACCAGAAATGTCACCGAGCTCCCACTCACTTTCTTATAGATACAAGCTTCATAGCAATTTGGAACAAATCCAAAGCTCTTGATCACTTGATCAAAACGAAGGTTCCAACTCCGAGATGCTTGCTTCAGTCCATAAATAGAACGCTGAAGTTTTCATACTTTATCAGCATCCTTAGGATCGACAAAACCTTCAGGTTGCATCATATACAACTCTTCATCAATGTTGCCATTGAGGAACGCAGTCTTGACATCCATCTGCCATATTTCATAATCATGAAACGCAGCAATTGCTAATAAAATCCGAATGGACTTAAACATCGCTACGGGAGAGAAAGTCTCATCGTAGTCAACACCTTGAACTTGTCGAAAACCTTTCGCGACAAGCCGTGATTTATAGACGATAACATTACCATCCGCGTCCGTTTTCTTCTTGAAGATCCATTTGCACTCAACGGCCTTTCGGTCGCTAGGAGGGTCCACCAAAGTCTATACTTGGTTTTCGCTCATGGATCCCAATTCAGATTTCATGGCTTCTAGCCATTTCTCAGAGTCTGGGCTCATCATCGCTTCCTCATAGTTTGTAGGTTCACTGTCTTCTACCAACAAGAAAGTCAAGACAGGGTTGCTGTACCACTCAGGAGGGGCACGCGACCTTGTCGACCTGCGACGTTCAGCAGTAGCATCGTCCGAAGCTTCATGATCCTTGTCATTAGTTTCCTCTATCGTTGGTGTAGGCGGCACTGGAACAATTTCAGGTGCTAAGCTACTCTCCAATTCAAGAGAAGGTTCAACAACCTCGTCTAGCTCTACTTTCCTCCCACTTCTTTCGAGAGAAACTCCTTCTCAAGAAAGGAACCGTTCTTTGCGACAAACACTTTGCCTTCGGTTCTGTGATAGAAGGTATACCCGATAGTTTCCTTAGGGTATCCTATGAAGACGCATTTCTCCGCTTTGGGTTCAAGCTTGTCCGGCATCAACTTCTTGACGTAATCTTCGCATCCCCAAACTTTAAGAAACGACAACTTAGGTTTAGCACCAAACCACAGTTCATACGGTGTCGTCTCAATGGATTTAGATGGTGCCCTATTTAAAGTGAATGCAGCGGTTTCTAATGCATAACCCCAAAATGTTAACGGCAAATCAGTAAGAGACATCATCGATCAGACCATATCTAATAAGGTTTGGTTCCGGCGTTCAGACACACCATTGCGCTGTGGTGTTCCGGGTGGCGTGAGTTGTGAAACGATTCCACTTGCTTTAAGATGCGTGAGAAAATCATAACTCAAATATTCACCTCCACGATCAGATCGTAGAAACTTAATCTTTCTGTTACGATGGTTCTCCACTTCATTCTGAAATTCTTTGAACTTTTCAAATGTTTCAGATTTATGTTTCATTAAATAGATATACCCATATCTACTTAAGTCATCGGTAAAAGTGAGAAATAGCGATATCCACCGCACGTCGAAACACCCATCGGTCCGCATACATCGGTATGTATGATTTCCAACAATTCCGTTGCTCGCTCCATCATACCGGAGAACGGGGTTTTGATCGTCTTGCCCATGAGGCATGGTTCGCACGTGTCAAATGATTCAAAATCAAGAGACTCCAAAAGTCCATCAGAATGGAGTTTCTTCATGCGCTTTACACCAATATGACCTAGACGATTACCACAAATAAGTAGTATTATCACTATCTACTTTGCATCTCTTAGCCTCAATGTTATGGATGTGTTTTTCATCCCTTTCGAGATTTAGAAGAAATAAACCATTCACAATAGGTGCATGACCATAAAAGATGTTACTCATATAAATAGAACAACCATTATTCTCCGATTTAAATGAATAACCGTCTTGCAATAAACAAGATCCAGAAATAATGTTCATGCTCAACGCAGGCACATAATAACACTTATTAAGGTTTAAAACTAATCCCAAAGGTAAAACTAAGGAGAGCGTGCCGACGGCCATCACATCAACTCTTGATCCGCTGCCAGCAGCGCGTCACCTCATCCCTCATAAGTCCGTCTACTCCGTAGCTCTGTTTGAGTTACAAATATTAGCAACTGAACCAGTATCAAATACCTAGGCACTACAACGAGGGCTAGTAAGGAAAACATCAATAACATGTATATCAAATATACCTTTGATGGTGCCAGCCTTCTTGTCCGCTAAGTACTTCGGATTCCAGTGACCCTTGTCCTTGCAATAGAAGCACTCATTGTCCGGCTTGGGTCCAGACTTGAGCTTCTTCTCAGCAGGGGCAACGCGCTTGCCGCCGCCTTTCTTGAAGGGCTTCTTTGCACCCTTACCTTTCTTGAAGGTGGGGGCTTGTTGACCATCAACACATGATTATCCTTTTTGATGTCCACCTCCGCAGCCTTCAGCTTTGCGAAGAGCTCGGTGATCGTATCAGTGGAACCAATCTGATTGTGAGTCACTACAAAACTTTTGTAGCTGGGAGGGAGTGATTGCAGAACCCTGTCAATCTTGAGCTCCTCTAGAATCTTGCAGTCCAGTTGCTCAAGACGTTGAGTGTAGCCCGACATCTTAATGGCGTGCTCACTAACGGAACTCCCTTCCTCCATCTTGCAGTTAAAGAACTTCTCAGAGATCTCATATCTCTCAGAATGGGCCTGAGTCTGAAACATGGTTTTCAGCTCCTCGAGAATCTCAAAGGGCCCGAGATAGTCTTCAAAACGATTTTGAAGGTCCGATTCCATAGCAAACAACATGGTGCTCTTAATCACACCATAATCATCTTTGCCCGACTGATAGACAGCTTTCTCATCAGCCGACGCAGTAGCAGCAGGGGCGTCACCTAACGCATTCTCAAGGACATAGTCCTTTTGACCGCCAGAGAGAATGATTCTCAGAATGCGGAACCAGTTGGTGAAGATAGACCCATTGTTTTTAAGCTTTTCCTTCTCAGCAAAAACGTTGAAGTTGAAGTTGGACTTAGCCATTTGATCTACAATATTTGCAAGTACAAATTAGACTATGTTCATGATAACTAGTTCAACTTTTAATCAAATTACTAGATGAACTCCCACTAAATTCAACATCCCTCAAGTTGTTTAGTGAACACGATCCAAATTCACCACACCTAATCCGATCTTCACGAGAAGATATGTGGTTTCAATGGTGGACAACGAAGTGTCGATCATATCCTTCATATGACTCATGTTTAACCTTTCGGTTCTTGTGTTCCGAGGCCATGTCTGTACATTCTAGGCTCGTCAAGTCAAACCCAAGTATTTCCGCGTGTGCAAAACTAGCTTGCACCCGTTGTATGTGAGCGTAGAGTCTATAACACCCGATCATCACGTGATGCTTGGACACGACGAACTTTCGCAACGGTGCATACATGGGGAGAACATAGTTTTATCTTGATCTTTAAGTGAGGAATCATCTTATAATGCTACCGTCGCGATCTAAGCATAATAAGATACATAAAAGGATAAACATCACATGCATATAACTTTATGTGACATGGTATAGCCAATCTTGGCAAGAATGATCTCCATCTTGTGCGTGCCGGCATGATCTCCATCACTCCACCATGATTGCCTCCACCACGAATAGCAACTACAACTATTGCTAACTACTTAGCGATAAAGTGAAACTATTACATGGCGCATAAGAAGTTGACACACAGGTCATACACAATTATAAAGACAACCATATGGCTCCTGCCGGTTGTGTACTCATCGACATGCAAGTCGTGAAATATTACAAAACATGATCATCGCATACAATATACACATCACATCTTGGGCCATACCATATCACAGAAAACACTCCCTGCAAAAACAAGTTAGACGCCTCTACTTTGTTGTTGCATGTTTTACATGGATTATGGGAGTAGCAAGCTAAGAACGATTCTTACCTACGGAAAGCCACAACGGTGATATTATGGTTGCCAAACTCCGGTGTAAATCCCATGACAACTATAGTGAGAGACGGCATCCACCCGCATGTGTGGAACAAGCCACACGTCAAGTGCGAGCGGTCTCATGAAACGACGCTATGCAGGTTGGCCTGGACCGCTTCAATCTCACTATCCCGCGTCATAAGAAGAACACAAACAAGAGGCTTGCAACAGAAAACATCAACGCCCGCAACAACCATGTTGCGTTCTACTCGTGAAACACATCTACGCATAGATCTAGCTTTGATACCACTGAAGGGTTTCGCGGCATAGTAAATCAAAATTTTCTACGGATGCGAACAGAGGGAAGCCAAGATCTAATCTAGGAGATGCAAACAACGAGAGAGATTGGATTAGATCTTCATACCCTTGAAGATTCGCACAGCGGAACGTTCGTCGAAACGTGGGTGATGTAGTCGTACTCGCTTCTCCTCCTCGCGATCCGATCCGATCTAGCACCACAAGTGGCGATGCCTCCGTGAGATGCAAACGTGCAGCACCTTGATGTCTCCTCCTTCCTTGGTCCAGCAAGTATGGTGGAGAGATGGGTTGGATCTACAACGCGACGGCGCGGTGCAATTGGTGGAGAGTTTCTGCAGCAGGGCTTTGCCTACACGCAGTCGGGAGGGAGAGAGAGAGGAGGGCAGCAGGGCGGCTAGGGTTGAGGAGGAGGTGTGGGGGGGTGGTGCGCCCCATCCCTCTATATATAGAGGGGTGGGCACCTGCCCTAACCCCTTCCCCAAGCCCTAGGCCGGCGGCCAAGGAGGGAGGAGTGGGGGGCAAGGAAAACCCCCCTTCTAGAAGCTCCAACTAGGGTTTTACCCTTGCTGGCCGGTTGGGCCCTATGGGGCCTTGTGCCCCTGGCCCAATGCGGCCAGGGCACTCCCTCATAGGCCCATGCCCCCTCCCGACAGGTGGGACCACGTTGGTCCCCCTCCGGAAGGTTCTAGAAGCTTCCGGTACAATACCGATTAACCCGGAACAATTCCGAACTCCAAAAACTGCACTGCCTTATATGAATCTTATTCTCTGGACCATTCCGGAACCTCTCGTGATGTCCCGGATCCCATCCGAGACTCCGAACAAAAACTCATAAACCAATCATCCAATGTATCCTAGCGTCGAGACATGTTAAGTGTTTGACCCTTCGGGTTCGAGAATATGCGGACATGATCTTCTATCAATAATCAACAGCGGGGTCTAGAAACCCATGTTGACTCTCACACATTCATCGATGATCATATCGGATGAACCACGATGCCAGGATTCAATCAATCCCATATATATTCCCTTCGTCTCGCGATATTTTACTTGCCCGAGATTTGATCGTTGGTACCGTCATACCTAGTTCAATCTCGTTCACAGCAAGTACTTTACTCGTTCCGTAATCCGATATCACTTTGTGATTAACTCCTTAATCAGATGCTTGCAAGCGGTGTTGATATCGATTACCGAGTGGGCCCGAAGTATATCTCTCCGACTTGGGAGGGAAAAATCCCATCTCGATACATACAACCCAACAGGTACTTTCTGATCACCTGAGAGACACCTTTATGATCACCCTCTCATAGGATGACGTTTGATGACCTCAAAGCTTTCTTCCGATACCAGGGAGTTGTATTATCTCATGGTCTAAGGAATACAATATTTGACATAAGAAAAGCTTCACAAAGATGAACACGATCTAATTGCTTCACTTAGTTTGGGTCTGTCCATCACATCATTCTCCTAATGATATGATCTCATTATTAATTGACAACTCATGTCCATGGTTAGGAAACCTTAACCATCATTAATCAATGACCTAGTCCTTAGAGGCGTACTAGGGACACGGTGTTGTTTACAAACCACACAAGTATTAAAGTTTCCGCTTAATACAATTCTAGCATGGAATATAAACATTATCATGAACAAGAATTATGATAATAACATCTTTATTATTGCCTCTAGGGCATAATTCCAACACGAACTATGTGACTCATGGAATCTACTAGGAAAGTTAGTTAGTCATAAGGTTGTCCAGGCCCCGTGTGGTTGTATGCTCATCTCGGTTCCAAAGGTAAGAACTCGGTTCCTAGTGGTGGCGAGCATGGGACTAGAAAAAACACATCCCACCGTGGCCTCCCATACAAGCCTTATCATGTTTAATCTCATATCAATAATCTCATCTCATCACGTTCTCCTGTCATACTAGATTATATGCATCTGATACATCATCTGGATGAACCAGCACTAATAGTTATGCATGGCTAAGTAGACACAGATATAAGCTATAGCAGCGCACACAAGCCAAACCTAGTTATGCTAGGAGGAGTGGATCAGGTAATATAAGCTCAAAGGGAGTAATGCAACAGATAGGGTACTGTATCTATCGATAAAAGACCATAGTAGAATCATATGCATCATGGAAGGAATTGAAATACTTTCGAAATCATAGGATTATATCATGGTGGGTCTATGCTTGCCTTTGCCAGTTGATAACCAATAAGCAGATATTCGGAATCCTTGTACTTGACTTTGTTAAAGTTGGTCGGGTATTGTTCGTCGATCTTCGATGGTGTTGATCTCGGTCTTTGATCTCGATCTCGATATCATACTCTATCGGGAAGAACCAAACACCGGAAAGAAAGGGAAACAATAAAAAATGGCATCAATACAATTCTCAAGCAAGGATGATGATATGACAAGTTAAATTGTATCAAAAAGTAACCCTGAGGCATGCTCGAAAAATTTAATCGGGGTTACAAGGGGTACAAATCCTAACTCGGGGAAACTCCGGAATCACTTATGAGGGGTTACTAGGTTGTTCTAATTAAACTTTCTCTGAAAGTGCTGAGCAATGCATGATGATAGATTAAATAGATAGATCTCATTTTTCTAAACATTTTTATATATTATTTGTATTTTTATGATAAACAGATATTTAGTTATTGAATTTACAAGTTTATAACAATTTCTGGAATATTAAACCAATTAAAGTTGATCACTGCGTCAGCATGACACAGGGCTGACGTCACCACAGCATCTAATCCCTTTTCTCACCCGAGCCTGAGCTAGCCAGTGATGTTGACTGCTGGGCCTGGTGCCACGTCGAAGCCACCTAGACGGCCAACAGTCAGCAAACCCCACGAGCCACGTCAGCCTGACATTGTGGTGATGTCACCACCGTGTCCATGTCGGACGGTAGTCGCCGGCGAAGCCATAGCACACTCTAGCAAGAGCGGATGGTTGGATTCGAACGAGCGCAATGCGAGGGACCTAACTACAGCGGCGCCACCCTGTATTGGTCACCGGGGCTTCGGCTCCGACGAGCGACGGCGGCGGGGCTTGCAGAGCAGCGTTGGGCGATGGCTACAGAGCAAGAGAGGGAGGATAAAGGGGTCCAGGAGGACCAGGAGCTCACCATGAGATGGACGGAGGGGTCGGCAAGGAGCAAGGTGGCTGGAATCGACGAGGACGGTGGCGGAGGTCATCGGATACCGAGGTCTCGATTGGGTCAACTCGGACCACACCAGCCTTCTCCGCTAGGGGCAAACGAACAAGGCGAGCAAGGCGGTCTTGGAGATGGTCTCAGAACAGCGAGGGAGGCCGCGAACGACGACGATGGAAGGCTCTGGCAGGAGCTAGGGTTTGGCTTCTGCTCGCGAGCGTCACAGAGCGAGAGAGACGGGGAAATGGGGATGTGAAGAGAGGGCATGGCACGACCGTTCTTATCCTTGGCTCGGCGGTCGATGGTGGGCATCGTGGCGCTCGAGAGGATTGACGAACGATGGTGGGACACGCAGCTGCTTCCTCATCGTCGAGGAAGACGAAGAACATGGGGCGAAGGGGGACTGGGCCTAGTTAGGCCAGCTGCGGGCTGGTGCCAGCTACTGGGTGCCACGCACGGGCGACAGAGAGAGAGGGAAGAGAGATGGGCCGGCCTGCGAGGTTCTGGCTGCTGTTTTTATTTACAAAACATTTTTTTGCCTTTTTCTATTTTCACTTTCCCTTTTGTATTTGAATTTCCAAACTGTTTTGAATCATTTGAAAAATACCAGAGAGATTTGTAAAGTATTTAAAATACTGTGGGGCCCTTTTACTCAATTTGGGCTCCATTATTTTGGTAGTTTTCCAAAATATTCAAAACCATTTGAATTGTTTTCAAATAGAAGGAGAGAGAAATTAGGGTTTTAGGGTTTTGTTCCATTTATTCAATACATGCAATTTAAGAGATGATGCTTATGAATGCGCAATCAACCCTAATACATGAATAACTAAAAACTGGGGTGTTATAGCTCTATCCCCCTTACGAGAATCTCGACCCGACATTCCTGAGGTAGGAAGAGAGACAGAGAGAGAAAGAAACAAGGTCACTATAAAATAAGAGGGAAACATAATAAACGACACATAGAGTATCTCATGGTCAACTCATGGATGGAGTGTTCAGAAACAACTCTGAGATGACAAACATGAAACACGCCAAGGCATTAAAGGAGACAAAAGGAGAAGGTTTCAAATTGTTAGATAGATGGTCTTCATAAGGATTGAGACCATAGAGCTTCAGAAGAATTTAAGTTGATGATAAGGAAGGTTCCAACAAAGAGAACATGACCTACATACTTCGATATGAACCTCCACTAAACGGCTTAAGTAGAGATCTCGGATTGCGAAGATATGGATCAACAAAACCAAGTTGTTGAACTACTTTTGACACAGAAGGGTCACTCTTTCATCCAACAGAAGGTCAAGACAGAAAGGTGTTTTCGTGGAGAGGACTCATAAGAGTCACAAGGAACATGTAGCAAGATAAACTATTGATTACCAAAAATCATATTCACTCTTAAAACATGGCTGAGAAAATGAAGGAAATTCTTTATTCATCCAAGACTATCAAGATCTTTGCCAAAGATCATGATATCACTTTGCACCACTAAGATGAATAGTTAAGAAGATTCCTGATAACACTAGAAGAAAGAAACTTCATTCTTAGACTTCAATTACTTGTCACAACAAAATGCTTCCCAACATAAAAGGGTCTGGAGGATCAACCGAGAGACATTTAGCAACACTACTTTAAATGTTCTCCTTGATGTTTGAAACATGAGACATCAAGTATAGGTTGGACTTAGGATACAAAGGAAACCATAAGAACAACTCCTACAACAACTTATAGAGGGAGCCTCATGAAGAGTGGTTGTCATTGCTGAATCAAGAGAATATAACAAAAGGTCTTTCTGGTTAATTGTGTCAACCATTACATCAATCTTGTCGGATTTTGAAAGAGACCTATGTCAAAACCTTGGGGAACACCAACCATCATATCAGCTTGAGATTCAGATTTGGTTAGGTCGAATGATACTTCAGACTCAACATGTTTGAATAGAAAATGTGTAACATTTACCACGAAGGTAAAGTCACTAGGTTCTTAAGATAGGGACTATAGTGTAAAGCTCCAAAAGTCTGAGCTAGATTGTTATACCCATGTGTTTAGCAACTTGTCGGAAGACAACTGCACACACATACGGTACTGCCAATCAAACACACAGTGTCCTTAGAGAAAGGGAGATAACTCTTCTCGAATCCATGTCGACATCCTTCAACATTTGCATGTGAATCGGAGAAGGTTACTTCTAACATCCAGAACACATATTTCAAAATGACACGAATATGGATCTCTAAAGTTTCCAATATTAATACCAAATGTTCCATATGAATCTTGTCTAGCATGGAGAATATAAGGATATCCTTGATGGGCTCAACAGCAAACTTACCAAGACACTCCAAGAACATGGACTCATATGTTGCTTGAATAAGGCAAAAATACTGGTCAGACCAAAGGACATGAAGATGTACTCAAGTGAAACATCAGAAGTAACAGCATCATCAAGATAGTCCTTGGAGCTGAGTTTGATTTGACGAAAACCCAAATCAAATCAAAAGTGGGGAAATATAACATATCCACAAAGGAGATATTATCTAACTTCAACACGAACAAAACTAGACATCCCTTTATGAAGGAACAGAGCCGGTTAGAACTTTTGTCTTAAAACTCTCCAAGTTGTTGTTTAAGCTCAACCAACTAGTTCAGGGGTATCCAGTACAGATTCCTTGGAGAAAAGAGCATTTTAGAAAACTTACTTTCTCAAGAACTTGACAACACGGTCATGTGGCAACATGGCGATACTTCTAGTAGACTTCTAGAATATCACGAACCGCCGATATGTCATCTAGTTCGAGAGGGAACTTGCTTTGTAAGGCAAGAAGACACAATCTCAGAGTTTCGGCACAAGCCTAACTCTTTGACCGAAGAGAGTGTATCAGAATATCGGACTTGGTAGCACAATCATTCTTTGCTTAGTGATAGGGTTAACTAATCACGCTAAGAATGACACAAATATCCTTGGAGATCAAAACAATAATAATTGCTAAGAATCTCACACAGCTACATTATTACACACACATCATTCATGTGCGCGAAAGCTCGGAAAAGGGTGGTTAATTATTTGTACGGGCATCACTTCATTAAGGGGTCATGGAACTCGGCACGGCCTCTTAGTATAAAAGAGTGTGATACTTTAAGGTAGAACAGATGAAAGACACTCAATGCCTCTTAATCTGCGGATTACAACACTTTGACCTGGTCCTGGATATGACGAGGTACTGGAGTTTGTTTCTCCTGACATACCGTAATGGTTTGTCTTGACAGACCACAAGAGTATATTGCATCGGAACACACCAATGCATGTTTACAACTTGGTTATCAACCGGTAAACAAAGGTCAGAAAACAACAAGAGAAGAGGAACATGCTCAGGATAGAATCCCGAGATGTGGATGCATAGATTATCAACTTCCGAAAACCAATGAATAGAAGGGATAAGGTGTGGAAGATTCACGAGTATAGATGCGAGACTCTCGAGGAGTACTCTTGTCGTGATCTATTTGGTTCCATTAAAGAACATCTGACATAACTAGTGGTAGGGGAAGTACTTGGTTGTCACAACTCAATCATGACAAAGACCACAAGCTTGAAGACTAGAATTGTAGTACCAGCCATCTTGAGGTAATGTATGAACATTAACAACAAGGGTCAAATAATTGGATCTTGGGTTAAAGGTCAGCTTCATGTACAATATTCACAATACTAAATCCAGCACAATCAGGGATCTTCGGTTCAAGTCCAAGGGTTAAAACCCAAAGAAAATAGTATCTACTACTTGAGTGACATAGCGTACACTGCAAGATAGTAATCACGAGGTGGCTTCCAAAAGAAGGAACACCTTCTAAAATACCCGAACAAACTAAAAGGAAGCACACGAGGCGAAAGGAAACCTCGAAGCCTAGAATAGAACACTATGGATCATTATATTTTAGGATCCAAAAGATAGAGAGATCATGATAGAAAGGAATCTCTCATGTGAACAAGAGCAAGGGCAAAAAGGAATTCACAACACACAACTCTAGAGAACTCAACACTAAGTCAACTGGTTAAGAAACAACATGTCCAGAAGGCACCTAATCTTTGAAAGACTAGAAGAGACATCAAAACTTTTCCAAAGTCAACACCAGATAAGAAGACCCAGAGTTAGAGCAAAACTGGATAAGGAGAAAAAGAAGCATACTAGAGTTTTCGCAAATACTTTTTAGCTTTAAAATAGTTTTCACAAATACTAGACTCAACATCGACCAATAGCAAGGTTTTCCTACGGTTGATACTGCTCTGATACCAAAAACTATGACACCCCCGAGATTAGGGCTAAACAAACCCAGACATCCGTCTGACATAAGATTAACCTTGATCTCGAGAATATCTAGTGAAGAATTGGTAACACAGCAGTGACCCTACAACACAAAATTTATTATAGCAAGCTCATATCTGACCAAAGAACCAAATTATTACAAGCAGAGGTCACTGACCACAAACATCAAACAACGGAAGGCAAAATATGCTATTAAGTATAGCAAACTTAACAAATGGCCTAAGAGGCCTGGAGCATAACGATGACGTCCCAGCCCATAGATTCCAGGTTGCCGGTCGGGAACCCCAAGCTACTCGTCGGTGTCGATGTACTACCAAAATGATCTTCAGGGAACACTTACTCTGCCAATAGTATGAACAAAGCAAGGGTGAGTACAGGGTGTACTCTGCAAGACTTATGGCTGGTTGAACTGTTTTGCATAAATTCATCTTTGTTTGTAAAACAAGAGAGAGAAGGAGCTCGTCTAATCAGAATATTTTAGAAGGGGATAAGAGAGCGACATCTCCAAAGTATTGATCATCATCTTTTGATATCCAACAAATCATCATCATCTGAACCCTAACTAGGATCACCCCCTCGTACCCATGAGGAAGCATCCTTAAGCACATGTTGATCTGCCAAGTTTTATAATTAGGTTATAGTTCTCTATGATCTTAGAATTTTGTTACCAAGCGTTCATAACCGTGAACATGGATTTTCAAAAAGATTTAACCCTACAGGGGTGTACAACTTTACCCACACGTACTAACCTTATCTTAATGCCACTAGATAAGCCCTCTTCCTCGGAAGGCCGACAGAGGGTGGTTAGACACGACCTTTACCTTGCTTTCGCCGAGACCATGAGTCACACCATAAGGATGGTTTCTCCGTAACGAGACAAATCTCGAAGCCGTTCCCTAGAGATGTGAGGCGAGGTTGGTTTACCAGGGGCTCCATCCACCCCAATCAATCCCGACCACGCTTACCTACCTGTTATGATGAAGCTTCACCCGCCAAATCTTTTGAAAGGTTTTCAATGCGTATGTCGAATGGAACGCCCAAACTATGTGACACATGGAATCTACTAGGCAAGTTAGTTAGTCATGAGGTTATTGATGCCCTGTGTGGTTGTATGCTTGTCTTGGTTCCAAAGCCAAGAACTCGGTTCCTAGTGGTGGCGAGCATGGGACTAGAAAAACCACATCCCACCATGGCCTCCTATACAAGCCTTAGCATGTTTAATCTCATATCACTAATCTCATCTCATCATGTTCTCCTATCATACTAGATTATCTTCATCTGATACAACATCTAGATGAACCAGCACTGACAGCTATGCATGGCTAAGCAGACACAGATATAAGCTCTAGCAGTGCACACAAGACAAACCTAGTTATGCTAGGAGTAGTGGATCAGGTAATATAAGCTCAAAGGGAGTAATGCAACAGATATGACACTATATCTATCTATAAAAGACCACAGTAGAATCGAATGCATCATGGCAGGAATTGAAAAGCTTTCAAAATCATAGGATTATATCATGGTGGGGCTATGCTTGCCTTTGCCAGTTGATAACCAATAAGCAGATATTTGGAATCCTTATACTTGACTTGGTTAAAGTTGGTCAGGTATTGTTCGTTTATCTTTGATGGTGTTGATATCGGTCTTCGATCTCGATCTCGATATCATACTCTATCGGGAAGAACAAAACACTAGAAAGAAAGGGAAACAATCAACAATCGCATCGATGCAATTCTTAAGCAAGGATGATGATATGACAAATTAAATTCTATCAAAAAGTAACCCTAAGGCATGCTCGACAATTTAATCGGGGTTACGAGGGGTACAAACCCTAACTCGGGGAAACTCCGAAATCACCTATGAGGGGTTACTAGGTTTTTCTAACTAAAATTGCTATTAAAGTTGTGGAAAAATTCATGATTATTGCTTAAATAGATAGATCTCATTTTTCTGAACGTTTTAATATATTATTTGCATTTTTTTGATAAACAGATATTTAGTTATTGAATTTACAAGTTTATAACAATTTTTGGAATATTAAACCAATTAAAGTTGATCACTGCGTTAGCATGACACATGGATGACATCACCACAGCATCTAATCCCTTTTCTCACCCGAGCCTGAGCTAGACAGTGAGGCTGACTGCTGGTCCCCGTGCCACGTCGAAGCCACCTAGACGAACGAGGAGCAAACGAACGAGGCAAGCAAGGCGGTCATGGCGATGGTCTCAGAACAGCGAGGGAAGGCCGCGAACAATGGCGATGGAAGGCTCTGGCCTGAGATAGGGTTTGTCTTCTGCTCGCGAGCGGCATAGAGCGAGAGAGAGGGTAAATGGGGATGGGAAGAGAGGTCACGACACAGCTGTTCTTATCCTCGGCTTGGCGGTCGGCAGCGGGCATCGTGGCGCTCGAGAGGATCGACGAACGGCGGCAGGACACGCAACTGCTTCCTCGTCGTCGAGGAAGATGACGAACAGGGGGCGAAGGGGTACTGGGCCTAGTTGGGCCAGCTGCGGGCTAGTGCCAGCTACTGGGTGCCACGCGCGGGCGACAGAGAGAGAGGAAAGAGAGATGGGTCGGCCTACGAGGTTCTAGCTGCTGTTTTATTTACAAAACATTTTTCCCTTTTTTCTGTTTTCACTTTCCCTTTTGTATTTGAATGTCAAAACTGCTTTGAATCATTTGAAAAATACCAGAGAGATTTGTAAAGTATTTAAAATACTATGGGGCCCTTCTACTCAATTTGGGCTACATTATTTTGGTAGTTTTCCAAAATATTCAAAACCATTTGAATTGTTTTCAAATAGAAGGAGAGATAAATTAGGGTTTTAGGGTTTTGTTCCATTTCTTCAATACATGCAATTTAAGAGATGATGCTTATGAATTCGCAATCAACCCTAATACATGAATAACTAAAAACTGGGGTGTTACACTGATGCATCAAGAACTGGAGGCCAGTGGCTTTTTCTAGATGGACCGCGATCGAACAATCGTCCTTGCGCGGTGCAAGACCGTGTACACCTGGTTCTTCGGGTGCTAAAGCAGGCGAGGTCGTCGCTTGAGGCCGTTTGGTCTGTCATGTTTCCTCTAGATGTTGCACCTTCCAGCTTTTTGGGTCTTCTTGGGAAGTTTCGGAATGTAGGCCACGTTAACGAGTTTGTTGTTGGGGTGAAGGCGACCCTTTCTCTTGTTCTACTACACCTTAGTGATGTCGATCTCGCGGAGATAGCGGCTGGACCACCTCCTCCTCCAGGTGGCAATGTATGGGATATGCGCCCTCACTAGGCGGCTATAGCACATTACGCCAAAGAAATTGTAGATTTGTTCGAGGGGCGGACGAACGTTATGCTCCAGAACAATTAGGTCCTGTAAAGAAAACGAGATAATGTAAAGTTTGTATTTATTCAAGTGGGCTTGTAATGCCCTTTGTAAAGTTTGTATGTATTGGCACGTGGTGCGATTGTAATGTGCATGTCCTTTTCATTAGCCTAACGGGGTCAGCTACTCAGGTTGTATGCATTGTTTTTAGTCGACAGAGTCGTCAGGTGAGGCGCAACCCTCGAGCATGTTTAGCGACAAGTAATGTAAGGATAAAAAGATATTTGGTCCAAGGAACTTAGCTTCTATTCATAGCAAACGAGGAGGTACATTGTTCAGCTGAATAGCCTTATTAAAAGTAAAGGGTAACTAGGGGTAGAAGCGTCGCAATCGTGCAACGTTCTAGGGGTTGGAGTATTCGACTCCTGATGCGACGTCCATGAGGCGGTAGGCGCCACCTGGGATGACTTCGGTGATGATATAGGATCCTTCCTAGGGTGACTCGAGCTTCTCGTGCCCTTCTTGCTTGAGTCGTAAGACGAGGTCTCCTTCGACGAAGGACCTTGGGCACAGCCAGCGGCTGTGGTAGTTGCGGAGGCTCTGTTGGTAGACCGCTGAGTGGGTCGCGGCAATGTCGCGTGCCTCATCGAGTGTGTCGACAACGTCTTCGAGAGCTGCCGATGACTCGGCCTCGCTGTAAGCGACGACTCAAGGTGCATTGTGGCGTACCTCAGCAGGTAGCACGACTTCGGCTCCGTGCACCATGAAGAAGGGCGTGTAGCCAGTTGAGCTGTTTGGAGTTGTACGAAGGCTCCAGAGAACCGAAGGTAGCTCGTCTGCCCAGGCTCCCACAAGCCTTTCGAATGGGCATATTAGGCGCTTCTTGATGGCATTGCCTATGAGGCCGTTGGCCTTTTTGACTTGTCTGTTGGTCTGCAGGTGCGCCACAGAGGCGTATGATATGTTGATGCCGAGATTCCCGCAGAAAGCTCAGAATTCTTTCGAGATGAAGTTCGAGCCGTTTTCCCTTATGATGCTATGGGGCACGTCGAACCTATAGACAATGGACTCAAAAAATTTGATGGCAGTTTTGCCGCTTTGGTTGGTGACAGGCATGGCCTTGATCCACTTGGTGAATTTGTCGACTGCCACCAGGAGGAAGACGTGGCCTCCTGGTGAGAAATTTGGTAGTTTGCCAATCATGTCAAGGCCCCACTAGGCGAAGGGCCAGGCCAGCGGTATGGGCCTTAGCTCGGATCTCAGGGCGTGTGGCTTGTCCGTGTACCTCTGACAGGCGGTGCACCTCTAGACAATGTCCTTAGCATCGTTCATTGCGGTTGGCCAGTAGAACCCAACTCGTAGAGCTTTGGCGACTAGGGCGTGTCTGCCTGCGTGATGGCCGCAGATACCTTCATGGATGTCTTGGAGGATGCTTTTGCCGTCACCGATGGTGATGCACCATTGGAGCACACCCGAAATGCTGCGCTTGTACATCTCGCCATTGATGATGGTGAAGGCTTTTGACTGGCGAGATATGCGCCAGGCATCTGTCGGGTCATCGGGCAATTGATTATTTATCAGGCATCGAAGGTACGGTTGCATCCATGTCTCTTCAATTGCCATGATTCACATCAGGCTGACCAGCTCGACCTCTGTGTCGAGCTTCTCGGGTCCTTCTTGTCCTTCGGGTAGTGCATCCCCCGAGTGCTTTGCTTCTTCGACTGAGCCTTTTGGGAATTTCCTCTTGATGGAGGGTACACAGATTTGTTCGAGGAACACTCCTAGTGGCACCCGCGTGCAGGTGGAGCCAATGTTGGCGAGCCTGTCAGCCTCTTTATTGCTTTAACTGCCGACGTGCCAAAGCTCGCAGTCATCAAAGTCCCCTTCAAGTGAATTGTAGAGCATGCTGTATGCGATCATGTTGGCGCTGTGAGCATCACACTCGTTCATCGACTGCTGGACGACAAGGTTTGAATCGCCATAAATGACGAGGCGTGTTGCGCCGCACACCTTGGACATCCTCATGCCGTGGATGAGGGCCTCATACTCGACCTCGTTGTTAGAGGCACGAAATTTCGTCCGAAGGACGTATTTCATCTTGTCGCCTTGAGGGGATGTCAGTATGATGCCAGCCCCTGCTCCAGCCTCACGCTTGGAGCCGTTGAAGTGCATCATCCAGGACTGCGACATGTCCGGAATCCGACAACTGGAGTTCCATCCAGTGGACGAACAAGTCAGGGAGGACCTAAGAATTGATGGCGGTGCGCCGCTCATAGATTATGTCTATAGGGGACAATTCGATGCCCCATAAGGCTATGCGCCCCATGCTTCAGGATTGTTCAGGATGTTTGACAGCATGGCATCGTTGACGACCATGATCTGATGCTCCTAGAAGTAGTGGCTCAGCCGACACGCTGTCATGACTACGCTGTAGGCGAGCTTCTGGTAGTGAGGGTACCTCTGCTTTGTCGGGGTCAGTACCTCGCCGAGGTAGTAGATTGGGTGCTGGACCCGTGGGTATTGCCGTCTTCGGGTCACTCGACCACGAGTACGGTGATTACCACCCGATGTGTGGCTGAAATGTATAGCAGCAAAGGCTCCCGCTGCTTTGGCGTGACCAGGACAGGTGACGTGGAGAGCAACCGCTTGAGGTCTTCAAACGCATCGTCCGCTTCGGGTGTCCACTAGAACTTGTCCGTCTTGCATAGCAGCTGGTAAAAGGGTAGGGCCTTCTCACCCATTCGGCTGATGAATCTGCTCAGCGCCACGATTTTCCCAGCTAGCTGCTAGACGCCTTTGAGGTTCTTTGGCTTCTCCATGGCTAGTATGGCACTGATTTTCTTCGGGGTCGCCTCGGTGCCCCTTTGGGAGATGAAGTACCCGAGTAACTGTCCAGACGAGACGCCGAAGGCGCACTTGTCTGGGTTTAGCTTGATCTTGTAGCGATCAACATTATCGAACGTCTCGCGGAGATCATCGATGAGCGTCTTGGCCTCCCTAGTCTTGATTACTATGTCGTCAACATAGACCTGGATGTTGCGACTGATCTGGTCCTTCAGACATTCTTGCATGCATCTCTGGTATGTGGCACCTGCGTTCTTCAGCCCGAAAGGCATGGTGTTGTAGCAGAATACCCTTAATGGCGTGATGAACGCTGTTTTCTCCTGGTCTTCGGCCTTCAGCTGAATCTGGTTGTAGCCTGAGTAGGCATTAAGGAAGGAGAGTTTCTCGCATCCTACAGTCGAATTGATGAGTTGATCGATCCACGATAGAGGGAAGTGGTCCTTTGTACAATGCTTGTTGAGCGATGTGAAGTCCACGCACATCCGCAGGATGTCCATGTCCTTTTTCGGCACCAGCACGGTGTTGACCAGCCACTCGCTTTCCTTGATTTCCCTGATGAAGTTGGAATCGAGCAGTCTGTTGACTTTGATTCCAACGGCTTCGGCTATTGGTTTGGACAGTCGACAGATCGACTGCTTGACTGGTTTCGCATCCGGAAACACATTGAGTGCATGCTCGGTGAATTCCTTAGGAACTCCTGGCATGTCTGCAGGACACCAGGCGAAAATTTCCTAGCGCTCACAGAGGAATGCAACGAGCATGCTTTCCTATGCGGGACTGAGGTCATTGGCGATCAACGCCATTTTGGAGGCGTCCGTTGGGTGGACCTGCACCTTCTTCGTGTTGACCGTGGAGTCGAACGACAAATCAGGTGCGTTTTGCCTGGTGACTGGGGGTGCCCCATTGTCTGTCACCTCTTCGAGCCTCGTGAGCTCCTCCTGCATGCCGAACGACTGAGAGATTCTGTTGAAGTCTCTGTCGTAGCTATCTGACCTGGTGAAGCTTCCTTTGATGGTGATGACGCCCCTAGGTCCTGGCATCTTCAGTAGTAGGTACACGTAGTGCGGTACTGCCAAGAATCTTGCGAATGCCACGCGCCCGAGGATGGCGTGGTAATTTGATGGCCAGTCTATCACTTCGAATTCTAGCCGCTCGTGCCTAAAGTTTTCGGGCTGGCTGAAGATGACGTCGATCCATATTTTTCCCAGGGGGTATATGCCCTTCCCTGGGACTATGCCGTGGAACGTCGTGTCTGACTGCTCCAAGCTGCACGGCAGGATCCGCATCGCTGCGAGTGTGCTGGCGAACATTAGATTGATGATGTTACCGCCGTCCATGAAGACGCGACTCATTTCAAATCCCCTGATCTCGGCCTCGAGCACCAGGGAAGGATGACCTAGGCGCGGGATCTGGCGTGGGTGATACGAACGATCGAACATGATGCAGGACTCCAAGCCGCTGAGGTACTCAGGTATGGCTGGTGGAGAGGTTACGGCCAAGCTGACTTGGCGGGTGATCTTCTTCTGCACCCTGTTGGTTGGGCGTCCCTTCCGGATCATCAGGGACACTTTTGGCGGGGTACCCACCTGCACCGTTGTTTGGCGCTGGTGCGACCGACGGTTGTGACAGTCCGCCGGGTGTTGGTGGAGGGGCTCCATGGGTGATGTCACTTGGTACGGGTGCGGGTCTGAATCCAGGGTTCACGGTCTGGTGAGCCATTTGGGTGAGGCCCTCGCTCAGCTTCTGGAACTCTCGGCAGTCCTTGAGCATGTGGTTGGCCTTCTTCTTACCATCTTGCTTGTCGATGTAGAAGTGGATGGTGCAGGGACAGATAGCTTGTCGTATGCCAAAGGCTCGTCGTCGCGGTTGCGACGTTGCGATGTTTGTGTGGGTCGCCCGCCATCGCGATAGTTGCTGTTGCGGTATCCGCTGTTGCGGTTGCCGTCATCGCGTCGATCGGCGTATCCAGCCGCAACCATGTTGACTCTGTCGCGATCGCTCGGTTGACGGAATCCTCACCATCTGCCCATCGGTTGGCGATGTACATGAGGTGGTCTAGTGTCTTGGGCTTGACGCGACCAAGCTCCTCCTTGAAATCTGGGCACCTGGCGCTGTCTTTGAAGGCGTCGATTGCTCTTTCCTCGGAGATGTGCGTGGCAGAGTTCTTGATGTGGGACCAGCGTAATATGTACGAGCGGATGGACTCGCTTTCCCGTTGGGTGCAGGCCCGCAACTTTTCGATTGAGGCTGGCCTCTTGCTAGTGCCCTTGAAGTTGCGAATGAAGCTGTACGCCAGCTCTTCCCAGCTTCAGATGGAGCCGGAGGATAGGCTACTGAGCCAGACTCGCTACTGGCGTACCGAAGAAGCGTGTAAGGCGGTGTTCTTGTTTCCGCCGTGGAGCTTGACCGACAATAGGTGATCGTCGATCCAAGCCTTTGGCTCCTGTGTGCCGTTGAACTTTGGGTTGTCTGAAGGGAGCTTGAAATTTTTCAGCATCCGTGTTTGCCGAATGGATCTACTAAAGCATCTGGCTCCGCACAGCTCTCCGTCGTCCTCCTCTTCGGACTCAGTTGAGCACGCGCGTTTAGCACGTGACTTGTCGATCTTGCGGTGCTGAGCTCGTTATGAGCATCATAGTTGCTGATGCGGCACCGTGGCCTCCTGCGGTGCCAGGGCAGGTCGTGCTCTTCCTCTTCTTCTTCAGATGAGGGTGTGCGCTTTCGAGTGAATTTGACCGCAGGTTTTTTCTTCGGCTCCGTCGGGGTTTCATCGTGGAGCGCAGCTCCAACGATTTCGAGGCCTACTAGTGCAGACTTATGCATTGCGTTTTTTGGGTCACCCACTGGAGGTGGGTTGGACGCGAGATAAGTGGTTGCCGCCATGATCGCAGTTTGCGACGTCTTCGGCATGACATTGCCGTGAGAGTCCATCGTCACGAAGGACGTGTTGAGGGCCTAGGTGACCTTGCATTGTGTGGCGGGGTCCATGTGATCCATGCGGGAGCGATACTTGTTGGCGTTGTTGCCATGTGAAGTGGATCCACCAGCGGCAGAGAGCACAGCTTGATGCGCGCTATACTCCGCAGCTGCCTTCTAATGCTTTTCGAGCTCCTCCATCAGCTTCACCTTCCGGTTGTGCTCGTCGATTAGGAGGAGGTGGTAGGCCATTAGCAGATCTTGGGAGGCATCCATAGGTAGGATTTTGTTGCCTGCCACGGCTTTGCGTGCTTTGCGCCATCCTTCCTCGTCAAAGTTGATCTGTTCGTAGCCACTACCTTCGTTGGCTCTGTTAGGCTGGTTTCCCCCGTTTCCTCCGTTCCCAGTTTGCGGGTTGGGAGGGGGATTGGGTGATTGGCACTCGAACCTAGCGGTGGGTCCGCTCCATTATTGATGGTGGCGCATAGGTAGCGCTCGCAAAGCGGGCTGCTGTTGCCACAACTTTTAGATCTAGAACCATAGGTTCCTTCATCCGAAGGGGGGCCACACAGATCGGAGTTATAGCTGCCGTTGTCATTCGAATCGCTTGTCAGCATCGACGCATGCAACGCGCCAATGGGTGGGACCCATGAAGAGGGCCTGATGGATGGTGGTGGAACTCGCTCTAGGAGGCGGAGGGTGCCGGTCTGCCCCACCTAGAAGAAGAATCTCCCGAATAGCATCTCGAGCCCGTCGCCGACGGACTCGAAATCCTTCAGGGTGGCTGGCAAGTGGGCGGTGAAGTCGAAGGCGCCAAAGAGGAGGTGACTCTCCGTCGCTGATGAGTCGTAGATCGCTCCGGATGGAACCGTCATGACCGCACGATCAGCGTCCCCAGTTCCCATGGACGGGGCGAATTGACGTGGTTAGATCTTGTCAATGCCCATTGTTATGGACTTAGGTTTTGGAGAAGATGGGGTTGCTGGAAGTCGCGGAATGGTTAACAGACAAGCAACACAGGGACATGAGGTTTACCCAGGTTCAGGCTCCCGGAGGGAAAACCCTACTCTTGCTTGTCTGGTCTTGATTACGACAGAACCGAAGGTTATAGGGGTGCAGAGATGCAATCTGGCGTGGAGGTGTGTATGCAGTGAGTTGAGAGATCCTTCTTGCCGTACCCTCCTGGCCTTTATATAGATAGGAAGGTCCCGGGATAGGCGATTCGGTTACGAATTAGGGTTAATACCCTTTGAAATTCTATCTAATCTAGACTTGTCCTCCAAGGAGTCGAAACTGCCATGGGCTTGGGCCACCCGAAATCTTCATGGGCTGCATGTTCTCGCGTAGGCCTTCCTTGGGCTGGACTAGGTATACCAATGTCGTGTACCCGCGGGGTATATCCATGTTAGTAAGGAAGGATACAATGAGGTTTCCCATGTGTATTCACCTGATTCACCTATCCCACACCCTAATATACATAATAGGGGTGATCCATCCAAACTTTCAGCATCTACTTTTAATCAATGGCAATTTTTGATGAAGTCTCATGTGTGCAGCTCCTCCATTGAGTTGTGGAAAATCATAGATAATGGTCTTAATGTTGGAGATCCAAACAACCTAACAAGAAGAGAGGCTGTAGACAGTCAACTCAATGCAACAGCTCTACACATGATTCAGCTTGGTGTGGGTACCAAAGACATCTCAACACAACAAAGGAAGCTTGGGATGCCCTCACCAAGCTCTTCATTGGAAATGAAAGCATGAGAAGAAATAGGTATGATGCTTTGAGTAACCAAGCTGAAGGGTTCTATATGTTGGATGGAGAAGATCACGAGGACATGTATAGGCGGCTCAAGTCAATAGCCACCACTTTCAGAAATCATGGTGCTTCTCATGTTGATGATGCTTGGATCAAGCGAAAGTATGTTAGTGCTCTTATGCGTTTTGAGCCCACAAATTTGAAGAGTCTCCAAGGAAGGCATAACTACCACCTAATGACATCCAATGAGGTTATGCAAGAAATGGAAGCTTTCAAAGTGGCTGCCAAGAATGCCGAAGATGCACGTGCATGAGCCATTGGGATGCAAAAAGGGGTCAACATGGCTTTGAAGACAAGTGTGGTTGATCAAGATGAATATGACATAGTAATGTGCCGAGGATGTTAAGAGAGCTCATGGACAATACATGGCCTTCTATGCTAGAAATATTTGGAAGGATACAGCCAAAGCCAAATCTGAACTAGAACGCGAGAGTGGAGCAAATGGAAGAAGGGAGAATGGTCCCAAGCTAAGAACATGTTTCAATTATGGAGACCGGTTGCACTTTGTAGCTGAGTGTCCTTATCAAAGTAGAGAAGATAATGGAGGAATACTCATTCTCAAAGAGAAGTCAAAGGCTCCACGAAAGAAGCAATTTGTGAAGAAGAATGCTCCATTCAAGAAGCAACCAAAGATAGTCTTAGTAGCTCAAGAGGAGTATACTTCGGGAAGTGAAGATGAAGATGATAGCTCTCGAGAGGTGGCTGCTATAGTCACCACATATACACCAACTTATCTCTTCGACTCTTCGAACGAAAACGTTATCAACAAGAACGCCACTTGCCTCATGGCAAGAGGTTCCGAGATATCATCTTTAACACTTCTTTTCCTAAGGCTATGATTGACATGGATGATCCTACTAGTCTTAAGGTTAAAGAAGAAATTATTGCTTTGGACTATTTTATCACTAACTTGCAAGGTGAGCACAAAATACATATTGAGGCTCTCATGGACTAGCTGGCCCAAAATGAAGTTCTTCTTGAATAAAAGGACATAATTGAAAAGTAAGATTCAATGGAGATTGCATCCCTAAAAAATGCTCTAGAAGAAGAGGAAGAGGTTCGTGTTTC
Organism: Avena insularis; assembly: GCA_023614405.1. Lineage (NCBI taxonomy): Eukaryota > Viridiplantae > Streptophyta > Magnoliopsida > Poales > Poaceae > Avena > Avena insularis. The sequence continues at coordinate 279,117,080 of CM042685.1, forward strand.
TCTTGAAGAGAGACTTGAGTCTATTGAGGAGTCACATGAAAAAGTGGTGACCAAGCTTGTAAAGGAACGTGACAATGCAATAGCCAAATAAAATAAACTAAAGAAATAAAAGGTTGACTTTGGGCCTGCTCATGCTAGACTCTCCGAGGAATTGGAGAAACTTGACATTTCTCACAAGGCTTTGAAAAGTGATTCTCTATTCTCAGTGAGTCTCATGATTAGCTCCAAATTCGATTGACTAAATATGATGTTCCTAGCACATCCAAGTCAACATGTATTCATGAAGAAAATGCTAGGGTGGAAGATGAGCTTGCCAAATCCCCCACTTCCAAAGGTAAGGGAGTACTTGATGACATTCTTGGCAAGCAAATATCAAATCTTGGAAAAGAGGGACTTGGCTATGTTTCCAAGTCCAAGAAGAATAAGAACAATAAGAAGAAGACCAAGAGTGAACAAGCAAAAACAAGCACCATTGAGAAGAACATCACGAAGGACAAAACTGACCATATTGGTTTTGCAGGGTATAACAATCCTAATTATGAACTATATTTTGATTACTATGGTGATGTCTATGCTAATTATGTTGGTCCTTTTGATGAATATGTTGCTTGGTCTATTTGGGTTCCAAAGACCCTTTTTACTAACATGAGAGGACCCATTGAAAAATGGGTACCTAAAACCAAGAAGTAATTCTCTTGCAGGGCTATGCTTTCGGTGGTTCTAAATGGGTGCTAGACAGTGGGTGCACTAGTCATATGACTGGGAGCAAAGAGATCATCACGGAGATGAGACCAAATCATGATCATACAGTCTCCTATGGTGATAAGTCAAAATCTGAGGTACTGGGTCTTGGCAAGGTAGTTGTTGCCCACGATATCTCTCTCGTGGACGTCATGCTTGTTGAGACCCTCGGTTACAATTTACTTTCTGTTCGTGCCCTTGGTAAAATGGGCTTTGCTGTTTTCATTGATGGTGATTTAGTGGTACTCTTGTGGAGCAAGTCTCTAGAGGTCGCTTTCGTTGGGTACGTCGAAAATGACCTGTATGTGGTGGACTTTTGGGGGGAAAACCACTGCAGGTCCGATGTGCTTATTCAGAAAGGCCGACGTGGGATGGTTATGGCATCACCGTCTAGCCCATGTCAACATGAGAACTTTGCAAAGTATTTACAAGGGTGTCCACGTCCTTGGACTAAAAGACAATGTTTCCTTTGCCAAAGATCGTGTTTGCATGGCATGTGTTGAAGGCAAGATGCACGACTCACCCCACATGAGGAAAACTATTGTTTCCTTAAAGAGGATCTTGGAATTACTTCATGTGGACTTATTTGGTCCTCCATCTCATGCTAGCCTCAGTGGGAAGAAATATTGCTTGGTGATAGTCGATGATTACTCAAGATACACATGGGTCTATTTTTTCAAGCTAAAGAGTGAGACTCAACAAAATGTCATTGATTTCGCCAATGAGGTCCAGCGTCAACACAATGTCCCCATATTGGAAATAAGAAGTAACAACGGCTCCGAGTTGAAGAACTACACAATAAATGAATTTCTAAGTGAAGAGGGGATAATACATCAATATTCTGATGCATACACCCCTTAACAAAATGGTGTAGCCAAGAGGAAGAACCGCACTTTGATGGATATGGCTAGATCAATGTTGGCTGAATTCGAGTCAGCGTACAAATTTTGGGCTGAAGCCATATCTACCGCTTGTCACTCATCAAATTAGCTATACCTCCACAAGATTTTGGACAAAACACCATATGAAATACTTACCATTAACAAGCCCAACATATCATATTTCCAGATATTCAGTTGTAAGTGTTTCTTCCTCATCAAAGGAGTTCGTTTGTCTAAATTTGAGTCTAAGGCTTTAGAAGGTATTTTTTTGGTTACGGTGTCGAATCCCACACTTATAGAGTCTAATAAGCTCTCCGAAAATGTTGTAGAATCTTGTAGTGTGGAATTCAATGAAAATGATGGCTCCTATGTGGGGGCAAGTTGATGTTTGTGATGCACATGTTGAAATACCCCATGATTCCATAAGAAGAATGGGCGTGGGATTTTTCCACCCCATTGAGGAACCCCTTGTGGCGGATCGGGAAGGACAATGCTCCATTCAAGTGTAGCCCTCATCTACACAAGATCAATAAGACCCTACCACTGGAGAAACTACTGCACCAACACCACAACCTCCTGAAGATCATCTGTCTTGTAGGCAAAATAGTAGTCCCAGGCCGGACTATCTGCCCCTTTAAGGGGCGGATTATCCGCCCCTGGCACTCCAACACGCTCTAGGGGAAATCAAGAAGAGTAGGAAAGTTATGAAACTCTCAGGGTGGATTCTCCGTCCCCAAGGGGTGGATTATCCGGCCCTGGCACTCAAAGTCATGTCAGGGGAAATCAGGAAGAAGAAACTGAAGTCAAAACTCCTAGGCCAGATTATCCGGCCCTACCTAGGGGCAGATTATCCGACCCTGAAGCTCTCGAACAGCTGCAATCTTCTGTTTTGAATACTGATCAAGATCAAGGGCAAGGTTCATCATCTCCAATTCGCAGTAATCAAGGTAGTGGTCAAGACAAGGATCCAAATGTTGAAGCAACTCCTCCAAGAAACAATAAGGAAATTGAAGCTCGTCGCAAAGCTCGTGCTGATTGGAACCATGAATTAAGAGGCCATACTCTTGACAAGGTTGTAGGTGATCTAACAAGAAGAGTGTGTACTAGAAGATAACTTGCTAGCTTCTGTGATCATCAAGCCCATATATCAATGGTAGAACCAAAGAAGATCTTTGATGCTCTTGAAGATCCAGATTGGGTGGTTGCAATGCACGAAGAACTGAATAACTTTGAGTGTAACAAAGTTTGGAAGCTGGTTGAAAAACCCAAAGAGTGCCACAATGTTATCGGCACAAAGTGGATTTTCAAGAACAAGCAAGATGAAAATGGCATCGATTTCAGTGAAACCTATGCTCCTGTGGCTCGCCTTGAGTCCATCTGTATCCTTCTTGCTTATGCTTCTCATCATAATTTTAAATTACAGCAAATGGATGTTAAGTGTGCTTTTCTTAATGGTCCTCTACATGAGTTGGTGTATGTTAAGCAACCCCTGGGTTTTAAGGATCCCAAGTTTCCGAACCATGTCTAAAAACTTGATAAGGCGCTCTATGGCATTAAACAAGCCCCACGCGTGTGGTATGAGCACCTTAAAGATCTTTTGTTAGACCATGGATTCGAAGTTGGGCAAATCGATCCCACTCTTTTTACTAAGAAGGTTAATGGAGCTTTTTGTATGCCAATTATATGTAGACAATATTATTTTTGGCTCTACTAACCAAGCTTTTAATGATGAATTTTCAAAGCTTATGACTGACAAATTTGAGATGTCTATGATGGGAGAATTGAGGTTCTTTCTTGGATTCGAGATCAAGCAACTTAGAGAGGGAACCTTCATTAATCAAGCTAAATACATCCAAGACCTGCTCAAGAGGTTCAAGATGACGGATCTCAATGGCGTTGCTACTCCAATGCAAACTAAATGTCATCTTGAGCTTAATCCAAAGGGTAAAGATGTGGACCAAAAGGTAATACCGATCCATGATCGGCTCTCTCCTTTACCTTTGAGCATCTAGACCCGATATTGTGTTGAGTGTAGGAGTGTGTGCAAGGTACCAAGACGTTCCTAAATAAAGCCACTTAGTGACGGTCAAGAGAATTTTCAGATATTTGGTTCACTCCCCAAATTTTGGTTTATGGTATCCCAAAGGCTCTAGTTTCTCTCTATGTGGATATACTGATTCAGATTGGGCTGGTGACAAGGATGATCGAAAACCAACTTCTAGGGCATGTCAATTCTTGGGCATATCTCTAGTGTTTTGGTCTTCAAAGAAACAAAATTGCATATCACTCTCAACCGCCGAAGCTGAATATGTTGCTGCTGCAAGTGCTTGTACACAATTATTATGGATGAGGCAAACGTAAAAATGGTGTCAATTGTGACAAAGTGCCTCTTTTATGCAATAATGAAAGTGCTATTAAAATTGCTTACAATCCGGTGCAACATACAAGGACAAAACATATTGAGATTCACAATCATTTCATTTGGGATCATGTTGCTCGTGGCGATATTGCGCTATCTTTTGTGAGCACGAAGAACCAACTTGCTGATATTTTCATGAAGACACTTGATGTAGCAAGGTTTTGTTATTTGAGGAATGAGCTAAATATCATAGATTCAAGGAGCTTGGCTTGACTACCCTTGCATACCCACTTGCACTTCCTCATGTATTTGGTTTAGATGCGGGCATAGACATAGGGGGAGTGTGGTTCCAATTTATTGGGCTAACCCTCCCCCATAATGCTGAAAGCAAGAAAAATCATTTCCCTTAATATCATTTTGTGATATGTGGGTCATCGATGAGCATTGGTTTTGAACTCAAGATACATCTTCGCGGTGTCATGCCATACGCTCCAACATGGTGGCTTCGGCCACCGCCCTCTTCCTTGAGAAGAGTTGGTTCCTATTGGCTCTTTTTGGATTTTCTTGCATATCTTATGTTCTTATGGAAAACACACCCAATCTTGGCTTTTAGTTGATTTTTTCATGCAATTTTGGGTGTGTAGTACCATCTCAGTTTGGTGCTCTAAACCCAAGCCTTTATCTCATCTCGAGCCATCTATTCTTCCTTTTTGGTATTTCAATGCCAAAGGGGGAGAAGTAGTTCTATTTAGGTCTTGGATTTGCATGGGTCGAGCGCAAGAATTTGCCTGTTTTCATTAGTTTTCTTTATCGGTAGCTTGTGCCCTTTTTTAGTGATGAACTTATTTGTGTTTGGCTTTGTATGAGACTAGTGTTGAACTTATTTGTTCTTGGATTTGTATGAGACTATGTCGTGTGTGGCACTATTGTTTATCTTGTGTGGAATTATGGATTTATCTTGTGGAACTATCCGTATGGAATTTTGGATTTATCTATGGAGTATGGAATTATCTTGATGTCATACGGAATTATGGAGTTATCTATTGATTGCATTAATATGGTGGGATGTGTTCGAGGCCTAATATTCTCACTTTTCATATTGGCTATTTCACATCCCGGTGGTATGCCATATGTTTCCTAACTCATCCTTGTTATAGCCATCAATGTTATGAAATTGTCTTGTTCCTTAGTGTGTGCATTTGTATTCAAATGAAAATTATTAATATGCACACATTTAGGGGGATCCTCTTTCATTTCTTGAAGATGATGTTAGTAGGTTTCATTGCAAATCCTAGTATTGTCATCTAACACAAAAAAGGGGGAGATTGAAAGAACATTTCATGATCCCTTGTGTTTTGTGTGTTAGATAAAAATACCAAGGATTATTTAATGTGTGTTGAAGTGTTGCAGATATTAACATTGAAAAGAAGCTTGAAAGTGGTTTTGGGGGGCGGATAGTCCGCCCCCCAGGATTTTTGCAAAGGTTGCCACGGTGCATCACTTAGAGAGGGAGGAGGAATTTCCCCCGGACTTTCCGCCTCTGGGGCGGATTTCCCCCAGGGGCGGATAGTTCGCCCCTTGAGGGGGAGGATAATACGCCCCCTCGAGGATTTTCACCAAGTCAAGCTCGGCGTAACCCACTATGTGGGGGCGGATTTTCCCCCGGACTTTCCATCCAGGGGAGGATTTTTCCCCCAGGGCAGATAGTTCGCCCCTAGTGGGAGGCGGATAATCTGCCCCCAAACTTCTCCAACAGCCAGTTCTGGGCAGGGGTATTTAAACACATTTTCCCCCTCCTGCCAGAACTCTTGGTTCATTCAAAAAAGACAAGATCTGCTCCTCAAGTTCCATCCAAGAGATCTCCACCTTCATCCACCCAAAGGCCCCATCCCTTGGGGAATCGAAGGAGGAGGGATGGATCTTCATCAACAGCAATCAAGCACTTCACCTCCGCTCCATTCATTTGGAGAACCCTCGATCTAGTATTTCTTGCAAATATCTAGATCCTTGATTTGATTATACTGATAATCCTTGTTCTTGTGACAGCTTGTTGTCAAATACGGGAGCCTCCAATTTGGTTGTGGATATGTGCCCCGCTAGAGTTGTAAAGTCACCGGTTCCCGCCTCGAAGGATACCTATAGTAGAGAAGGTGGATCAGGCCTTTCGTGGCGAGATCCATCGGAGAATAGGGTGAGGCCTATCGTGGCGTGGTGGTCTTAGAACCGCCCACCCCTCCAACGCAGATATACTTCCCTTAACAAGGAAGGAACTATGGTAAAATAAATGCTGTGTCTCCACGTGCTCCACTACGGTTTTCTCGCTCCTCGCTTTACGTGTTTAGTAGATAGGTTTGCATATAGGAAATTCTCGTAGTTGCATATCTAGAAAATTTATTTTGTGTCAAGCCTAAAATTGAAAAAGAACTAAAAATTGAATAGCACATATTCACCCTTCCGTCTAGGTGCCCTTACGATCCATTTTAGCAGGTTGTCCAACCGAGAACCCGAAATATTAGCTGTCATAGGTAGAACCACTAGTTTAGGTGATCAAGGTCGCTCTCCACAAGGGTTTCCTCACTCTGCAAACAATATTTCAATGACAATACAAAGTAATTAAGGTACTTGGTCTTACTTTATCAACTTTAGATTAATTACAAAGAATGCACTTTAACAAAGTTTAAAAACTAAACAATTAAAAATGAAATATCCTAGATCAAATATTGTCTGAATGAAGCCATATGTCCAGCACCCAAACCATCATGGTGTCCAGTGTAAACTAGTCATGTTTACGTCTCTATTTGTGGGCAGGTGGTTTCAACTATGTTATGATATGAATGTTATAGCCCGTGTGATTAAATGAGGTAGTAATAAGGTCACCTTCATTGAGAATAGTTATCCAATACACCATGCAAGCAACCATCCACTAGTCATTTTCACCCATCGAGCCAAAACGCCGCTCTGGTGCATGGTGCAGGCAACTGAACAATATGAACTTGTATGTGCCTTGATGCAATGCTGACGGTCAAAATTGGTTCCTAAATCTCACTCTGGCCCATCACTGGCGAGATAGACTTTTTTAGACTTTGTTGGGCCTTGCTGGTAATCTCATGTAGGCAATGCGCCTTTGGTCCTTCTTTTGATAGACTCGACACCAGGACCCGACTCTACTCACCACCGACAATGTAGTTGTTGCACAAGTCCCAACACTAAAAGATTCAAGAAATATTTTCCATGATATATGTGGATAAAATCATAGGCAATATTTGCACATTAACATTTTTCTCCTAAACAATGATTTAGGATGAGAGACGACGCACATGCGAGATCATATCATGGGGGTATAGCGAGAGCCCAAATCCTAGGTAAAGGAGGGAAACACACACCACAACAATACATTCATGAGATGCAGATAATGCTCAAGGATGTTGACATCACCTGCTCTAGCCAAAAGGACGACTCTAGGTTTTCACCATGCTTTTCTCAACCTCCTCCATCTCAAGAAAATAGGGAGGACTTGTTACCCGACGCATAAATTCCAAAAACCTAATAAGAACCTCATCGCTAGATCTTATGACAAGGGAGGTCCACACCGGGTTCATGGCCCCATTCACCACTTCATCCTAGAGCCCTCGCACACTTGTCACTAAAGCATCAATCCCGCCGGCCACCACCCTCTAGTCAACAAGAAAGGCCTTGAAGCCGCCGCTGACATCGTGCACGTCCCTTGCCATATTGTGCATAACCTAACTGGATGCCTCAACTATAGATTTGTGATTGTAACAAGCAAGGATCAACTTTGGTGGAAATTTAAAATTCTCAAGAAAAAACTGAAAAGAAAACAAGAAAAGGCTATATGTTATGTTCTCCTGCGTGGACTGATAAAATTGCAAACCAAATTGAGCAATGTTTACTCAAAAAATCAGTTTTCGAGTTTGAAGCTTCATATTTTGTCTAAGAAATAAATTTTCAAAATAAAGGAGTGAAAGGATTTAAGAAAATAATACATGGTCTCCTTCAGTGGACTCCATTGTTTAAATTCGGCCCAAACTAATTAGTTGTTTAGCCAGAAATTAGTTTCCAAGTTTGCTAGAATCACTGATCCATAAACAAAATGTAAAAAAGAAAATAGACTTAAATGTTTTTTCTACAAAGTTACTTAAAACGCATTAAATAGTTAGCACACATCAATGAGAAAAGTATACTCTCTCCGATCACTTATTATGTCGCATTTTTTTTGAAATTTGAATATATCTAGTAATCTAGACACTATTTAGTATCTAGATTCATTTTTTTTGGAAAGGAGCATATATTAATATCGCGATGATACGAAATACACCTAGACTCTGCAACAACGTATCACCCTATTAGAATTACGGATGCACACAGCCAAACAAAAGAATTACAAAAAAGAAAAGTCTCGCTGCAGCGATAAGATCCCGAATAGCAGCGACACTAACCCCACCGAAACAACACCAGAAATCAAACATCTCCAATAGCGACTCCTTCAGGAAGGAAACAGAGCACAAGCACCGTCATCGCCCGATCAAGGATCATAGGTTTTTACCCTAGGGAAAGTCCTCGCTCATAAAATAATTTCTTTAATAAGGTCATTGCCAGGCACAACCAATTAAGGCCAGACCTTGGATTTTTCACCCTGCAAGGTAAGACCGTGAACTCCTCCCGTGTTACCGTCCCCACTTTCCGATGGCGTTGCTACAATTCACGAATCACCCAGTCAATTTCTCATCGCCACCAGGACTGGACCCACCATAGCTAGTCCATAAATCTTGGCTTCCATGACATTCTCCGCACACTGACTTCACCATTGAATCAAAGACATGTTCCATGATGGCAACAGACTGTAGAGCTTTGCCTCGCTCCCTCTAAATCCAAACTGTCATAAAAAAAAAGGTGCGATCTCCAGGCATGAATCGCCCATGGGAGTTTGCCGACGAAGCCTTTCAGGACACAACACTGCCACCAGATCAATGAAAGCAGGCTGAAGGTCGATCTTTGTCTTGGCATGAGAAAAACACTAGGACTGCGGCCCTGCTAGCAGGTGCGACCCGCGCCGCCATCCGCCGAGGGAGAACTTTAGAGCGTCCAAGGGGCTCCCTACGGGGGAGTGGCCACCGCGTGAGGAAGTAGGTGCCAGCGGGGGAGAAGCGGGAGGAGGAGTTGGGGGAAGCGGCAGCTTAGGATTTCGCACGTGCCCCTCCTGAGAGCGACGCGTGCCTCTAGATTCATTTAAATTTAGACAAACATTTGATATCTATTTTAAAACGGAGGGAGTAAATAAAAAGCGACCGAATGTTTTTTCACTGATGAACTCTTGGCCTAGGATAAACATCGGCTACGGATGGCCACACAACTTGCCACCTCAATTCTCAACATGCTTGTTTGTCTTTTTGTTCATGTCAATCCCGACCCAATCCAAAACCAGGGGAGTTGTGAGTCACATCACGTAGCACATCCTGAGGTTCTCGATGGATGAGGACACTATGGACCTTGAACAAATTTACACGTGGCCGTACCACAAATTTCGAGCATATGCTGTGAAACCTACTCGTATCGATTCACTAAACACTAGAACAGAGTACCATTAGCTTTGTCCTCGTGGCCAGAAATTGCACCTAAGAACTGATGGCTCACAGTTCGTGTGCTGATCGATCGAGCTGTGTACAAAATCTTTAGCAATAATTTGCAGGTCAGAGCCATTGATTTTCCAAGCTTGATCGTGATGTATATACGCAATGGTTGGTTGGTGTTCCCTTTTGGCCTCTTTATGGAAAAAGAACTTTCTGTACCGGTCCATTTCTGCTGATTTTGTGGTGTGTCATTTGGAACTGGATAAGAAGGAAGTCCATGGTGAAACGTGGCTCTCATCTGTAACTACTTTGTGGACACGGTGCAAAGTAGTACGGATGTTTATTAACTGACTATATCACCCTCCAAAATAATAACTTTTATAGCTAGTGGAAGGAAAACATGGGTAGACTCTTCGATGAAACAATATTCACATAGCCAAAAATAGACACCAGCAAGGTATTGCTTGGTGATTCTTCATCTCCTCTTTTCTGAGGATTAATCAAAGCTGACCGGGTTGAGCTAAATCCAAATTCATTGGGATAGCGATGTCGCCAGAGTGTAGGTGAAAACACATAAATTTGCCAAGTGTCACCACCTGCCTCTTTATATTGCGCAACAGTTGTACTTTTTTTAGAACTAGTCTCCGGGAGTTAAAAGGAAAATACGGCACAGCCTTCACATAAGTAATACTCGGACTTTACAATACAATATATGTTGAACTCAATAGTCATTTTGCAAGAAATTTAATTCAAATTTCATATAAACAAAATTGGAAAGCAAATCAAAAGGGTCTGATCATTGGTATGGTATGCCTTGTCGTGGCCTCGGAGTCGATACAAGATGTGTTAGGATAGCAGGCAGAGAGACGTTTAGGAAAATAATCTTGAAATCATTGATACAATGTGGGTGCCAAAGAGGTTACTACGAAGGACCTCTGCCTTGGTGACTGGATTTTCCTGATGCAACCTTAACCCTGCAAACCTTAAGTTATGCGGTCCCGGTTTGCTTCTGTGTTGACTACTACGCTGCCATAGTAGAACAAGAAGGAAAGAAATGAAAGTGCCAATAGCAATTAGAGGTGTCTTTTATATTTTCATGACTGAATCCAATCCACAAGAATGTCTTTTTTAACAAGAGAATTCAAGAGTATAGTCAAATGAGTGTTGTACCCCCAGCGCATATATATTTCCCTAATGTGGCTGGTTACATTATGACCACCAATATTATTTGGATGGCCGAGGTAATTGCATGATTAGTTTGAACATCATAGGCGTATAACCCTTGATGACCTATGTATTCTAGCTTTTGCATATTTGTCAAGGAGTATCTAGGGTTGGTTACGTGGTACCGGCCTATATGCCTGTAGATTAGTACATGTACTTTTCCCTTCTTAAGGAAAAGAGTGTTTCATATACAGATCCATCTGTAAGTATGTGGTACTTTTTGATTGCCTTGTTAGTGGAAAGCATGTGGACATAAACATGTCCTTGAAACATCAGAATGGCTGGCCAATATTGCTTCAGGAGAGATGACATCAAAATGCATGCTTTAGCTTTCGGAGCATTGAGCATGGTCCCGGCCTTTGCCTTTGCAATTGATTATGCTTCATCGCTGTCAAAAACTTCAAATATGACGTTTCCATGTTCTTCTTTGTTAAGGTACACTAGTTGAGTGTCCGTACGTTGCTACGGTTTCACAATTAGTTTGCATATATATATATATATATATATATCAATAAAGTACATGCAAATTTACACTTATGGGAAAAAACTATAAGATATTTCAGACCCATAGTATTTCACATATTTAAAGTATTCTTCGATAAAAAATATAATTTGATATCATTCAAATATAAAATAAACACTGAGACCAATTTAACTAATACAATAATATCTACTCCTTGATACTCGTTAGATATTGTCGCGCAATGTTAGAAATATTCTCTTCTGCTTCGTTTTCACGGTACTTGAGCAAGTGCACCAAAAATTTCTTTCTTAACTCAAAAACGTTCTGCATAAACAATACGTGTCATTAGCCCGAGTCTTTTATATAAAAAATATAAATATATACAAGGTAGAACAACCACCGTGCATATTGGATGAACCAATTCTCTACCGTTCCATGAGAGTATAATGTAAAATATAAAATAACCAGACGCATTCCTGTACATGAATACCTCATTATTATGTTATATATATATATTGAATAGTAAAATGCAAAAAATATTTGAACTTATTTTAAGAGATATTTACCCGTCTGGACTTTTTGAATACCAACTGGTGATCTACGTGGCCAAGAAAATATAATGCCATCCCAACCTGGTTGTGCTAATCCAAGTGCTTCACTTAGGTAGATTCCAGTTCTTTGTAACTTTAATTGTATGTTGTGAGAGCGACACATTACGCTCTCCGGCGATGGCAATACGGAGAGAGGATCAAAAACAGATACAGAAGAGGCATGCTTATCGATGGAGAACAAAGTAAAATGTCCTACCGATGTATAAGGAAGCAAAACCTTCAAATGAACAACCATTAGAAACACATATAACTGGAAAATGGTGGACAAGTGAAACATCTTTACCAATTTGCGTGAAGAGATTTTATAGTCTGTCCCAGGCCAACTTTCGAGCAACGCTGCGAGAGACGGGATATTTGGCTTTTTGCGCCATTTGTGACGTCGTGTGGAATCGACCATCGCAGTCTAGAAAAAAAAGTTTGTAAACATAGTGATAACAATAAAATAGCAAGATTATAGTAACTTACACAAAAACGCAAATCCATGTAGTGCACATCCGTCTCTACCATCTGTATGATCTCGTCGCATGCCACTATGCGTATGCGCAAGTTAAAACATTCAATGTCCATAGGCTTGTCCATCCTAAGTATGTCCTGAATTTTTTTAAGACTCAAACCTATTGGATATGGTTTAGAGCTCCGAACCCATTCTTGCCTGTAAGAAAAATGTTAAGAATGATAAAATCATAACAATGTGTATTAGTAAAAAAAACTTAGCATGCTACTTACTCCAAACGCTTGGCATCTCTAATGGACAAGATGTGTTTGCAAAGCTCTTCGACTAATTTGCGTGGGTTTGTATGGATGTGGACCGGAAGAGGATGTTTGTTTTTAGCTACATCGGGTAAGTCTAGTCTCTTTGGCCCCTCCATGATCATACAATCAGAGTCAGTCACATTCTTTTCATCGCTAGGATGATAGTATATTGGTTTTCCTTTTATCTTATTCAATTCTGACTCTATCAATATAACGACTCATTTTCGACGAAACTCTTTCATATCCTCCTGCAAAATAGTATTCATAAATATTTAGTTAAGGTGTAAGTGAATACTAATGTTTTATCATAAACAAAAATGACATACCTGGTTGACATGATCAGACAACACATCTCCAGTCCAATATTCCATATAATTAAGCATAAACAACCCACATGACACACTACATGTTTACATGACACCGATTTAGTCTCGTATAGACAAATGAAAGTAAATAATTCAATTGATCTACCAAACCATTTTTAAAAGTCAATAAGATTCGAATGAGTGTTCAACATACCCATCGGTTTGCACTGGTTCTTGGAAATGTTCGACTATTGGCCATGTTGTAACATTGAGGTCCTGCCACTTTTTTCCTTTGTCAAAGTCCTTCAAATTAGACGCAAACTTCAGGTGCTTCTCAAGTACCTGCAACTGATATATGAGACTACTATTAGATATTGTGACAAACATAATGCCATGAATAAATCAAAGTCAAAAGACACTTACCACAAGTTTAAGGTCACTTCGACTCATTCCAGCACCGAGTGAGTTCAATACTTGGATCAAACGTTTTTTCGCATTGATGACTGCTAAGTACCAATGGGTCTTACTAATGTTTATTGGCAGGAAGACCTGAAGTAAACATATTATATTAAAATAATTAATATGCACACATGTTCAAAACATATTAATGAGAGCAATATGTAGTGAGTTAATTCTGACCATATCATGCTTCAAATAAACATGCAATTGTTTTATGACGTGTTGATGTTGTGATTTGTCTTGTTTTAAGATTGTAGAGACATAAGTGTTGTCCAGATAGACGTTTCCATCCGGTCTATCCAATAGATGATCACATGAATTCATACAATATATGTATGCATTTAGCACCTACAATTAGATACATAAAATAAAGTTAAGTTCGCTAGAATTTTTCAGACGTTAATGTGTAAGTAATGGTCTTTTTGCTGTTGACTTACCCCGTCGGACAAAAATCCATCGTTATGCGTAAGACATGCCAAGTCATTATTAGACAGTTCCGCGTCACCGATATCCACAAACATAGTTTTTTCGGGTGCGGACATGATTGATTCAATAGTAGAAATATCTCTAGTGGTGCATACATAGTCTGTCACGATATATAATTGTGCAAGATCAGTTAGGTAAAATGCAATCCAACAAAAATAAAAAATAAAAAACAGAGCAAAACTACTTACCTTCAGGAATAACCTTTGTGTTTGATCTCTTGGATTTATTATGTCGCACCTCGGAGCTAACGGTGGTGGTTTCTTTTAAAACTTTGACAATATTGTCATCGACCTGCAAAAGTCGATACAACTGACAATGGTGTGTTTTTTATATAATTAGGAATAGAAAGTTCAGGCTTGTTACATTCCTTAAATCAAAAGTTAAACATGAGTAAGGAAAAGATATCTGTTTCTAAATCATCTATATGGACATGATTGAGGAATGTGACTCAAGAATAATTGTCTATGGCTAGAAAATCACCTATGCTACTTCTACAAAACGAAGCTACACAACAGTCAAAATAAATTTAAAAGTGTCCATATGGTAACATGCGTCGAAAAAATACAATTACCTCTTTCGATTGTTCTGTCTCTTTCATAAACATCGGATCGCCGCCTATGTCGGTGGGTTCTTTCTGAGCATCAACAATATTTATATCTGCTTCTGTCCCGCCCATGATCTTCAAAAGTGGAACATATATCGAAGAAAAATTAAGTATAAATTTGAAGGTGCATTATATGGTAATATGCGTAGAAAAAACAATCACCTTCTTTAACTGTGTCAAACTCGTGGGGTTTTCTATCTCTTCCACCAACATCGCTTCGCTTGCCTCATGTCGACGGGTTTGTTCTGATCCACGACAATATCTGCATCCGTTCCACGCATGATCTACAAACATGAAACATATATCGAATATAGAAATATAAATATCCGTAATATAGATACAGTTAATTAAAGATAAAAAGACTATTATCTCGTTTCACCTTTTTCCTTTTTTTTGAGGGGTGTTTCACCTCTTTTGATTCCGTCGAACTCGATGTTTTTTGTTCCCTTCCAACATTGTCGCGCCGGGGCCGATTGTCTCGATGAATTTACTTGATCTAAAAAATAGATTATAAAGTAAAATATGAAATTGAAAACGGATCTACACATACGGGCCATGCATATGTGCATGCACCTTTTTAAGCATTATGCTAGGTTAGAGATGAGAGATGAAACCCAACGGTTTGGAATGGAGCACAAATTTCATAAATGGTGACAGAGGGCGTGTCACGATCAGCCTATACGTCCAGCAGGTATACCCTGACCAATCTGCTAGCAAATTTCAAATTGTTCTTGCAAAGAATAGCTAGCTAATTATAGAAAAAAAAACTAACCAAGCTGTGGAGGCAAAGCCGGCCCATCTAAGCAAAGAAACCAAGCACACACACTCTCCACAAGATACTATCGAAGCAGTTCTAAAAAAACATGAGAGAAGGAGCGGACGGGAGAGTCAGTAGAAAAATTAGACCAAAATCGTCTCACTCTCCTCACCGCCGTTCCTCATTCTATCCACAAATTTCTGCCCCGCCGCCGGTTGCTCCTCACCGCTGAGTATCCCCCGCTGCCGGCTGCTCCTCACCGCCCACTATCCCCGGCCGCCGGCTGCTCCTCACCGCCCACTCTCCCCCGCCGCCGGTTGCTCCTCACCGCCCAGTCTTCCCCAGCCACCGGTTTCTCCTCACCGTCCACGCCCTCTGTCTCGCCGAGCCGCCTGCTCTCCCCTCCCGCTTCTCTCCACTCCCCCTTGTCTCCCACAGCCCCGCCGCCTCATATCCTAAACTTACAGCATGATTCTGGCCGCCAGCATCCACAGCTGGTGCGTTGCCGTTGAAGGGATGGGCGATGGAGCTTGCCAAGCCAGGCCTCCACCACCTTCCATGAGGTCTTGGTTGCTGCCACAATCGGCGATGGCGGCGCCCGCTCGCAGTCCTTGATGTGCTGCGTGACGCCGCAGTTGCTGGTCCCCTTGTTCCCAAGCGTGACAGGATCGAGGGTGCTACAGGACATGGCGAGGAATTGGGCATGGGATCGAGGGCGCTATAGGACTTGGCGAGGAATTGGGCATGGTATCGAGGACGCTGTAGGACTTGGGCATGGGATCGAGGGCGAGGAATTGGGCATGGGATCGAGGGCGAGGAATTGGGCAGTGCTTGGCCTCATATCATACCTTGTCGCCAATGAGGATTCGTCGTGGTGTTGGATTGGCTCTGATGGTTTTGGTTGAGTACCGAGGAAAATACAAAGGTAATCTCTATTTATATTGACAGTTGTTGCGTCACAAGATATTTCCTATTGATTTTGATACGGGATTCTGCTATATTTATTAGCAGATCGGAGTACTTCCATATTATGGTACGATATGATGCTATTAGCGTCGGAAAAAGAATCATGTTAATTGATCTGGCCAATGATTTCTTTACTAAGTCAAATAATTAAGTTTGAGATTGATGTCTTTGTATGCCGCCATCACATTGAGAAAAATCAGGAACTACACTAATTAAAAGGATTTGTGCGACCTTCTGTCAAGCTCCAGTTCCAAAATCGTTGTATCATGCTCTTGTTTACAGTGTCGACATAGTCATTTTTGGTTGAGAGGATTGCTCGGGAAGTCATGTAATTTGGATCAGCCATGTTGTCGCCTAGAGACGGAAATACATGCTCGATCAACTTCTCTAGGTCGTCCTCTTCATCTGTAGACGGGACACATATATCTTCGGGGAGTCGTATATTACTTTCCTTGTCAGCTTCCTCAGTGCCATTCCCTACCCTCAACAAATAATCCGCGAACCATTTGTCGTTATGTGCCCTCATGTTCTGGACGAGCCTTAGCTGCCACATGCCATTCCAAAGGTATGAACTCCGCAGGGCTGCGTCAATTATCTAAGCCCGTGACCCTTTCCTGACGACCGGCAGAACCTGCCTAAAATCACCCCCAAATACGATTGTCTTTCCACCGAATGGCCGGTCCCACCGGCCAGTTATGTCACGCATGCTTTTGTCCAACGCCTCAACTGCCTGGCGCTTTGTCATGGTGGCTTCGTCCCATAAGATGAGAGAAGCTATTCTTAGGAGTTTGGCTGTCCCACTCTGCTTTGTGAAGCTACACGACGAGCCATCTTCAATATTCAATGGTATCTTGAACCTAGAGTGGGCGGTTCGGCCTCCAGGCATGATGGAAGCGGCCACGCCCGACGTCGCCGTTGCAACGGTGATCTTTCTCTTGTATCGGACCGTAGCAAGGAGCGCCCGATACAAAAAGGTCTTCTCTGTGCCTCCTGGGCCGTCAACAAAGAAGACACCTCCATCAGCACTGTCAACCGCTGATAATATCTCGTCGTAGGCAAGTCTTTGCTCTCGATTTTGTGAGGATGCTAGATTCACATCCTTCGGGTCAATATCGATAGTGCTCTCTTCGATGATCTCCCTGGCCTCACCCCCCGTGTTGTCATATGTCTCGTCCATGTCAGGAAGATCGAACGTCTTGATGTCTTTCCCCATGGATTGCAACATCCCACTAATGTCAAGCAACACCATTTGCTCTACTGCATTTGGGCATGTGTGATGTCGCCGGAAGTCATCAGACATTGCATGTAGGTGCCTATCCCACAAACCTCGCACATCACCAGGCTCACAAAATACCAAGATTGTTGCAAAGAGTCTCCTAAGTGAAGCTGGCATCGCGAACTGCTCTGACTCTGCAAGACACTCGTCGAGGGTGTTGTCTGCCTCGATGAGACCCCTCCTCTCAGCGGCCTCGCGGAAGCTACCACACAACACACCATCAACAGTTTTTAGATCTTCAAAGGACGTTGATCCTGGTACATGGTTTAACAGCACCCTCAGAAAATATCGCTCCCCTTCGGCTGGATGGGCTGACACAATTCGACCTACTTGATGGCGTTCTTGCCTCGGTTTCCAGAACTTTGTTGGTTGCCATGTGAAGCTTCCAGGAAAATCCCTGTACAAAATATCTCGAGCCCACTGATGATTCTTGTTAGCAATGAAATACTCTGTTAGCATGGAACTCTCTACATTATCCCTGGAAACAACGTCGTTGAGGTCCTCCCCCGCTTTAAACGTGACCCTGTGCATGTGTGGGAGATGAAGCGGTAGTTGTAGGACAGCCGGTGAGTTTCCATAGAGTTTAAAACCGAATATCCTCCACATTGCCTCCGGTGGAGTAACCCACCTTGCATCAATGTATCTCTTGATCTCGTCTATGTTACCATCTTCATCGGGCTGGTCAATTTTGAATGAAGTCCTGTCGTGGCCCTTGTATATGTACTTATAAAGGTACTTGACAGCCTTGATGCTAGAGCACACCTCAACATTGATGTGGCAGTTAAACATCCGAAGAAGGCATGGGTTGTAAGGCACAACCCATCGGTTGTCCAGAATCTGACCACGAACCTTAGCTTGATGACCGTCTTTTCGTCTACGATAAATAGGATAGGAGTCCTTCCCTTGTACAGTGTTATCATTGAAGGGTCGTGGATATCTGCATTTGCACACTCCATCTTGCATGCACACGTTGTTGGGCTTGAGAACACCACATGGGCCATGCATCATATGCTTTACGACCATAGCATAGAGCTTTGGGTACTTATGCTTATCAGGGAGATCAGCCGATATGAGTCGGTCGTACTGATCTGGCACTAAGAGCTTATATGTTGAATCCATGATCAACAGGAAGTGGGCATGGGGGAGCCCTCTCTTCTAGAATTCGACAACATATACATGTGCTTTCACAACGCCAAGGATATTTTTCTTGAGGAGCATCTCTTTCATCATCTCTAGCTTGGCCCTAAACACACGGGCAACAAGATCTGGTCGGTCTTGTGGGGTTTGGCCAGGAAACAACTCGTCAACTATCTCCTGCCATCCTGGATTACAAGTCATTGTCAGGAAGATGTCCGGCTTGCCATATGTTTGCACCAATGCCATGGCGTCCATATCTCCGCTTCATGTCGCGGTAGCCCCCCTGGAATGTATATGGGAGCACTGTCCTTGTGCCAATAGCACTCCCTCGAGATTCTCCTGCACTGATGCTATCAACAATTCCTTTATATAGGTCAGCACGTATCTCTGGCTGGTGTTCCCTGATCCAATTCAACCTGCATCCCGCAACCTTGATGTACATGTCGACTGCAAATTGCTGGAACAATCGTCCTCCATGCAACAAAGGGTTGAATATGCCCGGACGCGTCATTAGCCTATAGCAGTAGTAGTCTCTGACAGAGACGTACATCCTACTATTTCCCTCTGTAGAAAGGCAAAAAGGAAAAAATTAGACAACCAGTAGAAATGATAGGAAGAAAATGTAAAAACACAAGGCCAAAAAAATCGAACCTCCATCTTTGTCACGGTTTGCTCTTGCCTTTTGCGCAAGAGCATAGTCAACTTTATTTTTAGGGATATTAGGATGCCAACCAAACTCCCCCTTTGGAAAAAAAAGGGGATACGAGAGCGGGTCATAACAGCCTTGTGTGGACCGTATACTGTATCTCTCTTTGTTGTTACCATGTAGGATAATACTGCGTTCCCACTTTTTTGCTAGGTTGCTGTCCTCAACCCAAATAGCAGCCACCTCTTCCGACAAAGGTTTGTTATACGTCCTTTGATCTAGCTTCTTGTCCATATTCAGTTCTATTCGATACTCATCGAGGTTTTCCTTATGGGCTCCTAGTCTCCTAAACTGTTCGGAGTAACGGTTTTCTTTCAGGATGTCCACTAACATCTTGACGACACCCTGATCCAAATTTTCATTGGATTTGGCGCGATGATTTAGGCTTGGGTCATCGTCATAGAAGTACAGTTGTAGATGGTCTGAACGAGAACCTGGCCCGAATGAATGTACTTTGTGGTACAACATCCCTTGCGCCCGGAAGGTGTACACCCCAGACCTCATGTTCGTGTAGTTGTTATCAAGGCTGACGTCAAGGGTTGTGAAGGAGAAATGGCTGTTGAAGTATCGGATGCTTTCTCGGAAATGTCGTGAGTCTGCATCTGATGATGACCAGAGCCTCATCAGCTCCGGTATAGGCTCTGGCTCAAGTAACTTGGTTTCCCCTTTCCTACAGCAGAAACTGTCGCTCTCAAACTGGAATTTTTTGGCCTTGCAGTCCACGCAGTTCGCGGCATGCTATAGGATGTGTGTGTTCTCTGGTAGGTTTGAGTACACAAAGTCAAAAGGATCCTGGTTGATAGAGTCCATGAAGGGGGAATCATCCGGTTCATCAAGGGACGTGTCATCGTTGTATGAACCTGCATGGATTGTTGAGTTATACAGCATGTAATATCTTGGAGTACATTATAGCTCTTAGTAATGACACTCATCGATAGGCAGATAGTGTTACCTTCATCAGCATATAGGTAGTACTCATCATCTATTAGATCGCCGTTGGGGTTCTCCTCCATGAGCCTAGCAAGGTACGCCTCCATCTCACCTTTACCATTCAAGAGTCGGTAAGTAACGCTACAACATTTCTGGACACAACAAGAGGGAAAATATGTGACCATTACCGTCGGTCCTGATGGTGTAAGCTTGCGTGTGAGCGCTCAATGCAGGGTTATTTGTAGACGATGTAGCTAGATCAGGGCATGACAGTGTGATGGACTCGGTGGGAGGCATGTTTCTCTTAGCCTCAAAGCGAGCATTAGAACGTTCTAATTGTGCATGTCTCTCCCCGCGTGGTATACTTTGTCTGCTTGCTCTTTGGTGTGCAATCTCCTCTTGCATGTGTGCATCTTCTAACCATTCTTTTTGAGCCCGCCTTCGAGACCTTCGATGAGCTCTGTTCTCGTGCGACTGCTCATTCACTTGATTATGCATGTCATGTAGTTGCTGACCATTGGTCTGTTGCCCAAAATTCATGAGGTCGTCGGGGATGTTATCAAAGTCCAGGGTTCTACTCAGGTAGTATCCTGCATAATATTCGAGCCGGTGAGTAATTGTTGTATGATACTGGAGAGAGGTGTAGTAAAGATGATCAATTACCGTCAGATTCATTGGTGTATTTAGGTGGAGAAGCCGATGTCTCCATTGTAGGGTTTCGTAGCATGGAAAACAAAAAATTTCTACCGCATACAAACAAACAAGCCAAGATCTATCTACTAGATTGTAGCAACGAGTCGATGGAATAACTCACCCTCGAAGATTCCAAAGTGTTTAACGAGAGCGGATTCTCGTGGGTGATGTAGTCGTACTCTTCCCGATCTCAAGATCGCGTAGACGATCCTTCCCAAGGCCATGCTCCGCAAGCCCAATCGGTCACACGTCGGCATTGACGTAAGACCTTCCTCTCCTTGTTCCAAAGGCAGCGGAGGTTGTAGCACTCTCCTCGCGATTCCGCAAGACTGGCGTGGTACCGGAAGTAGAGGGGAGATCTCGCAGGGCTTCGCCTTAAGCCGGAGCGAGTATGGTGGAGTATGAGAGAGTCCCTCGACGATCTAGGGTTTAGACACGCCGAGGAGGGGCTAGTGCCGGCGGCTAGGGTTTCACCTAGGCGGCAGCGAGTGCCCTAGGGCCGGCGACGGCTTGGAGGCGGCGGCGGCTTGGTACTAGGGTTTAGAGGAGAGGAGCTTGTGTGTCTCTAGGAGGGAGCCCTGCCCCTCCTTATATAGGTGGAGGGGCCGGCCGGGGGAGGGAGAGGAGTCCTCCCAACTCGGCTGGAGGTGGGCCGGGTTGAGGAGGAACTCCTCCCAACTGCTTTCCCCTTCCTCCTCTTTTCCTCTTTCCAAATTTAGCCGTTTGACTTTTCAAACTAGCTATTTTACTTTTCAAACTAGGATTTGAATTAATCCTTTATTTGGTACAGCGATGACACTTAGTACATGATGCAATCATACCAACTTGATACAACACATTCATGTACCCTTCCTCCGAGTGCGGACATTCCGAACATTCTAGAACATTCGATGAAAACACGGAACCATTCCCCAACTCAAAACGGACTTTCCTTATATGAATCTTATTCTCCGGACCATTCCGGATCTCCTCGTGATATCCCGGATCCCATCCGGGACTACGAACAACATTCGGTCTCTTTCTCATCATTCCATAACTACTCAAAACAACGTCGAATCCTTAAGTGTGTCTCCCTACGGTTCGCGAATTATGCGGACATGATCGAGACACTTCTCCGAACAATAACCAATAGAGGAATCTGGAAATTCATATGGCTCCCACATATTTCTACGATTACTTTGCGATTGAATGAACCACTTACATACGATATCAATTTCTCTTTGTCTCACGATAGTTTACTTATCCGAGGTTATGATCGTCGGTATCTCTGCATACCTAGTTCAACCTCGTTACCGATAAGTACTCTTTTCTCGTTCCCATGATATGTGATCCCTTGTGAGCCAGTCACATGCTTGCAAGCTAATTGGATGACATTTCACCGAGAGGGCCCAGAGTATATCTATCCGTCATATGGATGGACAAATCCCACTCATGATCCATGTGTTTCAACCAATACTTTTCGAACACTCAATGCCACCTTTATAGCCACCCGGTTACGGTGTGGTGTTTGATGTCATCAAAGCATCCATCCGGTAGAGGTGATATGCATGATCTCATGGTCGAAGGAATCAGATTACTATGTATCAGAAAGCATATAGCAATTGAACTATTAAAATGACTTGATCTTTATGCTACGCTTATCTATAGGAGTATGTCCATCATATCATTCTCCTAATGATATGATCTTGTTGTTAATAACATCTCAATGTTCATGATAGGGAAACCACAATCATCTATTAACCAACAAGCTAGTATTATATAGAGGCTTTACTAGGGACTTCAAAATTAAGTTTATAAATCACACAAGTATCAATGTTTCCTTGTTAATACTATTATAGCATGAATATAAACATTTATCATAAACACAAAGATATAATAATAACTACATTTATTATTGCCTCTTGGGCATATCTCCAACATCCATGGCGGGTGATACACCTCCTGGGCACATCATTGCAATGGATTCAGCACATGGTGTGTTCCGCTTAGCCTTGGCGTCTATGTTCCGCTTAGTTAGCATAGCTTTTCTTTCCCTGGGCGTTAGGCTATGCCTTCGAGCTCTGTGACCGGCATTTCTCTCGTCAATTGTTAACGCCTGCCTAGAAGCTCTTCTTTTGGCATTAATGAATTCTTTATCATCAGGTGTTAGCATATTCCGATGTGCTCTATCACGTTCCCTCCTTGCCTGATTTGTATCAGTTTCTGTCTGATTCAGAGATGGTGAAACTCCATCCACTAAACGCAAAGAAATGTTCTGAGAACATGCTTGACCTAAATGAATGAACAATGGTTATTTTTTTAGTTTACAAACCAGTTATGGTTGGAACAGTACATGGTTATATGTTTACTACCTTGTTCTGGAAGCTGTTTTGGTTCTTCTAGACTTTTGAGTTTTAGAGCTGTATTCTTTTCATGTTCACGGTATTGTCGCTGCTTCCTTAGGTATTCTTCTTTACTTCCAGGAGACAATCGACCATACCAACTCGTGCCACTACTATTTTGTCTTCCCCTATTTACTTTTGCACCTTTGTTGGCTTGATCCTTAACTAGGGTAATCTCCACTGGTGGAGATTCATCAAGAATTGCTTGACTCTGTGTGTGTGATAAAATGTTGGGAGGAAGACAAATAATGTAAACACATAGTTCCACATATTATTTACTGGTTTAGATGCTAGAGAGACTACCTGAATCAGAGATGATGTATATCTGTTTGTCAAACTCGATGCAGCGTTAGCAGAACCTGCTGTACCTAATTAGTTCTCATTCTTCTCGCCCATTATTGTAGTTATATCTTTACTATTAATTTAAAATGTAATCTATTTTGGATCCTTCAAATTACCTTGGCTCAGAGCTGTAACATGATGTTGAGGTTCTTGATTTTCGCCAATAATTTTGTCCGCCTGGTCATTCCCTAGGGTATGTTCTCCTAAGCAAGTACAGAAATGTGAGTACTAAACAGTTCTTTAATATCTTGACATGGAATATGTAATTATTTATTATTCAATTTTACCAATGCTTGGAGTTGCTTTTTCTTTTCTTGGCGGGCTATCTGCAACGTAGCAAGGCGCATTTCCTTATTTTCATTAGATAATCGGCCATACAAGTTTGCTCCACTTCCATGTTGTTCTGACTTTGTTTCATTTGCACCTGTGTTGGTTAGATCTTTAAATGGGGTACGCTACCCCCCAAAAGATTCCAAAGCATTCTGTGCATCTGTAGTAATAATGGGAGGAAGACAAAGAAGGTAAATACAATGGGTACTATCTACAACATGGTACTGCTACCGATTTATTCCCTTGCCTGATTAGTGTCAGTCTCTGTCTGAATTAGGGATGGTGAAACTCCATCCATGACATCGAAATCAATGTTCTGAGAACACTCTTGAACTAAATGAATGAACAATGGTAAATTTCCAGTAAATAGATTTAAACAATATATGGTTGTATGTTTACTACCTTGTTCTGGAAGCTGCTTTGGTTCTTCTAAACTTTTGAGTCTTTTTAGTTCGCGGTATTGTCGCTGCTTTCTTAGGTATTGTTCTTTACTGCCAGGAGACAATCGACCATACCAACTTGTGCCACTGCTATTTTTTCTTCCACTCTTTTCTTTTGCACATTTGTTGGATTGATCCTTAACTGGGGTAAGTTCCACCGGTGGAGATTCATCAAGGATCACTTGATTCTGTGCCTGGTAAAAATGATGGGAGGAAGACTAATATTGTCAATACATAGTTCCACATATTATTTATTGGTTTAGATGCTAGAGAGATGACCTGAATCAAAGATGATGATTTTTTGTTCGTTACACTGGAAGCAGCTTTAGCAGAACCTGTAGTCCCTAATAAATTGCCATTCATCCCATTTAGTATTGTATGTATATCTTAGGCTATTATAATAAAGTGCAATTTGTTTTGGATTCTGAAAATTACCTTGGGTCTCAGCTGTAATATGGTGTTGAGGTTCTTGATTTTCGTCAATAAATTTGTCTGCCTGGTCGATCCCTGGGGTATGTTCTCCTGAGCAAGTATAAATGGTGAGTATTAAAGATATTTTTAATATCTTAATCTGGAATCTGTAATTATTCATCAAATTAACCAATGGCTGGAGCTGCATTCTTCTTGTGTTGGCGGGTTGTCCGCAGCCTCTTCAGGTGTTCTTCTTTTTTTGTAGCAGACAATAGGCCATACCAATTCGCTCCACCGTTTTGTTGTGCTAACTGTGTTTCATTTGCACCTTGGTTGGTTAGATATTTAAATGGGGTATGCTCACTTGTGGAAGATTCCAGTGCATTCTTCTGTTTCCGCATCTGCAGTATTAATGGAAGTAAAACAAATAAGGTAAATACAACTATTTGCACAATGGCACTGCTACCAATGGTTCATTATTGTTTTGAAACGTACAACTGGTCTTATAGAAACATCATATAATCATATGTTGTGTTACTTTGAAACAAGTGATTTATTGATTTTGTATTCAACTGATAGAAAGTTTTGTCTCTAAAAAGAAATATACAGTCTTGCTTGGTTATTGTTTCTAGCAGAAGGAAATAATCTTTAGTGTCTCCTTTCCTGATGAAGTGTTTTTATTAGAACATGTGCCTGATTCTCTGAAATCTGACTTCTTTATGTTCCCCTAGGAGATTTATGAAAATACCTAGCAGTAGGAAATAGGAACTACTACCATTTAAATGAGAAAACTTCACCTGGGCTGTAAGTAAAGTTGACTTTGTCTTTTTTATTCAGAATAGCCTAAGATGGGAGCTGGAATCTAAAGAAATGTTTACTTACAGAAGTGTAAACATGAGATGCTTAAGTTGGTGTGTACCTTTTAAGTCCGATTTTTCAGAGCAGGGACTGGATGTCACCGATGGTGTGATTGATGCGGCTCGCTGTGGTGTGTTCCGATGAGATCAATTGATTCCAGGATCGCTACGGAAGACGGCACGGATCGCTACGGAAGACGGCACGGATCGCTACGGAAGACAGCACGCGCTCAATCGCACCGGACCGTGATCGATGCGGCTCGCTGGTCGTAGGATTCCAGTGAGATAACTCCGGCCAATGAGAGGATCGCTCCGGCCAGATGACGATGGAGCACAATCACAGTGGCAGAAGTCAGGAGAACCCTTGGTCGTCGGCAGACGAACGTCTAGGGCGAGCTCCCGTGAGCCGTGTCTCTTGGGCTAGGTGATCATGCGTTGGACTTTTTTTTGGTTAGAGTATGCTGGTATTACGGGATTCATTGAGAAATTGGTGATTAGTTTCCACTTATGAGCTGTCCTGTCTTTATGTGCTTGATTGGTTTTCAAAATGCAGCGTCGTAGTAGGGAAATTTCAACTTGTAGGTGGCAAAGCATTGTAATTAGTTAAACGATAGACAACCTACCATCAGATGCATGTCATACGGTCCAAATTGGTCCAATGTTTGATGTGAAAGTGCCAAAGTGCGACGTACCAACCCCAACTCTTTTTTAATAGTAAAGATGTAGTCTCTGTTGCAAGAAAAAAGATACATATGGTCCCCAAGGTCGCTCTACAAAATTCTTACTTTGTCACCGGTCGTATGATATTTTTTGTGTGGGTACTATCGTATGATATTTGAAGTTCTGGCGGTGAAATAACAGCATTACTCCTTTTAAAAAAAATTACTTCCTCTGATCCATATTACTTGTCATAGAAATGGATGTATATCTAGACATATTTTAGTGCTAGATACATCTAATTCAGTGACGGTTAATATAAATAGGAGGGAGTATAAATAGTTTTTTGTTACTAGTCCCGCCCAACAGTATTGTGCCTGTATCTGTCTGATTCTCATTTATTCAGTGGATCAACGCTGGCGAGAGGGACCGAGCCCTGGTTGGAGTAGTGATAGGGATGCAGAGGTGGGACAATTGGGACAAGTGGGATACCATTTTTAGACTACTAGACTAACTCTAATTTAGGATGGATAAATTAGAGTTAGTCTAGTAGTCTAAAAGTAGTATCCCACTTGTCCCAATTATTGCACCTCTGCATCCCTAAGTAGTGATTGAGGACATCAGATCCCTCATCCATCCATGTCTTGCGC
The DNA here is from genome assembly GCA_023614405.1 of Avena insularis. Classification (NCBI taxonomy): domain Eukaryota; kingdom Viridiplantae; phylum Streptophyta; class Magnoliopsida; order Poales; family Poaceae; genus Avena; species Avena insularis. The sequence goes on from CM042685.1 coordinate 279,144,087, forward strand.
GGCGCTTTGTCATGTTAATCGTTCACGTAATAATTTTACACATACTTTGGCTCGTAGAGCAGAACAGGTTGGTAGTTGTTATTTTCTTGATTATATTCTAGATTGCATTTGTGACAAATTACGTAATCATATTATATATATGATCAATAAAGTGCTAAATTCTCAGAAAAAAACCTCAGTAAAATTCTCCCTGGTAAACTAAAACCTTGATTCCACGTAAGGGACATTAGCCGGCAAGGGACATTGAAATTCACATGTAGTGGTGGATTCTGGTGACCGCTGAATCAGCAGACGTATACTTTTTTTACACAAATCAGCAAAGGTGACGGCAATCAATCGGAGAATAGATTACGCTGTCGCCTTTAGATTTACAAAGATCAATCCTGCACGGCCCCACGTAGGAATACAAGCATGCATGCATGAGCTCACTGATTTGGAGCTCACAAACAAGTCGACAACCCTAGACGGCTAGTGCTACGCCACGGTCGATCTTGCACGAGCAGGCCACCATCGAGCACCTCGTAAATTAAATGCAAATGCCGTCCTAGTTACCTTTTCACAGAAAATGTATAATTAAACTTAGCCAATAAAAATTGTCCCAACCTTCCCAAACAAAGCGATCAAACTATACTCAAGCCTAGTCACCTTACCCCTTCGACACAACACATGTCAACTTAGGATCTAGCCATTTCTGCTTGATGTGCTTCACAGATTCTCTGATCAAGTCGTCTGGCATCATACGCTGTAATTAACCCTTACAAAATGGAGATCAAAGTTTATGTCTTTCAGAAAGAGTAAAAGGGGACGGAAAGTCTATGGTGCTGATGCACGAATGACAAAAATTTAAAGGGACGGCGACACGCTTTAGTGGAATATACATATATAAACAAGGAAAAAAGGGTGGAACCATATGCATATTTCGGCAAAAGGCACCCCCACTTGGTACTAATTTTGGTACCGTGAAAATTCAACTGCTTGTTAATGTCCAAGTTGTTTCAGTGAATCTTAATACCGATGGTATACATTGCTTACTCACTGGAATGCCTGAACTTAAAGGTAACCTTTGCTATCTTGGAGAGAATAAATGAGTTTGGCATCTGCTTCCCACAAATTCATTAATGCAACATCCATGTTTCTGGCAGAACTAAGCAAAATACCTATGAGTTTAGACAGTCTAAAAGTCGACTCTATAGCATCATAAAGGAATTTCTGCCCTCCGGCTTGAAATAAGATGATGATAGGAAGAATAAAGTGAAAAAACTAGGTTATCTATATTCAAAATCTGTGAAACAAGTGTTTTATAAGCCATCACAAATTTTCGTGAAAGAAAATCAGTGTTGTGTGTTGTGTATAGTAGCAAATTCAACTTTAAATTTTGATTTTAAACACAATAATATATTTTTCTTCCAAAGACACAAGAAGTTCATTACCATGAAAATTCACAAATATACGAAAGACGAGAAGTATATCATCTACACATGCTTCACTTTTGTCGAAATGCTTGATGTTTTAAAAGACGAGCATTATGTTGCCCTATCAGCAAAAGGACCGACACCATTCATAGTAAAGCCCTGAATGTGAGAGGTTTAGCCGGCTTGTACGAGATTCTACATGCATTTGAGTTATTTGACTATGCTAGACGGTACCTCGCGCCCAGGTTAGCCAAGGACTAAGTGAAAGGCTAGATGATTCGATACCCAACATCATCACACTTTATGTGTCAACTTAAAAAAGAAGCAAATAGTACCCCGCAAAATGTGTTGTACTTCTCGTTTTTCTTGATTAGAGATGACTGCGCGATAAAATAACATGTGGACTTGAATCAGTGCAACATGATGAGTTTGTGTACGCATGATGTCATAGAATAGTTTGAGGGAATACAACTGAAAGAATACTCTCCAATAGTCTTGATAGTATCCCACTTTGTATCAAATATCTGGGAGAGATTTATTCCTTCTGAAGCTCTGATGCAACAAAGAATGGAACCATTTTTTTTGAAAAATTTATCCATCAATTGCAGATTGGCATGATACATAAATGTTAGATGGAAAACTATAACATATAGTTATACCGCTAAAATTCCTAGCAAGATGCAAGCATGTGAATACCGTTAATGATTATACATTTCTTTGCAAAACAAAATACATGTTGATTGGTAGACCCCATGAATGTGGTTGGGGTGCTGTCATGCCCAACTCCAAAAATACAATGCACTAGTATTTACTCTCTATAGATTATATTTTAGTGAACTAGTGCACCATAAGATATGATCCATATTTTACTTGGGCATGCTAGGCTTAACTAGCTTAATAGATAGAGATTGATGAACTGGTTGCTGCTATTATGAACAGCAAAACCACACACAACGAATTTGTCTGAAAGGTGGTTTTAGTGCTTCTTGGTACACTAGTTGTGCTATTCTAGAGCGAGTAGTACGGATGTTTATTAACTGACTATATCACCCTCCAAAGTAATAACTTTTATAGCTAGTGGAAGGAAAACATAGGTAGACTCTTCACTGAAACAATATTCACATAGCCAAAAATAGACACCAGCAAGGTATTGCTTGGTGATTCTTCATCTCCTCTTTTCCGAGGATTAATTAAAGCTGACCGGGTTAAGCTAAATCCAAATCCATTGGGATAGCGATGTCGCCAGAGTGTAGGTGAAAACACATAAATTTGCCAAGTGTCGCCACCTGCCTCTTTATATTGCGCAACAGTTGTATTTTTTTTTAGAACTAGTCCCTGGGAGTTAAAAAATACGGCGCAGCCAAATTTCACATAAGTAATACTCAGACTTTACAATCCAATATATGTTGAATGACTCAATAGTCATTTTGCAAGAAATTTAATTCAAATTTCATATAAACAAAATTGGAAAGCAAATCAAGAGGGTCTGATCATTGGTGTTGTGTGCCTTGTTGTGGCCTCGGCTGGAGTCGATACGAGATGTGTTAGGGTAGCACCTAGAGAGACGTTTAGGAAAATGATCTTGAAATCATTGATACAATGTGGGTGCCATAGAGGTTCCTTGGTGACTGGATTCTTCCTGATGCAACCTTAACCCTCCAAACCTTTAAGTTATGCGGTCTCGATTTGCTTCTTTGTTGATTACGACGCCACCATAGTAGAACAAGAAGGAAAGAAACGAAAGTTCCAACCGCAATTAGAGGTGTCTTTTATATTTTCATGAGTGAATCCAATCCACAAGAATGTCTTTTCTAACAAGAGAATTCAAGAGTATAGTCAAATGAGTGTTGTACCCCCAGCGTATATTTCCCTAATGTGGCTTGTTACATTATGATCACCCATATTATTTGGATGGCCGAGGTAATTGCATGATTAGTTTGAACATCATAGGCGTATAACCCTTGATGACCTATGTATTCTAGCTTTTGCATATTTGTTGAGGAGTATCTAGGGTTGGTTAGGTGGTACCGGCCTATGTGTCTGTATATTAGTACATGTACTTTTCCCTTCTTAAGGAAAGAGTGTTTCGTATACAGTTCCATGTGTAAGCAAGCGCTACCTTTTCTTTTGCCTTGTTAGTGGAAACTATATGGACATAAGAGCATCTCCACTCGCCTACCCAGGAGGCCGATCCGGACGCCGAATTTCGGTCCGGACGCCGAAAACTGGCCCAGTCGCGTACCCAAGGACCTGTTTTCGGCCGGATTTGGGCCATTTTTGGTCCGGACTACCCAGGCCGAACCCAGGTTTCCGGGTACGCCCTGGGAATGCCAGACTCAGCGAAATCGGCGAAATAAATCAAAGCGGCGCGTGGATCCGTCGAGTCAGTGACGGAAGCCGAGTCGTCGTCATCCTCGAAACCACGCGGCGATCGTCGGGCAATAACTGCCCGTCGCGTCGGCCACGCGTCGCCGATTTACGGCGCCACCGTCGCCGCCTCGACTCCCACGACGGACCGGCGGTCAGTAACTTCCCGCCGTTTCCACTTTTCCCGCCCTCGCCGCTACACCCCTCCCGCCATTCTTTCGGCCTATAAAAGCCGTACATCTCTCCATCTCTCTTCACATCCCCTCACACCAGCACAACTCCGGCGAACTTCGGGCGTCCGCACCTTTCTTCCTCAACTCCGCCGAGAAGCCATGGCCGGCCGACGCACGCTGTCGCCGTGGGAAGCCCGGCTGCTCCGCGAGGCGCGCTATGCGGTCCCGCCGAACACTCGTCTCCCCCTAGGCTGGAAACTGAGCGCCGGCGGGATCCCCGTTCCGCCGGTGCCGGACGGGCAGAACCTCGCCGGAGAGATCCAGGCAGCTATCGCCGCCATGGAAGACCCAGAACTCGCCGGAGAGATCCAGGCCGCTATCGCCGACATGCAAGGCCTGGCATTCGCCGAGGATCAGGACAACCTGGTCTTCTGGAGGCAGTTTTTCGCCGGCAGGCGCCTTGAGGAACTCGCCCGACACGACGGACCGCCGGGCTCGCCGCCGCCGTCGCGTAACAATATGGATTACCGCCGCCGCTGGTGGAGCGTTCCAGGGCGGACTCTCGCCGGAGTCATGGCGCACATCGAGGCCGGCAACAACCCCCGCCTCGGCCTGTAGTTGCGGCGTCCGGCGTCGACCACTGCGGCGTCACCATGGCGGCGTCCTTTCCTAGTTAAAACCAATGTACTATGTACCCCACGCCTACTTTAATGAAATTCCGCCTATATTCGCCCATATTTCGCCGAGTTTAAATGAATTTAGCCGAACTTGGGAACGCGGCCTGGGTACGCGAGGCTGAAAACGCGATTCATCCGGCCTAAAATCGGTCCGGTTTTCGGCCTGGGTACCCAAGGAGTGGAGATGCCCTAAACATGTGCTTGCAACGTCAGAATGGCTGGCCAATGTTGCTTCAGGAGGGATGACATCAAAATACATGCTTTAGCTTTCAGAACACTGAGCACGGTCCCGGCCTTTGCCTTTGCAATTGATTATGCTTCATCGCTGTCAAAAACTTCAAATATGACGTCTCCATGTTCTTCTTTGTTGAAGTACATGTAGTCTCTGTTGCAAGAAAAAGGATACATATGGTCCCTAAGGTCGCTCTACAAAATTGTTACTTTGTCACTGGTCGTATGATATTTTTTTTGTGGGTACGGTCGTATGATATTTGAAGTTCTGGCAGTGAAAAAACAGCATTTCCCCCTTAAAAAAATTACTCCCTCGAATCCATATTACTTATATCGTAGAAATAAATGTATATCTACACATATTTTAGTGCTAGATACATCTAATCTATTCTTAATTTGAATCGAAGAAAGTATAAATTGTTTTTTGTTACTTGTCCCACCCAACAGTATCGTGCTGGTATCTGTCTGATTCTCATTTATTCAGTGGATCAAGGCTGGCGAGAGGGACCGAACCCTGGCTGGAGTAGTGATTGAGGACATCAGATCCCTCATCCATCCATGTCTTGCGCCGGCGCTTTGTCATGTTAATCGTTCACGTAATAATTTTACACATACTTTGGCTTGTAGAGCAGAACAGGTTGGTAGTTGTTATTTTCGTGATTATATTCTAGATTGCATCCGTGACAAACTACGTATTCACATTATATATATGATCAATAAAGTGCTAAATTCTCAGAAAAAAATCTCAGTAAAATTCACCCTGGTAAACTAAAACCTTGATTCCATGTAAGGGACATTAGCCGGCAAGGGACATTGAAATTCACATATAGTGGTGGATTCTGGTGACCGCTGAATCAGCACTCAGCAGACGTGTACTTTTTTTTACACAAATCAGCAAAGGTGACGGCAATCAATCGGAGAATAGATTAGGATGTCACCTTTAGATTTACAAAGATCAATCCTCCATGGCTCCACGTAAGAATACATGCATGCACGCATCAGCTCACCGATTTAGAACTCAGGAACAAGTCGACAGCCCTAGACGGCTAGTGCTACGCCACAGTTGATCTTGCACGAGCAGGCCACCATCGAACGAGCACCTCGGAAATGCAAATGTCGTCATAGTAACTTTTCCACAGAAATTGTATAATTAAACTTAGCCAACAAAAATTGTCCCAACCTTCCCAAACAAAAGGATCAAACTATAATCAAGCCTAGTCACCTAAACCCTTCGACACAGCAGATGTCAACTTAGGAGCTAAGAAAAATGGCCGGTGGAACCTTTCTGCTCGATCGATGTGCTTCGCATGTGCACTCACAGATTCTGATCAAGTCATCTGGCATCATAAGCCGTAATTAACCCTTACAAAATGGAGATCAAAGTCTATGTCTTTCAGAAAGAGTAAAAGGGGCCCGAAAAGTCTATGCTGCTGATGCACGAATGACAAATTTTTGAAAGGGCCGGAGACACACTTTAGTGGAATATACATATATAAACAAGGAAAAAGGGTGGAACCATATGCATATTTCGGCCAAAGACACCCCCACCTGGTACTAATTTTGGTACCATGAAAATTCAACTGCTTGTTAATGTAAAAGGTGTTTCAGTGAATCTTAATACTGATGGTATAGATTGCTTACTCACTGGAATGTCTGAACTTAAAGGTAATCTTTGCTATCTTGGAGAGAATAAATGAGTTTGGCATCTGCTTCCCACAAATTCACTAATGCAACATCCATGTTTCTGGCAGAACTAAGCAAAATACCTATGAGTTTACATGGACTAAAAGTCTCTATAGCATCATAAAGGAATTTTTGGCTTCCAGCTTGAAACATGATGATGATAGGAAGAAGAAAATGAAAAAACTAGGTTATCTATATTCAAAATCTGTGAAACAAGTGCTTTATAAGCCATCACAAATTTTCATGAAAGAAAATCAGTGTTGCGTGTTGTGTATAGTAGCAAATTCAACTTCCAGTTTTGAGTTTAAACACTATAATATATTTTTCTTCCAAAGACACAAGAAGTTTATTACCATGAAAAATCACAAATATACGAAAGACAAGAAGTATATCACCTACACATGCTTCACTTTTGTTGAAAGGCTTGACATTTTAAAAGACGAGCATTATGTTGCCCTATCAGCAAAAGGAACGATGCCATTCATAGTAAAGCCATGAATGTGAGAGGTTTAGCCGGCATGTACGAGATTCTACATGCATTTGAGTTATTTGACTATGCTAGACGGTACCTCGCGCCCAGGTTAGCCAAGCACTAGGTGAAAGGCTAGATGATTAGATACCCAACATCATCACACATTATGTGTAGACTTAAAAAAGAAGCAAATAGTACCCTGCAAAATGTGTAGTACTTCTCGTTTTTCTTGATTAGAGATGACTGAGAATAAATTTATGTACGAGAAGGATATTGTAAAATAACATGTGGACTTGAATCAGTGCAACATGATGAGTTTGTGTATGCATGATGCAATATAATAGTTTGAGGGAATACAACTGAAAGAATACTCTCCAATAGTCTTGATAGTATCCCACTTTGTATCAAATATCTGGGAGAGATTTATTCCTTCTGAAGCTCTGATGCAAACAAAGAATGGAACCATTTTCTTTTGAAAAATTTATCCATGGATTGCATATTGGCATGATACATAAATGTTAGATGGCAAATTATAACATATAGTTATACCGCTAAAATTCCTAGCAAGATGCAAGCATGTGAATACCATTAATGATTATACATTTCTTTGCAAAACAAAATACATGTTGATTGGTAGACCCCATGAATGCGGTTGGGGTGCTGTCATGCCCAACTCCAGAAATACAATGTACTAGTATTTACTCTCTATAGATTATAATTTAGTAAACCATTATATCATAAGATATGATCCAAATTTTACTTGGGCATGCTAGGCTTAACTAGCTTAAAAGATAGAGATTGATGAACTGGTTGCTGCTATTATGAACAGCAAAACCACACACGACGAATTTGTCTGAAAGGTGGTTTTAGTGCTTCTTGGTACACTGGTTGTGCTATTCTAGAGCGAGTATGTCTCGGAAGGTTTTTACACATTACTGGAAGATGTTCTTTTTTTTGCAAAACTCGGTACAAACACAGACGCTTACAAATGAAGTCACCACAGACGCGTATGTCGCCTCCCACTGAAGAAAAATCCGCCTTTTATAAGACACCAAAATATCAAACCTAAGTTTAAACTCCTGCGGGCTAAAAGTATCAGTGTCCTTCTAACAATCCAACCACAAGTTAGTTCTTACTGGAAGATGTTTCTCAAATACCGAAATTAAACCGGAATGCTTCACATTGCGGGTTGTTCTTTTACGGTAAAAAGAGGATCTCACAGTTTTTACACTCTTTCAAACCATTCTGAAGGCAAGCAAATACTGGTGCTATGTACAACGAAGATAGGCAAGAACAAAACTAACGAGTCTGCCCCAGTTCAGGTGATGGCCACCCAGAACGCGGCGGCCTGCTCCGGCTCCCACTTGGTGCCGCAACTCGCCGCCATCTTGCCGCTCTTCACCTTCAGGCACCGCCCGAGGCGCATGTACTTGGCGACCACGTACTCAGGCTCCGGCTGCCGATCAGCCTCCTCTGCCTCGTCTTCCTCTGCTTCTTGCGGTGGTTCTTGCTCGCTGCTGCACACGGCGGCATTGCAGCCGTCGCAGGAGAGGAAGCGGAGCCGGAGACGCCCGCCGCTGCGGTCGGCCTCCATCGGGGAGGCCCGCACCGCGTACACCTCCAGCCGCCCGCCGCGCCGCTCGTGGACCATGCGCATCCGGCTCACGCCTGCCGCCAGCGTCGTCAGCGGCGGTGGCAGCAGCGCTCGAACCTTCTGTTCCACCTTCCTTTCCTCATCTTCCTCCCTGGCGTGCCTCTTCCTCGCGGCGCCCTCGTCGGCGTCGTAGGCCGTTGTGTCGACGCCGCCGGTCTCGGACCCGAGCGCCTCGGTGCACATCTCCAGGTTCCTCTTCACACCGTAGGCTGGCTTCTTCCTGGCAGAGGACGGTGGCACCGCGGGCATATTCGGTGACTTTGCCGGGTTTTGGATGGTGAACAGAGATCCCCAGGCGCCGGTGGCAGGGAGTTGCGGCGGCGAGTCGACTACCGAATTAGTCATGGTGAAGTGCAGATAATGGTGGATGTGATGGTCGGTGCCAGTGTATTGGAGTGAGCTAGCTAGTCCAGAAGAATGGTCGGTGGCGATACGGACTACGGAGTACACAACGCTTGCTATGTGTGGTGTGTAGAACAGAGCCCGTGCCTCTGGGTTTATATAGGGCAAGAAAGGAAGCAGAGCAAGGTGGTGGTAGTGGATGTCGGTTGGAAAATATTCCAAGTGTTGCAGCGGATGGTAATGGGCATAACTCTTGGTTCTCCGCCTCTGGTTCCATTTCCATCAAAACGCATGGAAGACAACAAAAGAAGTGAGGGAATTGGAAAATGAAGGATGCACTAGTAGTGGCTGCCTGGCTGGTGCGTGCTACTCTGGCATGTAAAGACAGCTCACTGTACCATGCATGTCTAGGCAGGTGTTTTCCGGCTGATGGTGCTATATTTTGGTTTGGTGTGGATTTGGGGATTCTTGATACTACTCGATTCTGGTTTAAGTTGGTGATATTCATCAGATGATGTTGTGTTTTGGTTTCATGTGAGAATTTCCATGATGGTTGATTTGTATTTTTGTGTTGATTATGCGTAGTTGTTGAAGTAGGAGAATTGGCGATCAAGATCAATGTTTTGATCATCGACTAGGAGGACTCCATGTTCAAGGTGCAAATCTTTGACACGTTGTGACATCCACCACTCGAGTGTACGGTCTTGATCAATCTAGCATGTACGTATATCCATGATTGAATTTTCACAACTCAAGCACAAGATACAAAATAAAATAGTTCAACACTCATGATAAAAACCAAGTGTCAAACATCGCCAAAATAGTTCAACGCTCGGGTGAATTCATGCCGCGAGAGTAATTTTTTTTGCATAATTTGGATCTTTTAATTCTTGTAAAACTTCTCCTTAATTAATAGATTGGGGCAAAGCTTTTGCCCCCGTTTAAAAAAAAAGCCTTGCAGGTTGTCCAACCGAAAACCCGGAGTGTTAGCTGTCGTAGGTAGAACCACTAGTTGTGGTGATCAAGGTCGCTCTCCACAAGGGTTTCCTCACTCCGTAAACAATATTTCAATGACAAGACTAAGTAATTAAGGCACTCATACTTATTTTATCAACTTTAGATTTTTTTGACAAAGAGTATACATTAATATCAACTTTAGATTAATTACAAAGAATGCACTTTAACAAAGTTTAAAAACTGAACAATCAAAAATAAAATATCCTAAATATTGTCTGAATGAAGCCATTTGTCTAGCACCCAAACCATCATGGTGTCCAATGTAAACTACTCGTGTTTACATTTGTATGTGTGGTCCGGTGGTTTCAACTATGTTAAGACATGAACGTTATAGCCCATGTGATAAAATGAGATGGTAAGGTCACCTTCATTGAGAACAGTTGTCTAGTACACCATGATGCAGGCAACCAGCCACTAGTGATTTTGCACCAATTGAGCCAAAACGCCGCTATGGTGCATGGTGCAGGCAACTAAACACTATGAACTTGTATGTGCCTTGGTGCAAAGTTGACAGTCAAAATTGGTTCCTAAATCTTTCTCTGTCCCATCACTGGTGAGATAGACTTTGTTTACACTTTGTTGGCCTTGCTGATAACCTCATGTAGGTAATGCGCCTTGGGTCCTTTTGATACACTCGATACCAGGATCCGACTCTACACACCACCAACAATGTAGTTGTTGCACAAGTCCCAACACTACAAGATTCAAGAAATGATTTTCATGATATATGTGGATAAAACCCTAGGAAATATCTGCACATTAGCATTTTTCTCCTAAATGATGCTTTAGGGTGAGAGACGATGCACATGCCCATCATATCATGGGGTTATCGCAAGAGTGCAAATCCAAGGTAGAGGAGGGAAACACACACCACAACAGTACATTCATGAGATGCAGATAGTGCTCAAGGATGTTGTCATCACCTGCTCTGGCCAAAAGGACGACTCTAGGTTTTCACCCTGCGTTTCTCAACCTCCTCCATCTCAAGAAAAGAGGGAGAACTTGTTACCTCATGCATAAATTGCAAAAACCTAATAAGAACCTCATCGCTAGATACTATGACAAAGGAGGTCCACGCCAGGTTCATGGCCCCATTCACCACTTTAGCCTAGAGCCTTCACACGCTTGTCGCTAAAGCTTTAATCCCACGCAGCCACCAACCTCTAGTCAACAAGAAATGGCTTGAAGCCTCCACTGACATCATGCACCATCCCTTGCCATTGTGCGTAACCTAACTGGATGCTTCAACTATGCATTTGTGATTGTAACAAGCAAAGGATCAACTTTGGTGGAAACTTAAAACTCTTAGAAAGATCCTGAAAAGAAAACAAGAAAATGTTATATGTTCTCCTGCGTGGACTGTTAAAATTTTAAACCAATTTGACTAATGTTTACTCAAAATTCAGTTTCAAGTTGGAAGCTTCATATTTTGTCTAAAAATAAACTTTCAAAATTAAGGGGTGAAAAGGATTTAAGAAAATAATACATGGTCTCCTTCAGCAGACTCCATTGTTTAAATTTCAGCCCAAACTAATTAGTTGTTTAGCTAGAAATTTGTTTTCAAGTTTGTTCGAATCACTGATCCATAAGCAAAATATAAATAAAAAAATCTACTTACTGTAATATTTTTTTCTACAAAGTGACTTAAAACGCTTAGGTAGTTATCACACATCCATAAGAAAAATGTAAATTAAAAATTGACTTAATATTTTTCTATGGACGCTGCTACACGGTGCGCGCGCTCCAAACTGTACTACGCGGTGTCCCCCTTGTTTTAATTCAAAAGTTTTCTAAAATAGACAGTGGTTCCACATACTTTCCACCCTTGTCTTCTTGTGCTTGGTCTGAGCCGGCTCCGCGCGAGCACATAAATATCCATCCCCAGTCCTCCCTTTTCCAACCCTACCTCACGCTTCTTTCTTCCTTCTCCAGCCGCCGGAGAGGAGGAAATCTCCATGGCTGCTGTTATTCTACACCAATGAAACTACAGGCAGAAAACAGAGCAGATCTCTCCCCCTCCCCTTCCTCCTCCTCACCCCCACCCCCAGATAGCAAGAACGACAGGGAAATTTAGACAGAAAAAAGAACTTGAGCGGCACAGGTGTGTCTTTGTCCAAGCACAATCCAGATTTGAAGTTACTTTGCAAAATTACAACCAAGCATGTATATTGTTCAACTACATGCACTATTTTCTGTTGTTTCCCACCTCTTCAGATGTAACAAAACACACATCGGTTTCTAAAAAGGATGCATGACACGCATGTAGTTTTTGAAGTAGAATCAGAATCAGCCTTGCTTCCCAAAACTTGGTGCCACATCTAGAACTTGCATGTAACAGTGAACTTGGTAGGAACAAAATATCAGCAGCATGTAAAATTATATACCAAAGTTCGTGGGTCTTCATCTGATGGAATTTGTAAGCATGATCTGCAATTGTTTAAAATAATGGTGTTATCCATCTTGATATCACTTTTTCTCCAGATCCTAATGATTAGAGCATACAACCATGAATGTAATTAAAAAAGGTAGTTAATTTCATGTCAAGCATGTGAAGAACTCACATTTTTTGTTCATGGCAGTAACATGTGTGGATTCCTGCTTTCCTAATTGAGTGTGGAAATAAATTTCTTAAAGTAAACTAACTGATCTCTATTACTTGTAGATATGGATTTCTGGTTGCCTACCGCTAGGATTGACCTTAACAATCCAGCACAAGAAGTTACTAGTGATGATGAACAAGTTACTGTTCCTACATCTGGGCTTGCATCTGTTCCTGCATCTGCAGGTGAAACTGGTCAATCCGCTGACACGGGAGCCGAAACTGGGCATACCATATCGAGTGTTGATTCAGGTGGAGAGGAAGAGGTTCAGTCAACACCAACCCTAACTCCAGTAGAGAAGCCTTGCCCGGACATGATTTTTGTAACTCTAGAAGATGCAAAGATGTGCTATAACAGATATGCTAAGAGTGTTGGTTTTTCCATCAAGTATAGCATCTCTAGAAATTCTGCTTTGGATGGTGAAAAGGAGAAGCAACTATTTGTCTGCAAGAAGCATGGAAAAAACAATGACATAAACCAGCAGGAAGCTCCACCCGTGAGGCAGCGGAACCGTAACATAACTAAGAAGACGGACCGCGGGGCACGTCTGAGAGTCAAGAGAAGAGCCAAAAAGTGGCATGTTACAGTTTTCATTGAGGAGCACAATCACCCCTGTGTTCAATTTTTTTCATTGAAAAGGTACTTAAGGTCTCATAGAGGGATACCCAAGGAAGAAAGAGAATTTATCAAGCTGCTACATAAGGTTAACCTCTCAGCGGGCAGGGTGATGTCTATTATGGTAGAGTTGTATGGGAATCTAGCTAATGTTCCCTATCAATCAACGGATGTAAGTAACTTCATGTCTACGCTTGATGAGGAGCACACGTACCAAGACATGTCATTGTTGATAGCCGAGTTTGAGAAAGTAAAGAAGGATGACCCAGATTTCTTCTACAAGCTAGATCTTGATCATGCTGGCAGAGTTCAACGCATTTTCTGGGTTGATGGGCCAACAAGGGCTGCATACAAACATTACAGTGATTGTGTGTCATTTGATGCAACTTATATGACAAATGCTTACAACTTTCCCTATGTGTCATTCATCGGTATCAACCGGTATGGCTAGTCTATTCAGCTAGGATGTGGTTTCCTTAAGAATGAAAGAATAGAGGATTTTGTTTGGCTGTATGAAAATTTTCTTGAAGCTCATGGTGGTGTCCAGCCTAGTAACTTCATTACAGACCATGATGTTTCCATGAGGAGTGCCATCTTAGTCGTATTTCTAGACACATGGCACCGGAATTGTAGATGGCACATCATGCAGAATGCACATAATGTTTTGGGAAATTTCTTGTCAACACATGAAGAACTACGTAAGGAGTTGAATGATATTATTGACCATAGCATGACAGTTGATGAGTTTAAAATGAGGTGGGCAGAAATGATTCTACGACACAATGTTGGGAACAATAAGCAATTGATGGATTTGTATGATCTGAGGGCCACTTTTGTCCCTGCATACCACAAAGATAGGTTTTTCCCATTCCTACAAACTACAGCACACAACGAAGGGTTTAATGCAGTTCCGAAAAGATATGTAAAGCCACACAATAGCCTATTCCATTTCTTCCGGCAGTACATGAAGTTACAAGAGAAGATAGATGTAGCAGAAGATTTGAATGAGTTCTAGATGGAAGACAAGATTCTTAGGGTATGGGGAGATTACCCTCTAGAGAATCAAGCTTCGAAGGTGTACACACACCCCATTTACTTGCGTTTCCGTGCTGAGCTTAGAAAAGTTACTTCCTACAATGTCATCCATGTGGATGGGCAACAGTTCAGTGTTGTGCCTATCTCGGGATCTGTGTTTGGGTACAGTACGAGATCGTACAGAGTGGATGCTAACTTGCAGGAAGCAATCTACCAATGTGAGTGTTCTAAATTCAGTAGGGATGGTATTTTGTGCTGCCATGTGTTGAGAGTAATGGCACAACTTGGTGCTGTATACTCAATTCCTCCTCACAACATACTACCAAGGTGGACAATGCCAGATGGTGAACTTGTGGCAGAGAAGGTGGAATTGCCTGCAGTGCCAACTGATAGAAAGTTGACCAACAAAGAAAGGAAGCTGCTACGTTATGGGACGCTGTGCAATGACTGGACTGAGCATGCGAAGGTTGCAGCCGAATTGGACAAAGGGAAAGCTCTAGCTAATAAGTACATGCGTGCATTGGGTAATGAATTGAAAGCAATGAAGATAACTGAAGCAGCTAAGAGGAAAAATAAGAAGGGTAAAACAAAACCTAAAGAAGATGCATCTGCTGCTGAGTTTGTAGGTGATGACTGGCAAGGCAGTGCATCACAGTATCATCATGCTCGGAACCCTGAATGCACTACCACTAAAGGTCACCCTGCGGAGAAAAGGAAGAAATCGGGGCTACATTTGAAGTCCAAGAAACCAAGCAAGATCGTTCCTGAACCGAAACCAGCAGAGTTCAACTTCTTGGCTGATATGGTTTAGTGTAATAAGTTTGGATTTGTAAAAGTAGTTTTTATTTTCGAGAATGTACTTCTTATTGTCCTTCAAAACCAGGAGGGTTGAATTATGTCATTTCTGTGCTTTAACAATGATAAATTTATGTGCTTTAACAATGATAAACTGATTTGTAATTTCTGTGCTTTAACAATGATAAATTTATGTGCTTTAACAATGATAAACTGATTTGTAATTTCTGTGCTTTAACAATGATAAATTGTTCTCTTTATTAAATCAGGAATGTTAAAAAAGACAGAACATGTAATTCACATAATTTACAAAAGTAGGGGAAATTGCCACAGAAAAAATTGAAAACATCCAATATCGTGGTAGCAGTATAGAAAGTTGTACCTTTCCTTTTAGCATGAGAAAGAAATTCAAATCAGTTTTTCCACCCATTCGGTCTGGTTTTCCTCCCATTGAAGCCATTTCAATGTGAAGATCTTCCTTATAATTGGCATGTCCATTGGATTTAATGCCAACATCTTCTTGCCAGTCCAACATTCAATGAACTTCAACATGAAAAAGCCACAGTCAATACTTGCAAAAAACAAGCAAAAAAATTGATGATTAGTTCACACAAAAAAGAAAGTTAAGTTCTAGGATAATTCATGTACATAATATCATTCTTGGTTCACATGAATAAATGAAAAAAGCTATAGGCTATGAAGTTCCACCACAATCTACACATAGTTACAGGATATGGAGGATACAAAAGAAATAAAATGAAAAAGTTACAGGCTATGAATACATGTACATACTTATCTTCTTGGTTTACATGCTAAAAAGAAATGACAAAAGTTACAAGCTATGGAGGTCCACTACACTCAAAAGATAAGTTACAAACTAGGATGTTTTAATGTAGTCAAAAAATACATAGAAAGTTAATCATATGATATATACCAAAAACAAAAAATCAGAGGACAAAACATCAAAAAGGAAAGAGGAAAGAAGGTTAGGCTTACGATGTGCTTTGCATTGGAGTCGGGATGTGCACGGTCTTGTATTTCTGGATATTGATATTGGACTCGACATACTTCTTAGACCACATGTACTTGATTGAGCCAATGATTAATCTAGCATCTTTCATGAGTCCAG
The DNA here is from genome assembly GCA_023614405.1 of Avena insularis. Classification (NCBI taxonomy): domain Eukaryota; kingdom Viridiplantae; phylum Streptophyta; class Magnoliopsida; order Poales; family Poaceae; genus Avena; species Avena insularis. Next base: position 279,160,289 of record CM042685.1, read on the forward strand.
GGCTCCCCTCAGCCCTAAGTGGGTCCATTATCTCAAATCTCTCGGCCTTTAGGTTGAGTACAATCAGGTAGTAGTGCCCTACGAAATCTTTGAGTTCGGGCGTGAGGTTTTGGAGAACAGGAAACATTATCTGCGACAAAGAATAAGAATATTAAAAAGTTACAGTCCAGAAACCACCCCATGGTGCAGAAATAAAAATATACATAAAGGTTTTGTATTTTATAACAGGAAAACTATTCCTCACCTACTCCTTGTGGTCTAATCGTTTCAGAGGCGATAACTCGAAGGCTTTCTTCATACTTCTATCATGAACGCACGTGGCACTCCTAAGCTTGGTCTGCATGCATGATAAAAGTAGAAAGTTACAATCAGAAAACTGATGACCCACAAGTGTAGGGGACAGCAACAGTCTTCGCGGGTAGTATTACCCAATTTATTGATTCGACACAAGGGGAGCCAAAGAATACTTGCAAGACTTAACAACTGAGTTGTCAGTTCAGCTGCACCTGGAAATACTTCTTGCTCACAGAAGTTTATCAGTAGCAACAGTTTGATAGTAGCAAAAACAAAGCAACAACGACAGTAAAACAGGAGCAATAGTAATGAATACTTGATATGAGGGATTCGAGTGCGGTAGGCATAGGGATGGATGGACGGGCGTTGCATGGACAAGTCTAAACATATAACTTCAAGATCTAGAGCATTGTAGATAAATAATAACAAGCATCCAAGTACTAAACAATCCTAGGCATGTGCTCCAAATATAGTCATACGTTCTCGCAATGAGAACTTGCACAACATCTTCTGTCCAGCCAGCCCGTGGAAGCGGGGCCTCTAGGGAACTACTGACAATTAAGGTGCTCCTTTTAATAGAGCACCGGAGCAAAGAATTAACACTCCGTGAACACATGTGATCCTCACACCACAGCCATCTCCTTCGGTTGCCCCAATTATTGTCACTTTGGGGCCTTTTTGGATCCAGACAATGATACGTGTACACAACTTGCAGATAAGATCACAAACAATACTATCACAATGTTTCAATAATAAGTTCAGATCTGAGATCATGGCACTCAGGCCCTAGTGACAAGCATTAAGCACAACAAGTTGCAACAAAGTCAAATAACACTAATAGAGATACTAGGCACTATGCCCTAACAGATCTTATTTGATTACATGATAGAACTCATCCAATCCCTACCATCCCCAAGCCTACAACGGGGGATTACTCACTCATGGATGAGGGAAACATCGGTGGTTGATGGAGATGCATTGGTGATGACGATGGCGATGATCCTATCCAAATTCCCCGTCCCGGCAGGGTGCCAGAACGGAGTTTCTGGATCCGAATCTTGGTTTCTGGTGGTGGCAGCAGAGCGGAACTCTTTCTGGAAAACTATCGAACCCCCCCCTCGGCTTTTAGGTCGAAAGGCAACTTATAGGCGCAGAGGGAGGCCGAGGGGGTGCCTGGGGTGGCTGCACCCCCCTAGGCGCGGGCAGGGGTGTGGCCCCCCCAGGCCCCTTCTCCGTCTCGTCTTCTGGTTCCATGGATCTTCTGGTGAAATATAATTTTTTGCATAGTTTCCGGAATTTTTCCTGATAGTTCATTTTCTGCACAAAAACTAGACACCAAGGTAATTCTGTTGAAAATAGCGTCAGTCCGTGTTAGTTGTATCCAAATCACACAAGTTTAGAGGAGAAACGATAGCAAAAGTGTTCGGGAAAGTAGATACGTTTGGGCGTATCAACTCCCCCCAAGCTTAGCTTATTGCTTGTCCTCGAGCAATTCAGTTGAAAACTGAGTGCGATAAAAGAACTTTCACGAACACATTTGCTTCATATGATGTATATATTCTCAGCACATGAGTAGATGCTTAAACCATTCATAATAAGAAGTATGCAACTAAGTCTACTCAATAGTCATTCCAAGCTATGAAGATAAACCAACTCAATAGTAGTAAGTAGCATGAAACATAAACATAAGCAACATTGCAATGCTCAATAGAGTGGTATCTCGCTTGCCTTTGTTTGAAGAGCACAATATAAATGCCAAGGCACCTCTGAAGTTCAAGTGTAGACTAGAGGTAAAGATATCAGAGATACAAGCATCAAAGTCATGACATAATTAACCAAGTTTTTGGAACAAACACAAGAATGACAACTATGCTCGCAAGAAGGTGCTCATAGAATAAGTGGTGACTCAACCAGGAAGTGAAAACGGTTTTGAAAAGTTTGAAAGGCTTCCTAATGCTGAAAGGAAGGTACTCATTAGCTTTGATCTCTCATTGCCCCTATCATAGGCATCTTTATGTGGTTACGGTGAAAGTGAGGTCCACTCTGAATTATATGCTTGACAGACCATAGACTGGAAATCCCAAGTACCTTGAGTACGAGGGTCGCTCTGCATGCTACTCAATTTTATTTACCATATGCATAGATTTTTATTGAGGATGCTTCATAGATGCTCATTATGGTGATGCTGCAAGGTTTCACCGTGATTAGGCATGGCTTAGGCTAGCGGCCTAGGCGTTTCTATGACACAATGTATAAACTCCATGAACTCACAAGCTCCCCTTTTATTTCATATCGTCGACATCCATAAACAAAAGAGCAAAGTATCAACTGGATAGGATATCCAAAAGGTGTTGAAAGCGTTCCTCGTGACAGCACGGTTCTGCTGACTCCCGGCATATAATTTGCAAGCATATAACTTTCATGGACTAGTCACAATGGTTCAAGATTATTAAGTACAAGGAATAAAGTGTGCCATCAAGTTCGTGAGAGCTTTAATAACTAACTTTCTCAAAACAGACAAACATTTTGTTTGGAAGAAAACAAGGCATATAGAATATGCACTGAAATAGCAAACGATGCTAATAGGTAGGTATGGTGGACGCAGCTGGCAATATTGGTTTTGGGGAGTTGGAAACACAGGTAGAGCTCATACTCAGTGCAAGTGAAGGCTAGCAAAAGAGAGGGAGCGACAAATGAGAGAGCAATAATTGTTATAATCATGCTTGCAACAAAACAAGACTAATTATGACATAAAAGTGATACAAGAACTCTGAGGCAAAATAAATCATCGAGGCTTGCTAACTATTGATTAGTCATATGCATGCGTGAGCATGTGCCAAGTCGATTCACATGAACTGTCAGAGGAGGATACCAAATATCATACCAAAATATGAGTAAAACAATGCAAGCAAACATTCATATGACATGCTACAAACTATTAGCAAGCTGGAGCTAATCATAGACAAGTAAAAACTACTAAGCATCCATAATGACATACACCTTACACAAACAGTCTAAGCATGCTCACAATAAAGAGTATATGCACAAGAATGAAACAAAATAGAGTTCGTTACCAGCCTCTTACCACACCTCGAGTTGTCTTAATCTTTATTATTGCCCTTCACTTGTGTGACCTGACTACTAAAATGAAACCAAAATCCACCGAGGACGGCTGAACCCTGCAAAGTGAAGGGTTTCGCAGCATAGTAAATCAAAAAAATCTACGGATGCGAACAAGAAAGCCAAGATCTAATCTAGGAGATGCAATCAACAAGAGAGATAGATGAGATCTTCATACCCTTGAAGAAATCGCATAGCGGAAACGTTCAACAGAACGTGGTTGATGTAGTCGTACTCGCCGTCTCCTCCTCGCGATCCGATCCGATCCGATCCTACGTCACAAGTGGCGGCGCCTCCGAGAGATGCACACATACGGTGTCGTGACGTATCCTCCTTCCTTGGTCCAACAAGTATGGTGGAGAGATAGATTGGATCTGCAGCACGACGGCGTGGTGCTTATGGTGGAGAGTTTCTGCAGCAGGGTTTCGCCTATGCGCAGTCGGGAGAGAGAGGTGGAGGGGCAGCAGGACGGCGGCTAGGGTTAGAGGAGTTGGAGAGGGGGAGGGTGCGCCCCTGCCCTCCTTATATAGGGGGCTGGCCGCCCCCCCCCCCCCCCCTTGTCCCCTCCTACAAGCCCTAGGGCGGCGGCCCCAAGGGTGGAGTGGGGGGCAAGTCTTCCCCCTTCCTTCTAGAAGGCTCCCCTAGGGTTTCCCCTAGGGCTGGCCGGCTGGGCCTTGGGGCCTTGTGCCCCTGGCCCAAAAGTGGCCAGGGCACTTCCCCTTAGGCCCACGCAGGCCTCCGACACGTGGGACCACGTTGGTCCCACTCTGGAACCTTCTAGAACCTTTTGGTATAATACCGATAAACTCCGAAACGATTCCGAAATCCAAAAACTGCTTTCCTTTATATGAATATTATTCTCCGGACCATTCCGGAACCTCTCGTGATGTCCTGGATCTCATCCGAGACTCTGAACAAAAACTCATAAACCAATTATCCATTCTATCCTAGCATCCATGCATGTTAAGTGTGTGACCCTACGGGTTCGAGAATATGCAGACATGATCTTCTATCAATAATCAACAACGGGATCTGGAAACCCATATTGACTCCCACATATTCATCGATGATCATATCGGATGAACCACGATGCCAGGATTCAATTAATCCCATATATGTATTCCCTTCGTCACGCGATATTTTACTTGCCCGATATTCGATCGTTGGTATCGGCATACCTAGTTCAATCTATTTCACAGTAAGTACTTTACTCGTTCCGTAATCCGATATCACTTTGTGATTAACTCCTTAACCACGTGCTTGCAAGCGGTGTTGATATCGATTACCGAGTGGGTCCGAAGTATATCTCTCCGACTCAGGAGGGACAAATTCCATCTCGATACATACAACCCAACAAGTACTTTCCGATCACCTGAGAGACACCTTTATGATCACCCTCACATAGGATGACGTTTGATGACCTCAAAGCTTTCTTCCGATACCAGGGAGTTGTATTATCTCATGGTCTAAGGAATACAATACTTGACATAGGAAAAAGCTTCGCAAAGATGAACACGATAACACGATCTAATTGCTCTGCTTAATTTGGGTATGTCCATCATATCATTCTCCCAATGACACGATCTCATTATTAATCGACAACTCATGTCTATGGTTAGGAAACCTTAACCATCATTAATCAATGATCTAGTCCATAGAGGCGTACTAGGGACACAGTGTTGTTCATAAACCACACAATTATCAAAGTTTCCGCTTAATACAATTCTAGCATGGAATATAAACTTTATCATGAACAAGAATTATAATAATAACATCTTTATTATTGCCTCTAGGGAATAATTCCAACAGTCTCCCACTTGCACTAGAGTCAATAATCTAGTTTACATTTGGCAACAATTTAACACCCATGGCATTAAGGTGCTAATCATGTTTTGCTCATGGAAGAGGTTTAGTCAATAGATCTGCGACATTCAGATCCGTATGTACTTTGCTGATCTTTAGATCTCCATCTGCTATATAATCTCGAATTATATGAAAACAGCGGTTGATGTGCTTGGTCTTTGGATGATATCTTGGTTCCTTAGCCAGTGCTATGGCGCCAGTGTTTTCGCACAATATCTCTAGTGGGTCCAAGGCACTTAGAACCACACCAAGCTCAGTGATGAAGTTCCTGATCCAAACTCCTTCACTTGACGCTTATGAAGCAGCCATGAATTCCGCTTCTGTTGTAGATCCCGCGATCACGCTTTGCTTGCAGCTTCTCCAGCTCACCGCTCCACCATTCAAAATATAAACGTATCCTGTCTGAGATTTAGAATCATCCGGGTCGGTGTCGAAACTAGCATCGATGTAACCTTTTACGACGAGCTGCTCATCACCTCCATAGACCAAGAACATTTCTTTAGTCCTATTTAAATACTTTAGGATGTTCTTTATGGCTGTCCAGTGTTCCACTCCTGGATCATTTTGGTATCTGCTCGTCAAACTAAGAGCATTGGACACACCCGGTCTAGTACATAGCATGGCATCATGATAGAACCTATGGCCGAGGCATATGGCACTTTGCTCATAGTATCTCTATCATTTATCGTAGCTGGACACTGAGCTTTGCTCAATATCTTACCTGACAACATGCGCAATGAACCTTTCTTTGCTTTATCCATTCTGAACCTTTTCAGAACTTTGTCTAGATATGTACTTTGGCTTAAAGCTATTAGGCGTCTTTGTCTATCTCTATAGATTTTGATGCCTAATATATAAGCAGCTTCTCCTAGGTCTTTCATTGAAAAACATTTATTAAAATAACTCTTCACATCATTAAGCATACCAATGTCATTTCCAATAATCAATATGTCATCCACATATAGTACTAAAAATGTCACCGAGCTCCCACTCACTTTCTTGTAGATACAAGCTTCGTAGCAATTTGGAACAAATCCAAAGCTCTTGATCACTTGATCAAAACGAAGGTTCCAACTCCGAGATGCTTGCTTCAGTCCATAAATGGAACGCTGAAGTTTGCACACCTTATTAGCATCCTTAGGATCGACAAAACCTTCGGGCTGCATCATATACAACTCTTCATCAATGTTGCCATTGAGGAACGCAGTCTTGACATCCATCTGCCATATTTCATAATCATGAAATGCAACAATTGCTAATAAAATCCGAATAGACTTAAACATCGCTACGGGAGAGAAAGTCTCATCGTAGTCAACACCTTGAACTTGCCGAAACCCTTTTGCGACAAGCCGAGCTTTATAGACAGTAACATTACCATCCGCGTCCGTTTTCTTCTTGAAAATCCATTTGCACTCAACGGCCTTACGGTCGCTAAGAGGGTCCACCAAAGTCCATACTTGGTTTTCGCTCATGGATCCCAATTCGGATTTCATGGCCTCTAGCCATTTCTCAGAGTCTGGGCTCATCATTGCTTCCTCATAATTCGCAGGTTCACTGTTGTCTAACAAGACGGTTATGACAGGGTTGCCGTACTAATCAGGAGTGGCACGTGACCTTGTCGACCTGCGAAGTTCAGTAGTAGCATCATTCGAAGTTTCATGATCCTCGTCATTAGCTTCCTCTCTTGTTGGTGCAGACGGCACTGGAACAATTTCAGGTGCTGCGCTACTCTCCAACTCGAGAGAAGGTTCAATAACCTCGTCTAGCTCTACCTTCCTCCCACTCACTTATTTTGAGAGAAACTCCTTCTCAAGAAAGGATCCGTTTTTTGCAACAAACACTTTGCCTTCGGATCTGTGGTAGAAGGTATACCCAATCGTTTCCTTAGGGTATCCTAAGAAGACGCATTTCTCCGCTTTGGGTTCGAGATTGTCTGGCATCAACATCTTGACGTAAGCTTCGCATACCCAAACTTTAAGAAACGACAACTTAGGTTTAGCACCAAACCATAGTTCATACGGTGTCGTCTCAACGGATTTAGATGGTTCCCTATTTAAAGTGAATGCAGCGGTTTATAATGCATAACCCCAAAATGATAACGGCAAATCTGTAAGAGACATCATTGATCGCACCATATCTAATAGAGTTCGATTCTGGCGTTCAGACAGACCATTGCGCTGTGGTGTTCCGGGTGGCGTGAGTTGCGAAACGATTCCGCTTGCTTTAAGATCCGTGAGAAAATTATAACTCAAATATTCACCTCCACGATCGGATCGTAGAAATTTAATTTTCCTGTTACGATGGTTTTCCACTTCGTTCTGAAATTCTTTGAACTTTTCAAATGTTTCAGATTTATGTTTCATTAAATAGATATACCCATATCTACTTAAGACATCAGTAAAAGTGAGAAAATAGCGATATCCACCGCGCGTCGAAATACTCATTGGTCCGCATACATCGGTTTGTATGATTTCCAATAAGTCCGTTGCTCGCTCCATTATTCCGGAGAACGGGGTTTTGATCATCTTGCCCATGAGGCATGGCTCGCACGTGTCAAATGATTCAAAATCAAGAGAATCCAAAAGCCCATCAGAATGGAGTTTCTTCATGCGTTTTACACCAATATGACCTAGACGGAAGTGCCACAAATAAGTTGGATTATCACTATCTACTTTGCATCTCTTAGCCTCAATGTTATGGATGCGCGTTTCATTGCTTTCGAGATTCAGAAGAAATAAACCATTCACAACAGGTGCATGACCATAAAAGATGTTATTCATATAAATAGAACAACCATTATTCTCCGATTTAAATGAATAGCCGTCTTTCAATAAACACGATCCAGATATGATGTTCATGCTCAACGCAGGCACATAATAACACTTATTAAGGTTTAAAACTAACCCCGAAGGTAAAACTAAGGAGAGCGTGCCGACGACCATCACATCAACTTTTGATCCATTGCCAATGCGCATCGTCACCTCATCCCTTGCTAGCCGTCGTCTATTCCGTAGCTCCTGTTTCGAGTTACAAATATTAGCAACTGAACCAGTATCATATACACAGGCACTACAACAAGCGCTAGTAAGGTAAACATCAATAACATGTATATCAAATATACCTTTAATGGTGCCAGCCTTCTTGTCCGCTAAGTACTTCGGACAGTTGCGCTTCCAGTGACCATTGTCCTTGCAATAGAACCACTCAGTGTCCTGCTTAGGTCCAGACTTGAGCTTCTTCTCAGCAGGGGCAACGCGCTTGCCGCTGCCTTTCTTGAAGGATTTCTTTGCACCCTTAGCTTTCTTAAAGCTAGTGGTCTTGTTGACCATCAACACATGATTATCTTTCTTGATATCCACCTCCACAGCTTTCAGCTTAGCGAAGAGCTCAGTGATCGTATCAGTGGAACCAATTTGATTGTGAGTAACTACAAAACCTTTGTAGCTAGGAGGGAGTGATTGCAGAACTCTGTCAATCTTGAGCTCTTCTGGAATCTTGCAGTCTAGTTGCTCAAGACGTTGAGTGTAGCCCGACATCTTAATGGCGTGCTCACTAATGGAACTCCCTTCCTCCATCTTGTAGTTAAAGAACTTCTCAGAGATCTCATATCTCTCAGAACGGGCCTGAGTCTGAAACATGGTTTTCAGTTCCTCAAGTATCTCAAAAGGCCCGTCGAACTCCTCAAAACGATTTTGAAGTTCCGGTTCCATAGCAAACAACATGGTACTCTTAATCGCTAAATAATCATCTTTGCGTGACTGATAAACAACTTTTTTATCAGGCGATCAAGATGTAGGCGCCACCTAGCGCTTTCTCAAGTACATAGGCTTTCTCTACGGAGAGAATGATTCTCGATCATGGAACCAGTTGGTGAAGTTAGACCCATTGTTCTTAAGCTTTTCTTTCTCAGCAAAAACGTTGAAGTTGAAGTTGGACTTAGCCATTTGATCTACAAAATTTGCAAATACAATTTAGACTATGTTCGTGATAACTAGTTCAACTTAATCAAATTACTAGATGAACTCCCACTAAATTCAATATCCCTCAAGTTGTTTAGTGAACATGATCCAAATTCACCACACCTAATCCGATCTTCACGACAAGAGATGTGGTTTCAATGGTGGAAAACAAAGCGTCGATCATATCATTCATATGACTCATGTTTAACCTTTCGGTTCGTGTGTTCCGAGGCCATGTCTGTACATGCTAGGTTCGTCAAGTCAAACCCAAGTATTTCCACGTGTGCAAAACTGGCTTGCACCCGTTGTATGTGAACGTAGAGTTTATAGCACCTGATCATCACGAGGTGCTTGAAAACGACGAACTTTCGCAACGGTGCATACATGGGGACAACACAATTTTATATTGATCTTTAAGTGAGGAATCATCTTATAATGCTACCGTCGCGATCTAAGCATAATAAGATACATAACAGGATAAACATCACATGCATATAATTTTATGTGACATGGTATAGCCAATCTCCACGCAATGATCTCCATCTTGTGTGCGCCAGCATGATCTCCATCACTCCACCATGATTGCCTCCACCACGAATAGCAACTACAACTATTGCTAACTACTTAGCGATAAAGTAAAGCTATTACATGGCGTATAAGAAGTTGACACGCAGGTCATACACAATTATAAAGACAACCATATGGCTCCTGCCGGTTGTGAACTCATCGACATGCAAGTCGTGAAATATTACAAAACATGATCATTGCATACATCTCAATTCATACACATCATGTCTTGGGCCATACCATATCACAAAACACTCCCTGCAAAAATAAGTTGGACGCCTCTACTTTGTTGTTGCATGTTTTACATGGCTTATGTGAGTAATAAGCTAAGAATGATTCTTACCTACGGAAAGCCACAACGATGATATTATGGTTGCCAACATCCGTTGTAAATCCCATGACTACTATAGTGAGAGAAACTGGCATCCACTAGCCGCATGTGTAGAACAAGCCACACGTCAAGTGCGGAGCCGGTCTCGCGAACGAGGTCGCGTAAAGTTGGCCTGGACCGCTTCGATCTCACTATGCCGCGCCATAAGAAATTCACAACTAGAGGTTTGCAACAGAAAACATCAACGCCCACAACAAGCATGTTGCGTTCTACTCGTGAAACACATCTACGCATAGATCTAGCTCTGATACCACTGAAGGATTTTGCAGCATAGTAAATCAAAAAAATTCTACGGATGCGAACAAGAAAGCCAAGATCTAATCTAGGAGATGCAATCAACGAGAGAGATAGATGAGATCTTCATACCCTTGAAGAAATCTCACAGCGGAAATGTTCAACAAAACGTGGTTGATGTAGTCGTACTCGCCGTCTCCTCCTCGCGATCCGATCCGATCCTACGCCGCAAGTGGCGGCGCCTCCGAGAGATGCACACGTACCTTGTCGCGACGTCTCCTCCTTCCTTGGTCCAGCAAGTATGGTGGAGATATAGATTGGATCTGCAGCACGATGGCGTGGTGCTTATGGTGGAGAGTTTCTGCAGCAGGGCTTCGCCTACGCGCAGTCGGGAGAGAGAGAGAGGTCGAGGGGTAGCAGGACGACGACTAGGGTTGGAGGAGTTGGAGAGGGGATGGTGTGCCCCTGCCCTCCTTATATAGGGGGCTGGCCGGCCCCCCTTGGCCCCTCCTCCAAGCCCTAGGGCGGCAGCCCCAAGGGTGGAGTGGGGGGCAAGTCTTCCCCCTTCCTTCTAGAAGGCTCCCCTAGGGTTTCCCCTAGGGCTGGCTGGCTGGGCCTTGGGGCCTTGTGCCCCTGGCACAAAGTGGCCAGGGCACTTCCCCTTAGGCCCACGCAGGCCTTCGACAAGTGGGCCCATGTTGGTACTACTCCAGAACCTTCTAGAACCTTCAGGTACAATACCGATAAACTCCGAAACGATTCCGAAATCCAAAAACTGCTTTCCTTTATATGAATCTTATTCTCCGGACCATTCCGAAACCTCTCGTGATGTTCTGGATCTCATCCGAGACTCCGAACAAAAACTCATAAACCAATTATCCATTCTATCCTAGCATCGATGCACGTTAAGTGTGTGACCCTATGGGTTCGAGAATATGCAGACATGATCTTCTATCAATAATCAACAGCGGGATCTGGAAACCCATATTGACTCCCACATATTCATCGATGATCATATCGGATGAACCACGATGCCAGGATTCAATTAATTCCATATATGTATTCCCTTTGTCACGCGATATTTTACTTGCCCGAGATTCGATCATTGGTATCGGCATACCTAGTTCAATCTCGTTCACAATAAGTACTTTACTCGTCCCGTAATCCAATATCACTTTGTGATTAACTCCTTAACCACGTGCTTGCAAGCGGTGTTGATATCGATTATCGAGTGGGCCCGAAGTATATCTCTCCGACTCGGGAGGGACAAATTCCATCTCGATACATACAACCCAACAAGTACTTTCCGATCACCTGAGAGACACCTTTATGATCACCCTCACATAGGATGACGTTTTATGACCTCAAATCTTTCTTCCGATACCAGGGAGTTGTATTATCTCATGGTCTAAGGAATACAATACTTGACATAGGAAAAAGCTTCGCAAAGATGAACACGATAACACGATCTAATTGCTCTGCTTAATTTGGGTCTGTCCATCATATCATTCTCCCAATGACATGATCTTATTATTAATCGACAACTCATGTCTATGGTTAGGAAACCTTAACCATCATTAATCAATGAGCTAGTCCATAGAGGCGTACTAGAGACACGGTGTTGTTCATAAACCACACAAGTATCAAAGTTTCCGCTTAATACAATTCTAGCATGGAATATAAACTTTATCATGAACAAGAATTATAATAATAACATCTTTATTATTGCCTCTAGGGCATAATTCCAACACAAAGAACTCACAAAACCAAAGAAGAACAACAAATATTTTTGGTGTTTTCGATTTTTCAAACAAGCCAACAAAGCAAAAACAAGCAAAGCAAAAACGAACCAAACAAAGCAAGAGAAAACCAAAAACAAAAACTAAGACGCTCCAAGAACAACACAACTGTGCATGAAACAATAAAAACGAAGTATCTAGAAAGACCTGAGATTTTTATTGATGAAGAAAAGGGATACCTTGGGCACCCCCAAGCTTTAACGCTTGTACCTCTTGAATAGTTCTTTGGGTGAGACGGAGTGGATCCCCCAAGCTTGAGCTTTTATCCATTCTTCATCTCATTACATCATCCTCTCTCTACACCTGAAATTTTTCCTTAATACAAAACTTCACACAATCTTCATTAGCAACATTAGTTTATTCAAAAGTTATTAGACCTCTGGCAAAGCTTTGGAATAGCAAGACTTTTCATTAAAAACACAAGCTACTGTAGCAAATCCTTCAAAAATCGCAATTATCCTAAAGAGAACTCAAAAAGGAATCAATAAGAAGCAAATATAAATAATGGCAGAAATCTGTCAAAACAGACCAGCAGGTAGAAACCGATTTTGTCGAACATCTTATGTTGCTCAAATCAAAAAGTGTTGAACTAACGAAAGTTATCTAACATACTTGGGGATTTATTTGTAAATTTTCAGCTCAATCCGAGTTACAGAGACTCCTCACGATTTTTTTTTATGGACGACAAAAATCTGTTTCGGGACAACAACTCCCCAAATCTTACTTCCCTCTCATTAAAGGTCATTCTTGGCACAAAAAACAAACAAAAAGGATAAGGAGAGGTCATTACTGACGTAATAACTTTTAAGACTCAAGGAAACTCTTGGGTTATCTCCCAACAAGTACTTTTCTTTAACGCCTTTAAATTAGGCACAACGAAGAGCAAAGTTTGGAAAGGAGAAAAGTAAAAGGGAGCAAGTATAACCATAGTGAAAACATTATTTTGTTCATTAAAATCCTTTGTTAACAAGGTTGATCAAGTCTTGTTACCAAAACAATCTTATATGAAACAAAAATTTGCATTCCACAAGGTGATTATGTTACCTCATACTTGATAGCAATGGTCCCAATCATAATAGTTTCAAAATTTTCTTGTGGAATTGGACAATATATTTCTCCAACATTGATACTCTCAACATTTTCAATGGAATTCAGGCAGTAGCTTTTAACAACCTTCTTGGGGAAATAAACAATATGCTCTTTGTCATCAATATTGAATGTTACTTTTCCTTGATTACAATTAATGACAGCACCTACAGTATTAAGAAAAGGTCTCCCAAGAATAATAATTATATTATCATCTTCAGGCATTTCAAGCACAACAAAATCAGTTAAAACCAAACAATTATGAGCCACTTGAACCGGAACATCCTCACATATACCAACAGGAATAATAGTTGACTTATCAGCCATTTGCAATGATATATCAGTTGGTATCAACTTTTCTAGATGGAGTCTCTTGTAGAGAGAAAAAGGCATAACACTAACTCCAGCTCACAAATCACATAAAGCAGTTCTGACATAATTATTCTTAATAGAGCAAGGAATAGTTGGTATACCTAGGTCACCAAGTTTCTTTAGAACCTTACCATTGAAGGAATAATTAGCAAGCACAGTAGAAATATCCTCATTAGGAATTTTCCTTTTATTAGAGACAATATCCTTTATATACTTTGAATAAGGAAGCAATTTAATAGCATCAGTCAAAGTAATTTGCAAAAGTAAAGGTTTCATCCACTCACAAAACTTGTTGTAGTGTTCTTCCTCCTTTGTCTTGTGTTTCTTACCTGGAAAATGCATAGGTTTCTGCACCCAAGGTTCTCTCTCTTTACCATGTTTATTAGCAATAAAATCTTCCTTAGTGTACCTAGTGTTCTTAGTGTGCTTCTCAGGTTCTTCCTCAACTTCCTCCTTATTAGGATCATCATTATTATTACCACTCTTAGTTTCAGCATCAGAGACAGATATACTATTAGGACCTACAGCAGGTTCAAGTGGTTCCTCAACTACTTTATGTTTCTTTTTCTTTCTCTTACGAGGACTACCACTATTCTCACCTTGTTGAGAATCCTGCTCAATTCTTTTAGGGTGTCCTTCAGGATATAACAGATCTTGAGTAGCTATACCACTCCAAGTTCTAATTCCATAAGCATGTTTATTTCCTGAGGCATCAACTAGCATATCCTTTTGTACCTTAGCAAGTTCATCAAGTTGGGTTTGAACCATTTGAAAGTGTTTACAAAGCATTTTAATATCATTATAAGTTCTTTCCACAATATCTTTCAACTCATGAATAGCTCTAGAGTTTTCCAATAAATGATTCTGAACTTGTTTATTAAAATTACCTTGTTTAACAATAAATGTGTCAAGTTCCTCTAAGCATTGATCAGGACGCTTACCATAAGGAATATCACCTTCATTAAAGTGGAGAGAGTGTACCTCAATAGTAGATGAGTGGGGAATTGGCTTACATAATTCCTCTATAGGAGGTAGATTCTTCACATCTTCAGCTCTAATACCTCTCTCCATTAGACATTTCTTAGCTTCCTTCATCACTTCATCATTTAATGCAGTAACTCCCCTCTTATTTGGTGTTGGTGTTGGAACTGGCTCAGGAGTAACTAGTTCAGGAACAATTATCTCAGGTGTATTCAGCTCAGTTGAAGTCCAATCATCATAATTCTTGCTTATCTTAGCCATTAATTCTTCAGCATCTGTAGGAGTTTTTTTCCTGAAAACACAATCAGCAAAGCTATCTAGGTATGTCCTAGAGTCATCAGTTAGTCCATTATAATAAATATCAAGAAGCTCATTCTTAGGCAATGGACATCCAAGATGTGCATGAATCAAGGCACAGAACCTTTTCCCTGACTCAGGCAATTTCTCTTCTTATCCCTGTTTAAAATCAAGAAGTCTCTGCAAAGCAGCATGTCTAGCACTGGGAGGAAAATATTTCTAGAAGAAAGAATCAATTAGGGCTATCAATGGAACCATGAGGTAATCTATTAAACCAAGCCCTAGCTTCTCCTTTTAGTGAAAAAGGGAAGATCTTAGTATCAAAGTACTTGTGCATCTTAAAATCATAAGAGAATAAAGCACTCATAGTAGAAAGCTCATTCATATGAGCCACAACACTCTCATTTTCAGTCCCACAAAAAGGTTCTTTCTCAAAAATATCTAAATAGGACAAATCAAGAGAGAAATCATAGTCTTCATCTTTAATATCTATGGTTGAGGTGGCAAACTTAGGATCAGAGGACAGTTTAGACATAATAGTACGTCTAGCAAGGAGACTCTTAATAGCACTAGTACCATGTGTGTTTCGGCACTCTTCAACAAATTCATCAGTGAACTCAATGTAACCATCATTAATATCATAACTCTCTCTAGACTCAGGTGAGCTAACAGGTGTAACAGTGTCTTCACTAGGAGTTTTGGTATTTCCTAGACTAGCCATAGTAGCATCTAGGAAAAGACCTAATGAACCACTCGCATCAAGCACAGTAGAAGTAACATCATGAGCATCAAAAGCAGTTTCAGATTCAGCAGTAGTAGTAGTGTGTGTAGCATGAGTATGTGGTGGTGGTGTGACAAGCTTACCTATAACATAAGGTGAATCAAGAGCAACATAGGTGTTTAGGAGTGTACCTCTTCTTGTAGTGGATGGTAAAATAGGAAACTTTCCATCACGAGACTTCCCCATGATGAAAGGAGTAGCAGTGAACAATAATAGATGCAAGTGAACTTACAAATAAAGCTATGCTCCCCGGCAACAGCGCCAGAAAATAGTCTTGATGACCCACAAGTGTAGGGGATTGCAACAGTCTTCGTGGGTAGTATTACACAATTTATTGATTCGACACAAGGGGAGCCAAAGAATACTTGCAAGCCTTAACAACTGAGTTGTCAGTTCAGCTGCACCTGGAAATAGTTCTTTCTCACAGAAGTTTATCAGTACCAACAGTTTGATAGTAGCAACAACAACAGTAAAATAGGAGCAGTAGTAACAGTAAGTAACAGTAGGATTCGAGTGCGGTAGGCATAGGGATGGATGGACGGGCGTTGCATGGACAAGTCTAAACATGTGACTTCAATATCTAGGGCATTGTAGATAAATAATAACAAGCATCCAAGTACTAAACAATCCTAGGCATGTGCTCCAAATATAGTCGTACGTTCTCGCAATGAGAACTTGCACAACATCTTCTGTCCAGCCAGCCCGTGGCAGCGGGGCCTCTAGGGAACTACTGGAATTAAGGTGCTCCTTTTAATAGAGCACCAGAGCAAAGCATTAACACTCCGTGAACACATGTGATCCTCACACCACAGCCATCTCCTCCGGTTGTCCCAATTATTGTCACTTTGGGTCCTTTGGATCCGGAAAATGATATGTGTACACAACTCGCAGATAAGATCACAAGCAATACTATCATAATGATTCAATAATAAGTTCAAATCTGAGATCATGGCACTTGGGCCCTAGTGACAAGCATTAAGCACAACAAGTTGCAACAAAGTCAAATAGCACTAATAGAGATACTAGGCACTATGCCCTAACAGATCTTATTCGATTACGTGATAGAACTCATCCAATCCCTACCATCCCCAAGCCTACAATGGGGGATTACTCACTCATGGATGAGGGAAACATCGGTGGTCGATGGAGATGCGTTGGTGATGACAATGGCGATGATCCTCTCCAAATTCCTCGTCCCGGCAGGGTGCCAGAACGGAGTTTCTAGATCCGAATCTTGGTTTCTGGTGGCGACGGCGGAGCGGAACTCTTTCTAGAAAACTATCGACCCCCCTTGGTTTTTAGGTCAAAAGGCAACTTATAGGCGCAGAGGGAGGCTGAGGGGGTGCATGGGGTGGTTGCACCCCCTAGGCGTGGGCAGGGCCCACCCGCGCCTGGCAGGGGTGTGGGCCCCCTAGGCCCCTTCCCCGTCTCGTCTTCTGGCTCCGTGGATCTTCTGGTGAAATATAATTTTTGGCATATTTTCCTAGATTTTTCCTGATAGTTTATTTTCTGCACAAAAACTAGACACCAAGGTAATTCTGCTGAAAACAACGTCAGTCCATGTTAGTTGTATCCAAATCACACAAGTTTAGAGGAGAAACGATAGCACAAGTGTCTGGGAAAGTAGATACGTTTTAGACGTATCAAAAACACACACAAAATAAGATAAAAATAGACAGATACAAGCATTATAACATGGAACACACGATATTCATGTATGTAAACTCACCGCCATAAAAAGTGGCATCACATGTTTCTTATGCGGCGCCATTTCCTTAAGAAGAACATATAGCGCCATCTCACAAACGCTGTTGATTAGCCAAGCCTCTGGCCTTATAGAATCTTCCAAATCCCAAAGATATGTGTACAAGCAGCCATAGTCGACGATTTTCTCTTTGTTGAGAGCATATTTAGTTTTGAGACCATATGAACATACTGCATTGTACACCTCATTTGTGAATTTGTTAGAAACTGTTTTGTTGTTCAAATCCAAGAATGGAGATTTTTGTGCTCTGCTTTGCTTTATAACTCTCTTTTGGTGTGCTTGTGGTATGGGTGTGCGACTGTTGGGAATAGTAGGTGAGACCCCTGCTCCTTGTCCATCCTCAATCTTATTTGTGGCTGGTGTTGTAGTAGGCATTTCAATAGTTGCAAAAATCTTATCTAGAGAGTCCCCACTGTCATTGTTTCTTGAAATGACAACATGTTCTTCAACAGGAGCTTGTTTTTCACCCTCTTCCATGACATGTACTGTTTCCTCCTGAGTAGTATCAATTGCAAGATCAAAAGAAGGGCAGTCCTCAATGAGTTCTCGTCGCTTTCTCTGGTCTAAAGTTTCTATTTTAGCTTCTGCACTTCCTGAATCCAGCTCAATCTTCCTGTCCGTACTGTTAACCTGGGTTGTAGTTGACTTTCTAGTGGCAACATCATCATGTTCCTGGCAAGATTTTTGTGTGTCGACGGGCTGTAAGTTTGATGTGGCCCGGCTTTCCCTTACTTTAGCAGTAGCAAATCTTGTTTTCCTTTGAGGGCTTGGGGAATCATTCAGAAGTTTTCCATCATTTCCAAGAGGGCTTTCCTTTTCAGTAGGAGCCCGTATCTTGGTAGGGGACATTGATCTAGTAAACGGTCTCCTACTAGATGGGCTTCCTTGGACTATGTTGTTAATAACACGGTTGACAAAAGGTGATTTGATTTTAGTGTTGTTGGACCGATCGAAAGGATCCTTGTCCTGGGATGCAAAAGAGACATGTCTCTTACCATTCCCTGATGATTTCCTTGCCAACTTTGCTTCATATAGGGTTCCCTCTCCTGGTTGATCCATTTGGACGTCACTTCTACTTGTGGCACATGCAGGGGGTGTCATATCATACACAGGTGCACCCTTCCTGGCTACCGGTTCATCCATTAGGAGGTCACTTCGACTTGCAGCTAGTGCGACAAGAGTCATATCGTACACGGGTGCACCCCTTTCAGCTCCTGGTTCATCCATTAGAACGTCACTTCGACTTGTAGCAGGTGCAGGTGTCGTGTCGTACACGGGTGCATCGCTACTAGATGATTCTAGACTGGATTGAGAACCTGATCCATAGCACTGCAACCGCTTCAAAGGATCCGCTGTGGAGGCCCGAACAGGTGTAGAATCATCGCATGCAGTCTGTTCAGGTTCAGCGCAACACTGAGTGTCACAATCTGTAAAAACCTTCATCCCACTTTCATCTGCCCTTGGAAGGTTTGTTATGTTGCAAGCACCCTTTTCATATGCGGGTTTCTCTTTCTTGACTAGATCTTCGTTTTGTTCTACATCTTGGCGACCTTCTCCTACATCCTCCATGGTGGTTTTGTCTCCTGTAACCATCCCTCCATCAGTGGGTGCACCTGTGTTGCTTTGACCAACCGTCGTCTGTTGGCTGGCTTGCTTAAGCACATATGCAGCTTGTACATCCGCCAAGGTTTGCGTTTCTTTCTTCTCTGTATTGTCTTCTTCTGGTACTGATCCCCTTCTTCTTGTCCTTACTTCGGAGCGCTGCCAACTGACTTTAGGAACTTTGCTAGGCCGTCCTCGAATACTATACACATATCAATCACAGAGACCCTATACTTTGCCATTGCCTGTTCAATGTGTTGCAAGAAAAGCTAATTAGAACACACATTTAAAATTCAGAAAAACTTGGAGAAGTAAGTTATGATGGACGCCTAACCTCCTCAGTGAGAATGCCCGGGACATGGTGTTTGATAAACATATCCACTATTCCTGGATCTGATGAGAACATGGACAACTTGTTTTTGTAACATGCCTTCAGCTAGAACAACCAAAATGAAAGAAAAAATATTAGAGCATGACTATGTTACATGCTGGACACCCAAAAAAATTCGGCCACATGTAAACATAAGGCAAATGCTTTTTTTACAGACTAGGAGTGTTTCAAAAAATACAGAAAATTAGAGTCTATGTACTATCCATATAGGAAAAGAAAGTTACAGTGTAGGTATTATTCATATATAAAATATTACATGTTGGATACATAAAAGTTACAGTCTAGGTGCTTCGAAATACAGTCAGAAAGTAAAAAATTACATGTATATTTATTTAAAATATAGTCAACATGTAAATTTTATAGCTTTGAAATTACAGTCATGTAGTAAAAAATTACATGTATATTTTGACACCATGCTAATATAAAAAGTTACAGGCTAGGTTCTTTGAAATACAATCAACATATATAAAAAGTTACATGCTATGTTATTTGAAATACAGTCAACAAACAAAAAAATTACAGGCTATAAATAAAAAGTTACAGGATATAGATAAAAAGTTATAGGCTAGGTACTTTGAAATACAAGTTAGCACACAAAAAAATGTCACAGTCGATATGTAACAAAAGAAAGTTATTGGAGATCTTACCTGTAACTTCCCAAATGAACCATCGATATTTGTATCCAACGTAGCAATCTGCTTGATCATCTTATTTGTCCATATACAAATCCGAGTTCCTTCCTCAGGAACTTCTATTGCATCAGTTTCCAATGAGTCAATGTAAAGAACCTACAAACACACATAAAAATTGTGATTAAAAAGTGATATCCTCTGCAGGAAAAATATAGTCAGAGAAAAATAAAAAAGAGAAACAAAGGAATTAAAGGATACAATGTGGAGATAGGGAATCTCACCATGATATAAGGCATACATGCTTTGAACCAGTTCTTAATACCCTTGGCTTTTGCTGTCTGAATTAGGATGTCGATGATGAATTTAGCCCAATTTAGTCTTTTAATGGCTTCCGTGTTGATCACAGGTGGGTAACACTTTGAACTAACCCTTGTGCAAGTGGTTGGAGCAAAAACAGTGGACATAGAGTAGATGGAAAACTTCCTTAGGTAATCATCGTTTGCAGGATAAGTAGGTCCTAATTGCGTCTCCACGAATGTAATAGATGGTTGCCTTCCATTGGGGGTCTGAAACATCTCCATTATCACTCCAGTTGATTGCGAGTCCATCTGATACGCAACCGGAATGGTACCCATGGGTATTCCCATAACTCTGTGTACCAATTGAACGGTTACCGGTACCCTTCCCCTAGGTCCAAAATCAAGTTCACACGTGCTTGGGTTGAAACAATCCATAAGAAACTTGCAAAGTTCTGGAATCAACTTGGAACACTTCATGTTTAGCAACTCTCCAAAGCCCGAATTAACTATCAGATCCTGCTGAAGTTTAGTCATTCCCTTGCAAACTCTGACCATCCTCATAGGAGACGAATGATTAAACAGATTATTCTGCCAAAAAAAGAGAATCACATGTTGTATGAGACATATGTGCATGTGGCGTCACTTTTATAACATAACAGGCAAAGAAAAAAGGTACAAAAAAGCATAGGCAGATCCATGGTGTCATACCACATTTTTTTTTTCATCCACAGGTTGAACTTCCTCGATATCATCTTCATCTGCGGACGAGACTTCCTCTTTATGTGGCAACTTGCTAGAGATTGCCTCTTCTTTTAGCACTTCCTAATCTTCCTGATCTTCCTCTACTTTTAGCTTCAACCTTCGTTTCATCCTTCTATAATTATTCGACATCCCAGACTTGCCAATGCTTTCAGGAGTGAGTGAGTGTTTCTGTAACACAAGAACAAAGGGATAAAGTTAGCACAAAAGAATAATTATAAGTAGAGGTGTACACGACAAAGAATGATGTGCACAAAATATACCTACAGTGGGTTCCATAACTTCTAGCCAAAAATAATAATCAGAAAGTGCAGCTCCCAAAAAAGTAAGACAAAAGACCCTGTACATGACAAAAAATGATGTGCACAAAAGAGTTAGACTAGCCACACAAAACTTTTGGTATATATACAAATACATACATCCTGGACCGACAAAAAGTTTCAGCCCGCATATTAAAAAAGTTACAGGATGAGATGCTTGAATACAATCAAAATGAAATAAAATTATATGCTAAGATGAATGTCTTCTGACAAGAATTGATCTAACTATCACATGAAATTCAGACAAACAAAATGCCTATGTACATGTAACTACTGCTTCTGTTCATGTAACTACTGCTTCTGCTTATGTACATGTAACTACTGTTTCTGCTGTACACAATTAAGCAATCCCGGTACTACCCAATTAGATTTTAAGGGATCTATATGGGCATGAGAAAACTAGCACACCAAAGTTTTGAATCCAGGGAATCCACACAAAATTCACAAACCCCATATTGTACATGAGTGATCACCTAGTACCACTGAATTCAAGTCCAGAGGATCTACACCATGAAGAATTCAGGGGATCTACACAAATACCGTGTTGTACATGAGTCAAACCTACTAAAAAAATTCACCAAAATTTGGAGAGGTGGAGATCTACACATCCATACAATCCCTAATGCAGGTATGAGCAAAATCTGAGTGGAAATCTAGTCTACGCTTCTACCCTGGAGCAGCTATGGATGCACGAGGCAGTTATTACATCATGTCCACCCTATGTTCTGATGGTTTATGGCACCAGAAAATTATAGCTAAATATGTAACATGATATTTACATCAAAAAACACACGAACTAGTAGTGATCTGAACATAATAATAGTTACATTGTGTCCAACCAATTTGCTGATGGATTACTGCCTAACATAGGAGCAGCACAAGTATGTCCAAGTGTAATAAAGCACATGTATGCCCATTGTGTCCACTCCCATTGTCCCCCGAAAAATAAGAGCACAACCGTCACTACTAGCACCACCTGTTTCCAGTGGACGAGCAACGCCATGACTACTGGACGAGCAACACGATGACTACGAGCACCACCGTGACAACACAAACGAGAAACACGAACAAAAACGGCAGAGGGACGAGCAAGGTCGAACCACTCACCAGCACGCGGCGCAAATAGGGTCGGATTCCTCAATTCGCGGGGTCAGACTGTCCTTCGCAGACTCCTATCAACGACCTTCGGGCATCGGAAGCGTCGATTCGTCGGCGTCGTGGAAGGAAGCCATTCACCAGGAGAAGCAGCCTCAGACGAGTCGATATGCTTGTCCGCGCCGTCAGACTCTCCTCCGCCACTTCTCCGACCTACCAGAACACTCGTTATTTCCTCCGGACAACTCGCCGCCGACGAGGATACTCAGCAGAGGAGATCGAAGAAGGATTTGTTGCGGGCGAGGAGCGAGAGGAACAAGGGGAAGGGGATGAGGTCGATAGAAATTTGAACAGTTGAGTTGAAAAAGAAAGAAGAACCCGGAGAGACGCTGTCTTTTTCTTGTTCGTTTGGTCGTGGCCGCTCGTTTCTGATCGGACGCACGCGAGGCGTGAGCACCGCAGAGGACAAGATCGAGACGCGCGCAGGAAATAGATTTCACGTTTTTCTATATGGTGGTTTAAAACTCTTGGCCTAGGATAAATACTGGTGATGGATGACCGGCCCTGAGTCTGCTCGACGGGGATCAATCGGACCACACAGCTTGCCACCTCAATTCTCAACATGCATGCTTGTTTGTCTTTTGTTCCATGTCAATCCCGACCCAATCCAAAACCAGGGAGTTGCGAGTCACATCATGTAGCACATCCTGAGGTTCTCGATGGATGAGGACACTATGGACCTTGAACAAATTGAGCCTTGCTTCGGTGTCCCCCATAGGCAAAGAATCCAGCGCTTTTAGCCAATTAGCGGGTTTCTGGGTGGACCAATGTTGCCACATGGTCTAGTTAAGACCGCGATGATAGGACATATAGTTTTTTTCAGATACACGTATTTCCTCCGACTCATATTAATTGACTCAGATTTGTCTAGATTTGGATGAATCTAGACACTATTTACTATTTAGGTTCATCCAAATTTTGATAAATCCAAGTCAATTAATATGGGTAGGAGGAAGTAGTATATAGGTTCATCTAAATTTTGACAATCCAAGTCAATTAATATGGATCGGAGGGAGTACGATTGTTTACTTTCAAATTTAAATTCGAATCGTAATAACTAAATACTAGCATGTACCATAATTTTGAGATGATTTCGGAAAGGTCTAGAAAATCACGTTGTTTAAAAAGCTACTCCCTTTAATCGAAATTAGTTAACTTAAATTTGTCTAGATTCAGATATATCTAGACTTATTTTAGCGCTAGATATATCCCAATCTAGACAAAACCAAGTTAACTAATTTGGATCGGAGGAAATAGCTCCCGGATGTGACCATTGAATGAGTAGCTCCCAGATGTGACCGTCCTCCCGCAATGGTTGCGTCGGCTCGGACGCGGGCGGATTGAGGCGTGTCCTGCTTGCGCGTGCCACTGGCCCACCCCTCATCCACCGCTTAGCGCGTCATTGATTCATACACGGACAATGGCACGGATTCAGACGCAATAGCGCCCGCGATTCAGAGACGCAGGCGTAAGGCTGACCGACGGCAGCCTGCGCCATCAATGGCGACGGGACGACACCCTGACTGACTGGACGTCATTTGTGTTTCCGCGCCGGCATTGATGGTGAAGGAGCGGGAACCTACGCGTGTTCACGGGCGAAATGGGCTATTTAACCCTGCGGCTGTCGGTGCCACACTCCCCACCTCTATCCATCGCAACCCTAGCAGCCGCCGCCGCCAACGATGAAGATGCCGTCATGGCTCAAGAAGGCGGGAACGATCACGAGGCGACCCGCCTGTCGGCCTTCCTCCGCGGTACATCCTTGCCGCCTCCGCCACGGCCATAGGAGTTCAGGAACCGCCTCGTGGGGGACTACCCCCCGGTGCGGGATCGCCGCTGCCGTCGCTCCATCCGCGAAGACCTACAGTCGTGGCAGGTCTACGACGTCCCCACCATCGAGTCGAACGACAAGGGCGCCGTCAACCACTCCGACGACGAGCTCGACAGCGACGACGGCGAGGATGACGACGTCGTCATCAAGCAGGAGACGGTGGACCTAGTCGTGGGCGCCATCGCAAACCTTCCCCCGGAGTACCGCGAGGTCCTGGTGCGGGGCTATAACGAGGACACATTTACCGAGCAGGCCATTGCGGCCGGCGCGTGGGACGAGGACGCCTTGTGGGGCAGCTACGAAAAGGCCATCCAGCTCACCGGTCTGGTAGCGCAGGCGAACGCCCAACCGCCTCCGCTGCCGGGTGGGCGCCGCGCATTGCTCTGGAGGTGGGGATGGAGCTGGCGCACCTCCACCACCGCACGGGGCCACTGGCAGCATGGCCTGGGCAGGTGATCGACCCTGCCCGCTCTCACCCTGCCACCGCCCACCCTTTGGACACCATCGGAGTACATCGACTTTGACCCCTAGATGGACGCGGTGTCACCGACGCACGAAGATCGGTAGCTAGGGTTAGGCTAGTTTAATTTTGTTTTAAATTATGAAAGTAAATTATGTATGAACTTTGCCGGTTTTTAGCGCGAACGATTTATGTTTGAATTGAGAAAAAAAATGGTCTCACCCTATTTTGCCAGGCGCGTACAAATTGGATGGGCCGTTGAGCGCGGCTGACCAGACAGGCCATACCACAACCCCAAAACAACTACGAACCAATTTAAACAGACAGAAATAGACCGTTTGGATCGACTCGACGAAGATGCCCTAAGGTCTGTGCAAGTATCGTACGCGCACAGGTCTGGTTGATCGATCGATTGACCGTTCGGAAAACGTACTAGTAGGATCCGGTCAACCGATCCCGCGAGATCACGTATGTCCGTTCTCGTATACGTAGCCAGCAATCTCTACCCGGAGCATTCACCCGAAACCCGCTAGCCCAGAATTTCTTTCTCTAGGAGGATACCGAAGCAAGAGTCGAACAAATTTACACGTGGCCGTACCACAAATTTCAAGCATATACTGTGAAACCTACTCGTATCGATTCACTAAACACTAGAACAGAGTTCCATTAGCTTTGTCCTCGTGGCCAGAAATCGCACTTGAAAACTGATGGCTCACAGTTCCTGTGCTGATCGATCGAGCTGTACAAAATCTTTAGAAATAATTTGGATGTCATAGCCATTGATTTTCTAAGCTTGATTGTGATGTGTATATACGCAATGGTTGGTTGGTGTTCCCTTTTGGCCTCTTTATGGAAAAAGAACTTTCTGTACCGGTCGATTTATGCTGATTTTGTGGTGTGTCATTTAGAACTGGATAAGAAGGAAGTCCATGGTGAAACGTGGCTCTCATCTCTAACTACTTTGTGGACACGGTGCAAAGTACTAGTATGGATGTTTATTAACTGACTACTATATCACCTTCCAAAATAATAACTTTTATAGCTAGTGGAAGCAAAACATAGGTAGACTCTTCACTGAAACAATATTCACATTGCCAAGGTATTGCTTGGTGATTCTTCATCTCCTCTTTTCTGAGGATTAATCAAAGCTGACCGGGTAGAGCTAAATTCAAATCCATTGGGATAGCGATGTCGCCAGAGTACACCTAAATTTGCCAAGTGTCACCACCTACTTCTTTATATTGCACAACAGTTGTATTTTTTTTTAGAACTAGTCCCCGGGAGTTAAAAAATACGGCGCAGCCAAATTTCACATAAGTAATACTCGGACTTTACAATACAATATATGCTGAACTCAATAGTCATGTTGCAAGAAATTTAATTCAAATTTCATATAAACAAAATTGGAAAGCAAATCAAGAGGGTCTGATCATTGGTGCCTTGTCGTGGCCTCGGAGTCGATACGAGATGTGTTAGGATAGCACACAGAGAGACGTTTAGGAAAATAATCTTGAAATCATTGATACAATGTGGGTGCCATAGAGGTTACTACGAAGGACCTCTGCCTTGGTGACTGGATTTTCCTGATGCAACCTTAACCCTCCAAACCTTAAGTTATGCGGTCCCGGTTTGCTCCTTTGTTGACTACGACGCCACCATAGTAGAACAAGAAGGAAAGAAACGAAAGTGCCAATAGCAATTAGAGGTGTCTTTTATATTTTCATGAGTGAATCCAATCCACAAGAATGTCTTTTTTAACAAGAGAATTCAAGAGTATAGTCAAATGAGTGTTGTACCCCCAGCGCATATATATTTCCCTAATGTGGCTGGTTACATTATGACCACCAATATTATTTGGATGGCCGAGGTAATTGCATGATTAGTTTGAACATCATAGGCGTATAACCCTTGATGACCTATGTATTCTAGATTTTGCATATTTGTCAAGGAGTATCTAGGGTTGGTTACGTGGTACCGGCCTATATGCCTGTAGATTAGTACATGTACTTTTCCCTTCTCAAGAAAAAGAGTGTTTCGTATACAGGTCCATCTGTAAGTATGTGGTACTTTTTCGATTGCCTTGTTAGTGGAAAGCATATGGACATAAACATGTCCTTGAAACATCAGAATGGCTGGCCAATGTTGCTTCAGGAGAGATGACATCAAAATGCATGCTTTAGCTTTCGGAGCACTGAGCACGGTCCCGGCCTTTGCCTTTGCCTTTGCAATTGATTATGCTTCATCGCTGTCAAAAACTTCAAATATGACGTCTCCATGTTCTTCTTTGTTAAGGTACATGTAATCTCTGTTGCAAGAAAAAAGATACATATGGTCCCTAAGGTCGCTCTACAAAATTATTACTTTGTCACCGGTCGTATGATATTTTTTTATGGGTACGATCGTATGATATTTGAAGTTCTGGCGGTGAAAAAAACAGCATTTCTCCCTTTAAAAAAATTACTCTCTCTGATCCATATTACTTGTCGTAGAAATGGATTTATATCTAAAAAATATTTTAGTTATAGATACATCTAATTTAGTAACGGTTAATATAAATTGAAGGGAGTATAAATAGTTTTTTGTTACTGGTCCCACCCAATAGTATCGTGCTGGTATCTATCTGACTCTCATTTATTCAGTGGATCAAGGCTGGCGAGAGGGACCGATCCCTGGTTGGAGTAGCGATTGAGGACATCAGATCCCTCATCCATCCATGTCTTGCGCGGCGCTTTGTCATGTTAATCATTCACATAATGATTTTACACATACTTTGGCTCGTAGAGCAGAGCATGTTGGTAGTTGTTATTTTCGTGATTATATTCTAGATTGCATCCGAGACAAATTACGTATTCACATTATATATATGATCAATAACGTGCTAAATTCTCAAAAAAAAACCTCAGTAAAATTCAACCTGGTAAACTAAAACCCTGATTCCAGGGCCAGTTTGTTCGGGACAAATTAGCCGGCAAGGGACAGAAATTCACATATAGTGGTGGATTCTGGTGATCGCTGAATCAGTAGACGTGTACTTTTTTTTTTACACAAATTAGCAAAGGTGACGGCAATCAATCGGAGAATAGATTACGCTATGGCCTTTAGATTTAAAAAGATTAATCCTACACGGCTCCACGTAGGAATACATGCATGCATGCATGAACTCACTGATTTGGAGCTCACAAACTGTTAGCGGTAATAATT
Organism: Avena insularis; assembly: GCA_023614405.1. Lineage (NCBI taxonomy): Eukaryota > Viridiplantae > Streptophyta > Magnoliopsida > Poales > Poaceae > Avena > Avena insularis. The sequence continues at coordinate 279,188,448 of CM042685.1, forward strand.
TGAGACGGGACTGTACACGTCCTGTACGTACCCGACCTGGTACGTACTAGACTAAACCTCTCCGGTTCTTTCCTTGTATTGCTAGCACCGCAAAGTGCCCATATATATATATACGTACAACCTGAGACTCGGCTGTATTCGAGTAGTCTCAATCGACAACTACCTGATCGTAAATTTTATATGGTATCAGGCCGGCCTCTTGCCGACAAAACTGATCGCCAAATCCATCCATTCCCATAATCTCCGTCGCCCCCAAAGCTTCTCCCGTCGCCGCCCCTCACCCCTTCCGCCATGTCGACTTCCACCGCCCAGGTCATTAACCTTGGCAATCCGCCGTCAGATAAACTGACCCGCCGGAACTACACGATGTGGCGTGCCCAAGTTCTGCCGCCCATCCGAGGAGCTCGCCTTGTTGGACTGCTCGACGATACCGACGCTGCTCCTCCGCTCACGCTGGAATTACAGCCAGCGGACAAGGCCACCAATACAGCGGCAAAGACCGCCCCCAACCCGGACTACGACAACTGGATCAGTCGAGATCAGATCGTTCTTGGCTACCTGTTTCAATCCATCTCGCCTGAAGTCCTTCCGCATGTTCAGCGCCTCGAGCACACCGCCGCGGTATGGCAGGCCATAGAAGAGATGTTTGCCTCTCAGAATCAAGCAAAGGTCACGAACCTCCGGATTGCTTTGGCGAACACGAAGAAACTCAACATGACAACTGGCGCCTTCCTCACAAAGATGCAGGAAATTGCCGATGAACTTGCTGCTGCAGGTTCCCCCATCACAGACAAGGAGCACATCTCCTTCATCCTGTCCGTACTTGGCGCGGGCTACAACTCCCTTGTTGCTGCCATCGGAGTGGTTTCCACCACCATCACCCTTCCGTCCCTCTACTCGCAGATTCATGCCTACGACGAACGCAATGAGATGTTGCTAAACGAGTCCGCCAGTGGGTTTGAGACTTCTGCAAATTTGTCATCCCGAGGTCGCCCGTTTCGCCCCAATTACAACCAGCAGCGTGCCGACCGAGGAGATCGTGCTGATCGTGACCGTCGTGATGACCGCCGTGACAACCGCCGCGACGACTCCTCACAGCGTCGTGGTAGTGGCCGCACGCCTTCTAGTGGGGGTCGTGGCCGTGGCCGAGGCCGCCGTCGCACCACCCAATGGGTGGATGTCACTTGCCAGATCTGCAATAGGGAGGGACACCCTGCCAAAGATTGCTGGTACCGGTTCCAGGACAACGATGATGATTATGGAGGCAAGGAGGGGAATGTCGCCTCCTATGGTGTGGACACCAACTGGTACCCGGATACTGGGGCTACACATCACATCACGAGTGAGCTCAACAATCTGACTTTTCGTGACAGGTATCAAGGACATGACAAGGTTAACACTGCCAGTGGGCAAGGTATGGATATCTCCCATATTGGTCATTCAATATGTCGTACCCCTGTTCAAAATTTCCATCTTTGTAATATCTTGCATGTTCCCAACGCATCAAAAAATTTGCTCTCCGTTCATCGTTTTACACTTGATAATAGTGCCTTCATAGAATTTCATCCTTTCTTCTTCTTGATCAAGGATCAGGTCACGCGGAAAATAATTCATAGAGGAAGATGCGTTGGAGGTCTTTACCCACTTATATCGTCATCGTTGTCCTCTTCTCACACACAGAAGCAAGCTTTTGTCGCCACCAAGCCCTCTCAAGCGAAGTGGCATAGTCGTCTTGGTCATCCATCGCTTTCTATTGTTAGTCAAATAATTAGCAAAAATAAACTTCCTTTTATCAAGGATCTTAGTATAGAGTCAGTTTGTGATTCTTGTCAGCGGGCTAAGAGTCATCAACTTCCTTATCCAGTGTCTACTAGTGTTTCCACAGCTCCCCTACAATTAGTGTTCTCTGATGTATGGGGCCCTGCTCCCACTTCTGTTGGACGTCATGACTACTATATAAGCTTTATTGATGATTATAGCAAGTTTACTTGGATATATTTGCTCAAGAAAAAATCCGATGCCTTTTCTACCTTTGTGAATTTTCAAAAACTTGTTGAACGTAAACTTGATAGAAAAATTCTTACAGTCCAATCTGATTGGGGAGGTGAATATGTAAAACTCAACTCCTTCTTTCAGACACAAGGCATCTCTCATCATGTTTCTTGTCCTCATGCACATCAACAAAACGGTTCAGCTGAAAGAAAACACCGTCATATTGTTGAGGTAGGACTAGCTCTTCTTGCCCATGCACATATGCCTCTTAAATTTTGGGATGAAGCGTTCCTTACCGCCACATATCTTATTAATATGCTTCCGAGCAAAGTAATTAACAATGATACTCCTGTCCATCGCCTCTTAGGTACTCGGCCTGATTATAATTCTTTGCGCGTGTTTGGCTGTGCTTGTTGGCCTAACTTGCGTCCTTACAACAAGAGAAAACTTGCTTTCCGTTCCAAACAATGTGTGTTTTTGGGATATAGTCCTCGCCATAAAGGTATCAAATGCCTAGAAGTTTCTAGTGGTCGTATCTATATCTCTCGGGACGTTGTTTTCGATGAGGCTGTTTTCCCGTTTGCCTCGCTTTATCCCAATGTTGGTGCTCTTCTTAGGCACGAGATCCTTTTACTTGATTCTTGCCTTCACGATTTTGAACAAGGGGACGTACCTATTGATGATTCAACTATGGCTAATATTCATGCTACTAACCCCACGTCTAGTCCTACGATTGTTGTGCAGATTCCAGAACAAAATACTGCTGAAAATTTGAGCCAAAGTGATGGTCCAAATCGCTCAAACAGCTCACATGCAATATCAATAGAAGAAGACAGGAATACGGAAGTGGATTTCCTGGGCAGGTCGCCATCAAGGTCAGCAAAATCCACCTCAGAAGTCAGTCCAACTACGTCACTGCATGGTCCTGACCCACACGCGCGTCTTCTGGTGGACGCGTCGCTGCACGGACGCGTTTCTCCGCAAGAAAATACTACGTCGTGCGGTGTCCTGCATGTGCCGCGGACCCCAAACGGATCATCTGCGGCAGCCAGCTCCGAAGCCTTGCCAAGCACCACTCAGTCGCCCACACGAGAGGCTACAGGATCCAGTGTGGACTCATGGACAACGACATCTTCGGTTGGTGACAGCAGCACAAGAAACAACAGCCCTGGATCCTCTGCTCCTTCAGCTCCTGTAGAGCAGCGTATGCCTTCTGCCGCTCGGCCAGTGACAAGGGCATCCAAAGGAATAACTAATCCAAAAATGTATAAAGATGGTACCGTTCGTTGGTGTTTGTTGGCATCTTCAGAAGAACCAGCCGATCTGCAGACTGCTCTAGCACATGACAAGTGGAAAATGGCCATGGATGATGAATATGATGCCCTTATGAAAAATAAAACATGGAGGTTAGTTCCACCTCGGCATGGTTCAAATATCATTGACTGTCGGTGGATTTACAAAATCAAAAGGAAGGCGGATGGCTCCATTGACAGGTATAAGGCTAGGCTCGTAGCCAAAGGTTTCAAGCAACGATATGGGATAGACTATGAGGACACTTTCAGTCCTGTTGTGAAGATTGCAACTGTTCGGCTTGTTCTGGCAATTTCTATTTCCAGAGGATGGAGTCTGCGACAGTTAGATGTCAAGAACACGTTTCTTCATGGTGTTCTGGAAGAGGAGGTATATATGAAACAACCACCTGGTTATGAAGATAGACAAAGGCCAAACTATGTTTGGAAGTTAGACAAGGCGCTTTATGGACTAAAGCAAGCACCTCGAGCATGGTACTCTCGTTTAAGTGCTCAACTAATCAGATTTGGTTTTGTTGCTTCAAAGTCTAATACTTCATTGTTTATCTACCACAAGTCCAATATTATAATTTATATGCTTATATATGTTGATGATATCATAGTTGCTAGCTCTTCACAAGCTGCAACAGATGCTCTTTTAAGAGATTTAAGCAAGGAGTTTGCCTTGAAGGACCTTGGTAATCTTCACTTCTTTCTAGGGATTGAAGTTCAGAAAGTTAATGACGGACTTGTATTGAGCCAAGCTAAGTATGCTCAAGATGTTCTTGCTCGTGTTGGTATGACAAACTGAAAGGTTCATCTACACCTTTATCATCCTCATAAAAAATTACAGCACAAGGAGAATTATTAGGCCCTGATGATAGCACTCGTTACAGGAGTATGGTAGGTGCCTTACAATATTTAACTCTCACAAGGCCAGATATTTCCTATGCTGTCAATAAGGTTTGTCAATACTTGCATGCTTCCACAACTATGCATTGGACAGCTGCCAAACGTATCATGAGATACATTAAGGAGACAATTAGTGTTGGACTCACATTTATGCCATGTGAGTCTACACTAGTTAGTGCTTTCTCATATGCAGATTGGGCAGGATGTGTTGATGATCGTCGATCAACAGGAGGATTTGCTGTCTTCTTTGGTCCAAATCTTATCTCATGGAGTGCTAAAAAGCAAGCAACGGTTTCTAGATCAAGTACAGAAGCGGAATATAAATCAGTGGCCAATGCAACAGCTGAAATAATTTGGATACACTCTTTACTTGTCGAACTTGGAGTCAAGACAAGACAACCACCATGTCTATGGTGTGATAATTTAGGAGCAACATATCTATCAACCAATCCAGTTTTTCATGCACGAGCAAAACATATTGAAATCGATTTTCATTTTATCAGAGAAAGAGTTCTAAACAAGCAACTTGAAATTCGGTTTATTTCTTCAGAAGATCAAGTCGCCGATGGATTCACGAAGCCTCTACCAGTTCGTAGTTTTGAGAAGTTCAAACATAATCTCAACTTATCAAAGTTATGATTAAAGGAGGGTGTTAGCGGTAATAATTTAAGACGGGACTGTAAACGTTTTGTATCAGCATCGGACGTACCTGTACGTACCTGACCTGGTACGTACTCCCTCCGTTTCAAAATATAAGATGTTTTAGGTTTGTGAAGAAAATGAATCTAGACTTGTTTTAGTATGTAGGTTCACTCAACTTTGGGATGAATCTACATACTAAAAGAAGTCTAGATTCATTTTCTTCACAAACCTAAAACATCTTATATTTTGAAACGGAGGGAGTACTAGACTAAACCTCTCCGGTTCTTTCCTTGTATTGCTAGCATCGCAAAGTACCCATATATATATACGTACAACCTAAGACTCGGCTGTATCCGAATAGTCTCAATCGACAACTACCTGATCGTAAATTTTATACAAACAAGTCGACAACCTTAGACGACTAGTGCTAGGCCACACGGTCGATCTCGCACGAGCAGGCCACCATCGAACGAGCACCTCGTAAATGCAAATGTCGTCCTAGCTATCTTTCCACAGAAAATGTATAATTAAACTTAGCTAACAAAAATTGTCCCAACCTTCCCAAACAAAGCGATCAAACTATACTCAAGCCTAGTCACCTAAACCCTTCGACCCAGCAGATGTCAACTTAGGAGCTAAGAAAAAAAATGGCCCGCGGAACCTTTCTGCTCGATCGATGTGCTTCGCATGTGCACTCACAGATTCTGATCAAGTCATCTGGCATCATAAGCCGTAATTAACCCTTACAAAATGGAGATCAAAGTCTATGTCTTTTAGAAAGAGTAAAAGGGGCCCGAAAAGTCTATGCTGCTGATGCACGAATGACAAAAAATTTAAAGGGCCGGAGACACGCTTTAGTGGAATATACATATATAAACAAGGAAAAAGGGTGGAACCATATGCATATTTCGGCAAAAGGCACCCCCATTTGGTACTAATTTTGGTACCGTGAAAATTCAACTGATTGTTAATGTAAAAGGTGTTTCGGTGAATCTTAATACCGATGGTATACATTGCTTACTCACTGGAATGTCTGAACTTAAAGGTAACCTTTGCTATCTTGGAGAGAATAAATGAGTTTGGCATCTGCTTCCCACAAATTCATTAATGCAACATCCATGTTTCTGGCAGAACTAAGCAAAATACCTATGAGTTTACATGGACTAAAAGTCTCTATAGCATCATAAAGGAATTTTTGGCTTCCGGCTTGAAACATGATGATGATAGGAAGAATAAAATGAAAAAACTAGGTTATCTATATTCAAAATCTGTGAAACAAGTGCTTTATAAGCCATCACAAATTTTCATGAAAGAAAATCAGTGTTGCGTGTTGTGTATAGTAGCAAATTCAACTTGAGTTTAAACACTATAATATATTTTTCTTCCAAAGACACAAGAAGTTTATTACCATGAAAATTCACAAATATACAAAAGACAAGAAGTATATCACCTACACAAGCTTCACTTTTGTCGAAATGCTTGATATTTTAAAAGACGAGCATTATGTTGCCCTATCAGCAAAATTACCGATGCCATTCATAGTAAAGCCCTGAATGTGAGAGGTTTAGCCGGCATGTACGAGATTCTACATGCATTTGAGTTATTTGACTATGCTAGACGGTACCTCGCGCCCAGGTTAGCCAAGCACTAAGTGATCGCTAGATGATTAGATACCCAACATCATCACACATTATGTATCGACTTAAAAAGAAGCAAATAGTACCCCGCAAAATGTGTAGTACTTCTCGTTTTTCTTGATTAGAGATGACTGAGAATAAATTTATGTACGAGAAGGATGTTGTAAAATAACATGTGGACTTGAATCAATGCAACATGATGAGTTTGTGTACGCACGATGCAATAGAAAAGTTTGAGGAAATACAACTGAAAGAATACTCTCCAATAGTCTTGATAGTACACTAGTAGAAAACAGGACACTAGTTCCGGTTTGTAAGAGGCTTTAGTCCCGGATTGCAATTCGGAACTAACGTATCGGGACTAAAGGTTAGGCCTTTAGTCCCGGTTCTGTTACAAATTGGGACTAGATTGTCTCCACGTGGCCGTTCTGTGCGCGCTGGGCTGGAGGATATTTAGTCCCGGTTCATAACACGAACCGGGACTAAAGTTCTTCTGTCGCGGTAGCGTTTTGCACCAAACTGCTGCCGCGGCAGGAGGTGGGGTTTTAGGGTTTCTTTTTTTGTGTTTGATTATTTTTCATTTTATGTTTTCATATACATATTATTCTATGCTACTACATGCTGTTTACATTGATGCATATATAATATAATTTCACTCAAACATAAATACATATAAATATATACACAACCGAGACTAGAGCTCGTCTAATTGATTTACACCAAGATCAACATTATAATAGATACTGTCCTTTTGTGTCTATCCACGATTACACGAAGGTCTATCTATATTGTACTCTCTTTTTGAGTTTATGACGTCCCTGAGCAAAAATCCCGACAACTCCTCTTGAATTGCTAGTAGGCGTTCATGTGGTAGGAGCTTATCCTGCATCGCATCCAACTATATATAAAGAAGTAGATCATTATGAATGGAACTCAACAAAAACTATGGTATAGAATAAATTGCGAATATATTGTTTACGTATTTGAAGAAAGTCTGTGCCCTGCTCCATACACCCACGAATGAACTAACATACGTAATATCCACATAAATTAGTCCCACAATGCCGCACACTTTTCGATCGAGAATATAATTCAATAAGATAATAATCAAGCATGATAATTGTAAAAATGATAATTGTAATATCCACATAAATTAGTCCCCTAGCTCTCGTACTACTTACCGGGACCGTACGAAAAGTGAGCTCCTCACGCCATTCACCCTGAACCTCCTTCGTGAACCGTTTCCAAACCCTGTCCGGCAAAAAAGAAATGAATGAGTTATTAATTAGTTTACATCTCAGAGAATGAACGAAAGAGACAGATATAATGATTGAAATTACTTTTGGAGGCAATCAATTATGCTGCGGTAGTCTTCTATCGGCTTCTTTAACGAGTCTGAGATTTCTACTTTTGCATGGTCAACGTCAATATTTAGAAGAATCTAGTAAAAGCTGCGCACGTTTATATACACTTAACATCGAGTAAACAAAAATTGAATGTGTACAAGACAGTAAGACTCTTACCCATAGTTGTAAGGAAATAGTATTTGTGTCTTGTAATGTTGCTCCATTAAAAACATTAGCAAGTTATCCTCCGTTTCTTTCCTTTGATTCAGTGGGCGGAGGCGAAAGCGCCGGAGATGGAGATGCAGTCGCGCTGCGATCCCTCTCAGGAAGGGGTGGACTATTGTTTCTTGGTGGAGACGGTGGACTCGGAGGTGATGGTGGCCTTGGAGGTGATGGGTTGCTTCTCGGAGGAGAAGATTTCCTTGGCGCCCAGCCTGGAAACACGATGTGTTTTTTTTACAAAGAATGATCCCACCCTCCACTTCTCCAAGTGTTTTCTCCCCTTCGCCTGCAGGGATGTCAAGCTCAAGTGATCGACATGTCAGTTCAACTTCATCCACACCGACACGAGCATAGCCAGCTGGACTCTGACTTCCATGGTAGGTCACTTCCGGTGGACAAGGTAAAGCAAAGCCGAGCGCCACCTTCATAGAAATGTTCTTCACTGTGACATGTAGCTCACAAGTTGTCCTTGCCTCGACTTCATCCACGGGGTAGCGAACCATCGTTGCACCGGCCGTATCATCTATCACCGGTGCATTATTGTCCATCAGCATTGGATTATTAGATTGTACCTCCGTGGAAGCCACGCTGCTTCTCCGCTGAGATGGGCCCATCGGACTGTCTAATGCAGGATCTTGCTGTCGGGTCAGTACTCTAAGTTCATTAATCTGCTCCTGCTGTAGCTTGAACATGGCTTGAAATTCCTCGTTCCTTTTTTCAACCGCCTCCAACCGCGCTGCCTCCTCCGCCTTCTGCCGGTTCGTTTTTCTGGATCGGCTTCTATAAGTGTCGATGTCAGCGGGAAACCCTGTCTTCCATGGAACAGATGGGCCAAAGCCTCGTGTTCGTCCGACTTTTTCAGGATTCCCGAGGGCATATGTCAGCTCATCGTTCTCTCTGTCGGGAATGAACTTTCCATCTTTTCTCAGTTGTATCACTTTAACAAGTTCATCTTTGGGTTTAGTAATGGCCTCCTTTGTAACAATAATCTCCCCGGTTTCAGTGTCATACGACCCCCCATGCCCAAGGAGCCAATTTTTTGACCTCACGGGCCACTGATTTGTAGCTGGCGTGACCCCTTTTTTATGCATTTCTTCCTCGGTTTTTTCCCACTTCGGCGCGGCCGTCTTGTAGCCACCTGTCCCCATAGTATGGTGATATTTCTTTTTGGCCGCATTTAGCTTATTCTTTTCTAACTTGGCCGTAGCTGCTTCTGATTCCTTGTATTTCACAAATGGGGTCCAGTTATCCCGCTGCTTCTCTAGCGGGCCAGTGAATGGAGGAGTCAGCCCCTTCTTGGCAAAGTTGTTGTACAATCTTTTCTTCCAGTCCTTGAACTATCCGCCCATCTTCTTAAGGGCCCACTTTCTGACTTGCAACCTCAATGCCTCAGTGAGTTCAGGAGTGTCCAATTCAGGCAGAGAGAAGTGTGCCATGAGTGAATTCTAAAGACCGTCTTTGGCTCTGTCATCGACAAAAGTTTCTCCAACTCGATCACTTTTCTTTCCTGGCTTATTCCACTTCTGAGTAGTGATCGGGATGGCGTCCCTGACTATCGCTCTGCATTGGTATACAAATACACTTGCGGCCTCTTTCGGCTCCAAAGGTTCGCCGAACTGAGACACTAGATCAATGGTGAAACGCATACCATCGGCCAACTTTTTGGTCGGGCCTCGTTTCCTTGCAGTACATTCGCCCGATGCAGAGGTCTAAGAGAAGAAACGGTCGTTAGTACATATATATATATGAATCAACTAATGCATCTACTAGCTCGTGATCAGCAGAGGCTTTATATACCTCGCCGGTCTTTGCTATGGTGGTGTCTCCACCGTCAGTTCCACCGTCGTCTCCACCAAAGAATTCGTCATAGTCGTCTCTTCCGTCGGCTTCATCCAAGTTGAGGTATTGGGAGCCATCATCATCTCCATCATCGTCTGTTCCATCATAATGGTAACCTCCTGTACCCTCATCTATCATGTTGTACATGATGTGCTCTTCATTGTCTCTACCGTCCATAACTTAACTAATACAGAAGAAAGATAAAACCATTTTGCTTAATGCAATAAAATAAAGGAAGATAAAGTAATCCAGCTTAAACAATGCGATAAAGAAAGATAAAGTACTAGTTAAACAACAATACATCTTGAATAATCCAGCTAGTACAACAATAAAGTACCAATTAAATAACAATACAACCCTATTACACATCTAGATAGCTCAGCGAAGACGTCGAGCCCCGGCTACTGAGCCGCGGCAGGTCTGCACCCAAAGTGTAGGAACCATCACCGAAGAATATCTCGGGTAAGGTGCCTGAAGAAGATGCCAGGTATTGGCGTCCCGGACTCCTAAAATGTGCATGTAGCGCCGGACGTGCTCGTCCTCCTCCCTGACACGACGCTGTACCACCTCGTCGGGGGCCGGCTCCCTCTGCATCGCACCTGGACCACTCGGCCGCCACCACAGAAGATCTGGGTCGACGACGACACCCAGATTCCTCACGAGACGACGTCCCCCGGCTGGTAGCACCTCCCAGTGCTAGCCTGGCGGAGCCCAGCCCCGTGGATGCCTGGTGACACTGTCTAGTGGCGCTCTGGGGGTCACGCCGAGTGAAGGAGGATGAGGAATCGGCATTCCTAAACACTAAGTTAAATATATATAATTTAAACATGATGAAAATAAATAGTATCAACTAACATAAACTATATTACACTAAAATAAATAGTATCAACTAAAATCCTAAAATTCACTAACTAAGAAAAATTCACTAACTAAAATAAACTATATTACACTAACTAAATTACAATAAATCAAAACAAAATATATTAAACACTAACTAAAATATCTAAGAAAAAATTACACTAATCTTACTAACTAATTAACCCTAAAATAACCCTAACTAATTAACCCTAAAATACACTAACAAAATTATATACACTAACTAATTAACACTAACAAAATAACAACAATTAACACTAATTAACAAAATTAACACTACTAATTAACTAGAGCTTAATTACCTTTGGGAGGGCTCGGGAGGTGGATGGCGCAGGCGTGGTGGGCTCGGTCAGAGGATGGCGCCAAGGCGGCGGCGACGTCTTGAAGGCGGGCGGCGTCGGAAGAGGCGATGCCGGGGCTGGGCGACACGAGGCGGCGCCTTGAGGCGGCGCGTGAGGCACGAAGACAAGACAGGCGCTGGCGCAAGCAGGCGTGGCGGCATGCGAGGAGGAAGATGGCAGCGCGGCGGTCTGCGTGCTCCGGTTCGTGCACCGAACCGGGGCGCACGGGTAGATGGTATTCTTTAGCCCCTTTAGCCCAGTTGTAGTACAAACCGGGACTAAAGGGATTTTAGCCCGGTTTGTACTACAAACCGACTAAGGACTAAAGACTGCAAGCCACACAGCGTTCAGATTTTAGCCCTTTAGCGGGTTTGTACTACAAACCGAGGCTAAAGGTCTTTCTTTAAAAGTTTAAAAAAGGTTTTTAAAAAAGGTGTTGAAAAAGGTTTTAAAAAAGGTTTTAAAAATGGTTTTGAAAAAAGGTTTTAAAAAATGTTTTTGAACTTTTTTCAAAACCTTTTTTAAAAAAAATTCAAAAACATTTTTTAATCCTTTTTTAAAACCTTTTTCAACACCTTTTTTAAAAACCTTTTTTAAAACTTGCATTGGATCTCTGAAAAAACGACATATTATGAGTCTAAAAATGAATTTTTTAAAAAATCATGGACGTTAGATCATGTACCTGTGGTTCAAACCGGACCCACTTCCTGCCGATTCGGCAGACATTTGTCTTTTTCACCTGGGAAGGACAGAAAGGTTTGAGATTCCCCGGTTGGGATATAGTTCACGTAACGTGGTCTACTATTTTAGAAAAATAGGATGGTAGGATTCTGTAACTGCGTTTTGGTGGCTGCTTCACAAAACAATCCGTCTTTTTGCGCTCGGAAAAAGGAAAATGGCTTTTTCGAGCGACAAAAAGGAAAACTTCCTCCTGCAACATTGTTCTACATCCCAATATACACATGCATGCACAATATGGACACTGTATCACAAACTATGCCGCGATTCAACACATAACATCCGTCTCTTGAACCGAAAGCCATGAAACCTCGAACATGATAGGACATTTTGTGAAGGTTTTTTGGAGACATAATCAGTATACCAAGTTTGATATTTTTCCTTGCAACTATGTCACATAATATCATACCACGCGAAGGATTTACATTGTTCGGACCTTTTTTGAATTTTTTATGCCCGTTTTGAATTTTTTGCCGTTTTGAACTTAGGTCAAAACGGCGTGCGTGAAGATAGGGGATGGGAATGTTAGAACATGCATTGGATCTCTGAAAAAACGACATATTTTGAGTCTAAAAATGATTTTTTCAGAAAATCACGGACGTTGGATCATGTACCTGTAGTTCAAACCGGACCCACTTCCTACCGATTCGGCAGACATTTGTCTTTTTCACCTGGGAAGGACAGAAAGATTTGAGATCCCCGGTTGGGATATAGTTTACATAACGTGGTCTACTATTTTAGAAAAATGGGATGGTAGCATTCTGTAACTGCATTTTGGTGGCTGCTTCACAAAACGACTCGTCTTTTTGCGTTCGGAAAATGGAAAATGGCTTTTCCGAGCGACGAAAAAGAGAACTTTCTCCTGCAACATTGTTCTACATCCCAATATACACATGTATGCACAATATGGACACCGTATCACAAACTATGCCACGATTCAACATATAACATCCGTCTCTTGGACCGAAAGCCATGAAACCTCGAACATGATAGGTCATTTTGTAAAGGTTTTTTGGAGACATAATCAGTATACCAAGTTTTATATTTTTCCTTGCAACTATGTCATATAATATCACACCACGCGAAGGATTTACATTGTTCGAACCTTTTTTGAATTTTTTATGCCCGTTTTGAATTTTTTGCCGTTTCGAACTTAGGTCAAAACGGCGTGCGTGAAGATAGGGGATGGTAGCATTCTGTAACTGCATTTTGGTGGCTGCTTCACAAAACGACTCGTCTTTTTGCGCTCGGAAAATGGAAAATGGGTTTTCCGAGCGATGAAAAGGAAAACTTCCTCCTGCAACATTGTTCTACATCCCAATATACACATGTATGCACAATATGGGCACCATATCACAAACTATGCCATGATTCAACATATAGCATCCGTCTCTTGGACCGAAAGCCATGAAACCTCGAACATGATAGGTCATTTTGTGAAGGTTTTTTGGAGACATAATCAGTATACCAAGTTTTATATTTTTCCTTGCAACTATGTCACATAATATCACACCACGCGAAGGATTTACATTGTTCGGACCTTTTTTGAATTTTTTACCCCCGTTTTGAATTTTTTGCCGTTTCGAACTTAGGTCAAAACGGCGTGCGTGAAGATAGGGGATGATAATGTTAGAACTTGCATTAGATCTATAAAAAACGACATATTGTGAGTCTAAAAATAATTTTTTCAAAAAATCACAGACGTTAGATCATGTGCCTGTAGTTCAAACCGGACCCACTTCCTACTGATTCGCCAGACATTTGTTTTTTTCACCCGGGAAGGACAGAAAGGTTTGAGATCCCCCGGTTGGGATATAGTTCACGTAACATGGTCTACTATTTTAGAAAAATGGGATGGTAGCATTCAGAATCGCATTTAGGTGGTCGCTTCAAAACGCATTCGCCTTTTTGCGCTCGGAAAATGGAAAAGGGCTTTTCCGAGCGACGAAAAGGAAAACTTCCTCCTGCAACATTGTTCTACATCTCAATATACACATGCATGCACAATATAGGCACCGTATCACAAACTATGCCGCGGTTCAACACATAACATCCGTCTCTTGGACCGAAAGCCATGAAACCTCGAACATGATAGGTCATTTTGTGAAGGTTTTTTGGAGATATAATCAGTATACCAAGTTTGATATTTTCCCTTGCAACTATGTCACATAATATCACACCACGCAAAGGATTTACATTGTTTGGACCTTTTTTGATTTTTTTATGCCCGTTTTGAATTTGTTGCCGTTTCGAACTTAGGTCAAAACGGCGTGCGTGAAGATAGGGGATAAGAATGTTAGAACTTGCATTGGATCTCTGAAAAAACGACATATTGTGAGTCTAAAAATGATTTTTTTTAAAAATCACGGACGTTAGATCATGTACGTGTAGTTCAAACCGGACCCACTTCCTACCGATTCGGCAGACATTTGTCTTTTTCACCCGGGAAGGACAGAAATGTTTGAGATCCCCCGGTTGGGATATAGTTCATGTAAAGTGGTCTACTATTTAAAAAAAATGGGATGGTAGCATTCTGTAACTGCATTTTGGTGGCTGCTTCACAAAACGACCCGTCTTTTTGCGCTCGGAAAATGGAAAATGGCTTTTCCGAGCGACAAAAAGGAAAACTTCCTCCTGCAACATTGTTCTACATCCCAATATACACATGCATGCACAATATGGGCATCGTATCACAAACTATGCCGCGATTCAACACATAGCATCCGTCTATTGGACCGAAAGCTATGAAACCTCGAACATGATAGGTCATTTTGTGAAGGTTTTTTGGAAACATAATCAGTATACCACGTTTGATATTTTTCCTTGCAACTATGTCACATAATATCACACCACGCGAAGGATTTACATTGTTCGGACCTTTTTTGAATTTTTTATGCCCGTTTTGAATTTTTTGCCGTTTCAAACTTAGGTCAAAACGGCGTGCGTGAAGATAGGGGATGAGAATGTTAGAAGTTGCTTTGGATCTCTGAAAAATTGACTTATTGTGAGTCTAAAAATGTTTTTTCAAAAATCACAGACGTTAGATCATGTACATTGTAGTTCAAACGGACCCACTTCCACCGATTCGCAGACATTTGTCTTTTCACGGAAGGACAGAAGGTTTGAGATCCCGGTTGGGATATAGTTCACGAACGTGGTCTACTATTTTAGAAAAATGGGATGGTAGCATTCAGAATCGCATTTTTGTGGCTGCTTCATAAGACGACCGTCTTTTATGCGCCGGAAAATGGAAAATGGCTTTTCCGAGCGACGAAAAGGAAAACTTCCTCCTGCAACATTGTTCTACATCCCAATATACACATGCATGCACAATATAGGCACCGTATCACAAACTATGCCGCGATTCAACACATAACATTCGTCTCTTGGACCGAAAGCCATGAAACCTCGATCATGATAGGTCATTTTGTGAAGGTTTTTTGGAGATATAATCAGTATACCAAGTTTGATATTTTTCCTTGCAACTATGTCACATAATATCACACCACGCGAAGGATTTACATTGTTTGGACCTTTTTTGAAATTTTTATGCCCATTTTAAATTTTTTGCCGTTTCGAACTTAGGTCAAAACGGCGTGCGTGAAGATAGGGGATGAGAATGTTAGAACTTGCATTGGATCTCTGAAAAAACGACATATTGTGAGTCTAAAAATGATTTTTTTCAAAAGGTTGTAGCCACTAACCGGGACTAAAGATATTTCCCGTCATATCCCACCGCTTCCCGCCATGTTTTCCCGCCATTTCCCTCTGAACGGTGCTTTTAGTCCCGGTTGTAGCCACTAACCGGGACTAAATATATTTCCCGCCATATCCCACCGCTTCCCGCCATGTTTTCCCGCCCTTTCCCTATGAACGGTGCTTTTAGTCCTGGTTGTAACCACTAACCGAGACTAAAGATATTTCCCGTCATATCCGACCGCTTCCCGCCATGTTTTCCCTCCCTTTCCCTCTGAACGGTGCTTTTAGTGCCGGTTGTAGCCACTAACCGGGACTAAATATATTTCCCGCCATATCCCACCGTTTCCCGCCATGTTTTCCAGCACTTTCCATCTATATATAGGCCGACCACGCCATGGCTATCTATACATCCACACCTTCCTCTCTCACAACTATGGGCAGGTCATCGGCCATTCTCGACCGAGGAGACCTGCAGCATTGAAAATCAACCCCTTGAACTACTAACAGGCCGCTGGCCGGATTGAATCTCTGCTCTACTTCCTATCCTCCTCCCTCTCAAGGCTCCGCCCGACAATGCGGCACTTATCACCTCTACCACCCACGAGCTCACGGAGGAGCCGGATGGATCCCTAGTGGGATCCCGACAACTATCACCCCGAATGCCTTCTTTGCTAACCGACGGAAAGGGAGTGCCAAACGAGGGTGATGGCCCGCCCGTGAACCACAATAAAGCCGGGTATGTGGTGGGCGAACTGATACTATCATCATGCGTGATGCGCTACATCGCCGGGAGACCATCCTCGCTGCGCGGTGCCCACAAGTCTAGATGCCATAGAGCCAAGAAGGCCCCCTCCCCGCCAGTAGGGCATCGCCTTCAGAGACTCCTCCCCGCTGGCCATGAACTGGACGGAGTGGCGTGAGTGCCCCAGATATGCCATGGCTGGTGAGGAGGATCTCGGGAGTGATGATGACGATGATGATGACGGCGATAAGAAGGCCTGAAGCTGTACTATAGGACTAGGCATGATTATGACTAAAGGTGGCTTTAGTCCTCGCTGTTAGCTAGTCCCGGTTTGTCCCGTTTTTAATATTAATAAATGTCTAAGTGTTACCTAGTCTACGCTTTTGGTACCGCCACAAAGAATCTCAGAAATTCCTTTATTAACCATGGAGCATCTTCCTTTAATAAATGAAAAATAGGATTAATTCACAAAAGGTTTAATACATTACATCACCAACATCCACATCTAGTGTTTTGGTTCTCTTCTTTTCCGTAACCATGGAGCATCTTCCTTATTTAGCGATATGCTTGGGTCAGTTTTCACTTTGAATGGCGGAATTTCACGAAATTTGTCATAATCTTCCATATGTCACATCTGTCCTCAACTCCCACCATGTTTATTTTTCCTGAAAGAACTATGTGGCGCTTTGGCTCATCGTATGATATTATATTCTTTTGCTTATCTTTCCTTTTTCTCGGTCTAGTAGACATGTCCTTCACATAGAAAACTTGAGCCACATCATTGGCAAGGATGAATGGTTCGTCTCCGTACGCAAGATTATTGAGATCCACTATTGTCATTCCGTACAGCTGGTCTACCGTTACCCCACCTCCTGTCATCTTGACCCATTTGCATCGAAACAATGGGACCTTGAAATTAGGACCATAGTCAAGTTCCCATATGTCCTCCATGTAACCATAATATGTGTCCTTTTTCCCATTCTCGTCCGTTGCATCAAATCAGACACCACTGTTTTGGTTGGTGCTCTTTTTATCTTGGGCGTGCGTGTAAAATATATTCCCATTGATCTTGTAACCTTGGAAAGTCAATATAGTTGAAGATGGAGACCTGGCCAACAAGTACAACTGATCTCCAACAGTGGTGTCATTCATGAGATGTGTCTGCAACCAACCGCCGAAAGTCTTCACGTGTTCATCTCTAATCAACTACGATCGGCCCTTTAGTCCCGGTTTGTACTACCAACCGGGCTAAAAGGTTTTTCAAGCAAGACTCAAGATTCTTAGCCCAGTTTGTACTACAAACCGAGGCTAAAGGTCTTTTTTTAAAAGTTTAAAAAAGGTTTTTAAAAAAGGTGTTGAAAAAGGTTTTAAAAAAGGTTTTAAAAATGGTTTTGAAAAAAGGTTTTAAAAAATGTTTTTGAACTTTTTTCAAAACCTTTTTTAAAAAAAATTCAAAAACATTTTTTAAAACCTTTTTTAAAACCTTTTTCAACACCTTTTTTAAAACTTGCATTGGATCTCTGAAAAAACGACATATTATGAGTCTAAAAATGAATTTTTCAAAAAATCATGGACGTTAGATCATGTACCTGTGGTTCAAACCGGACCCACTTCCTGCCGATTCGGCAGACATTTGTCTTTTTCACCTGGGAAGGACAGAAAGGTTTGAGATTCCCCGGTTGGGATATAGTTCACGTAACGTGGTCTACTATTTTAGAAAAATAGGATGGTAGGATTCTGTAACTGCGTTTTGGTGGCTGCTTCACAAAACAACCCGTCTTTTTGCGCTCGGAAAAAGGAAAATGGCTTTTTCGAGCGACAAAAAGGAAAACTTCCTCCTGCAACATTGTTCTACATCCCAATATACACATGCATGCACAATATGGACACTGTATCACAAACTATGCCGCGATTCAACACATAACATCCGTCTCTTGGACCGAAAGCCATGAAACCTCGAACATGATAGGACATTTTGTGAAGGTTTTTTGGAGACATAATCAGTATACCAAGTTTGATATTTTTCCTTGCAACTATGTCACATAATACCATACCACACGAAGGATTTACATTATTCGGACCTTTTTTGAATTTTTTATGCCCGTTTTGAATTTTTTGCCGTTTTGAACTTAGGTCAAAACGGCGTGCGTGAAGATAGGGGATGGGAATGTTAGAACTTGCATTGGATCTCTGAGAAAACGACATATTTTGAGTCTAAAAATGATTTTTTCAGAAAATCACGGACGTTGGATCATGTACCTGTAGTTCAAACCGGACCCACTTCCTGCCGATTCGGCAGACATTTGTCTTTTTCACCTGGGAAGGACAGAAAGATTTGAGATCCCCGGTTGGGATATAGTTTACATAACGTGGTCTACTATTTTAGAAAAATGGGATGGTAGCATTCTGTAACTGCATTTTGGTGGCTGCTTCACAAAACGACTCGTCTTTTTGCGTTCGGAAAATGGAAAATGGCTTTTCCGAGCGACGAAAAGGAGAACTTTCTCCTGCAACATTGTTCTACATCCCAATATACACATGTATGCACAATATGGACACCGTATCACAAACTATGCCACGATTCAACATATAACATCCGTCTCTTGGACCGAAAGCCATGAAACCTCGAACATGATAGGTCATTTTGTAAAGGTTTTTTGGAGACATAATCAGTATACCAAGTTTTATATTTTTCCTTGCAACTATGTCATATAATATCACACCACGCGAAGGATACCAAGGATTTACATTTTTTTTTTTTTTTTTTATGCCTGAATTTTTTTTTTGAACTACTTAGGTCAAAACGCGTGCGTGAAGATAGGGATGGTAGCATTCCAGAATCGCATTTTGGTGGTCGCTTCACAACACGACTCGTCTTTTTGCGGTCGGAAAATGGAAAATGGGTTTTCCGAGCGATGAAAAGGAAAACTTCCTCCTGCAACATTGTTCTACATCCCAATATACACATGTATGCACAATATGGGCACCATATCACAAACTATGCCACGATTCAACATATAGCATCCGTCTCTTGGACCGAAAGCCATGAAACCTCGAACATGATAGGTCATTTTGTGAAGGTTTTTTGGAGACATAATCAGTATACCAAGTTTTATATTTTTCCTTGCAACTATGTCACATAATATCACACCACGCGAAGGATTTACATTGTTCGGACCTTTTTTGAATTTTTTACCCCCGTTTTGAATTTTTTGCCGTTTCGAACTTAGGTCAAAACGGCGTGCGTGAAGATAGGGGATGATAATGTTAGAACTTGCATTAGATCTATAAAAAACGACATATTGTGAGTCTAAAAATAATTTTTTCAAAAAATCACAGACGTTAGATCATGTGCCTGTAGTTCAAACCGGACCCACTTCCTACTGATTCGGCAGACATTTGTTTTTTTCACCCGGGAAGGACAGAAAGGTTTGAGATCCCCCGGTTGGGATATAGTTCACGTAACATGGTCTACTATTTTAGAAAAATGGGATGGTAGCATTCTGTAACTGCATTTAGGTGGCTGCTTCACAAAACGACCCGTCTTTTTGCGCTCGGAAAATGGAAAAGGGCTTTTCCGAGCGACGAAGAGGAAAACTTCCTCCTGCAACATTGTTCTACATCTCAATATACACATGCATGCACAATATAGGCACCGTATCACAAACTATGCCGCGATTCAACACATAACATCCGTCTCTTAGACCGAAAGCCATGAAACCTCGAACATGATAGGTCATTTTGTGAAGGTTTTTTGGAGATATAATCAGTATACCAAGTTTGATATTTTCCCTTGCAACTATGTCACATAATATCACACCACGCAAAGGATTTACATTGTTTGGACCTTTTTTGATTTTTTTATGCCCGTTTTGAATTTGTTGCCGTTTCGAACTTAGGTCAAAACGGCGTATGTGAAGATAGGGATAAGAATGTTAGAACTTGCATTGGATCTCTGAAAAACGACATATTGTGAGTCTAAAATGATTTTTTAAAAATCACGGACGTTAGATCATGTACGTAGTTCAAACCGACCCACTTCCTACCGATTCGGACATTTGTCTTTTCACCCGGAAGGACGAAATGTTTGAGATCCCGTTGGGATATAGTTCATGTAAAGTGGTCTACTATTTAAAAAAATGGGATGGTAGCATTCAGAATCGCATTTTGGTGGCTGCTTCACAAACGATTCGCCTTTTATGCGCCGAAAATGGAAAATGGCTTTTCCGAGCGACAAAAAGGAAAACTTCCTCCTGCAACATTGTTCTACATCCCAATATACACATGCATGCACAATATGGGCATCGTATCACAAACTATGCCGCGATTCAACACATAGCATCCGTCTATTGGACCGAAAGCTATGAAACCTCGAACATGATAGGTCATTTTGTGAAGGTTTTTTGGAAACATAATCAGTATACCAAGTTTGATATTTTTCCTTGCAACTATGTCACATAATATCACACCACGCGAAGGATTTACATTGTTCGGACCTTTTTTGAATTTTTTATGCCCGTTTTGAATTTTTTGCCGTTTCAAACTTAGGTCAAAACGGCGTGCGTGAAGATAGGGGATGAGAATGTTAGAACTTGCATTGGATCTCTGAAAAAATGACATATTGTGAGTCTAAAAATGTTTTTTTCAAAAAATCACGGACGTTAGATCATGTACCTGTAGTTCAAACCGGACCCACTTCCTACCGATTCGGCAGACATTTGTCTTTTTCACCCGGAAAGGACAGAAAGGTTTGAGATCCCCGGTTGGGATATAGTTCACGTAACGTGGTCTACTATTTTAGAAAAATGGGATGGTAGCATTCTGTAACTGCATTTTTGTGGCTGCTTCATAAGACGACCCGTCTTTTTGCGCTCGGAAAATGGAAAATGGCTTTTCCGAGCGACGAAAAGGAAAACTTCCTCCTGCAACATTGTTCTACATCCCAATATACACATGCATGCACAATATAGGCACCGTATCACAAACTATGCCGCGATTCAACACATAACATTCGTCTCTTGGACCGAAAGCCATGAAACCTCGAACATGATAGGTCATTTTGTGAAGGTTTTTTGGAGATATAATCAGTATACCAAGTTTGATATTTTTCCTTGCAACTATGTCACATAATATCACACCACGCGAAGGATTTACATTGTTTGGACCTTTTTTAAAATTTTTATGCCCATTTTAAATTTTTTGCCGTTTCGAACTTAGGTCAAAACGGCGTGCGTGAAGATAGGGGATGAGAATGTTAGAACTTGCATTGGATCTCTGAAAAAACGACATATTGTGAGTCTAAAAATGATTTTTTTCAAAAGGTTCTAGCCACTAACCGGGACTAAAGATATTTCCCGTCATATCCCACCGCTTCCCGCCATGTTTTCCCGCCATTTCCCTCTGAACGGTGCTTTTAGTCCCGGTTGTAGCCACTAACCGGGACTAAATATATTTCCCGCCATATCCCACCGCTTCCCGCCATGTTTTCCCGCCCTTTCCCTATGAACGGTGCTTTTAGTCCTGGTTGTAACCACTAACCGAGACTAAAGATATTTCCCGTCATATCCGACCGCTTCCCGCCATGTTTTCCCTCCCTTTCCCTCTGAACGGTGCTTTTAGTGCCGGTTGTAGCCACTAACCGGGACTAAATATATTTCCCGCCATATCCCACCGTTTCCCGCCATGTTTTCCAGCACTTTCCATCTATATATAGGCCGACCACGCCATGGCTATCTATACATCCACACCTTCCTCTCTCACAACTATGGACAGTGCCTACTGGGCCATTCTGACCCTCGAGGAGACCCAGGCATTGTGGGCCTCCAACTACCCTTGCCCGCCGGGCTACCGGCTGGCCGCCGGCTGGATCCTGAGCTCTGGAGGGGTTCCTATCCCTCCTGTGCCTCAAGGCTCCGCCAGACAGGCGGCCATCACGAACCACTTCTACCACGAGCTCACGCCGGAGCATCGGATGGATCCCTAGTGGGATCCCGACAACTATCACTCCTGGAATGCCTTCTTTGCTAACCGACGGGAAAGGGAGCTCGCCAGGTACGAGGGTGATGGCCCGCCCCCGGTGAACCACAATAAAGCCGGTCGGTGTCTGTGGTGGGCGAACCGTACTATCATCGGCGTGATGCGCTACATCGCCGGGGGAGACCATCCTCGCCTGCAGTGCCCACAAGTCTAGATGCCATAGAGCCACAAGAAGGCCCCTCCCCCGCCCGGCGGTAGGGGCATCGTCTTCCAGGAGACTCCTCCCCCGCCCGTCATGAATCCGAGGACGGAGTGGCAGGTGCCCCCGGTATATGCCATGGCTGGGCTGAGGATCTCTGGAGTGGCAGGTGATGATGACGATGATGATGACGATGACGAAGAAGGCCCTGAAGCTGTGTACTATAGGACTAGGCATGATTATGACTAAAGGGGTGGCTTTAGTCCTCAGTGTTAGCTAGTCCCGGTTTGTCCCGGTTTTTAATATTAATAAATGTCTAAGTGTTACCTAGTCTACAGTTTTGGTACCTGCCTACAGCAATCTCAGAAATTCCTTTATTAACCATGGAGCATCTTCCTTTAATAAATGAAAAATAGGATTAATTCACAAAAGGTTTAATACATTACATCACCAACATCCACATCTAGTGTTTTGGTTCTCTTCTTTTCCGTAACCATGGAGCATCTTCCTTATTTAGCGATATGCTTGGGTCAGTTTTCACTTTGAATGGCGGAATTTCACGAAATTTGTCATAATCTTCTGACATGTCTGTCCTGTCCTCAACTCCCACCATGTTTATTTTTCCTGAAAGAACTATGTGGCGCTTTGGCTCATCGTATGATATTATATTCTTTTGCTTATCTTTCCTTTTTCTCGGTCTAGTAGACATGTCCTTCACATAGAAAACTTGAGCCACATCATTGGCAAGGATGAATGGTTCGTCTCCGTACGCAAGATTATTGAGATCCACTATTGTCATTCCGCATACTGGTCTACTGCTACTCCCACCTCCCGTCATCTTGACCCATTTGCATCAAACAATGGGACCTTGAAATTAGGACCATAGTCAAGTTCCCATATGTCCTCCATGTAACCATAATATGTGTCCTTTTTCCCATTCTCGTCTGTTGCATCAAATCGACACCACTGCTTTTGGTTGGTGCTCTTTTATCTTGGGCGGCGTAAAATATATTCCCATTGATCTTGTAACCTTGGAAAGTCAATATAGTTGAAGATGGAGACCTGGCCAACAAGTACAACTGATCTCCAACAGTGGTGTCATTCATGAGATGTGTTCGCAACCAACCGCCAAAGTCTTCACGTGTTCATCTCTAATCAACTGCTGATCGCTTCGGTAGTTCGAGCGTACAATATTCTTGTGTACCTCGATATATGGAGCCACCAAGGTGGAACTTTACAGAATTGTATAGTGTTCTTTAGTGAAAGAATGTCCATCCATACATATCTTTGCTTTCTTTCCTAGCGTGCCTTTTCCACTAAGTCTCTCTTCATGCCGTGATTCAGGTACACCGATTGGCTTAAGGTCAGGAATAAAGTCAACACAAAACTCAATGACCTCCTCTGTTCCATATCCCTTGGAGATGCGTCCTTCTGGCCTCGCACAGTTATGGACATATTTCTTTAAGACTCCCATGAATCTCTCAAAGGGGAACATATTGTGTAGAAATACAGGACCGAGAATGGTAATCTCTTCGACTAGGTGAACTAGAAGGTGCGTCATTATGTTGAAGAAGGATGGTGGGAACACCAACTCAAAACTGACAAGACACTGGACCACATCTTTCAGAACTCGTAGACTTTCTGGATCGATTACCTTTTGAGAAATTGCATTGAGGAATGAACATAGCTTCACAATGGGTACTCTAACATTTTCCGGCAGAAGCCCCCTCAAAGCAACCGGAAGCAACTGCGTCATAAGCACGTGGCAGTCATGAGACTTCAGGTTCTGGAATTTTTTCTCTTCCATATTTATTATTCCCTTTATATTGGACGAGAAGCCAGAAGGAACCTTGATACTACTGTGCATTCAAAAATATTTCCTTCTCTTCCTTGGTAAGAGCGTAGTCAAGACTTGAAACAACTCTGGATGCCTGCCTTCTCGGTCTTTCATACGTTGTTGGTCCTGTCGTGCTTCTAGTGTATCTTTATTTTTTCCATACACGCCCAAGAAGCCTAGCAGTATCACGCAAACATTCTTCGTCAGGTGCATCACGTCGATTGCAGAATGTACCTCTAAGACTTTCCAATAGGGTAGCTTCCAAAATATAGATTTCTTCTTCCACATGGGTGCGTGTCTGCCAGCGTCCTTTGGAACGGACTGTCCGCCAGGACCCTTTCCAAAGATTACTTTTAAATCCTTCACCATATCAAATACAGCATCACCAGTACGACAGATAGGCTTACTCCGGTGATCTGCTTCACCATTGAAATGCTTGCCTTTCCTTCTTAGGGAATGTGTGGGCGGAAGAAAACGACGATTCCCTAGGTACACATTCTTCTTGCACTTATCCAAATAAATACTTTCAGTATCATCTAAACAGTGTGTGTGCATGCATTGTATCCCTTGTTTGTCTGTCCTGAAATGTTACTAAGAGCAGGCCAATCATTGATGGTTACGAAAAACAATGCCCGTAGGTTAAATTCCTCACGTTTGTGCTCATCCCACACACGTACACCTTGTCCGTGCCATAGTTGTAAAAGATCTTCAACTAATAGCCTTAGGTATACATCAATGTCGTTGCCGGGTTGCTTCGGGCCTTGGATGAGCACTGGCATCATAATAAACTTTCGCTTCATGCACAACCAAGGAGGAAGGTTATACATACACAAAGTCACAGGCCATGTGCTATGACTGTAGCTCTGCTCCCCAAAGGGATTCATGCCATCCGTACTTAGACCAAACCATAAGTTTCTCGTGTCACCTGCAAAGTCCGGGTACTTTCTCTCAATTTTTATCCACTACGACCCATCAGCGGTGTGTCTCAACATCTCGTCTTTCTTACGGTCTTCTTTGTGCCATCGCAACAATTTGGCATGCTCTTCGTTTCTGAACAAACGTTTCAGCCATGGTATTATAGGAGCATACCACATCACCTTGGCGGGAACCCTCTTCCTCGTGCGCTCCCTCTCAACATCACCAGGGTCATCTCGTCGGATCTTATACCGCAATGCAGTGCATACCGGGCATGCATCCAAATTCTCATACTGCTCACCGCGATAGAGGATGCAGTCATTAATGCATGCATGTATCTTCTGTACCTCTAATCCTAGAGGGCAGACAACCTTCTTTGCTTCGTAAGCATCAAGCGGCAGTTCGTTATCCTTTGGAAGCAGCTTTATTATCTTCAACAACTTTTCAAATCCCTTGTCGCACACCGACCTCGCCTTCCATTTCAGCAATTCCAGATTATCGCCTAGCTTTTTGTGGCCATCTTCGCAATTGGGGTACAACAATTTGTTGTGATCATCTAACATCTGCTCAAATTTCAACCTCTCCCTTTCGCTATCACATTCTCCCTTTGCATCAGCAATGGCCCGACCAAGATCATCATCTGGCTCATATGATGCATGTTCTTCTGCTTCTTCTTCATCATTGTCTTCCATTGTAGTACCATCGTATTCAGGGGACATAGGATAGCTGTCATCATTCTCTTCATCTTCGTTGTCTTCCATCATAACCCTTCTTTCTCCATGCTTGGTCCAACAATTATAGCCAGACATGAAACCAAACCGAAACAAGTGGCCATGAAGGACTCTTGAGGAAGAGTATTCCTTCTGATTCCGACACTCACCACATGGACAACAGATAAAACCATTCCGCTTGTTTGCCTCTGCCACAACGAGAAAAGAACGCACGCCTTTAATGAACTCGTCAGAGATTCGGTCAGCGTATATCCATTGCTGTCTCATCTGCATTTTATAAGTTCATCAAACAAAATCACGATGCTAAGAGTAGTACTCGTCTAAAAATAAAAGAACACATTGACGAGGTTTGATCTCGTCAATGCCCATTGTTATGGACTTGGGTTTTGGAGAAGATGGGGATGCTGGAGATCGTGGCACGGTTAACAGACAAGCAACCAGGGGACACGAGATTTACCCAGGTTCAGGCCCCCGGAGGGAAAACCCTACTCCTGCTTGTCTACTCTTTGATTACGGCGGAACCGAAGGTTACAGGGTGCGCAGATTCGATCTGGCGTGGATGCGTGTGCGAAAGTATGAGTCGAGTCCCCTAGATCTGTAGATCTATTGTGGAGGTGGAGATCGTAGATCTATCTATTGGGGGGTTATGGCGTCTGTAGGTCGTGTGTGTAGTCGTGCCCTCCTCGTTGGACCCTCCTAGCCTTTATATATGGGGAGGCTAGGTCTCGGGTGCCAATACGAGTAGGTTACAAGTTGTATTCAAACTCTAGTCTTGAGGTATCCTTGTCTTGTGCGCTCTGGAGTCCGTGTCCATATGTGCTTCGTGCAGCCGAAACGTCTTGGGCGTCCTGGACCCTGGCAGGTCGTCGAGTGGGCCTTCCTTGGGCTGGACCAAGTATGCTAACATCGGATACCCGTAGGGCATATCCGTGTCAGTAGCCCCCAAGTGTCCATCCGAAACGTAGATTCGGGTGGAGACTTAGTTGTCTTGAACTTTGTATTTGGATGTCGGAGTCGAAAGTTGTGTCGAGTGCGAAGCACTTCACTCGGAAGTTCATCGGGTCAGCTGAATTTGTTCGGCTGTTGTAAAGGAATCGACATCATGAACGTAGTCAACACAATGGACTATAGGGTGCGCGACCAGCGCTCCCTATGGGAGTAGCCCCCGAGTGTCTGTTCGAGTCGTAGACTCGAGGAAAGACTTTAATTCAGCCGTTGTTTGCTTCAGGTCCGTAGGACACAATTTTTTTTTCGGATGCTTGAATCAATCCTCCCTATGGGAGTAGCCCCCGAGTCCGTAGTGGAGTCGTAGACTCGGCGTAGGACTCGAAGATCTTGTGTGTGCGCGACCATCGCTCTAGTTTGGAGTAGCCCCCGAGTGTCTGGCGGAGTCGTAGACTCAGGCAGAGACTCGAGTCTTATATCGTGCAGTTGTAGCCAAAAATCTCGTGGGCGTACCGCTGACCCGTAAGTATATCGGGTGCGCGACCAGCGCTCCTGATAGGAGTAGTCCCCGAGTGTCTAATCGAGTCGCAGACTCGAGTGGAGACTCATGCGAGGAGAAACCACTGACCCGGAAGTGCATCGAGTCAGCGCCGCGCCTATGTAGCATCAAGTGATGCAACCATCCGAGGAGGGTTCCGACTCGGGTCTTGAGCTTATGGCGTAGCCAGTTGTTTTGTCGACTCCTGTTGGAGGACCCGATAGAATAGCTCGACGCAGTCGGCGTTTTTGTAAGCTGCATAAAACATAAAGAATTATGAAGTACTTGTATCTTGTAAGAAATTTTTGCCTGTCGGCTTGTATAATAAGATTCTGGTGCCGATCGAGTCGACACTGTTGCACTATATGCTAGGCCTTTTCGTTAGCCTGATTACCCTTAGTCTCAGTACCTTGCCGAGGTACTCGGGGTTCAAGGATTCGACGATCAGGCAGAATCAGCTACTCGGGCTGTCGCGTTCGAGGTGCTCGAGTGCGTGGAGCCGATGGCACATTAGGTTACTCGAAGAGGGCGCAGCCCCCGAGTGTTTCGAGTGCGAGTTAAAAAAGAAACCAGCTCTAAGTAGAGGTAAACTTAGCTTTGTTGGTTGTCGTGGCGAAGTTGACGCGGTAGCGGGTCACATGGCGAACGTAGTCGTCGCGGCGGACCGCAGTCATAGCAGCGATGGGTTCCTGGGGTCGATGGTGGCAGCGAGCTCCGCATTCGAAGATTGTCGCAATCGAAGACCACACTGCAGCCGAAAGCCGCGGCTGGTCGCCGAAGCGGAGGGAGCCCCCGAGTCGTTGGAGCCAAAGATCATAGCAGATCGCCGGAGTCGAAGGAGCCCCCGTATCGTCAGAGCCGAAGACATAACGTGGTCGTGGGTTCGTTTCCCACAGACGGCGCCAATTGACGAGGTTTGATCTCGTCAATGCCCATTGTTATGGACTTGGGTTTTGGAGAAGATGGGGATGCTGGAGATCGTGGCACGGTTAACAGACAAGCAACCAGGGGACATGAGATTTACCCAGGTTCAGGCCCCCGGAGGGAAAACCCTACTCCTGCTTGTCTGCTCTTTGATTACGGTGGAACCGAAGGTTATAGGATGCGCAGATTCGATCTGGCGTGGATGCGTGTGCGAAAGTATGAGTCGAGTCCCCTAGATCTGTAGATCTGTTGTGGAGGTGGAGATCGTAGATCTATCTATTGGGGGGTTATGGCGTCTGTAGGTCGTGTGTGTAGTCGTGCCCTCCTCGTTGGACCCTCCTAGCCTTTATATATGGGGAGGCTAGGTCTCGGGTGCCAATACGAGTAGGTTACAAGTTGTATTCAAACTCTAGTCTTGAGGTATCCTTGTCTTGTGCGCTCTGGAGTCCGTGTCCATATGTGCTTCGTGCAGCCGAAACATCTTGGGCGTCCTGGACCCTGGCAGGTCGTCGAGTGGGCCTTCCTTGGGCTGGACCAAGTATGCTAACATCGGGTACCCGTAGGGCATATCCATGTCACACATCGTATACATCAAAAAAGCACTGATTTAAAAAACTTTCTACTATATCTTTAGTCCCGGTTGGACACACCAACCGGGACTAAAGGGGTTGCGGCAGTCAGCCGACATGATGAGTTGCTTAGTCCCGAATGGTGTCTCCAATCGGGACTAAAAGTGGGTGACGACACTATATGTCGTGAGTGGACACTATGCCAGTGAGTGGCGACACTGTTTCAGTGGGTGGCGACAATATGACAGGGGTGAGTGTCGACATTATGTCATGAGTGTCGACACTATGTTGTGTTTCTTAATCTATAAATAGGCTTCCTTGTGAACTATCAACTGCAAGGAAGATCGTGTGCGAGACCAGGGACACCACTACGGCGGAACTTCTCGAAGATGTCTTAGGACCTCGTCCTCAGACATCTTCGAGGAGCTCGCCGTAGTGGCACTCCCTAATATGTGAAATTAGTTAGCTCCACCAGCATACTAATTTAGCTAGAAAAGATATGAACTGAAAGATGGTGTGCGAGAGCAGGGACACCACTATGGCAGAGCTTCTCGAAGATGTCTTAGGATGCCTCGTCCTCAGACATCTTCGAGGAGCTCGCCATAGAGGAACTCCCTAATTTAATTTGGTAGCTCCTTGGCGTGTTCATGTTTTTGTTCTTAATTTCTTGCTTAACTGGCCGATGATTAACTAAAATGCTAGGGCGCCACTATATATATGTGTGTCTTCATAGTTTTGGTACTTATTTTTGTTTCAATGGATTTTGTGACGACAGGTAGAAGAAAGAAAAATATTTTGTTCCTCGACGGTGACATGATGCACTGTGAACCGACCGGATTTCAAGACAACGTGTCAAACCAAGATATGTATATAGGATGAACTCATGTATCTATGTGCTTCGATGAATCAAATGAATTTCGAGAACTATATGTGCCAAATTAACCAGATATACAGAGATAGAACCCACACAAAATCTATCCATTTCTAGAGCATGAAATGAGCTAAAACAAGCACTGAAATGATGAAGTTGCTAACCTCTTAGGACCCTTGATAGATGTGGAGCCAAAAAAATCTTCACAAATCTTGAGAAAAATAGGAAAGAACTCGAGATTGAGGGGAGAAATTTGAGAGGGATGATTGTGTGAGCTTGAAATGACTCGGGCTGGGAAGGGGAAGAAGATATAGTCGAGGACTTTAGTCGTCCACGCATCTGCTCTTTTCCAGCGCCAGACCCTTTAGCTCCGGTTTGTTAAACGAACCGGGGCTAAAGTTCCCATACGAACCGGGGCTAATGTCTCCTGGTTCCTGCGGCCGTTTCTAGCCGTTGGGACCAGGGCATTAGTCCCGGTTTATACCAGAACCGGGACTACTGCTCTGGACCAAATGTCCGTTTTCTACTAGTGGTATCCCACTTTGTATCAAATATCTGGGAGAGATTTATTCCTTCTGAAGCTCTGATGCAACAAAGAATGGAACCATTTTATTTTGAAAATGTATCCATGGATTGGAGATTGGCATGATACATAAATGTTAGATGGAAAATTATAACATATAGTTATACCGCTAAAATTCCTAGCAAGATACAAGCATGTGAATACCGTTGATGAATATACATTTCTTTGCAAAACAAAGTGGATTGGTAGACCCCGTGAATGCAGTTGGGGTGCTGGCACGCCCAACTCCAGAAATACAATGTACTAGTATTTACTCTCTGTAGATTATATTTTAGTGAACTAGTATACCATAAGATATGATCCATATTTTACTTGGGCATGCTAGGCTTAACTAGCTTAAAAGATAGAGATTGATGAACTGGTTGCTGCTATTATGAACAGCAATACCACACACTACGAATTTGTCTGAAAAGTGGTTTTGGCGCTTCTTGGTACACTGGTTGTGCTATTCTAAAGCGAGTATGTCTCAGAAGGTTTTTACGCATTACTGGAAGATGTTCCTTTTTTGCGAAACTCAGTACAAACATAGACGCTTACAAATGCATACATACACTCCCATGAGCACCTCCGAAAGACTAAGTCTGACAGGCTGATCTAGCAAGTCTTGAGATTGACGAAGTCACCACAGACGTATCGTTATAGATAGGAATGTCGCCTCCCACTGCCTTTTATGAGACACTAAAATATCAAACCTAAGTTTAAACTCCTGTGGGCTAAAGGTATTACTGCTCTTCTAACCATCCAACCATAAGTTGGTTCTTACTGGAAGATGTTCCCCAAATACTGGAATGCTTCACGTTGCGTGTTGTTCTTTTAAGGTAAAAAGAGGATCTCACAGTTTTTACACGCTTTCAAACCATTCTCAAGGCAAATACTGGTGCTATGTACGTACAACGAAGATAGGCAAGAACAAAACTAAGTAATTCAGTAGAGCTAACGACTCGTTGAACGAGTCTGCCCCAGTTCAGGTGATGGCCACCCAGAACGCGGCGGCCTGCTCCGGCTCCCACTTTGTGCCGCAACTCGCTGCCATCGCGCCGCTCTTCACCTTCAGGCACCGCCCGCGGCGCATGTACTTGGCGACCACGTACTCCGTCTCCGGCTGCCGGTCAGCCTCCTCTGCCTCGTCTTCCTCTGCTTCTTGCGGTGGTTCTTGCTCGCTGCTGCACACGGCGGCATTGCAGCCGTCGCAGGAGAGGAAGCGGAGCCGGAGACGCCCGCCGCTGCGGTCGGCCTCCATCGGGGAGGCCCGCACCGCGTACACCTCCAGCCGCCCGCCGCGCCGCTCGTGGACCATGCGCATCCGGCTCACGCCTGCCGCCAGCGTCGTCAGCGGCGGTGGCGGCAGCGCTCGAACCTTCTGTTCCACCTTCCTTTCCTCATCTTCCTCCCTGGCGTGCCTCTTCCTCGCGGCGCCCTCGTCGGCGTCGTAGGCCGTTGTGTCGACGCCGCCGGTCTCGGACCCGAGGGCCTCGGTGCACATCTCCAGGTTCCTCTTCACACCGTAGGCTGGCTTCTTCTTGGCAGAGGACGGTGGCACCGCTGGCATATTCGGAGATCTTGAGGGTTTCTGGATGGTGAACAGAGAGCCCCAGGCGCAGGCGGCAGGGAGTTGCGGCGGCGAGTCGACTACCGAATTAGTCATGGTGGATGTGATGGTCGGCGTCAGACGTCAGTGTATTAGAGTGAGCTAGCTAGTCCAGAAGAATGGTCGGTGCCGATACGGAGTACGCAACGCTTGCTGTGTGTGTGGTGTGAAGAACAAAGCCCGTGCCCCTGGGTTTATATAGGGCAAGAAAGGAAGCCGAGCAAGGTGGTGGTAGTGGTTGTCGGTTGGAAGAAGCATGTTCAGTTGGAAAATATTCCAAGTGTTGCAGCCGATGGTAATAGGCATAACTCTTGGTTCTCCGACTCTGGTTCCATTTCCATCAGAATGCATGGAAGAAAACAAAAGAAGGGAGAGCATTGGAAATAAAGGATGCACTAGTGGCTGCTGGTACTGCTCTGGCATGCAAAGTTAGAGCATCTTCACCAGAGGAATTAAAATAGTGTAGCGCTAAAATAATCGTTGTTTTAGCGTGCCTACGCGCTCCTCCAGTAGCCATGGAGAAATCACACGGGCCCTATAAATTTTCGCATGATGAGCCTTTTGCGCTATCCGGAACACAATATATGGCGCACCGATTTAAACGTGTGCTATGTCATTTCACGCGTGCGCCACACCAACCGCCACGCGCCAGCGCCTGGAAACTTTCCCAAACCCTATCCTCTCCTCGCGCGCGCCACCAACCACCATGTGCCAGCGCTAGCGCCGGCATTCCGCCTTGCCGCCGCAACGCCTCTGGTTTATGGGGCGTGCACCCGTGCCCCAACGGAACCTTCTACGTGGAGATCCACACCGACGGCTACTGGCTCATGCTCGGCACGTACAAGCGGTTGGAGGAGGCCACCCGCCCCGCGAGATGAACTTCCCGGAGACCGAGTTCCTCGCGCCCGCGTCCGTCCTCATCACGGACGAGCAGCATCGTCGCCATCGGCTGACGCAGCAAAGCCTCCTCATCGCCGAGCACAATGAGGCGGCTATGGAAGTGTGGCGGCGTGAGTTCCCACAAGATGTCCTTGACGAGGTAGCCTTCTATGCGCAAAAGATGGAAGAGAGGAGGATGGCGCGTGAGGACCACCGGCGCCGCAAGGCGTTCATCAACGTGGTGATGGCCGGCCCGGACACCCTTCCAGACGATGACCCGAGGTGGGAGGACTACTGGACGGCCTCCGACGACACCACCACGGAGGATGATCAGTAGATTAGGTTTATTTTTCATGTAGTTCGTCATGTAGAACTCGTAGTCTGTTTTAATTTCTATTCGTCCAAACTAATTTCAGTGCATTTTCTAGATATGATCTCTTTGTGTGTGCAAAATTGTGCGCGCGCGGTCTTGGGCGCTGGAAAATTGCACGCCTGGCGAGGGATGCTTTGGCGCTCCAATTTACAGGGCTGGTTTGCTGCCTCCAACGAAGGGCGCGCAGGCTCCGCGTGCTGCATCCGGATAGAGCGCGTGCTATTAGTGTTTTACAGTACGCAGATATCGCGCCTCTGCTAGATATGCTCTTAGCTAACTCACCCTCACCCTCACCCATGTCTTTAATTACGCTCGCGAACCGTTGATGGTTTGGTGTGAATGTTGGGGTTCTTGATACTTGATTTTGGTTTAAGGTGGTGATATTCATCTGATTATTTTTTTTGTTTGGGAATTTCCATGATGCTTGATTTGTATTTCTGTGTTGATTATGCATAGTTGTTGAAGTAGCAGAGTTGGCGATCAAGGTCAATGTTTTGATCATTGTTGTCTAGGATGACTCCATGTTCAAGGTGCAAATATTCAACGTTGTGACATCCACCACGCAAGTGATCACTGGTCCTGGTCACTCTTTATTTGTTTGTTGTCTTGCTGATCAGAGGCCGAGAAACTCTGATCTTAATTAGATGCGGCTTTTGTATAAGAGATAGAAACCTTGATCATGATAAAGCTTTGGTGGATCACGAGTATGTACAAACCTCGTTGATCTTGTGATTCTTAAAAAATATATGTTGTCTTTTTTGTGTGTCATGGCGATATACAAGAAGGATGGTTGAATCGAGATGGTTAGTACTAGTATGTATGTAATGATGTATGTTGAATTTCTCATTGCCGCAATAAAAACCTAAGTCTTCCCTCAACCAACGTAATTGATGGTCATAGAAGTAGTTCGTTTCAACGATGTATGTAATGCAACACAAGATTTCCATATAACATAACAAAAACGGAAGGATATGAATCACTTACTTCCTAAGGATTAGTCTAAGATTTACGCATATCCATGATTGAATTATCACAACTCAAGCACAAGACACAAAAGAAAATAGTTAATCATGATTTTTTAGTTCATATCTAAGTTGATACAAACCAAGTGTCAAACATAAAACACAACGTAATAAAGATCTCACACTTCCATAAGATGGCTAGAATCAAACCTTGCAGGTTGTCCAACCAAAAACCCGAAATATTAGCTGTCGTAGGTAGAACCACTAGTTGTGGTGATCAAGGTCGCTCTCCACAAGGGTTTCCTCACTCTGCAAACAATATTTCAATGACAATACAAAGTAATTAAGGTACTCGGTCTTACTTTATCAACTTTAGATTAATTACAAAGAATGCACTTTAACAAAGTTTAAAAACTAAAAAATTAAAAATGAAATATCCTAGATCAAATATTGTCTGAATGAAGCCATGTGTTTAGCACCAAACCATCATGGTGTCCAGTGTAAACTAGTCATGTTTACATCTCTATTTGTGGGCCGGTGGTTTCAACTATGTTATGATATGAATGTTATAATCCATGTGATTAAATGAGGTGGTAATAAGGTCACCTTCATTGAGAATAGTTGTCCAGTACACCATGCAGGAAACTATCCAGTAGTCATTTTCACCCATCGAGCCAAAACGCCGCTCTGGTGCATGGTGCAGGCAACTGAACTATATGAACTTGTATGTTCCTTGATGCAATGCTGACGGTCAAAATTGGTTCCTAAATCTCGCTCTGGCCCATCACTGGTGAGATAGACTTTTTTTAGTCTTTGTTGGGCCTTGCTGGTAACCTCATGTAGGCAATGCGCCTTTGGTCCTTCTTTTGATAGACTCGACACCAGGACCTGACTCTACTCACCACCGACAATGTAGTTGTTGCACAAGTCCCAACACTAAAAGATTAAAGAAGTGTTTTCCATGATATATGTGGATAAAACCATAGGCAATATTTGCACATTAACATTTTCTCCTAAACGACGATTTAGGATGAGAGACGATGCACATGCGAGACCATATCATGGGGGAATAGCAAGAGCGCAAATTCTAGGTAAAGGAGGGAAACACACACCACAACAATACATTCATGAGATGGAGATAATGCTCAAGGATGTTGACATCACCTGTTCTAGCCAAAAGGACGACTCTAGGTTTTCACCATGCTTTTCTCAACCTCCTCCATCTCAAGAAAAGAGGGAGGACTTGTTACCCGATGCATAAATTCCAAAAACCTAATAAGAACCTCATCGCTAGATCTTATGACAAGGGAGCTCCACACCGGGTTCATGGACCCATTCACCACTTCATCCTAGAGCCCTCGCACACTTGTCACTAAAGCTTCAATCCCACCGGCCACCACCCTCTAGTCAACAAGAAAGGGCTTGAAGCCGCCGCTGACATCATGCACGTCCCTTGCCATATTGTGCATAACCTAACTGGATGCTTCAACTATGGATTTGTGATTGTAACAAGCAAGGATCAACTTTGGTGGAAATTTAAAATTCTCAAGAAAAAACTGAAAAGAAAACAAAAAAGGCTATATGTTATGTTCTCCTGCGTGGACTGTTAAAATTGCAAACCAAATTGAGCAATGTTTACTCAAAAAAAAATCAGTTTTCGAGTTTGAAGCTTCATATTTTGTCTAAGAAATAAATGTTCAAAATAAAGGAATGAAAGGATTTAAGAAAATAATACATGGTCTCCTTAGGTGGACTCCATTGTTTAAATTCGGCCAAACTAATTAGTTGTTTAGCCAGAAATTAGTTTCCAAGTTTGCTAGAATCACTGATCCATAAACAAAATGTAAAAAAGAAAATAGACTTAAATATTTTTTCTACAAAGTGACTTAAAACGCTTTAAATAGTTAGCACACATCCATGAGAAAAGTATACTCTCTCCGGTCACTTATTATGTCGCATTTTTTTATTTCTAAATTTGAATATATCTAGTAATCTAGACACTATTTAGTATCTAGATTCATTTTTTTAGAAAGGAGCATATATTAATATCGTGAAGATACCAATTATAGCCAGCCTCTGCAACAACGTATTACCCTATTGGAATTACGGATGCACACGTCAAAAAAAATTACAAAAAAGAAAAGTCTCGCTACAGCGATAAGATCCTTAATAGCACCGACACTAACCCCACCGAAACAACACCAGAAGTCCAACATCTCCAATAGCGACGCCTTCAGGAAGGAAAAGAGCACAAGCACCATTATCGTCCGATCAAGGATCATAGGTTTTCACCCTGGATAAAGTCCTCGCTCATAAAATAATTTCTTCAACGAATTCATTGTCAGGCATAACCAATTAAGGCCAGACCTTGGATTTTTAACCCTACAAGGTAAGACCATGAACTCCTCCTGTGTTACCGTCCCCACTTTCCGATGGCGTTGCTACAATTCACGAATCACCCAGTCAATTTCTCATTGCCACCAGGACTAGACCCACCATAGCTAGTCCACAAATCTTGGCTTCATGACATTCTCCGCACACTGACTTCACCATGGAACCAAAGACATGTTCCATGATGGCAACTGACTTCAGAGCTTTGCCTCGCTCCCTCTAAAACCAAACTATCAGAAAAACAACGGTTGCGCGCGACCAAATCCCACCCGTTCTAGCTGTAGAATAATTGTGGGAGGATACATAGCTCCAATAGGGCCAGTTGTCTCATATATATAGACGAATACATGTACAATCCTGAGGGAACAAGGAAACCTATACAGAGTATAACACACATATCTCAACACCCCCCACAGTTGAAGGGTCGGCACCGACACATAGAATGGAGCGAAACTCATCAAAAGTCGACGTCAGTAATCCCTTCGTCATGATATCCGCAAACTGCTGAGAGGTTGGTACATGAAGACCTCGAACATTACCGAGGGCAACCTGCTCACAAATGAAATGGATGTCCAGCTCGATGTGCTTGGTGCGGCGATGATAAACGGGGTTCGCAAAGAGGTAGGCAGCCGAAACGTTGTCACAGAACACCACTGTGGCCTTGTCGATAGAAAAAGAGAGCTCGGAGAGAAGCTGACGAAGCCATGTGCACTCGGCCACGACGTTAGCCACGGACCGATACTTGGCCTCAACACTCGAGCGAGAGACGATGGATTGTTGCTTGGAAGACCAAGAGACAAGCGACGAGCCGAGGTGAATGCAGTAGCCCGAGGTGGACCGTCGTGTGTTAGGGCCCAACCCAGTCCGTGTCCAAGTAGGCGACGATGTTTGTCGACGGCGAGGCGTGCAGTGAGAGGCTGAGATCCATAGTGCCGCAGATGTAGCAAAGTATTCACTTCACTGTTGTCCAGTGAGCATCCCAAGGTGCATGCATGTGCAAGCACACCTGTTGCACGGCATACTGCTGCTCCGGACGTGTTAACATCAAGTACTGCAGAGCGCCGACAATGGAGCGGTAGAACGACGTCTCAGAGGCCAGCGACCCATCACTGGCCAAAAGCTTGGCCTTCGTGTCGACTGGAGTTAGGCGCGGGGTTGCAATTAAGCATCCTAGCACGCTCGAAGAGCTCATGATCATACTTCCGCTGATGAAGAAAGATCCCATCCGTGCGCCGGATAACCTCGATGCCGAGGAAGTAGTGCAGCGGGCCAAGGTCCTTGAGTGCAAACTCAGCGCGAAGGCGGTCGGTGAGATGTCGAAGGAGGCCAGCAGTGCATGCCGTCAGGATGATGTCGTCGACATATAGCAGCAGATAGGCGGTGTCGCTTCCTTGGCGATAGACGAATAGCGACGCTTTGGAGCGTGTGGAGCGGAACCCGAGCTAATGCAGAAACGTGGCGATGCACTGGTACAAGGCGTGCGGGGCCTGCTTCATGTTGATCCACATAGAGATAAAACAAAACTTTTTCCCTCTAACGTGGTGATCCCAAGATCTAGCTGAGGTAGAAGGCCACAAGGTTTACCACTAGATGCGCAGTTGCGGATTACTGATGAAGCACGTCAGTTGAATGCAGTGCAGTCCTTGAGATCCGATCCGATCACGATCGTCCTGGTGCTGATCGTACAACATCGGTGCTGGTATCCACACGTACAAGGAGGAGCGCCGGCGGTGAACTGCTAGGTTCGATACGACGGCAAAATGCTGTGGAGCTAGGGTTTCCAACTTATGGAATTACCTAACCGATCAATGATTAACCCTTCTGGGTTACTGTGCTCCACTATATATAGGAAGTGAAAGTGGGCTCCACTTACTCATGGCTCATTCACTAAAGAGCATATAATATTAGTCACCGTGAGTCCGACTCACTGACTCAGTCCAAATCCGGCTCGGGTCCAACCCAACCAGATTTCCGGTTCAGATCCAATCCGAACTTGCTCTCGCTCTTAAGTGTGTGGCCCCGCAGGCTCATGGCTACTTGGACACGATTGGAGTCCGACTCGCAATCGATCAGTCGGTAGCGGCTCCTAGCAGAACGTGCCGACTCCCAAGTACCTAAGAGTCATGACAACTTGCCTTTCCAATGCGACTTGTGGCCGAGTCCCTTTTGCTTCACGATATACCTTGTCAGACTATAGGCAAATATTGTCATCCCTTAAATAGTCTGACTCTCTTCTCAATCCGAGATAAGTGATTCATCTGACTAACTCTTAGTCGATCGCCTCGGTTAACACTTAACCGAGTCATGCATGGGCATGCTTTCCGAATCATATCATCCGAGAGGGCCCAGAGAATATCTCTCCAAGTGGAGAGGCAAAATCCCATCTTGGTTATTCACATCACGCAGCTTGATTCTCAGTCGACCCGAACTCTGCCTTTATAACTGCCCAGTTACGGATCAGCATTTGACAGAACCTAAGTCGGTGATCCTCAACTCGGACTGTGCAACAACCTCAGGTCTAAGGATTACATTGATTGAGACATACAAATGACAACTTGTTCGTTGTACCTCAATATGGGTCAATCCGACTCGCTAAACTCTTTAGCCGAATCTGGGTAAGTCGGAATAGCATCTCCATGCCCATGACAAGTGGAACCGAGTCATCAAGCCGACTTTCACATTGGTCTAAGTTGTGTGTCCAGCATAACCTCAATGACTAAGGATATTTAGTACAAACAACATGAATGTATAGTTCCACAACCGAATCACATATTCAATGATATACATCAGATGCTCATACACGGCCAACTTAATAACTTTATGAATACAATGGAAATATCATCATACATGATTGCCTCTAGGGCATATTTCCAACAGTCTCCCACTTGCACTAGAGTCAATCTTCCGACATCACATGTCTAGGCATCTAATGCCCATAGCTCTTAGGTGTGCCTCATGCTTTGGCCGTGGTAATGGCTTTGTCAACGGATCTGCAATATTTGCATCCGTGTGTACCTTGCATAACTTGATATCACCCTGATCCACGAACTGGCGAATCAGATGGTACCGCATGAGTATGTGCTTGTTCTTCTGGTGTTGTCTAGGTTCCTTAGCTTGTGCAATAGCACCATTGTTG
The DNA here is from genome assembly GCA_023614405.1 of Avena insularis. Taxonomy (NCBI): domain Eukaryota; kingdom Viridiplantae; phylum Streptophyta; class Magnoliopsida; order Poales; family Poaceae; genus Avena; species Avena insularis. Next base: position 279,228,140 of record CM042685.1, read on the forward strand.
TCATAATAAACATCTAACGGATTGGACGATCCCTGAAACACACCAAGATCCATGAGAAAACCCTCATCCAAACAACTTCCTTTGTTGCTTCGAGGCGGCAATATACTCAGCCTCTGTTGTAGATGCAGACACAGTCTCTTGTTTGGAACTCTTCCAGCTCACAGGACCTCCGTTTATAATAAACACGTATCCAGATTGCGAACGAGAATCATCAGAGTCGGTAAGATAACTCGCATCCGTGTAACCCTTTACACTGAGTTCATCTTCACCACCATAAACCAAAAACATATCCTTAGTCCTTCTCAAGTACTTTAGGATATTTTTAGCCACTGTCCAGTGGATTTCTCCAGGATCAGCCTGGTATCTGCTCACAAGACTTAGAGCATATGAAACATTCGACCTAGTACAAATCATGGCATACATGATGGATCCGACTGCAGAAGCATACGAAATCGCACTCATCCGACTTCACTCATAAGTTGTCGAAGGACACTGAGTCTTGCTAAGTTTTACACCATGGGACATCGGTAAGAATCCCTTCTTAGACGATTCCATGTTGAACTTCTTCAACACTTTGTCCAAATAAGTACTCTGACTCAATCCAATGAGCCGTCTTGATCTATCTCTATAGATCCGGATTTCGAGAATATATGTTGCCTCACCCAAGTCTTTCATTGAGAAACTCCTTTCCAATGATTCCTTGGTTTCTTGCAACATCTGGACATCGTTTCCAATCAGTTATATGTCATCCACATATAAGATTAGAAAGTTTACTTTTCTCCCACTAAACTTCTTGTATAAACAAAAATCATGATCACTCTTGATGAAGCCAAACGATTTGACTACCTCATCAAAGCAAATATTCCAACTCCGAGATGCCTGCTTCAACACATAAATGGATTTCGGAAGTTTGCACACTTTGTCAGCATTAGCCAGATCGACAAAACCCTCGGGGTGTATCATATACACGTCCTCGGTTAAATTTCTGTTAAGGAAAGCCATTTTGACATCCATCTGCCATATCTCATAGTCGAAATAGGCTGCTATAGCTAACATGATCCGAACTGATTTAAGCATCGCTACAGGCGAGAAAGTCTCATCATAATCAACTCCTTAAACTTGTCGGAACCCCTTCGCGACAAGGCGTGCTTTATAGACGGAAACATTTCCATCCATATCAGGTTTCTTCTTAAAGACCCATTTTCACTCGACGAGTCTTGCACCGTCTGGCAGATCAACCAAGTTCCAAACTTGATTTTCATCCATGGACTTTAACTCGGATCTCATGTTTCCAAGCCATGACTGGGAATCAGATCCCACCATCACTTCCGAATAATTTGCCGTCTCATCACTGTCCAACAGTAATACATCACGAACACTTTGTAATCTCGCCGATCTTCGTAGTACAGGTGTTACTGCCAGCTCAACTACCATGACCGGCTCAGCCTCCAAGGTTTTTGCCGACTCGCTACTAACCGGTTCCTCTCGAATTTCTTCGAGTTGCGCAGGTTCTAATCGACTCGATCGAGAAACTCTTTCTCAAGGAAGACACCGTTCCGAGCGACAAACACTTTGCCCTCTTCTTGATTGTAGAAGTAGTAACCCAAGGTTTCCCTTAGATACCCCACAAAAAATACACTTATCCGACTTGGCCATAAGCTTGTCCGACTGAAATCGCTTGACAAATGCTTCACAACCCCAAATCTTAAGAAAATACATACTCAGCTTTTTGCCTGTCCACATTTCATGCGGTGTCTTCTCTACCGACTTTGATGGTACTTTGTTTAGTGTGAATGCAACTGTTTCTAGACAATAACCCCAAAATGATAAAGGCAGATCTGTCCGACTCATCATTGATCATACCATGTCCAACATGGTCCGATTCTGCCTTTCCAAAACACCGTTCCTTTGCGGCGTTCCTGGTGGAGTAAGTTGAGGAACTATTCCACAACTTTTCAGATGGTCATCAAACTCATGGCTCATGTACTCACCTCCTCGGTCTAACCGAAGAAACTTTATTTTCTTGCTGAGTTGATTCTGTGCTTCATTCTAGAATTCTTTGAACTTTTCAAAGGCTTTCGACTTATGTTTCATCAAGTAGATATATCCATACCTACTCAAATCATTAATGAAGGTAATGACGTACTCATAACCACCCCTGGATGTCATGCTCATTGGTCCACATACATCACTATGTACTAGTCCCAATAAGTCGGACACCCTTTCGCAACTCTTTGCAAAAGGTGTCTTGGTCATTTTGCCGAGTAGGCAAGATTCGCATGTATTGATTGACTCCAAGTCGAACGAAGTTATGAGTCCATCATCATGGAGCTTATTCATGCGTTTCCAACTTATATGACAAAGCTGACTGTGCCAAAAGTAAGTCATATTCAGATCATTCGGTTTCATCCTTTTAACATTTATGTTATAAACCAACTCACCATTAAAACTCAAAATAAATAATCCGTCCTGGACGGGTCAAAAGCCGTGAAACATGTCATTCAAATATAAACAACAACCATTATTCTTGATATTCTACTCATAGCCTTGCCTCATCAAACATGAAGCAGAAATAATGTTTCGACTGAGCACTGGAACATAATAACAATTATTCAGTTCCATAATGAATCCAGAAGGTAAATGAAGTTGCATCGTGCCGACTTCCAACGCAGCAACTCTTGCTTTGTTGCCGACTCGAATATCAACCTCGCCTCTTGCTATGCTCCTAGTTCTTACCAGTCCCTGCAACGAGTTGTAGATATGAATAACTGATCCGGTATCATATTCCCAAGAACTATTAGGTGCATTAGCAAGATAAATGTCTATAACATTGCAAACAAGTGTACTTGAGTCGGAAGTCATACCTTCACTCTTGGCTTTGTTGGCCAAGTACTTGCTGCAATTCCTCTTCCAGTGGCCATCCGACTTGCAGTAGAAGCAAGTGGATCCGTGCGGTGACCCAGCATACCACTGCATGTGTAGTACACTATAGTCATTGACATGACATCCACAGAACACCGTTCTGTAAATATCACATCCCTCATAGTGGTACACTAGAAACATTGCGGGTCCATATTACAAATATACACACCTTATTATTATTACAATACCGGAGGTTCAAGACTTCCAAAAGATTCAACTTACAAACCAAAATATAAAGTGTTTCAGTGGAATTTAAAAGTAGCAACTCCGATTAGGAGTTGAGCTCAGCAGCTTATTCTATAGAGTTCGTGTTGCTCGTCTCCGTTGGTTACTACTAACTAGGGATACTTAGTTGGACTCGTTATCATCGACACCGTAGCGGATTTCGTAATCCACTCCTTCAACACCTCTGGATAGATCAGGTTCCTTGTAGAACACATCTTCTTGACATTCGGCTGCATACATTGGCACGTCTTCGGGATCCTCAGAGTCTAAGCAAGGGATCAAAGGAAAGGATGAGTAACAGCGTTACCCAACATGTTCATTATATGCAAGGTGGGAAGTTTGATGCTCTAACTACCACCTCGGATTATAAATCCTTGGCACTATGCAATTTTGTAAATCTTTCTGCAAAGATTGATTTTATTATGAAAATCTATGACCATCAGCCTTCACAGGTTGACCAAAACTTTCATGGAGTTCCTTTCATGCCGCGTTTATAGCTCCTTCCCGGAACAGGGAGTAAAAAGTTACAATTCTTACACTCTGCAGAGGTGCGTTACTTTACCCATGAGAGATCAACTCATTGTTGCACAACCGGGCGTACTTTCCCGTCCACAATTCCATGATGTGGGGTCCAGTAGTTGGTCCAAGCCAATCACTGCCCCCTTCGCGACCTCGCATGCCTCCTTGGTGTACACCATGCCCACATAATGAATTACGGCAATGGTTTGTACAAACCGTTAGATGCCAGAACTATCGTGGGACGATGAGGGTTCCCACCCATATGCTGCATATCCTCTATGAATTACCAATTAATATGCATGCTACGAGGATAATAGCCACGACCTGCACATCCGTCTGCATGCGAGAGGAAGAAGATACAGCTGACTTCTCTGTCCCATTCCAAATCTCATGGCTAACGCGTAATTTACGGCGCTAGAATCACTGATGTCAGGTGTTATTAAGTCCCTAATTGATTATTATTCTTGCACTTAGAACCCTAATTTCTATTGCTCCATTATATCATCACTTAGGATGATATCTAAGATTTCTTTATTTGTGAAAATAATATTTTCTTACTTTTATAGTATATATGATAACTCACAATTTGCAAATACTTTGATAAAGACTCTTCAAAGGACATGAGCAAGTGATGAACTTGCCTTGTGATGGCAAGGTAGTGAAGTCTGATGCTTGCGCTGGACCTTGAGCTTCTATGTCTACAAAAACATCATTATTGCCCGGTAAGGACAATATTTAAAGAAGCAAAATGATTATGCAAGTAATGTAATGCATCATTTAACTTGATATGCTATCTCCCCATTATTATAAAAAGTATTTTTAATAATAAAGGATTTATAAATATTACTTTTTAATATTTATAACATATATTGAATTATTTTATTTTATTTTCCTTTTATTGATTTAATAATTCTTTTAGGAATTATCACTTAAATATCAAACATTGTTAAAATACTACAATATTAATATATGATGAAAGTGAATTTTAATTAATTTTATCACCTTTCAATAATTTTGTAAAATTCCCTAAGGATTATAATATTACAAAATTCTTAATAAAATTTATGTGTCAAAAAATTTATTTCTTGATTTATTTGGATAGTGTGGATTATTGTGAATCCAAAAAATATTTTATTTATAATTTTTGGAATTTTATTTTATTTTCTAGAATTTAATTAAGTTTAGGGGTATTTTGGTCTTTTCCTATTTAATAAAATAGGCCTTAAAGGTTTCTGGGCTAGCCTGTTCTTATTGGGCCCTGGTGGCCCATGAGACTTAGTTAAAACAACCACCCCGAAGGGTTCTAGCCCACTTGGCCCATCTCCTCGCTGCCTCTCACCCTCGAGCTCACTCCTCTCCTCTTCCCTCACTACCGGTGATTCCCCACTGTCGTGATCGCCGTGGGCCATTCTGGTCGCTGATGTGGTGCATTATGAGGTTGTCTACTACACCCATCCTTTCTATCCAACTGGATTTGAGCATGGGGCTCTCCTGCGACCGATCGGCGACGTCCTGAACCCTAGGGTTTGGGGGTTGGCATGGATTTTAGCGCTGCCGCTGCCGTCGTGCATCGTGGTGATTCGCCTCGCCTCTAGGCGTGGTCATGGTCACCACCGTGGCGCCGTATGGGTTGCAGCGCCCCCTCTGGGGGTGCTCCCCATGCCGCCTTGGTCGTCGGCCACCTCTGCTTCCTCTTCTAGTCTCCAGCGAGGACCTTTGGTGAGTTCTTTTCCTCTCCCTTGTGCTCTGTGTGCTCGCTCATCCTATGCTGGATGTTGGCAGTGACCTCTCTGGTTACTGTCTTGTCCTGATTAAGATGATTTATTTCATTTAGGGTTCTTATCCTATGGTTGATCATATACTTGATGAATTAGATCATGTGTGGATGGTCTGTAAGCATGCTAAATGGTTATTAGCCTGAGGCTTGTTGCTTGAGATGAACTACAATGGTTCTGGTGGCTTATTAGAGGATTATATGCTTAGATTTTATATGATTCAGATGACCTAGTTGCTCTGAAACCAATGCTTGGTAAAGTCAGTGGGTTTGGTAACTTTCCACTGTCATTTCTTGGTTAATGATTATGTATATGGTGTGATGAAATCACTGTCTTAGTGCTGTTGGCTTGGGAGTTAATGTGTGCTTTGAGATCACAATGATCTCAAACAGTGAAGATAAACATAGGAATTTCCTAATTATGGTTCCTGTGATGACAGGAAAATGATTAGTAGATTGATTTGTTGAATCTATGATTATTGAATGTTTATCCTGATTCATGTAGAATTGTTCTTGTGACACCACCATTGTATGGCACACAAGATTGATTTTACTCCATTGATTGGGTTGGTTTAAGCTTAAGACAAGCTTGGCTTTATAAGATAAATAGAAATGTTCTTCTCTGAAATCCCTAAGACCAATGATGTTGGTCTGAGGCTTAGGGGTTTAGGCCTTATCTAGTTGATTCATATAGATATTCCTGGTAGTGGTACGAGCTATTGTTCTTGAATCAAAGCTTGGAAAAAAATGATAGTAGGCTTGATCATTATATGGAACCAAAACATTATCTTCTAAGGTGCTACCCTTATCTTAGGGATGTGCCTAGAAATTAGATCTTAGTTGTATTTGTGCTTGAATTGAAATATATAGCTTGACAACCAAATCAATGAGGTTGTTCTGAGCTTTGGTTGGATCCTCGTACTTTGTTGTTTGCTTCTAGAGTTTAAATTATCAATGATGGATTCATCCCACTTGGGTGCTTTCTGAGAGTTTGTTTCATAAAACAACACATGCTTCTGTCTAGATAATATGATTAGATCATGTGAGGGTTTTATGATACTCACCACAAAAACTGATGATTATGGAGTTGGGTGATAATGTTGATCTTGCTGATTAGATCCTGTCCTTCACCTCTGATGTGGTTTTTGTTTTGCTGAGTCCCTGTGCTTGATCTTGAGCTATCCTGCTCCTCCTAGCTCCTGGACTTGGTCTTGCTGTCCACCTGATCCTCCCCCTCCTTATGTCACCATCCTGGTGATGAGATCTTGGGCTTTGGTTGGTTTTGTTACTGGCTGTTGTGCTTGGTTTAACTGCTGTCTAAGCTGGCTGTTCTTGTGTGTGTGCAGTGAAGAGATGCACTAGTGCCTCTCCACGGCTGTGCTGATGGTTTTGTGTGTTTGAGCTGTGATGTGAAGCTGACAGCGCACCACATGCATTTAGGTGTGTGTCCTGCCTGTGTGCTTGCTGTGCACTTGTGGATATGCTTTGCACTTGAGAGTTACTTTGATCTGATTACTTTTACCTGGCTGGTGAAACTTGCCCCTCCTTGCTGTCAATTTGACTTCTTGGCTTAAAATTTATGAAAGGTAGATGCTTTCATATTGGTGAAACTTGCCCCTTTTATAATTTCTCAATGATGAAACTTGTTCAGTGCACCTCACTGACATGTCTGAGAGTAAAACAATTGTAACCCTAACCTTTATTATTTTTTTATTAGTGTTTCTATTGCAGGTACAAATTTGAAAATGAAGATTTTAGTTTAGGTTTTATTTATAGTATAGTTAATGTAATCTCCTTTATTCTTTTGTAATTTTCATTTTATTATTTTGTAATCTTCATTTAATTCTCTTGTAATAAAGATTATATGATTATCAAAGAAGAAATATTCTTATTCTTTATTTTGTTGCTATTGTGAAGTTTGTGGATACTTTCAATAAGTTACATTTTTTTGTAACTTATTTATGGAATGAAAATATGAAATAAGTATTCATATTCTTAATTGTTTTCTTTGGATAAAGTTTGAGTTATAATAATTAACTCTTAATTAAATTAAGATTCAAACCTTATTCCAAATTCATTTGAATTATAATTCAAACACTCATATATAAAATTCAAATTCATTTTCCAAAACACATAATTCCTCAAAGATCACATCAAAGTCTATAGCAATCATCCTTTAAGACTAAACCTAATCTCAAAGTATGAAAGAAACCTTGATCACTTTAGGGTTTTATTTGGCGAATATTTTACCCACATTTTCACAGATGAATGCATGCAACATTTCAATTTCCTAAATCTACCCTTCATTTGTTCCTAAATGCTGGGATGTTACAGACTTCCCCCCTTAAATTAAACTTCGTCCCGAAGTTTGTGAAGATGTACCTGAATAGTTCTGGATAGGCTTTTCTTAATTCCTCTTCTTTCTCCCACGTGGCTTCCCTTTCAAGGTGATGTTCCCACTGTACCTTGCAATATTTGATTGCTATGTTCCTCAATCTTTTCCAGTTTTCTTCCAGAATCTTACATGGCTTTTCAATATAAGTCAAGTCTGCTTGTAGTTCTATTTCCTGATGTGTGATTGCATCATCTGGAACTTTCAAACATTTACGAAGTTGTGACACATGGAAAACATTACGCACTTGAGCCAATCTTGATGGTATCTCTAAAGCATAAGCTATAGTTCTGTTCTGACTCAATATCTTGAATGGTCTGATGTATCTTGGACTCAATTTTCCTTTAACTCTGAAACATTTTCACCCCTTTCATTGGACTTACTTTCAAATATACCATATCTCCCACTTTTGGATGCCATGATCTTCGACTTTGATCCGCATAATTTTTCTATCTACTCTGGGCTATTTTCAGTCTATCCCTGATCTTATCAATGATATCTTGTCTTTCCTTGATATAATCTGGCGCAAATTCGTTGCTGCTTCCAGGCTCATACCAACATATGGGTGATCTACACTTCCTTCCATACAGAACCTGATATGGAGCTGCCTTCAGACTACTCTGATAGCTATTATTATAAGAAAATTCTGCCAATGGTAGATGATCTTCCCATGTTCCTCCAAAGTCTAGTGCACAAGCTCTTAGCATGTCTTCTAGTGTTTAATTTGTTCTTTCAGTTTGACCTCCTGTCTCAGGTTGATATGCTGTGCTGAAATCTAACTTTGAACCAAGTGCTTCATGCAATTTCTTCCAAAATGCGGAAGTAAACACTGATCCCCTATCAGTTACGATCTTTTTGGGTACTCCAGGCTTACTTACTATCTCTTTAACATATACTTCAACTAACTTGTGGGCATTATCGTTTTGATTCACCGGAATAAAATGTGCACTCTTAGTGAGTCTGTCCACAATTACCCATATCATATCCTTCCTTTTTGGTGTCATGGGCAATCCTGTGATGAAGTCCATACCTATTTCCTCCCACTTCCATTTAGGAATTTCCAAGGGTTTTAATGGTCCTGCTGGACTTTGATGTTCCTGAAGTGGATCGTATGGGCACCTAGAGGGGGGTGAATAGGTGCTAACCAATTTTAATACTTTTTCAATTTTAGGCTTGACACAAAGTACGTTCTCTAGATATGCAACTACGAGAATTTCCCTATATGCAACCCTAACTACTAACACGTAAAGAGAGTATCGAAGGAACCGTAGTGGAGCACGCAGAGACACAGGGATTTGATTTACCGCAGTTCCTTCCTTGTTAAGGGAAGTACATCTGCGTTGGAGGGGTGGGCGGTTCTAAGACCACCACGCCACAATAGGCCTCACCCTATTCTCCGATGGATCTCGCCACGAGAGGCCTGATCCACCTTCTCCACTATTGGATCCCTTCGAGGCGGGAACCGGTGCCTTTTACAACACTATCGGGGTACACACCCACAACCGAATTGGGGGCTCCCGTGAGGACAACAAGCTGCCACAAGAACAAGGTTTATCAATATAAATAATAACAAGGATCTAGGTATTTGCAAGAAATACTAGATCGGTGGTTTTCCAAATGAATGGAGAGAAGATGAAGCGCTTCATTGTAGTTGATGAAGATCGAGTACTCCTCCTTTGATTCCCCAATGGACGGAGCCTTTGGGTGTATCTAGGTGGAGTTCTCTCGGATGAAGATTGCAGATCAGGTATGTTCTTTTTCGTGTGAATCAAGAGTTCTGGACAGAGCGGGAAGACATGCTTAAATACCCCCTGCCTAGAACAAGCCGTTGGAGAAATTTGGGGGCGGATTATCAGCCCCCTTTGGGGCAGACTATCCGCCCTGGGGAGAAAATCCGCCCCCCAGGACGGAAACTCCGGGAAAAACTCCGCCCCCCATACAGAGAGTGACACAGCTTTGTCTTGAAGAAATTTCCCGAGGGGCGGATTATCCGCCCCTCAGGGGCGGACTATCCTCCTTAGGGAGACAATCCGCCCTAGGGCTGGAAAGTCCGTGGGAAACTCCGCCCCCCATACAGAGAGCAACGCAGGTCTTGGCTTGAAGGAATCCGCCCCCTTAGGGGCGGACTATCCGCCCTAGGGGAAAAATCCGCCCCAGGGCCGGAAAGTCCGGGGGAAACTCCGCCCCCATACAGAGAGCGACGCAGGCCTTGGCTTGAAGAAAATCCTCGAGGGGGCGGATTATCCGCCCCCCAAAAAGCAGTTTCCTTTCCTTTTTCGTGTACAGATCTGCAGCACTTCAACACACATTAAATAATCCTTGATATTGTTATCTAACACACAAAACACTAGGATTATGAAATGTTCTTTTAATCTCCCCCTTTTTGGTGTTAGATGACAATACTAGGATTTGCAACCGACTACTAACGACACCCTTGAATTAAATGAAAGAGGCTCCCCCTAGATGTGTGCATATTTAAAATTTGCCTTTGAAATACACATGCACACACTAGAGAAAATGCATCTTTCATAGCAAAGACAATTAAAACGAGGTGAGTTAGTAAACAAGGTCATACCACCGGGACGTGAAAATACCATGATTGATGCATACATAAGATAATCCCATGATTCCATATGCCATCAAATAGAATGCCAGACTCCATAGATAAATCCAGAATTCCATGAGAGTAGACCCATAATATAAATCTAGAATTCCATGAGAGTAGACCCATAATATAAATCCAGAATTCCATAGGACCATACATAATAAAGTATGACAGAGTCTTACAATAACCAAACACAAATAAAACAAATAATGTAAAAGCACTGCTTGAGCCCGACCCATGACCCATGCAAATCCGGTGACCTAATAGAACTACTTCTCCCCCTTTGGCATTGAAACGCCAAAAAGGAAGAAGAGTGATGCTAACGCCCCAGAAGATCACGGCTCCTCAACAAACAGTGATGGTACTACACACCCAAAGTTGCAAGAACAAATCGAACAAAAGCCAAAGTTGGGTGTGTTTTCCATAAGAACAATAAATATGCAAGAAAATCCAAAGAGAGCCATTAGAAACCAACTCTTCTCAAGGAAGAGGGCGGTGGCCGAAGCCACCATGTTGGAGTGCATGGCATGACACCGCGAAGATGTATCTTGAGTTCAAAACCAATGCTCATCAATGACCCACGTATCACAAAATGATATTAAGGGAAATGATTTTTCTTGCTTTCGGCATTATGGGGGGAGGGTTGGCCCAATCAATTAGGACCACACTCCCCTATTTCTATGCCCGCATCTAAACCAAATACATGAATAAGAGCAAGTGAGTGTGCAAGAATAGTCAAGCCAAGCTCCTTGAATCTATGATATTTAGCTCATTCCTCAAATAACAAAATCTTGTTTCATCAAGGGGCTTTGTGAAAATATCAGCAAGTTGGTTCTTCGTGCTCACAAAGGATAGGGCAATATGACCACGAGAAACATGATCCCAAATGAAGTGGTTGCGAATCTCAATATGTTTTGTTCTTGTATGCTACACGAGATTGTAAGCAATTTTGGTAACACTTTCATTGTCACATAATAGAGGCACTTTGTCACAATTGACACCATATTCCTTTAAAATTTGCCTCATCCATAATAATTGTGTACAAGCACTTGCAGCAGCAACATATTCAGCTTCGACGGTTGAAAGAGAAATACAATTCTGTTTCTTTGAAGACCAACACACTAGAGACCTGCCCAAGAATTGACATGCACCAGAGGTTGATTTCCTATCATCTTTGTCACCAGCCCAATCTAAATCAGTGTAACCACATAGAGAGAAACTTGAACCCTTGGGATACCATAACCCAAAATTTGGGGAATGAACCAAATATCTGAAGATTCGTTTGACCGCCACTAAGTGGCTTTCTTTAGGAGAGGCTTGGTACCTTGCACACACTCCTACACTTAACACGATATCGGGCCTAGATGCGCAAAGGTAAAGGAGAGAGCCGATCATGGATCGGTATACCTTTTGGTCCACGTCTTTACCCATAGGATTGAGCTCAAGATGACACTTTGTTTGCATTGGAGTAGCCACACCATTGAGATCCGTCATCTTGAACCTTTGAGCATGTCTTGGATGTACTTAGCTTGATTAATAAAAGTTCCCTCTCTAAGTTGTTTGATCTCAAATCCAAGAAAGAACCTCAACTCACCCATCATGGACATCTCAAACCTGTCAGTCATAAGCTTTGAAAATTCATCGTTAAAAGCTTGGTTAGTAGAGCCAAAAATAATGTCATCTACATAAAGTTGGCATACAAAAAGCTCCCCATTAACCTTCTTAGTAAAAAGAGTGGGATCGATTTTCCCAACTTCGAATCCATGGTCTAGCAAAAGCTCTTTAAGGTGCTCATACCATGCACGTGGGGCTTATTTAAGGCCATAGAGCTCCTTATCAAGTTTGTAGACATGGTTCGGAAATTTGGGGTCCTCAAACCCCGGGGGCTACTTGACGTATACTAACTCATGGAGAGGACCATTAAGAAATGCACTCTTAACATCCATTTGCTGTAATTTAAAATTATGATGGGCTGCATAGGCAAGAAGGATACAGATGGACTCAAGACAAGCCACAGGAGCATAGGTCTCGCCAAAATCAATTCCTTCCACTTGAGAGAATCCTTGAGACACGAGTCTTGCTTTATTCCTCACAACAATGCCATTTTCATCTTGTTTGTTCTTGAAGATCCACTTGGTACCGATAACATTGCGGCAGTCCTTGGGTTTCTCTACGAGCTTCCAAACTTTGTTGCGTTCGAAGTTATTTAATTCTTCATGCATTGCAACAACCCAATCGGGGTCTTCAAGAGCATCAAAGACCTTCTTCGGTTCAACCATGGAAATGTGAGCTTGATGATCACAGAAGCTTAAGTTCTCTTCTAGTAGATACCCTTCTTCGTAGATCACCAACAACCTTGTCAAGAGTGTGACCCCTTAGTTCAAGGTTCCGATCAGAACGAGCCTTGCGACGAGTCTCAATGTCCTTATGGTTTATAGAAGGAGTTGATTCAGTATTTGTATCCTGGTCTTGACCACTGCCTTTCCCTTGATCTTGATCTGAGTTAACACCAGGAGATTGCTGCTGAGTTTGTTCTTCAGGGCCGGATAATCCGCCCCTTGGAGGGGCCGGACTATCCATCCTGGGAGGTGAAGCACCAGTGCCTTCTTCCTGAGAGTGCCTGACACGAGTTGGAGAACCAGGGCCGGATAATCCGCCCTCGAGGGCTGGAGAATCCGGCCTGGGAGCTTCTTGACTGTTGTATTCTCCTTCGGATCCCCTGGAACGAGTTGGAGTGCCAGGGGCGGATTGTCCGCCCCTTGGAGGGGGAGGATAGTCCGGCCTAGGACTACCAGCTTGTCCAGAAGACAAATGATCTTCAGCAGGTTGCGGTGTTGGTGCAAAGTTTTCTCCAATAGTAGGAGTTTGTTGATCTTGTGTAGATGAGGGCTCCACTTGAGTGGAGAATTGTCCTTCCCGATCCGCCACAAGGGGTTCCTCAATGGGGCGGAAAAATCCCACGCCCATTCTTCTTATGGCATCTTGGGGTATTTCAACATCTGCATCACAAACATCAACTTGCCCTACAAAGGAGCCGTTATTTTCATCGAACTCCACACTACAAAATTCAAGAACAATCCCAGTGAGCTTGTTATAGACTCTATAAGTGTGGGATTCGGCACCATAACCAACAAAAATACCTTCTAAAGCCTTGGACTCAAATTTAGACAAGCGGACACCTTTAATAGGAAAGAAACACTTACACCCGAATACCCGGAAGTATGAGATGTTGGGTTTGTTACCGGTAAGTATTTCATAAGGAGTCTTGTCCAAAATCTTGCGGAGATAGAGCCGGTTTGATGAGTGACAAGCAGTGGATATGGCTTCATCCCAAAAATTGTAAGGAGACTTGAATTCAGCCAACATTGATCTTGCCATATCCATCAAAGTCCGGTTCTTCCTCTCAGCTACACCATTTGGTTGAGGGGTGTACACAGCGGAATATTGATGTCTAATCCCCTCTTCGCTTAGAAACTCATTCATGGTGTAGTTTTTGAATTCGGAGCCGTTGTCACTCCTTATTGCCAAGATAGGAACATTGTGTTGACGTTGAACTTCATTGGCAAAGTCAATTACTGTTTGTTGAGTCTCACTCTTTAGTTTGAAGAAATAGACCCATGTATATCTTGAGTAATCATCGACAATGACCAAGCAATATTTCTTCCCACCAAGACTTGCATGAGAAGGAAGACCAAATAAATCCACATGAAGTAATTCCAAGATCCTCTTTGAAGATACAATAGTCTTCCTCTTGTGGGGAGAGTCGTGCATTTTGCCTTCAACACAAGCCTTGCAAACACGATCTTTGGCAAAGGAGACATCGTCTTTTAGTCCAAGCATGTGGCCACCCTTGTGGAGACTTTGCAAACTTCTCATGTTGACATGGGCTAAATGGCGATGCCATAGTCAGCCCACGTCGGCCTTTCCGAATAGACACATCGGACCCGAAGTGGTTTTCCCCGAAAAGTCCACCACATACAGGTCATTTTCGATGTATCCAACAAAAGCGACCTTTAGAGACTTGCTCAACAAGAGTACCACCAAATCATCATCAATAAAAACAGCAAAACCCATCTTGCCAAGGGCACGAATAGAAAGAAGGTTGTAACCGAGGGTCTCAACAAGCATGACATCCACGAGAGAGATATCGTGGGCAACCACAACTTTGCCAAGACCCAATACATGATATTTAGACTTATCACCATAGGAGACTGTGATATTATCATGATTTGGACGCATCTCCTTGCTTCCGGTCATATGACTAGTGCATCCACTATCCAGCACCCATTTCGACCCACCGGAAGCATAGCCCTGCAAGAGAATTACTTCTTGATTTTAGGTACCCATTTTTCAATGGGTCCTTTCATGTTAGTAACAAGGGTCTTTGGGACCCAAATAGACCAAGCAATATATTCATCAAAGGGGCCGACATAATAAGCATAAACATCGCCATAATCATCACAAAAGAGTTCATAATTTAGATTGTGAGACCCTGCAAAACCAATATTGTTAGTCCTGTCTTTTGTGACATTCTTCTCAGCGGTGCTTGTCTTTGATTGCACATTCTTGGTCTTGTTCTTCTTGTTTTTCTTTTTCTTGGACTTAGTGACATACCCAAGTCCCTCTTTACCATGATTTAACCTTTGCTTGTCAAGGACTTCATCAAGCACACCCTTATCCTTGGGAGTGATGTCCTTGGCCACTTCTTTTTCCACACTAGCATTTACCTTTTGACTATATGTTGAGTTGGATGAGCTAGGAACATCATATTTGGCCAATCGACTTTGAAGCTGATCATGTGACTCATTGAGAATAGAGAAATCGTTTTTCAACGCCTTGTGAGCATTATCAAGTTTCTCCAATTCCTCGAAGAGTCTATCATGAGCAGCCCCAAAGTCAATCTTTTCTTTCTTTAACTTCTTTGCTTTGGTGACTGCATTGTCACGTTCCTTAACAAGTTTAGCCACAATTTCTTCATGTGACTCTTCAATGGACTCAAGCCTCTCTTCAAGAGAGACCTGAGCTTCTTCTTCTTCCTCAAGAGCATTTTTAAGGATGCAATTTCCATTGCATCCTCCCTTTCAATTCTGCCCTTTTCTTCGAGGAGTGCTTCATTTTGGGCCAGGTGATCCATAAGAGCTTCAAAACGAACTTTGTTCTCACCTTGCAAGTTAGTTTAGAAGTAATCCAAAGCAATAATCTCTTCTTTAACCTTAAGACTAGTAGGATCATCCATGTCAATCATATCCTTAGGAAAAGAAGAGTTAGAAGTCGTTGCCATGAGACAAGTAGAATTCTTGTTGATGATGTTTTCATTCGGAGAGTCGAAGAGAGATGCTGATGTAGATGTGGTGGCTATAGCAGCCACCTCTTGAGATCTATCGTCCTCGTCCTCATCTTCACTTCCCGATGAATATTCTTCTTGAGCTACTAGAACAATCTTCGGTTGCTTCTTGAAGGGAGCATTCTTCTTTACAAACTGTTTCTTGCGTGGAGCCTTTGACCTATCCTTGAAAATAAGTCTTCCTCCATTATCTTCCCTACTTTGATATGGACACTCAGCTACAAAGTGCAGCCGGTCACCACAGTTGAAACATGTTCTCAGCTTGGGACCATTTTCTTTTCTTCCATAGGCTCCACTTTTGCGTTCTAGTTCAGCTTTAGCCTTGGCTGGATCTTTCCAAAAGTTTCTAGCATAAAGAGCCAAGTATTGTCCGTGGATCCTTTTTATATCCTCGGGACAGTCCAGACCTTCTACGGTATATTTATCATGATCAATCACACTAGTCTTCAAGGCCATGTTGACCCCCTTTTGCATCCCCATAGCTCGAGCACGAGCATCTTCGGCATTCTTGGCAGCCACTTTGAAAGCGGCCATTTCTTGCATTACCTCATTGGATGACATGAGGTGATAGTTATGCCTACCTTGGAGACTTTTCAAATCTGTGGGCTCAAATGGCATAAGAGCACTGACATACTTGCGCTTGATCCAAGCATCATCAACATGAGCTGCACCGTGGTTTCGGAAAGTTGTGGCTATTGCCTTGAGCCTCCTATACATGTCCTCGTGGTCTTCTCCATCCAACATATAGAATCCTTCAGCTTCGTTGCTCAAAGCATCATATCTATTCCTTCTCATACTTTCATTTCCGATGAAGAGCTTGGTGAGGGCATCCCAAGCTTTCTTAGCTGTGCTAAGATGCTGAATGTGTGGCATGTCTTTGTCACCCACACCAAGCTGTATCATGTGTAGAGCTATAGCGTTGAGTTGGCTATCAACAACTTCTCTTCTTGTGAGATTGTTGGGGTCTCCAACATGAAGACCATTTTCTATGATTTTCCACAACTCAATGGAGGAACTGCACACATGAGACTTCATCAAAAATTGCCATTGAGAAAAAGTAGATGCAAAAATTTTGGGTGGATCACCCCTATTATGTATATGTGGGTGAGGGATAGGTGGATCAGGAGAATACACATGAGAAACCCCATTGTATCCATCCTTACCACTATCCTTTTTTGAGGAGGAGCTCTTGCTAGTGTCACCACCAACCACTTCATTCTCTTTGGAATCAGTTTTACATGTTTCCTTGGATTGCGGAGTGGTAGCCTCAGAGTTAGATGGAGGTGATGCTGTGCATGGGGAGAGACGCATTATCAATTGACGCATCTCTTCCATCTTAGCCTCCATTGAACTCACCAAGGTTGTTTCCAACGTCTTGAGATCGTTCATGGTGACTACATCTGGAGCATCACTCCCATCTACCTTGGAACCCATACTTCTCTTAGGCGGTTAAGCCCGAAATAAGAGCCGAGGGCTCTGATACCAATTGAAATGGATCGTATGGGCACCTAGAGGGGGTGAATAGGTGCTAACCAATTTTTAATACTTTTTCAATTTTAGGCTTGACACAAAGTAAATTCTCTAGATATGCAACTACGAGAATTTCCCTATATGCAACCCTAGCTACTAAGCACGTAAAGAGAGGATCGAAGGAACCGTAGTGGAGCATGCGGAGACACAGGGATTTGTTTTACCACAGTTCCTTCCTTGTTAAGGGAAGTACATCTGCGTTGGAGGGGTGGGCGGTTCTAATACCACCACGCCACAATAGGCCTCACCCTATTCTCCGATGGATCTCGCCACGAGAGGCCTGATCCACCTTCTCCACTATTGGATCCCTTCGAGGCGGGAACCAGTGCCTTTTACAACACTATCGGGGCACACACCCACAACCGAATTGGGGGCTCCCGTGAGGACAACAAGCTGCCACAAGAACAAGGTTTATCAATATAAACAACAACAAGGATCTAGGTATTTGCAATAAATACTAGATCGGTGGTTCTCCAAATGAATGGAGAGAAGATGAAGCGCTTGATTGTAGTTGATGAAGATCGAGTCCTCCTCCTTTGATTCCCCAATGGACGGAGCCTTTGGATGTACCTAGGTGGAGTTCTCTCGGATGAAGATTGCAGATCAGGTCTGTTCTTTTTCGTGTGAATCAAGAGTTCTGGACAGAGGGGGAAGACAGGCTTAAATACCCCTGCCCAGAACAAGCCGTTGGAGAAATTTGGGGGAGGATTATCCGCCCCCTTTGGGGCGGATTATCCGCCCTGGGGAGAAAATCTGCCCCAGGACGGAAACTCCGGGAAAAACTCTGCCCCCCATACAGAGAGTGACATAGCTTTGTCTTGAAGAAATTTCCCGAGGGGCCGGATTATCCGCCCCCTCAGGGGAGGACTATCCGCCCTAGAGAGAAAATCTGCCCCAGGGCCGGAATGTCCGTGGGAAACTCCGCCCCCCATACAGAGAGCAACGCGGGTCTTGGCTTGAAGGAATCCGCCCCCTTAGGGGCGGACTATCCACCCCCTTAGAGGCGGACTATCTGCCCTCTGGAGAAAATCCGCCCCAGGGCCGGAAAGTCCACGGGAAACTCCGCCCCCCATACAGAGAGCGACGCTGGCCTTGGCTTGAAGAAAATCCTCGAGGAGGGGCGGATTATCCGTCCCCCAAAAAGCAGTTTCCTTTCCTTTTTCGTGTATAGATCTGCAGCACTTCAACACACATTAAATAATCCTTGATATTGTTATCTAACACACAAAACACTAGGGATTATGAAATGTTCTTTCAGTTCCGCTTTCACCCTTTGACAAGTATGGCATTCAGATACATATTTAGCAATATCTCTTTTCATGTTATTCCACCAGAATAGTTCTTTCAAATCCATATACATCTTAGTACTCCCTAGATGTATAGAATATGGTGTTTCATGTGCTTCTCTGAGTATGACATCTCTAATCTCAGTCACATCTGGAAAACATAGACGGTATTGAAACCATAAAGACTCATAATCCCCAAGGCGAAAAACTGATTTTTGCCCTTGAGATATCCTCCGAATTTCCTCAACAATAAAAGGATCTTCTGCTTGATGTCTAAAAATTTCTTGCTTAAGATCACTGTCCTGCTCTGCAACTACCTGCATAGTAGCTAATCCTCCAAAAACCTCTGTTCTAATAAATTGAAGTTCTAATCTTTCCAAGTCCATTTGTAACTCCTTTGGTAGCTCCCTATTGCTAGGCTGAATATCTGCACTCTTTCTGCTTAAAGCATCCGCTACAACATTTGCTTTCCCTGGGGTGTAGTTGATTGTTAAATCATAATCCTTGATTAGTTCCAACCAAAGCTTCTGTCTCATATTTAATTCCTTTTGAGTGAAGAAATATTTGAGACTTTTATGGTCAGTGTATAACTCACATCTGGCTCCATAAAGAAAATGCCTCCATCCTTTCAGCGCAAAAACTACTATTGCTAACTCTAAATCATGAGTTGGATAGTTGACTTCATGTGGTTTCAGTTGTCTTGAACCATAAGCAATCACTTTCCGATCTTGCATTAATACACAACCCAAACCTTCTTTAGATGCATCTCAGTATACTGTGAAGTCCTTCCCTATTTCAGGAACTGCTAAGATTAGAGCTGTGGTTAATATAGTCTTCAACTCTTGAAAACTTGCTTCACATTTCTCATCCCACCTTAATGGTGTATTCTTCCTTAATAATTTGGTCATTGGTCCGGCTATTTTGGAGAAACCCTCAATGAATCTCCGATAATAACCAGCCATTCCTAAGAAACCTCGAATTTGCTTCACATTGGTTGGTGCAGTCCACTCTAGTACTGACTGAACTTTGGATGGATTCACAGCAATTCCATTCTTACTGATCACATGACCGAGGAATTCTACCTCATCTAGCCAAAATTGACACTTACTGAACTTAGCATAAAGTTTGTGTTCTCTTAAAGTCTGCAATGCTATTCT
The DNA here is from genome assembly GCA_023614405.1 of Avena insularis. Taxonomy (NCBI): domain Eukaryota; kingdom Viridiplantae; phylum Streptophyta; class Magnoliopsida; order Poales; family Poaceae; genus Avena; species Avena insularis. The sequence goes on from CM042685.1 coordinate 279,247,894, forward strand.
CAAATGATCAGCATGCTCTTCCTTATCCTTGGAATATATCAGAATATCATCAATAAAAAATATAACGAACTTGTCCAAATATGGCATGAAGATCTTGTTCATCAGATTCATGAATATTGCCGGTGCATTGGTCAAACCAAATGGTACTACCAGATACTCATGGTGTTCATATCTTGAGACAAATGCTGTCTTTGGAACATCTTCCGGTTTGAATTCAAAACACATTTGAAATCATTTGAAAAGATTCCTGGAAAATCAATCAGAAAAAGAAAAAGGGAAAAGAATAAGGAAAGGGCCGGCGCCACCAAACAGGCCCAGCAGCAGAAGCAGCCCACGAGCCCACCCGAGAAATTTCCCCTATCCCTATGATTCTCACCGCGCGAGCACCCCCTCTCACTGACGCCCCGGTCCCACGTGCCTTGTCATCGTCGTCCCCAAACCCCGCCCACGACCGAGCCCTCCGCCGTTTCCTCCCCCGCGTCACTACCGTTGATTGCATGAGTTATTGCCGTTGATTCGCCGAGTAACTCCTTGCCCAGCTCCGGCTACTTAGACCCCATAGTCCCCTCTCCATTTCCCCCCACTCAATTCCCTCTGAATGCCGCCAGGCTGCTCGCTTGTCTCCCCACATCGCCGCTGTCCCGACGAACTCCAGCGACCGATTGTGGTAAGACTCGTGCGCGCCTTGCTCTCTTGTTCATGCAAGCTTGTCCGCTATCACCTTGCGCATCTCCTGACGTTCGCCGTTTTCTTCATTTCGCACCAGAGCGTCGCCTTCGACAACGACCGTGAGCACCCGACGACAGGCTTCACTCCGACGAGGAATCCCCATCGTGTCCGTGCGCCCCGACCTTGTCCAGCTGCACGTTGAGCTTCGCCGTGTCTCCGCGACCTTGTTAAGCACCAGCCCCCTTGCCCTGGCCCTCTGGTCTCGCCGGAATATCACCGGCAGACGCGTAGCCACCGCGGTAGCCATTTGTGCCCCCCGCTGTTGGTCAGAGCAACGTGGTCCGCTGGATCTGGATCCAGCGGATGCGATTAGATCAACCGCGAAGGGGTATGCGCAGATCTGGGCCGTTCTTAGTTAGTTAGATCCAACGGACCACGAGCGTGATCCAGTGCGAACCGGTACTAGCAAATCAGAAAGCGACGTGTGGCTAGAGTTTAAATTTAAAATCTGGAAATAGATCTGTTAGTTGTTTAAACTTGCAAAATTCATAAGTTTTGATCCCTATGTTCAAACTTTGCAAATTTTATATCATTGGAATCAGGAGAAAGAATTCTATCCAATTATGCTCTTTTTTTTAATAAATTGCATCTGTTAAAATTGTGGTTTTTGCAGAAACATTTGTAGGCTTATTTTGAGTATAGAAATTGTTTAAAAAATGTTTTAAAGGCTAAATAAAGTTTATTTAGTGTGTTTTTGTTTTGTTTATGATTCACTACTGTTCCACTTGTCTTGTTTGGTTTAGAAAATCATCACATGACATTTGCATGCATTCATATTTTTTTTTTGTCTTATGTGAATTTGGTGCTATCATTTTATGTGTAGATTTTGGTGCTAGTGGTGATTGTGATTGTAAGGGTTGTTGCTAATCCTCCAACTACATGGGCAAGTGGTGCTTCATATTTTTATCCCAATATTTTGACTATGCATTAGAAATATTTTATATAGGGCTTGCATGACTAATTTTGCTATGTATCTATATGCTATGCTTGGGAAATCCTAGTAGTGGTAGAATTGTTAGAACTTCCTCTAAGTTAAGATACTTGCTATTGCCATGCTTAGCCTAGCTAGTAGTAACCAAGGGTGGATTATATATACATGCTATGAGAAATATTTCTAAGTCTTTGACTTATGTTTTGCTTAATAAAACAACCAAGTGAATGAAACACCTAGGTGGAATGGAAATAATGGTTTGTGTTGAGTGGTTACACAAGGCCCATTTCTATGGCTTAACTTGTGTATCTCACTTGTGGAAAGCCACCCAGGAACAAAGGGATTTGAGATGCCAAATGTTAAGAAGCTTCTAGTGCAGCCACATGGCATTATGGGCTCTGTCTGGATCATATAGGTTGCAATAACTTAGTCATTTGGACAGTTGGTGGTAGAGGGATGTTAGGTTGGAACGCGTCCATTTGGTCTAAGGGAAGGCTTCTGAAAGGTCCTGTCTTGGTGAAAATCAAGTCTTGTGGGGAAAGTGCACAACCTCTGCAGATGGAAGAAACTAAGTACTTAGCCATGTCCCTGGTATTGGACAAATTGAGCATCAAGACATGGAAGCTATCAAGAATCTCCTCATCCCAATTTTCTAAGTTAAAACTTGTGGTTGAACAAGGGTGAAGGTTCACCAATTTCTATTGGTGGTTCCTTGGGAATGGTTTTGCCAAACAAAAACTTGGTGTTTTCAACTGATAGGTAAAACATATTTTGAGCAAAGAAAACCTAAGCTACACTTAGCCAAATTCATGTAGTAACTAGATGCTAATATTCTACTAAGGTATCACTTGCCAATACTATTCCAATGTATTGACCCACTGTGGCTGTAACTTGTGATGTTGCAGGTTACTCTGATGATGATTAGGGGTTATGAGTCTACCCTGAACATGCTTGCCTGTGGCACATGAAGACTTATCTTTTATATTGTTAAGTTAAACTATTGTACTAGCCTATGGCTATGGAGTTGTAAAAGACTATGTTATCTCTGGAATGACAATGTAATAATGACCTTTGTTTCTGTGTACTTCATAAACTATGGATGCTAGCATTTGATCCAGGGACTAGCATTGCAATCACAGGGATCTTTACCTTTATAAAGGTGGGATCTTATAGATGGTATCAAATCACTGTGTTGCCTGTAGGATTATGACCCTAGGATTGGATTAGAAACCACTAAGGAAAAAATTTCAACAACTTCCACACTTGTCTTTTCTTTCTCGTAAACTTTTCTATTCTCCTTTCTCATCTCTATTTGTAGATGAACTCAATCAACGAAGCCGTGAGGAAGGGACCACTCATGACCATGACCTTGGAGTGTGAGACAGAATTCCCCAAGGCCCTCAAGAACCTTATGGTTACGATGGGGATACATGGTGCAGCTGTGTACAAAGGATTCCCCGTGATGGATGAAGGAGTAGAGTACTGGTGGGTGCAACTTCACTTGTACAAAAACAAGGAAGACAACCACAAGGAGTCGGGATTCTGCATGGTCACCAACTCGGAAATGCACACAACATTCTTTGACTCTGCAAGAAATGCAGCATGGAATGCTATCAAGAAACTTGGTGATAGACTCAAGTGCAGAATGCTCAACACTCAAAATGACCTTAGAGAAGAAAAGAACCATACCCAAGAATTAGAAACAACCAACCAACAACATAGGGGAGACATCATAGACACTACTAGGAAAACGGCTATAGGTAATCCATACTTCTGTGGCGCACTTGCTAGTAGTGCCCCACGGGTAAAATAGGCGTGGCGCACTGCCCACAGGTGCCCTACGGCTAACTGCCATAAGCGTGGCACACATGGGGGTGGTGCTCCACGGCTATGTGTGGGCCAGGACACAGGTGGATGTAACACACTTACCCGTAGCGCACTAGGTCAAGGTGCGCTACGGATGTGTCACTTAGCCGTAGCGCACCTTGACCTAGTGCGCTACAGGCATTTGTGCTGCAGCAGCTGGGTCAACTTAGCCGTAGGGCACTCTGCCCTAGTGCCCTACGGCTAAGTAGCCTGCACAAACTCCACACCCCCCGTGGACCGCCTTTTTAGGTTTTGCAAAAAATAAAAGAAAATGATAAACACTTCCAAAAATAAAATCATTTCATATTTAGGTAGGTAATATGGTATAGCTTGTTGTAAAATTAACAAACAATAATTTCGACTTTATTTGCAAAAAAAAGTCATGCCACGGTAAAAAGGCCGTAACTTTTGCATACGATATCGAAAAAAATCCTATAATATACCAAAATGACAAGAACGAGATTTCGCACCTGCTCGCAATGACCTTTGGTCGTTTAGAGATTATTTAGATTTTCAAAATTCGAAAAGAGTAAAAAGTTACGGTCAAAAGACTGTTTTTCCCTGCAGAAAAAAAAGATGGCAACTTACCCGTAGCGCACCACTACCTAGTGCGCTATGAGTAAGTTGGGCGGGATTCAAAATTTGAATCCCCACCCCGCCCACCTACCCTTTTTTTCCCCTCCCCTTCTCTCCTTTTCCTTTTCCTCCCTTCTCATTTCCTTCTTCTTCTCCTCCTTCTCCTTCTCATTTTCCTTCTCCTCCTTCTCTTTCTCCTTCTCATTTTCCTCATGCTCCTCCTTCTCTTTCTCTTTCTCCTTCTCCTTCTCCTCCTCTTCCTCCTCTTTGCAGTGAAGATGGTGACGGCAGCCTCCTCCTTGCAGTTCCGACGACGAGACGGCGGGCTCCTTCTTCTCCTCCTCTTCCTCCTCCTCCTTGTAGTTCCGACGACGACGAGGCCTCCTCTTCTTATTATCCTCCTCCTCTTCTTCTCCTCCTCTTCCTCCTTTTATTCTTCTCCTCCTCCTCTTCTTCTCCTCCTCTTCCTCCTCTTGTCCTCCTCCTCCTTGCAGTTTCGACGATGACGACGAGGAGGCGACGACGGCGACCTGCACCGACGCGCGACGGCACTGACGACGAGATCCAGATCTGCCGCTTTTTTTGAATTTTAAAATTTATATCTGTGGCGCACAACACGTAGTGCGCCACGGTTATCGTTTCATACGCGTGGCGCACCTAAACTACTTTCCGTGGCGCACTGGCATGTGCGCCACGCCTATCTCGACACAACCATGGTGCACCAGGTAGTGCGTCACGTCTAGGAGATAGCCGTAGCGCGAGGCCCGTGGCGCACTGCTAGTGCGCCACGGATGGACTTTTCAGGTGCGCCACGAACAGGCGTTTTCCTAGTAGTGAGACTTAATTTGGGAATCTTGTGAACAAGATAGACAGATGGCTACTAAGGATGCCCTGATAGCTATTTTTTCTAGTGAGTGAGAGTTGTAACGTACTTCGTTAGTTGGACCACCACACTTACGTTTTTATTTCTAAAAAAAAAATTCTAAGCTATGTTGAACCTTTGATGCTTGTAATGGATTTGTGTATGCCATGACTTGTGTGATTTTGCAAAAGATATGCTTGTGATATTTTGTCTTGTGAATTTCTCTATTGTTGTTGATTCTAACTTTTCTCTATCTTATAAAAATAGATGCCTAATGTTATTATCAACATGGCCGAGGAGTTCAAGGGAACTCGTTTTGGCACTCGTCTCATTGAGCTCACTAGCGTGCTCAACCTTCCACTTCCTAGCATCATGACGCTTACCCTCACCAAGTTTGAGAGGAAGGACCTTTGGGGCTTCAGAGTCACTCAGCCCGGACGCCAGGCAGAGCCAACCACGGTGACCATCACTTTCAAGCTGATGCATGACGACAAGGAGAAAGGCCTAGATGTAGTCATGCGGGAGTTACTTGGGCGCCTGGTACGGAGACACTCCAGAGAGCTTAGAGGTCTTTACTTTCACCCCTTCAGGAGACGATACGAAGAGGGTGAGGCTATTGAGTTCGAGGATGCTGCTAGAGAGACGGTGGAGCCGATTCGTCTATACCTTCAGGATCTAGAGGTTTTTATTAGGCACCTAGATACTGATAGGACCAACGTCATGCTTAGCAATGACGAGCTCGAGGTTCAGCTTCATGAGAAGGACAAGCTCTTCGCGGAGCAAGATGAGATAGTCAAGGAAATGGAGGCCAAGTTTGAGAGCCAGGACAGGAAGTTCAAGAGCCAAGAGAAAAGAGTCCAAGACAGGAACAAGAGGATCCGGGAGATGAATGAAGAGCTGGAGGCCAAGGACTTCGAGCTCGAGCATCAATAGGGAGTGATTGAGAGGCTTCGCTCACAGAAGAGGGCTCTTAGGGCCAAGATAGAGGCCTTGACTACTAGTGTTGATGAGTACAAGACTGCCATGGAGAGTGCAGGTCTTACACTTGTTGACGAGGAGGTTGATGCGGAGGAGTAGTGCAGACTACTCGATTTACTTTCATTTACCGTACTTTGTTTATTGAGTCGCAATGACCATCCAACATGTGGATGGCTTGCTATGGTGTGTTTGCATTTTCAAACTTGTTGTTTTTGTCGTTCAAACTCTATGTCATTTTGATGCTTGATTATTGTGTTTGACTATGTGATGTATTGTGCATGTTAAGCATCTATGGGTATCTCATTCTTATCCTTATGAAAACCATAGATGCCTCCTCGACATGCCAACCTCAACCCAAACAACAACAATGTCACTCCCGAGATGCAGTAGTTGATGACATCACAAACTCAACCGATGCAGATGATGACCACCTTTATTCAGAACCAAAATCAAAACAACAACAACAACAACAACAACAATAACAACAACAACAACAATAACAACAAGAAGAACCAAAATAATCCGCCGGGATTTGACATGCTCACCAGATTCCTAAGACTGAGGCCTGCAAAGTTCTCAGGAACCACTGATCCAATGGTGGCCAATGATTGGCTACGTTCGGTGAACAAAGATTTGGTAACTGTAGGCTGCACCAACGAGGAGAAGGTCAGGTTTGCAGCACATCTGTTGGAAGGACCAACAGCTATTTGGTGGGATAACTTCCAGATCACCACACCTATATAGGATGTAACTTGGGCTATCTTTGAGGATGGTTTCCGCACAGCTCACATCTCATCCGGGGTGATGAATTTGAAGAAGAAAGAGTTCCATAACCTGAAACAGCGTCACCGCAGCGTGGCTGAATATATTGAGGAGTTCAACAATCTAGCGCGATATGCACCGGATGAAGTTGATACTGAATGATGAACTGAATCTGCAGTTATCTGTGGCCTATGTCCCCACCTACCAATCACTCTGTGACAAGGCTACCATCTTGGAGAACAAGATGAAACAGGTTGAAAGCAGAAAGGGGAAGCACAACTTTGACAAGAACAGCTCGGGATCGTCTCACAAGCGTTCCCATCATGATGATAGTGGGGGTTCTGGATCCCACAAACATGGAAAGTACAACAACCACCACAGCCACAACCGCCATCATGACAATAAGCATCACCACAGTCATGATAATGACAAGTACAAGAACCACAAGAGTGGATACAAGAGCCACCACAATGGAAGTAGAAGTGGTAGTGGAAGTCAGCCTGTCAAGAAAGATCTCGGTCAGGTTGAATGCTTCAAGTGTAAGAAGATGGGGCACTATGCTAATGAGTGCCCAGAAAAGAAAGTTGAAGGTGCCAACAAGCCCAACCCTTTTCAGAAGGGACATGTGAACCACATCAATGTGGAAGAGATTTATGAGGAACCTAATGCTGTGGCTGGTAAGTTCAAACTCAATTCTGTTCCAGCACTTGTTCTTTTTGATACTGGCGCATCGCATTCATTCATATCAAGAGCATTTGTTGATAGAAATGAACTTCCAGTTGAAACTATTGGGTGTCCTATAAAAGTAAGTTCTCCTGGTGGAGAAATGATAGTGAACTCAGGATGTCATGACCTAGTCATAGAGTTTGGGAAGTATACGTTTCCCATTAATCTGATAATCCTAAATTCCCAAGGATTGGATGTCATTTTGGGAATGTACTGGATGACTAAGTTCAAGGGAGTACTAGATTGTGCCAATCATACTGTCACACTCACAACCCCAGATAATAAAAAGGATTAGATTCAAGACCAATTTTGAATCAAAAGGGAGTAAGCTAAATTCTCTTAAGGGGGTTAGCATAGATAGTGTGCCAATTGTGAGTGAATATCCGGATGTGTTTCTGGAGGAACTACCAGGAATCCCACCAGATAGAGATATGGAATTTTTGATTGACTTGCTGCCAGGATCCGGACCAATAGCACAGAGAGCTTACAAGATGTTAGTTGATGAGTTGAAAGAACTCAAGAAACAGCTTGGAGAACAGTTGCAGAAAGGATTTATTCAACCAAGTTCTTCATCTTGGGGAGCACCAGTCTTGTTTGTGGAAAATAAAGATAGGAGTCAAAGGTTATGCATTGATTATCATTCACTCAATGAGGTGACTATCAATAACAAATATCCTTTGCCTGGAATCAATGACTTGTTTGATCAGTTAGAAGGAGCCTGTGTGGTCTCAAAGATTGATCTCTGGTCAGGCTATTTTCAGCTTAAGATAAGGGAACAAGACATACCTAAGACAGCTTTCACCACTAGGTATGGATTGTATGAGTACACTGTAATGCCATTTGGTTTGACCAATGCACCAGTTTACTTCATGAATATGATGAACATGGTGTTCATGGAGTTCCTTGACAAGTTTGTTTTAGTTTTCATTGATGACATTTTGATTTACTCCAAGAGCAAAGAAGAGCATGAAGGACATTTGCGTCTGATACTTGAGAAACTTAGAGAGCATAAGTTGTATGCCAAATTCAGCAAGTGTGAATTCTGGCTGAATGAAGTTGGATTTCTTGGACACATTGTGTTAGGAGATGGTGTAGCAGTTGATCCCGCAAAAGTGTCAGCTGTAACTGAGTGGGAATCTTCTAAGTCAGTGAAAGAAGTTCATAGTTTTCTTGGCTTGGCAAGATACTATAGAAGATTCATTGAGAACTTCTCCAAGGTAGCTAAGCCAATGACGGAGTTACTAAAGAAAGACAAGAAATTTGCTTGGACTGAAGGATGTGAACTCAGTTTACAAGAATTGAAGAAGAGACTAGTGACAGCACCAGTCTTATGTTTTCCAAATTTGTAGAAAGATTTCCAAGTATATTGTGATGCATCCCATCATGGATTAGGTGCAGTTCTGATGCAAGAAGGAAAAGTTGTGGCTTATGCCTCGAGACAACTCAAAACTCATGAGGTAAATTATCCTACTCATGATTTAGAGTTAGCCTGTGTTGTCCATGCACTCAAAACATAGAGACATTATCTTTTGGGAAAGCGATGTGAAGTGTTCACAGATCACAAAAGTTTGAAGTATATCTTCACTCAGAAAGAAATCAACATGAGGCAGAGAAGATGGCTAGAACTCATCAAGGACTATGACTTGAGTTTGCAGTACCACCCCGGTAAAGCAAATGTTGTAGCGGATGCACTGAGCCGTAAAGTATTTGTGAATGGCCTTACTAAGGGAGAGTTGCCAGATGATCTGTGTGCCCAATTTAGAGACCTCAGATTAGAGATTGTGCCTCAAGGACATCTCATGTCATTGGATGTTCAACCCACCCTGCTGGACAAAATCAAGGAAGCCCAAAAGATGGACAAGGAAATTGAAGAGATTAAGGAAAAGATTGGCAAGGGAAAAGCCAAAGGGTTCCATGAATACGAACAAGTTACTTTATGGTATGGAAAACGTATCTGCGTTCCGCAAGATCCGGAGCTTCGGAAACTGATTTTACAGGAAGCACACAACTCACCATATTCCATTCATCCGGGTAACACCAAAATGTACATGGATATGAAGGAAAGATTTTGGTGGAATAATCTCAAGAAAGACATCGCTGAACATATTGCTTTGTGTGACGTATGTAGTAGAGTGAAAGTGGAACATTAGAAACCAACAGGATTGTTACAACCACTACCTATTCCTGATTGGAAGTCGGACAAGATTGGCATGGATTTCATTACCGGATTGCGAAGGACCAGGTCAGGATATGATTCTATTTGGGTAGTAGTGGATCGCCTAACTAAAGTGGCTCATTTCATACCCGTGAAGACAACCTACACAAGTGCTAAGTTGGCCAAGATCTATATGAATAGGATTGTGTGTCTGCATGGAGTACCCCAAGAGTATTGTGTCTGATAGGGGAACTCAATTCACCTCTCATTTTTGGAGGGAACTGCATGAGTCATTGGGAACGAGATTGGAATTCAGCACTGCTTTTCATCCTCACACTGATGGACAGACAGAAAGGACCAACCAGATTCTAGAAGATATGTTGAGGGCATGTGCCCTAGACTATGGAGCTAGTTGGGATGAAAGTCTGCCTTACGCAGAATTATCTTACAGTAACAGCTATCAAGCCAGTATTGAGATGGCACCATTTGAGTTTCTCTATGGGAGAAAGTGTACTACCCCATTGCTGTGGAATGGTGTGGGAGAAAGAAATTTGTTCGGACCAGAACTAATCAAAGAGGCTGAAGAGAAATTCAAGCTAGTAAAGGATAGATTGAAGATAGCACAGTCCCGACAGAAGAGCTACGCTAGACCCTAAGCGTAGAGAAGTCACCTATGAGGTGGGTGATAGAGCTTACCTTAGAGTGTCACCACTTCATGGAGTGAAGAGGTTTGGAGTCAAAGGAAAATTGGCACCAAGATATGTTGGACCATTCAAGATTCTGAGCCGTAAAGGAGAAGTAGCTTATGAAATTGAACTACCTGAATCATTGTCTGCCGTTCATAATCTGTTTCATGTGAGTCAGCTAAAGAAATGCCATCCGGAAATGGAAGAGACTTCTTTGAAGGATACTATACCTTTGGAGGAGAATTGGAAAGTGATCTTACTTATGAAGAAAAACCTATCAAGATTCTTGAGACTGCAGAAAGAGTTACTCAGACTAAGACTATCAAATTCTGCAAAGTTCAATGGAACCATCATTCCGAAGAAGAAGCAACATGGGAAAGAGAGGATCACCTTCGGAAAGACCACCCTCACATATTTGCTATCCAATCCGAATCTCGAGGGCAAGATTCACCTTAAGGGGGTTAGATTTGTAACATCCCTAAAATCATGTTTTCAAAGCTTGCACATCATTCATGCATTCATACTCATTTTAGGATCTTTTCCTCAAAAATCAGAAACTTGTGATCTATCATTTCATGTAAAGCAAGGCATTAGCCTTATTGCTACCTTATAAGAAGGAAGACCTTGTTTTGATCAGTAGAGTATTGATCCTAAGATTGATTGGTGTTTTCTAAATCTTATTCAAAAATTTCAAAACAAGAATCAAAAATTAAAACCATTTGTATGCCTATTATAAATATTTACTTAAAGCATGGTTTTAATTCTATTTTATTGGGCCAAGGTGTTTGTGATCAAACAGCAATGTTATGTACACAAATATATGCTTTGATCATTTTACAAAAATCCAGAAAGGATTTGAATTCAAAACACATTTGAAATCATTTGAAAAGATTCCTGGAAAATCAATTAGAGAAAGAAAAAGGGAAAAGAATAAGGAAAGGGCCGGCGCCACCAAACATGCCTAGCAGCAGAAGCAGCCCACGAGCCCACCCGGGAACTTTCCCCTTTCCCTCTGATTCTCACCCGCGCGAGCACCCCCTCTCACTGACACCCCGGTCCCACCTGCCCTGTCATCGTCGTCCCCAAACCCCGCCCACGACCGAGCCCTCCGCCGTTTCCTCCCCTACGTCACTGCCGTTGATTGCGCGAGTTATTGCCGTTGATTCGCCGAGTAACTCCTCGCCCATCTCCGACTACTTAAACCCCATAGTCCCTGCTCGATTTACCCCCACTCAATTCCCTCTGAACGCCGCCAGGCTGCTCGCTTTTCTCTCCACATCGCCGCTGTCCCAACGAACTCCGGCGACCGATTGTGGTAAGCCTCGTGCGCGCCTTGCTCTATGGTTCATGCAAGCTTGTCCGCTATCACCTTGTGCATCTCCTGACGTTCGCCGTTTGCTTCATTTCGCGCAGGCGTCGCCTTGACGGCTAATGAGCACCCAACGACAGGCTTCACTCCGACGAGGAATCCCCACCGTGTCCGTGCGCCCCGACCTTGTCCAGCTGCACGTTGAGCTTCGCGGTGTCTCCGTGACCTTGGTAAGAACCATCCCCCTCGCCCTGGCCCTCTGGTCTTGCCGGAACATCACCGGAACACGCGCAGCCGCCGCGGTAGCCATTTGCGCCGCCCGCTATTGGTCAGAGCAACGTGGTCCGCTGGATCTGGATCCAGCGGATGCGATTAGATCAACCGCGAAGGGGTATGCGCAGATCTGGGCCGTGCTTAGTTAGTTAGATCCAACGGCCTGCGAGCGTGATCCAGTGCGAACCGGTACCAGCGAATCAGAAAGCGCCGCGTGGCTAGAGTTTAAATTTAAACTCTGGAAATAGATCTATTAGTTGTTCAAACTTGCAAAATTCATAACTTTTGATCCCCATGTTCAAATTTTGCAAATTTTATATCATTGGAATCAGGAGAAATAATTCTATCCAATTATGCACTTTGTTTAATAAATTTCATCTGTTAAAATTGTGGCCTTTGCAGAAACATTTGTAGGCTTATTTTGAGTATAGAAATTGTTTGAAAAATGTTTTAAAGGCTAAATAGAGTTTATTTAGTGTGTTTTTGTTTTGTTTATGATTCACTACTGTTCCACTTGTCTTGTTTGGTTTAGAAAATCATCACATGACATTTGCATGCATTCATATATTTTTTTTGTCTTATGTGAATTTGGTGCTATCATTTTATGTGTAGATTTTGGTGCTAGTGGTGATTGTGATTGTGAGGATTGTTGCTACTCCCCCAACTACCAAGGCAAGTGGTGCTTCATATTTTTATCCCAATATTTTGACTATGCATTAGAAATATTTTATATAGGGCTTGCATGACTAATTTTGCTATGTATCTATATGCTATGCTTGGGAAATCCTAGTAGTGGTAGAATTGTTAGAATTTCCTCTAAGTTAAGATACTTGCTATTGCCATGCTTAGCCTAGCTAGTAGTAACCAAGGGTGGATTATATATACATGCTATGAGAAATATTTCTAAGTCTTTGACTTATGTTTTGCTTAATAAAACAACCAAGTGAATGAAACACCTGGGTGGAATGGAAAGAATGGTTTGTGTTGAGTGGTTACACAAGGACCATTTCTATGGCTTACCTTGTGTATCTCACTTGTGGAAAGCCACCCAGGAACAAAGGGTTTTGAGATGCCAAATGTTAAGAAGCTTCTAGTGCAGCCACATGGCATTATGGGCTCTGCCTGGATTATATAGGTTGCAATAACTTAGTCATTTGGACAGTTGGTGGTAGAGGGATGTTAGGTTGGAACGCGTCCATTTGGTCTAAGGGAAGGATTCTGAAAGGTCCTGTCTTGGTGAAAATCAAGTCTTGTGGGGAAAGTGCACAACCTCTACAGATGGAAGAAACTAAGTACTTGGCCATGTCCCTGGTATTGGACAAATTGAGCATCAAGACATGGAAGCTATCAAGAATCTCCTCATCCCAATTTTCTAAGTTAAAACTTGTGGTTGAATAAGGGTGAAGGTTCACTAATTTCTATTGGTGGTTCCTGGGGAATATTTTTGCCAAACAAAAACTTGGTGTTTTCAACTGATAGGTAAAACCTATTTTGAGCAAAGCAAACCTAAGCTACACTTATCCAAATTCATGTAGTAACTAGATGCTAATATTCTACTAAGGTATCACTTGCCAATACTATTCTAATGTATTGACCCACTGTGGCTGTAACTTGTGATGTTGCAGGTTACTCTGATGATGATTAGGGGTTATGAGTCTACACTCAACATGCTTGCCTGTGTCACATGAAGATGAAGACTTCTATTTTATATTGTTAAGTTAAACTCTTGTACTAGCCTATGGCTATGGAGTTGTAAAAGACTATGTTATCTGTGGAATAACGATGTAATAATGACCTTTGTTTCTGTGTACTTCATCTAAACTGTGGATACTAGCATTTGATCCAGGGACTAGCATTGCAATCACAGGGATCTTTACCTTTATAAAGGTGGGATCTTACATATCCGAAGTCCGACTTTTACTTGTTGTTTTGTGTCTCAAACATCAAGGAGAACATTTAAAGTAGTGTTGCTAAATGTCTCTCGGTCGATCCTCCAGACCATTTTTTGTCAGCAAGCACTTTGTTGTGCCAAGTAATTGAAGTCTGAGAATGAAGTTTCTTTCTTCTCGTGTCATCAGGAATCTTCTTAACTATTCATCTTAGTGGTGCAAAGTGATATCATGATTGTTGGCAAAGATCTTGGTATACCTAGATGAATAAAGAGTATCCTTCGTTTTCTCATCCATGTTCTAGGAGAGACTATGATTGTGGTAATCATAAGTTTCTCTTGTTACATGTTCCTCGTGACTCTTATGAGTCCTCGCCACAAAACACCTTTCTGTCTTGAACTTCTGTTGGATGAAAGAGTGACTCTTCTGTGTCAAAAGTAGTACAACAGCTTGGTTTTGTTGATCCATATCTTTGCAACCTGAAATCTCTACTTAAGTCATGCAGTAGAGGTTCCCTATCAAAGTCTGTGGTTACGTTCTTTCTTTTGTAAGCTTTCCTTTTCAAAAGATTAAACCCTTCTGAGTTCCATGGTCTCAATCCTTATGAAAACCATCTATCTAACAACTTGAAACCTTCTCCTTTTGTTTCCTCTGTTACCTTGATGTGCTTCATGTTTGTCATCTCAGAGTTGTTTCTGAACACTCCATCCATGAGTTGACCATGAGATGCTCTATGTGTTGTTTAGTGTGTTTCTCTCTTATTCTTAGAGTGGCCCTGTTTCTTTCTCTCTCTGTCTCTTATCCTACCTTTGGAATCTTGGGTCGAGATTCTCGTAAGGGGGATAGAGCTGTAAACACCCCAATTTTAGTTAATCATATTTAGGGATTTGTTTGTGCATCATGAGCATCATCCCTTTAAACTTTGCATTAAAGAAAATAATGTCAAACCCTAAACCCTACTCTCTCCCTCTATTTGAAAAGCATTCAAATCGTTTTGATTTTTGAACTCACAAAAATAAGGATCCCAAATGGACTAAAAGGGGTCCCTGCAGTATTTCCTATATTTTATAAAAGCTTTTGGTATTTTGAAATTATCAAAACAAGTTCAAATTTGAGATTACAAAAGAGAGAAATACAAACAGAAAAAGGGAAATGTTTTTTGCTAAAAAATAGAGCAGCAGCATCTAACAGGCCGCAGCCCAACAGCTACTCTCTCCCTCTCCCCTTCTTTCCCTGTCGCCCTGCGCAGCAAACCGCATCCCAGCTCGGCCCGTTCTCAGCCCACCGTCGGCCCGTACCGCTTCAGCCTTCCTTCCTTCATCGTCTTCGTCAACGACGCGTCGACGGCAAGTAGCTGCCTGTTCGCCTGCCGGCCGTCGATCTCCACCGCTTCCTCTCCACCGTCCGTCAAGCTCCAGGGAAGGATAAGATCTCTGCTGATCCGTGCCCTCCTCAACCCCATCCACTCTTCCTCTCTCGTGCTCTCTTCCTCTCTTCTCCAGCGAGGCCGAAACCCTAGCCCCCCTAGTAGCCGACCGTCGCCGTCGTTCTAGGCCTCCCCGTGTCTAGCTGAGGACACTGGAAGAACCGCCTTGATGCCCTCTACCCCCTGCCAAATGAATCAAGCAGTGGTGTCTCAAATTGATCTCACCGACCACGTATTCCCTGCCTCGAGACAAGCTCCGCCGCCATTGATGCTATTGCCTACCATCTCCGGTCTCGCCAACCCCTCCTCAGCAACCGTGGTGAGCCACTGGTGCCTATGGCACCCTCCTCTAGCTTGATTGCTTGCTGTAGTGCTGCCGCACTGATAATCTGCAAGCGCCGCCGCCGTCCGCCGACATGGAGAGTACTCCAATGACCAAATCAGAGCGGAGCCACCGCTACTAGGTTCGCGTCGTTGCGCTGGTTCAAACGCGCGCAAACTCGGTCCCTAGATCCCCCTAGCGCCGTCCCTCGCCACCATCTAACATGGATTCCGGTGAGCCTAGGTGGCGCTCGTGTGTCTTTAACGTGGCGCCTGCGTGGCAGTGATGTGGCCTTGGGCAAGGTTTGCCACGGTGGCAAGCCTACGTGGCCCCAGGGCCCAGCAGTTAGTGACTGGGGCTAGATGCAACCCTAGTACGAAATGTCCCCCACTCGTGTGACGTCAGCCATGTGTCAGTGACGTAGTAAACCCATTTAAATTGATTTAAATAATTCCTAAATTTGATTTAAACTTGTAAATTCAATAAGTAATTATTTATAAATCAGAAAAAATATGTATAATATATCAAAATGTTCAGAAAAATGAGAACTATCTATTAGAGCTATAATCATGCATTGTTAAACAACTTTCAAGACAAGTTTAATTAGAAGAACATAGTAACCCCTCATAGGTGATTCCGGAGTTTCCCCGAGTTAGGGTTTTTCACCCCTCGGAACCCCGATTAATTTGTCAAGCATGCCTTAGGGTTACATTTCGATACGATTTAACTTGTCATATCATCATCCTTGTTTGAGCATTGCATTGATACCATGTGTTGATTGTTCCCTTTCTTTCCGGTGATTTGGTTCTTTTCGGTAGAATACGATATCGAGATCGAGATCAAGATTGAAGACCAAGATCAAGACCATCAAAGATCAACGAACAATACTTAACCAATTGTAATCAAGTCAAATAAAAGGCTTCCGAAGCTCTGCTTTCAGTTATCAACAGGCAAAGGCAAGCATAGCCCCACCATGATATAATCCTATGATTTCGAAAGTATTTCAATTCCTGCCATGTTGCATACGATTCTACTATGGTCTTTTATCGATAGATAGAGTATCCTATCTGTTGCATACTCCCTTTGAGCTTATATTACCTGATCCACTGCTCCTAGCATAACTAGGTTTGGCTTGTGTGCACTGCTAGAGCTTACATATATGTCCTGCTTAGCCATGCATAGCTGTTGAGTATGGTCCATCCAGATGATGTATCAGATGCAGAGAATCTAGTATGATAGGAGATCGAGATATATTGATGAGGTGATATGAGATTAAACATGCTAAGGCTTGTATGTGAGGCCACAGTGGGATGTGGTTTTTCTAGTCCCATGCTCGCCACCACTAGGACCTGAGTTCTTGCCTTTGAAACCAAGACGAGCATACAACCACACGGGGCCTGGACAACCTCATGAGCAACTAACTTGCCTAGTAGATTCCATGAGTCACATAGTTCGGGCGTTCCATTCGACATATGCATTGAAAACGTTTTCGAAAGAAGGAGGTGAAGGAGGTGCATTCATAACAGGTAGGGAAGCGTGGACCGGGTTGCTTTGTCAACACCCGTATTTTTAATCCCAGATGCCTGTTATGTCATACATCGCAATCCTAGGATTACCATTTTTGCGAGACATAACAGATTTGGATATCACAATACATCATCCATTACAACCATACATAAGGTCTTACACAAATAAGGATCTCATGATCCAGTTCTTAATACAACTTAACCAGCGGAAATACGTAATAATAAAGGTAGCATAGGCGAAGCTCCATCTTCGGGGTCACATGCAATGCTGGCGATGGGAGATGATCCTAGTTGTCGTAACCTTCCTGGGGTCCGTCATCATGGTACTCCTCTTCATAGTCTGGCCACGGGAATAGCCAGGGATAAAGCCATGAGTACTCTTTAAGTACTCGCAAACTAATACTAACAATTGAAGGGGGTTTTTGTAGTAGGACACTAAGCTCTAGGGTTGTTTTGCAAAAAGCCAGATTTACCTCTACCAAGTTCAGAAGCAAAGAAGCTAGTTGAAATTTTATAACACCTAAGTGGGAACTTGTATTTCATATCACAACCCTGTTGTGGTCAAGTCAAATTCTCAATTCATTTCACAAGTCATTTTGAAAACATCTGACGGGGGCACAGTATGGCCACTCCAACTGTCCATAACCGCGGACGCGGATATTTGAATAGTTTGACACTCTGCAGAGATTGTACACTTTCACCACTACATTCGATACATCCATCAGGAACAAATCCTGAATTCACCATACTCAGTATGCGGATAATCAATCCTAACCTTTCAATTACACGCCCTAGTATAGGCACCTCTCCTATGAGTTTGGCCTCCCAACCATGACCAACTGTCATCTTGGGTACTGCACTGGTGGACAATCTTCACAAGGTAGCCTCAGCTCAGACCTTGGCCGTGAGGGAATCCATACTAAGGTATATAAGTTTCCAGTCAAGCCCTACCCAAATTTTTGGGTATTGTGGTTGTACGGTAAAATTGGAATGGTATCGCATCCAGACAACCATCAGTTTTATAAAGGGCTAAGGCTCATGCCTCAACATTTTCATCATCAAAATCATCTGGTGTTCGGAAACACATGTCAAAACATCTCAGTAGAATGACTCGTCATTCTAAGGTTTTCATAACCATTTTCCACCAAGTATTCCCATCTAAAGTTGATCAAGTTTTTTGCTTAGCACTAGCATCTACAAGTGGGGGTGAGTACTAATGAGGGGTGGTAAACAAGTGGAGTTTTAACTAAGTACCATCTCATGCCTTGGGATGACATCAAGATTATCTAGCTTAGGCCAAATTTAATGCTCTTTATGCAACCTTCAATTATCCTTCTAGAATCTACAAGTCACTTAAATAAACTCTAAGGAATAGCTTTGATAAAGAAATAAAGTAGAAAGCTTGCAAGTAAAACTGGGATTGGGTATCATCAAATGTGTTCAACCAAGCATGCTTAGTGCATTGCATAGGTCAACTTGACTAGTAAGGCTTGCTAAAGTAGAGTATCTTGCAAGGGTTAGCTTGCTCAATCAACTAGTAGTATTAGGCTTGCCTTGTGCAGAGTAGTGGTTGAAGTTTTCCTCGCCTTCTTCTTCGTATCCTCCTTCCTCCTCGTATCCTTGGTTGGTACTAGCGTCTATGAATAAATACGAGGTACACAATCACCAAAAAATACTTAACTATTTTCAATCACCACACAAAGGTGTTCTATAGATGATCTAGCATCATCACTAACATTACAAGATTAAAGAATTTGTCTTATTGATTTTATTTTTAGGAAAGTAATTTCTACTCATTGAAAAACTACTTAAGATTTAATATTCTCCAACTCAAACATGGGATCATGTTGACACATGTCATCACCACATATTTCAGTACATAGGAATGTGATTTAAATTGGTATCACAATTTAATAAGGTTTAACCTTTTATTTTAAATAAAGTGACTAGAAATGCCTATGTGGCATTCTTTTATTACTTGGACATTATTTCTGTAAGTAAACCCATATATTTTTATATATTCTGAAAGGTATGATCAAATGTGATTTTTGAGAGTTGGAATCAACTCAAAAGCTATTATGGTTTAAATTTGAAAAATGTTTGAATGCAGAAAAGCTTCTGCCTTGTTATTTTTACCAAGGTTGATCTACAGATCCAAATGATTTGAATCCAACGGTCTTGGATTAAGCATTTCAATATCTTTCTAACAAAAATGGTTTCATGAAATTTGGTTCACTGAATCGAGCTGGGTTGATTTTTGAAACTAGATACAGAACTGAGTTTGAATTAAAATAGAAAAACCTAAATTCAAACGAGTGGGCTGCATCGGAAGGGGTAATGGGCCGGCCAAGTGTCACTCCGCAGCGTGGGGCACAACTGACAGGGGGGTCTACTAGTCAGTGGATCTTTAAACGCGAAGCGGTACGGGGCAATGTGGTGCGTTGGATTAGAAGTGAGATCAACGGCTGAGGGTCGTCGTCGATGATGAACAGGTCACCGACGAGCTCGAACCCTAGAGGGTCAGTGGGGGTCGTGGGAGGCTCACCGTGGCTCAGGCGAAGGTCGGCGATGCGGGCGAACGACGAAGTCGACGACGGCGATTCCCCTGGCACCGGTAGCTCCTCCTTGGGCGGCTCCAATCGATGGCTTCCTTCTTCTCCAGCAGCGGCGGGCTCCGGTGAAATTCCGGCAATGTGCTGCTCGCCTTGCTCCGGGAATGAGGTGGGGTGGTTCTGGGTGAGAGGGGAGTAGAATGGTGTGAAGAATTCGAGCGGGGGATGCCTCTATTTATAGTGGCGAGAGGGGACCGACGGGCGCAAGCTGAGCTCGTCGTGGTCGACGGTACAGAGGGCTATCGGCGTGGGCGACGGTAGGGGGCGGTTCTGTGCTCCCTGGCGAAGCTCAACGGCATGGTGGCGAGGCGTGGGGCGGTGCTGATCGGTCGGAACGCTATGGTGCTCTGCGCTGGTCCGACTGAAGTTTTGATGGTGCACAGCGCGCGTGGTCCGCGCGGCGGCGAACGGGCATGTCTGCGGGGTTGCTGGGACGATGGTGATCACGCGTGCACGCGACGAGGGCGGCGCGCGGTCTTTGGGTGCTGGTCGAGCGTGGCACACGGGGCGTGCTCTCGGCATGGTTGCAAAGAAGGTTGGCATAGCCCGGGGCGTGTGGTCCAGTGGCTGGCATTGCTCGCAGCTAGGACAGGGAGTGGAGGTGGGGTGCTAGCTTGCTCCCAGACAAGGTTGGCGAGGCTAGTGTTGCTCGTAGCTTGCTGTCGACTATGGGGTGGCAATGGTGCTCTCGGCCTGCTCACCATTGATGATAATGGCCAGCTTACAGTGGTGCTAGTGATTAGCTAAGGTTGTTAGATGATCTACTAAGGCTAGTGGTGTCCAGAGAGGGAACAAGTTAGGCCCAAAACACTGCTCAACATAGTGCTTTGATTTTGTTTGATTTGCATCTGCAACCTTTTTGATGAAATGACCGCATGAACTCAAGTTTTGAATTTTGAAAATACTTTTGGTGGGTGTGCTAGGCATGTGCTGGTGAGTCTGTGGATGCTTGGGTTTTGAAAATTGAGCTTGTTTGAGTGGTTTTTGAAATAGTGGGATCTTCCCATATGAACTAGATTCAATTTTAAACTGTCATTTAAACTATGCATTCAAATGTTTTTGGATGATCACAAAGTGGGCCTTGGTACTTTGTTATGAGTACTATCATGGTATGCGAAGATCCAAACAAGTTTCTGTTAAGTTCTGAAAGTTAGGGATAGCCAAAGTAGGCATGGGAGTTAATTTGGCCAAAGTGACCATTCACTTAATTTGTTTGTTTTGATTTGTTTGTCTTTGGGAAAAGTGTGGGGATTGTTTAGATGATGTTTATTTCACCTAAGAAGCATTTTATAAGCAAAGAAACACACAACCAAGGCAATTCAAAAGAATCCAAATTATAATGCATACACATATTCATGCTTTCATATTTTTAATTGGAAAAGTTTTTTGTTAACCCTAATTTTGATGATTAGAGTTTGATGATCCAAGTTTAGTATTTTTGGGATGTTACAAACCTTCCCCCCTTAAACAAAATCTCGTCCCGAGATTTGAAAAAGGACGAAAAAGATTACCTAGGATTTGAAGAGATCGGGAAACTCTGTCCTGATGTGATCTTCGCGCTCCCAGGTAGCTTCCTCTTCCGTGTCGTTGCTCCACTGGATCTTGAGAAACTTGATGCTTTGGGTTCTGGTAGTTCTAAAAGCTTCTTCCAAAATACGGATGGGTACTTCGGGATAGGTCAGGTCATCGTTGATCTCTATGGTCCGGTGATCAATATTCTTGAACACTTCCGTCTTCTCCGGAACTTCGAGGCACTTGCGAAGTAATGAGATATGGAACACATTGTGCACGGCTGACATCTCTTCCGGTAGTTCCAATTGATACGACACTTCTCCTCAACAGTTCAGAATCTTGAAGGGTCCGATATATCTAGGGGCTAACTTTCCTTTTAGTTGGAAATGATGCATTCCTTTCAGTGGCGACACTTTCAGATACACAAAATCTCCTATGTTGAAGGAGAGGTCTCGACGTCTCTTGTCGGCGTAACTCTTCTGTCTAGACTGGGCTGTCTTGAGGTGCTCACGAATCTTGTGAACCTTCTCTTCTTCTTCAAGTAGGATGTCGGGTCCGAAAATCTGACTCTCTCCTACTTCCGGCCAGTTCAAAGGGGTGCAGCACTTCCTTCCATACATGAATTCAAATGGGGCCATTTGCAAACTAGCTTGATAACTATTGTTGTATGAAAATTCTGCAAACGGCAGACAGTCTTCCCACTTAGATCCATATTCTAACACACATGCTCTCAGCATATCTTCGAGTATTTGATTTACTCACTCTGTTTGTCCATCGGTCTGAGGGTGATACGCGGTGCTGAAATCGAGGCGGGTTCCTAAACCTTCTTGGACTTTCTTCCAGAATCTCGAGGTAAACTGAGTTCCTCAATCCGATACGATGTTCTTGGGGACTCCATGCAAACTGACGATTCTAGCGATGTATAACTCCGCTAGCTTCGAACTCTGATACGTGGTCTTGACGGGTAAGAATTGGGCGACTTTGGACAACCTGTCCACTATGACCCAGATAGAGTCATTTCCCCTATTAGAAGTAGGCAATCCGGTGATAAAGTCCATTCCAACGGAATCCCATTTCCATTCCGAAATCTGCAATGGTTGCAACAATCCAGCAGGTCTTTGATATCCCGCCTTGACTCGCTGACATATATCACACTTGGCGATATAGCTTCTGATTTCTCTCTTCATCTTATGCCACCAAAATTGATCCTTCAAGTCTTGATACATCTTCGTTCCTCCGGGGTGGATAGAATAAAGAGTATCATGAGCTTCTTTCAGAATGACTTCTTCCAATTCAGAATCTGCTGGTATAGAAAGGCATCCTTTGTACCACAGAACTCCTTCTTCGTCTTCCGTGAATCCGGGTACTTTGCCTATACCGATACGATGTTTGATTCCGTTAATACTAGCATTTCCTTTCTGCGCCTCTTTGATCTGGCTGATCAAAGTGGTTTGAAGTTCTATGCTAGCCAAAAATCCTTCACTCACTAATTCCATTCGAAAATCTTCCATCTCTTTGTGCAGACTTGGTTGCTCCTTCAAAATCATGGAGTTCAAGCGGCTCGGCAATCTGCTAAGGGAATCTGCTACCATATTGGCTTTACCATGGTGATAGTGAATGTCCAGGTCGTAATCCCTTATTAGCTCAATCCATCTTCTCTGCCTCATATTCAGCTCCTTCTGAGTGAATATATACTTCAGGCTCTTGTGATACGAATAAATCTCACAACTATTTCCCATCAGGTAATGCCTCCATGTCTTCAGGGCTAGAACTACGGCCGCGAGTTCGAGGTCATGGGTTGGATAGTTCTTCTCATGTTGTTTCAGTTGTCGGGATAGATAAGATATAACTTTGCCTTCTTGCATTAGCACACATCCGAGACCGATCTTGGATGCATCACAATACACGTCGAAGGGCTTCGTGATATCTGGCATGATTAAGATTGGGGCTGAAATCAATCTTCTCTTGAGTTCTTGAAAACTCGCTTCACATTTGTCGGTCCATTCAAACTTCTTGTCCTTCTTCAGCAATTGGGTCATGGGTCTGGCGATACTCGAGAATCCTTCTACGAACTTGCGGTAGTATCCCGCCAATCCGAGAAATGCACGAACTTGGGTTTGAGTGGTTGGGGCTAGCCAATCTTCTACATCTTTCACTTTTGCAGGGTCAACGGCAATTCCTCCAGATGATACAATGTGGCCGAGGAATCCTACCTCCTGTAACCAGAATTCACATTTGCTAAACTTGGCATACAACTGATGCTCTCTAAGGGTTCCAAGAACGGTCCTTAGGTGTAGCTCATGTTCTTCTTCCGATTTGGAATATATCAGAATGTCATCGATGAAAACAACAAAAAACTTATCTAGGAAGTCCATAAATTTTTTATTCATGAGATTCATGAAATAAGCAGGGGCATTGGTTAATCCAAAGGACATGACAGTATACTCGTATAATCCATATCTGGTGGTAAAGGCAATCTTGGGGATATCCTCTGCGCGAATTTTGAGTTGGTGATAGCCAGTTCTAAGATCAATCTTAGAAAACACTTTGGCACCGGTCAACTGATCAAACAAATCTTCTATCTTGGGCAGTGGGTACTTGTTCTTGATGGTGACATCATTCAACTTCCGGTAATCCATACACAAACGGTTTGCTCCATCCTTCTTGTCCACGAACAAGACAGGTGATCTCCACGGTGACGCACTTGGTTGAATCAATCCAATTTCCAACATGGCATCCAGTTGCTTCTTCAGTTCTTCTAGTTCAGACGGGTTCATACTATAGGGTCTCTTAGCTATGGGTCTTGTTCCGGGGATTAGTTCAATGATAAACTCGATATCCCGATCTTGGGGCATACCGGGCAAAATATCTGGAAATACATCGGGGTATTCACAGACTATCCGGACTTGGTCAATGGTAGGTTGGGCTATAGTCTTGTTGCACTTGAATTGACAAGGTAAGGTTTCAGATATATGCTCGACTGGTATTCCGGCTGTACTGGTCATAGTTATGGCTTTCTTGGCACAGTCAATCAATCCTTTATGTTTGGACATCCAATCCATTCCTAGTACTACTTCCAAACCTTTAGTTCCTAGTACTATCAGATTAGCATAAAAATCTATGCCATGGATTCGGATAGGGACGGCTTTGCAAATTTGCCTAGCTTTGGTGGTTGAACCGGGGATTCGAACAATCATAACATGCTTCAGTTTGGTTGGTTGAATCTTATTAGTGCATGCAAATTCTTTGGTGACAAATGAGTGTGATGCACTAGAATCAAACAACACTCTAGTAAGTACTAAATTAATAGAAAACATACCCAGCACGACGTCGGGCGCTTCCTGGGCTTCTTCAGCATGCATGAGCAAAAGACGGCCGTTGCGGTTGAGCGAATTCCCTGGGGCAAACCTTCTTCCAGGCTGAACACGACGCTGCTCCTGAGCTGGGGCATTTGCATTGGGGGCTGCGACATTCTTCTTGGGGCACTCGTTGGAGTAGTGACCTTTATTTCCACAGTCATAACAAGTCACTTGCGACTTGTCCTTTGCTGCAACAGGCACAACATTGCTTCCAGTCCTCGGGGCAGTGTTGGTGTTGGCAGCAGCATTGTTGTTGTTGAGCTTGGGTGGTGCACGGTTGAAATTGCCAGAGTTGCCGGAGTTGTTGTGATTTCCTCCGGGCCTTGGGTTTCCACGGTTGGGATAGGTCGGATGGTTCATCGGGGGTCTCTTGGTTCTTGGGGCAAATCCTGGAGATGGGTTAGGGCGATACTTTGGGGTCTGATGGGTTCCTGGCTGATGCATCATGCGATGCTTGTGGTTCTCATTGGCTTGGTTGATCTTTCCTTCCATCTGGATAGCAGAGTTGACAAGGGCTTCAATATCTGCAAAGCGAATATTGACCAACACAGTCTGCATCTCATCATGCAAACCATTCAAGAATCTCTCTTTCTTCTTGGCTTCCGTGTCAATCTCATCTAGGGCATACCTAGCTAATGACAAGAATTTGTCACGGTAGTCCACTACGGTCATCCGTCCTTGCTTCAGTTCTCGAAACTCATCTCTCATTCTCTTGATCAAACCCGGTGGCACATGGGTTCTGCTGAACTTGACCTTGAATTCCTCCTAGGTCATCATCTGTCCTCCGGTCATTGCATGAAAGTTGTTCCACCATGCTCTTGCATCTTCGGCTAGATAGTGGGTGGCGAACAGAACTTTCTCGTTAGCTTCCACTCCGGCGACTTCCAGGTTGTTTTCCATGGTTTGCAGCCAATCGTCTGCATCTAGGGGCTCTTCCGACTTAGTGAAAACAGGTGGGTTGGTATTTTGGAAATTCTTGAGCTTAGATCCATGGTTGTCCTGATTTCCTTGGCCTTGATTGTTGTGGGCCAGCTGAGCTATCTGCTGAAGGGTGGCTAAGTTGGCTTGACGTTCGGCTCTTTCAGCTTCGCGGTCAGAAACCAACATTTGCAGGATCTGCAACATCGGGTCCGGGGATGAACCACTTCCTCCGCGAGGCATCTGAAGATTGAGATAGATCATGAGAAAAGAGGGAAATTTCTAAGGTTCAGGGACTTTTTAAAAGTTTTTAAAGTTTGGCTCAGATTTTCTAGCAACATGCTTTTCATTCATTCATAGCACACGATACAACAGACACCACAACAAAGGAAAGCAGATGGTTTTAAGAACCATTCTGGAAACTACGATACAGTGGGACCGGATACAACTCACTACGCTAGTGCTCAAGTGCTACTACTCCTTGGAGTCGGTGTAATCGTCATCCTCATCATCCTCATCGTCATCGATGAAGGCGAAATCCTCCTCATCGGTGAAGAAGTCCATAGCCTGATCCTCCAGAAAATCATCATCATCGCTGAGATAAGAGTAGGGGTCTCCATGAAGATCCTCTCCTCCATTCTCCCTTTCTTCCAACTGCATGTCTCTCTCGTGAATGGTCTCCTCCAAATCCGAAATACGGTGGCGAAGACGAGCAATGATGCGCTCCTTCCTGTCGAGCTGACGGCGGCGAGACTTGCGATCCTTTGCTAGCATGGCGATGGTCTGATCCTTCGTCTTGATGATGGCGGACTTATGGTTGGATTAGTCATGGCAATTGTCCAATTCCTGCTGACGATCGTACATCATGATGCTAAGGTGGTCCAATTGGGTCTTCAGCTCGTGGTGGTATGGGGCTTCCAGTGGCTGTCCATTAGCATCACGCCTTGGAAAAAACTCAAAGCGTGTACCCTTGATCTGGTTGATACTCTGCCCACACAGACGGGCAAGAGCTTCCTGCATGGCCCTGGCAAGTCCATCGAGTCAGTTGTTCTCTCTTAAGGTGAACTGAATTCCCTCGGCAGTGGGAGGTTCAATCTTTCCTCGGAGACTTGCAACAATTAGCCACTTTAGATCTTCTCCTCCCTGATCATTGAGCTGAGCTCCGAAGAACTCGGGGTGTGAACGCTCCAGAAGTTCCGAAAGCTGGTCCAAATCCCGCTCAAAGATAAGGTCTCCTCCATTCCCCAACTGATAAAACTTGCTATACTTCACGTCCATCTATAAGAGTATAGGATGAGTAAGTAGAGTGCTCAAGTGTGTCAAATTTTATGTATTTTGCAAGAGTTTTTAAGGAACATGAATTTTCATGAAAGAATCAAAGTGATAAGAATGGGAATAAGTTTTGTAAATATTTGCTTCCTTTGGTTTTGAAACTAAGTTTTTGATTCAAACGTCCAGTCTAACTAGGGTCTCCTATGGTCAGGATGGCTCTGATACCAACTTGTCAACACCCGGATTTTTAATCCCAGATGCCTGTTATGTCATACATCGCAATCCCAGGTTTACCATTTTTGCGAGACATAACAGATTTGGATATCACAGTACATCATCCATTACAACCATACATAAGGTCTTACACAAATAAGGATCTCATGATCCAGTTCTTAATACAACTTAAGCAGCGGAAATACGTAATAATAAAGGTAGCGTAGGCGAAGCTCCATCTTCAGGGTCACAGGCAATGCTGACGATGGGAGATGATCCTAGTTGTTGTAACCTTCCTGGGGTCCATCATCATGGTACTCCTCTTCATAGTCTGGCCACGGGAATAGCCAGGGACAAAGCCATGAGTACTCTTTAAGTACTCGTAAACTAATACTAACAATTGAAGGGGGTTTTTGTAGTAGGACACTAAGCTCTAGGGTTGTTTTGCAAAAATCCAGATTTACCTCTACCAAGTTCAGAAGCAAAGAAGCTAGTTGAAATTTTATAACACCTAAGTGGGAACTTGTATTTCATATCACAACCCTGTTGTGGTCAAGTCAAATTCTCAATTCATTTCACAAGTCATTTTGAAAACATCTGACGGGGGAACAGTATGGCCACTCCAACTGTCCATAACCACGGACGCGGCTATTCGAATAGTTTGACACTCTGCAGAGATTGTACACTTTCACCACAACATTCGATACATCCGTCAGGAAAAAATCCTGAATTCACCATACTCAGTATGCGGATAATCAATCCTAACCTTTCAATTACACGCCCTAGTATAGGCACCTCTCCTGTGAGTTTGGCCTCCCAACCATGACCAACTGTCATCTTGGGTACTGCACTGGTGGACAATCTTCACAAGGTAGCCTCAGCTCAGACCTTGGCCGTGAGGGAATCCATACTAAGGTATATAAGTTTCCAGTCAAGCCTTACCCAAATTTTTGGGTATTGTGGTTGTACGGTAAAATTGGAATGGTATCGCTTCCAGACAACCATCAGTTTTATAAAGGGCTAAGGCTCATGCCTCAACATTTTCATCATCAAAATCATCTGGTGTTCGGAAACACATGTCAAAACATCTCAGTAGAATGACTCATCATTCTAAGGTTTTCATAACCATTTTCCACAAAGTATTCCCATCTAAAGTTGATCAAGTTTTTTTGCTTAGCACTAGCATCTACAAGTGGGGGTGAGTACTAATGAGGGGTGGTAAACAAGTGGAGTTTTAACGAAGTACCATCTCATGCCTTGGGATGACATCAAGATTATCTAGCTTAGGCCAAATTTAATGCTCTTTATGCAACCTTCAATTATCCTTCTAGAATCTACAAGTCACTTAAATAAACTCTAAGGAATAGCTTTGATAAAGAAATAAAGTAGAAAGCTTGCAAGTAAAACTGGGATTGGGTATCATCAAAAAGTGTTCAACCAAGCATGCTTACTGCATTGCGTAGGTCAACTTGACTAGTAAGGCTTGCTAAAGTAGAGTATCTTGCAAGGGTTAGCTTGCTCAATCAACTAGTAGTATTAGGCTTGCCTTGTGCAGAGCAGTGGTTGAAGTTCTCCTCGCCTTCGTCTTTGTAGTATCCTCCTTCCTCCCCGTATCCTTGGTCGATACTAGCGTCTATGAATAAATACGAGGTACACAATCACCAAACAATACTTAACTATTTTCAATCACCACACAAAGGTGTTCTATAGATGATCTAGCATCATCACTAACATTACAAGATTAAAGCATTTGTCTTATTGATTTTATTTTTAGGAAAGTAATTTCTACTCATTGAAAAACTACTTAAGATTTAATATTCTCCAACTCAAACATGGGATCATGTTGACACATGTCATCACCACATATCTCAGTACATGGGAATGTGATTTAAAGTGGTGTCACAATTTAATAAGGTTTAACCTTTTATTTTAAATAAAGTGACTAGAAATGCCTATGTGGCATTCTTTTATTACTTGGACATTATTTCTGTAAGTAAACCCATATATTTTTATATATTCGGAAAGGTATGATCAAATGTGATTTCTGAGAGTTGGAATCAACTCAAAAGCTATTATGGTTTAAATTTGAAAAATGTTTGAATGCAGAAAAGCTTCTGCCTTGTTATTTTTACCAAGGTTGATCTACAGATCCAAATGATTTGAATCCAACGGGCTTGGATTAAGCATTTCAATATCTTTCTAACAAAATTGGTTTCATGAAATTTGGTTCACTGAATCGAGCTGGGTTGATTTTTGAAACTAGATACAGAACTTAGTTTGAATTAAAATAGAAAAAGCTAAATTCAAACGAGTGGGCTGCGCGGGAAGGGGTAATGGACCGGCCCAGTGTCACTCCGCAGCGCGGGGCGCAGCTGACAGGAGGGTCTACTGGTCGGTGGCTCTTTAAACGCGAAGAGGTACGGAGCGATGTGGTGCGTTGGATTAGAAGTGAGATCAACGGCTGAGGGTCGTCGTCGATGATGAACAGGTCACTGGCGAGCTCGAACCCTAGCGGCTCAGTGGGGGTTGTGGGAGGCTCACCGGGGCTCAGGCAAAGGTCGACGATGTGGGCGAACGACAAAGTCGACGATGGCGATTCCCCTGGCACCGGCAGATCCTCCTAGGGCGGCTCCAATCGATGGCTTCCTTCTTCTCCAGCAGCGGCGGGCTCCAGTGAAATTCCAGCGATGTGCTGCTCGCCTTGCTCCGGGAATGAGGTGGGGTGGTTCTGGGTGAGAGGGGAGTAGAATGGTGTGAAGAATTCGAGCAAGGGATGCCTCTATTTATAGTGGCGAGAGGGGACCGACGGGTGCAAGCTGAGCTCATCGTGGTCGACGGTACAGAGGTCTATCGGCATGGGCGACGGTAGGGGGCGGTGTTGTGCTCCCTGGTGAAGCTCAACCGCATGGTGGCGAGGCGTGGGGCGGTGCCGATCGGTCGGAACGCTGTGGTGCTCTGCGCTGGTCCGACGGAAGTTTTGATGGCGCACAGCGCGCGTAGTCCGCGCAGCGGCGAACGGGCGTGTCTGCGGGGTTGCTGGGACGGTGGTGATCACGCGTGCACGCGGCGAGGGCGGCGCGCGGTCTGTGGGTGCTGGTCGAGCGTGGCGCACGGGGCGTGCTCTCGGCATGGATGCAAAGAAGGTTGGCATGGCCCGGGGCGTGTGGTCCAGTGGATGGCATTGCTCGCAGCTGGGACAGGGAGTGGCGGTGGGGTGCTAGCTTTCTCCCAGACAAGGTTGGCAAGGCTAGTGTTGCTCGTAGCTTGCTGTCGACTATGGGGTGGCAATGGTGCTCTCGGCCTGCTCACCATTGATGACAATGGCCAGCTTACAGTGGTGCTAGTGATTACCTAAGGTTGTTAGATGATCTACTAAGGCTAGTGGTGTCCAGAGAGGGAACAAGTTAGGCCCAAAACACTGCTCAACATAGTGCTTTGATTTTGTTTGATTTGCATCTGCAACCTGTTTGATGAAACGGCCGCATGAACTCAAGTTTTGAATTTTGAAAATATTTTTGGTGGGTGTGCTAGGCATGTGCTGGTGTGTCTATGGATGCTTGGGTTTTGAAAATTGAGCTTGTTTGAGTGGTTTTTGAAATAGTGGGATCTTCCCATATGAACTAGATTCAATTTTAAACTGTCATTTAAACTATGCATTCAAATGTTTTTGGATGATCACAAAGTGGGCCTTGGTACTTTTTTATGAGTACTATAAAGGGATGCAATGATCCAAACAAGTTTCTGTTAAGTTCTGAAAGTTAGGGATAGCCAAAGTAGGCATGGGAGTTAATTTGGCCAAAGTGACCGTTCACTTAATTTGTTTGTTTTGATTTGTTTGTCTTTGGGAAAAGTGTGGGGATTGTTTAGATGATGTTTATTTCACCTAAGAAGCATTTTATAAGCAAAGAAACACACAACCAAGGCAATTCAAAAGAATCCAAATTATAATGCATACACATATGCATGCTTTCATATTTTTAATTGGAAAAGTTTTTTGTTAACCCTAATTTTGATGATTAGAGTTTGATGATCCAAGTTTAGTATTTTTGGGATGTTACATGCTTGGGGTCAATGGAGCCCCTGGTGAACCAACCTCGCCTCACATCTTTAAGTACCGGCTTTGGGATTTGACCCGTTACGATGGAACCATACTTATTGCGTGACTCATGATCTCGGCGAAAGTAAGGTCCATACTTATTGCGTGACTCATGATCTCGGCGAAAGTAAGGTAAAGGTCATGTCCAACCACCCTCTGTCGGCCTTCCAAGGAAGAGGGCTAATCATTGTGGCATTAAGATAAGGTTAGTATGTGTGGGTAAATTTGTACACCCCTACAGGGTAATAATCTTTTCAAAAAGCCGTGTTCACGGTTATGAATGACTTGGCGACCAGACTCAAGATCATAGATAACTTTAACCTAATCGTAAAACTTGGCAGATCAATGTGTGCTTAAGGATGCTTCCTCATGTGTACGAGGGGGTGATCCTAGTTTAGGTGATGATGATTTAGTGGATATCAAAAGATGATGATCAATATTTCAGAGATGTCGCTCTCTTATCCCCTTTTACAATATTCTGAATAGACGAGCTTCTCCTCTCTCTTGTTTTATAACCAAAGATGGCTTTATGCAAAATAACTCCACCAGCCATAAGTCTTGCGGAGTACATCCTGTACTCACCATTGCTAGGTTGATACTTTTGGCAGAGTAAGTGTTCCCTAAAGATCAGTTTGGCACTACATCGACATCGACGAGTAGCTTGGGGTTCTCGGCTGGCAGCCTGGAATCTATGGGCTGGGGCGTCATCGTTATGCTTCAGGCCTCTTAGGCCATTTTTTAAGTTTGCTATACTTAATATCATAATTTGACTTCCATTGTTTGATGTTTGTGGTCAGTGACCTCTGCTTGTAATAATTTGGTTCTCTGCTCAGTTATGAGCTTGCTGTAACAAAGTTTTGTATCATAGGGTCACTGCTGTGTTATTGATTCTTCACTGGATATCCTCAAGCTCAAGGTTAAGCTTATGTCAGACGGAGGTCTGGTATTTGTTTAGCCCTAATCCCGAGGGTGTCACACGTGACGCGCTGGATCTTGTTGTCAGTGAAGTGGCTGGTGATCTTGCTCCAGGTGATGTGGACGGTGTCACTGTCGCAAACGATGGTGCAGAAGATCTCGCTGGAGACGGTCTGGTAGAACCATCGGATGATGGTGGCATCGATCGTCAACCAGTCAGGGTCGTGCGGCATGGCGAGGAGGTCGATGGATCCATCTACGTGATCAAGGAGATCATACTTGCGGAAGAGGAGGCCGAAGTACGTCTTCCACAGGAAGAAATTGGCAGCGGATTGAGAGAACTTCACCGGCACACGCTCGAGGATGGGGACGTCGAGGATGACGGCGATGGAGGGCCTAGCGAAGGGGTTGCTGCTCCCGAAGACGGGGGAGTTGAAGGGGTTGCTGGAGGAGGAGAGATCGGCCATGGTAGGGGTACGAGGAGGGGGCAGAAGTGGTGGGCGTGGTGGCGGAAGCAGTCGGCGGCGCCGGAGAGGTGGAGGCTAGGGTGGGAGGTGGAGGAGAAGGAGGGCGGTGACGAGGTTTGATCTCATCAATGACCATTGTTATGGACTTGGGTTTTGGAGAAGATGGGGATGCTGGAGATCGTGGAACGGTTAGCAAACAAGCAACACGGGGACACGAGGTTTACCCAGGTTCAGGCCCCCGGAGGGAAAACCCTACTCCCTGTATGCGCTCTTGATTACGGGAACCAAAGGTTCTGAGTGCGTAGATTCGATCTGGCGTGGAGGTGTGTATGCGAAAGTATGAGTCGAGAGATCTAGGTCGTGCCCTCCTGGCCTTTATATAGACTTAGGCAGGTCCCGGGCGTAGACCTAGTCGGTTACAAGTTCTAGGGTTTTACCCCTTTGAATTTCCTATCTACTCTAGTCTTGCTCTCCAAGGATCCGAAGGCGTCATGGGCCTTGGCCACCCGAAAGTCTTCATGGGCTGGCGTATATTTGCCGTGGGCCTTCCTTGGGCTGGACCAGGTATACTGAGGTCATG
The DNA here is from genome assembly GCA_023614405.1 of Avena insularis. NCBI lineage: Eukaryota > Viridiplantae > Streptophyta > Magnoliopsida > Poales > Poaceae > Avena > Avena insularis. The sequence continues at coordinate 279,280,854 of CM042685.1, forward strand.
CACCCACGGGGTATAACCATGTCAATATCCCCCGAGTGATCAGTCGAATCATAGATTCGGTTGAGGACTCTTCAATCTTTCAGGTGCAACTATGTATTTCAATAGTTCATGTGTAGGGATTGTTGATGCGTGTGCCCGACTCACCCGACGGATCAGGGTCAGTTAACTGTCGTAGGATGAAACAACACGATCTTCTTCAGATTCGAGTCCCTCAACTCGAACCTGGAACATATGCTGGCGTAATTCGACTCAGGACACGGAGGACTTATAGGAGTGGAATTCTAGTGATTTTAATTGGTGTACCCAACGCGTCCGTCGGGATTTTTCATCGCGCCTGTTGGCACAGATTCTACTAGCAGAGCGCAGTCGTGTGCGTTACCAGGCCATCAGATGGTATCTGTAGGTCTTATCTTTGCGTCGCAGACGCAACATCTGAATGTTTATCATCGCGGAGGTGTTTCGGGTGGCCAAGGAGAAACATTGCTCACTTAGCGTTTTATTGGGGCAAAGTTGCCAAAAAAGTTTTGCGTGTTTGATCCGAAAGATCACAGTCGAAGAATTCATAGGGTGCGCGACCAGCGCTCCCTATGGGAGTAGCCCAGTGTGCATTCGAGTCGTGAACTCGGCGAGACTTTTATTCAAGCGTTTGTTCATTTTTAAGTCCACAGGACACAAAAATTTTCGGATGTTTAAATCCATCCTCCCTATGGGAGTAGCCCCCGAGTCCGTAGTGGAGTCGTAGACTCGACGTAGGACTCGAAGAGATAGTTCGCTGTTATTCATCTATAGGGTGCGCGACCAGCGCTCCTGATAGGAGTAGGCCCCGAGTATTTAGTCGAATCAAAGATTCGAGTGAGTAGTATTAGCTTTGAAGCCGAAGAATTGGAGTTGGTGCTAGTATAGCTTTTGATGACGTCAGTGCTGACGATCAATGACCTCAAGCGTCTGCTATGCCAGAGATGACTTGACTGGACGAACGTGGGTCCCACTTGCTGACCTTGAATTGACCGGTCACGCGCGGCGTGGAGATAATTACGGTGTCGCCTCGATTTCCGTGCGTAGTGGACGGCGTGGTAACGACGGTTCGTTGTGATGCTGACACCTGTATGGCCATATCTGCCGTTGGCGTTAGGTCTTCTGGATCGACGGTTGTCGTGCGTCGTCTTCGCCGTTATAATCATTGGGGATAGCTGCAATTTGTTTTCACCGCATCTACTCTTGTTTTCACTGCCTCCTTGTGCGCTAGAGGTTCTTGCTGCGCGCTGTGAGGTTCTTCCACATTTCCTTCTTCCCGTCTGCACTCTCACCGCTGGTGCCGCCTGAGCGCGATGGGGAAAACAAAGAAATCGTCATCTGCAGTTGGTACCAGCGCCGCCGGAGGGAAGAAAGGCGCTACCACCACCCGTGTCACCGACGGTGGTTGGCGGCGATCAGAGACGCGGGAGAGTGATCTCCGCAGGCTTCGCGAGCGGGGCTTTATCCCGCAGGATAGGGAGGCCGTCAGACTCCCCGGCAACGAGGTAATCCCTCGTCCCCCCGCTGGGTATCGGGTTATGTTTCTTGACTTCGTTATTCGTGGGTTTTCCTTCCCAGTCCACGACTTTCTTCGTGGGCTGCTCTTTCTCTATGGCATCCAGCTGCATCATCTTTCGCCCAATTCTCTTCTTCACATTGCTTGTTTCATCACTTTCTGCGAGTGCTGGCTCAGCATCGAGCTGCACTTTGGCCTCTTCCGGAAGCTCTATTCCGTGAAGAGGCAATCCGTGCTGGAAATGTCTCTAGTAGGAGAAGGAAAGCTTAGTCCCGCTTAATAGCGACAACCGGACCGGCTGTTGACCCACCTCAAAAGAAGCGATCTGGATCAGAACGGTCTTAGTACGGGGTGTTGCATGTATTCCCCACAGTTTGTGGTAGGAGACGCAACACGCTGGAAATGTCTCTAGTAGGTGAAGGAAAGCTTAGTCCTGATGAACTGCGACAACCGGACCGGCTGTTGTCTGCCTACAAGGGCGGATGACTACCGTCGCTGGACCTCGAAGAGGACTCGCTACCTGGTTGATCCTGCCAGTAGTCATATGCTTGTCTCAAAGATTAAGCCATGCATGTGCAAGTATGAACCAATTGGGGGTTGCATCATCTCTCTTAAGGCCAATATTCTTTTCTTTTCTTTCTCTATGTCAGAATCTGTCCAGTACTGGCGGAGCTGATGGTTTTACATTCGCGACTCTACAGTGGTGGGGCAGCAATTTGGTCTTGCTCCTTTCGACTCCTCCTAGATAATCGAGCCAAAGAGGTCCTGGAAAAATCATATTTTGGACGGCGAGTCAGCGGAGATAGAGGCCCTTTACCGTTGGGTGGAGGATCTCCAGTTGATTCCTGATAAAGAAGTGAACGGCGTGGATATTATCCGCACGTTTCTCGAGCGTCGGGTGCAGCCACTCCAGGCTAGGGCGCACCCAATGTTTCTCTATGCTGGGCACCATGACCCGATGAGAGTTTCGGCCGAGAAGCTTTCGCAGGGTGATCTCGACAAGGCCCTTCGTACGCTGTTGAAGTACAAGGCTAGAGAGGATATCCTGGGGAAGTCGCTGACTCCGCCGTTTTCTTCGACGCTGGCTGTTCCATAGGTGTCGATTTGTGCGTGTAGCGTTTTTTGTTGATTGCGTATTTATTTTCCTTTGTTTGCTAACAAAGTCCCTTCTTTTTTGCAGAGCTTCAAGGTGCCGGGCATGGTGCCTCCATTGCCCAAATTGTTTCCGGATGCGCCGGATAATGACGTGGTGGACTCTGTGTCCGAACTTCCTTCGGCGCGATCGCCAGCTGAAGAGGCCAATGAGTCGAGCGAGGACCATACTCGCAAACGTTCGCGGAGCTCCAGTGAATCTTCGGATGCATCGACTCCTCCGACTCCCAAAAACCCTCTGTGCCATGAGCATCACAGTGATGGGCATGGAGGTTCTTCCTCTCCCATTCCTGCCATTCCTGTGCGGGCTGTAGCGCCGCACCTGCCAGCGAAGCGGAAGAAGGAAGAAAAGAAGGAAGAGAAAAAGGAGGAGAAGAAGGGGGAGAAGAGAGCCCGAAGGACTCCTCCTGTCTTCGATCTGAGCTCACTGGACTCGTAAGCTTCCTTTACACTGCTGTCTCTTTGCTGTTGACTTTTGTGCTTGTGCTAATTTTTTCCTTGTGCAGGCATTCCTCCCACGACTCTTCCAGCGATGGTGCTCGGGAGATGATGGGAGAGTCAAAGGTTGCGTCTCCTCCTCCTCAGACGGTGGCAACGTCGGGGGCGCCGCTCCGAATCCTCCTCTGCAGGTGGTGCAGGTGGTTGCGCCTTAGAATTTCGCCAGCGGGCCTTCGGAGTCGCCGTCAGAGCATGTAAGTACCTCTGTTTCGTGCCACGAGGGGAGTCCCCGGGTGTCTGAAAAATTTCTTGTCTTGTTCTTTTTTCGAATCTTCAGGGGGGAGCCCTCGAGTGTCTTCGTGTGCGAATTTTGCTTTTATTCCTTTGTGTTGGGCACAGCCCCCAAGTCCTTTTTCTTACTGGTATTTCTTTTTCTGCAGCCTTTTGTGCAGGAGGCCAAGCGGCTGGTGCAGGAGCGCCTGGTGCTAGAGGCTAACCTCCGACAGCTTCAAGGTACCTGTGTGTTGTTGGTGCTTGTTTCATTTATTCCGGTCCTGCTTTCTGGCGTTTGCTTGTTTTGAATGCAGAGGAGCATAATACTTCTCTCCGTGAGGTCGACTCTCTCAAGAAGAGCCTTGGTCAATCGGATAAGAAGGCCGAGGCCGCCGTTGGTGCGAAGGAACGCCTCGAGCTAGAGCTGACCAAGGCAGCCGAGGCTAAGGAGCGTCTGCAGCAGGAGGCCGCAGACCGTGAGGAGCAGCTGGCCACTGTTGCGGCTGAGCGTGAGAGAGGGGTGGCAGGCAAGCTCATGGCTGCTGCCAAGGCTGTTTCGGGTGAGTGTTGTATTTGTGCTCCTTTATTTTTGTTTTCTTGTCTTCTTTTGTGTTGCTTTCTTCATTCCTTTTCTTTTGTCTCAGATGCCGCAGGCATCGAGTTTGACCGCGGTGCTCTAGAGCACGGGAGTGCTCTAGATGATGCTACTGCAGCGGTCGAAGATCGCTGCAACACCGTCGTCAGCTCCCTTGCCAAGGCGAAGGAGGTCCTTGGCCGCTTCTACAGGGAGCTTGTTCCCAAGGGTGCGGCCCTTGATGATGTTGACTCCCTGGCGGAGGCCTTGTCAGCCGAGGCGCCGGCGGCATACAAGCGTAAGCAGAAGGGCATCGGCGCGTCCGTCGGGCTGGTGATGGCCTTGGCGGCTGGAGCGGAGCTAGACCTGCCCCAGATCACCTCACGGATGCCGACGACCGCAGATGGATCCGAGGTAGCCTTTGCTGCCTACTCTGCTCGCTGCAAGCGATATGGGCCAAAGCTCATTGATTTGTTGTCTGAGTATGCGCTGCGACAGCAGGGGGAGGCCAAGGCCAGGCAATCCGGCTCCGAGGCGACTCAGGGTGCCGCATCTTAGGCGTTGTAGATGTAGGATAGTTTGTAGTCTGCTTTTGCTGTAAATATTTTGAGGAACACAATCCTTGTGCCACGTAGTGGCCTTTATATGCTTAATGAATTCTTCTGAGTTGTGCTCTACCACTGTCTGAATGTTTGTGTCCTTTGCTTTTCTGCTGTTCTAGGTTCCTTCGGGTGTTGACCCTATTGACACCTCGCCTGCAGCGCAGCTGCGGCCATTTTTGGATGATCCTTTGCAACTCGCTTTTCTTCGGGACCGTGTTCGTAGTCTTGAGAGGGAGTTGCTTGGGTTGCGTGGTCACGCCGATGTTTGGAAGTCCAAGGCGGATCGCGGTGCAGCCAGAGAGGAGTACTTGATGGCGGAATTGCTTCGGCTATCTGAGCAGCTTCAATGTAAGTTGTTCTTTGTTTCGAGCTGCAACTCCGTTCTTCGGATGAGCCTGCTGGCCTTGCATCTTATTTTGTACAATTGTCGCAGGTGCTAACCTTGCTCCGAGGGAAGAGAAAGAGCGTGTCGCCGTTCGGTTCAATTGTTTGACTCAACAGGACATGGAGGCTGGCGGCTTCTTCTGGATGGATCGTGCCCGTGCCATGGCTCTGGCGACGGTGCAGGATCGTGTGCACCAGGTTTCGCGGGTGCTTCACCAGGTGCAGACGTCGCTTGCCTCGGTGTTGCAGGTCATGTTTCCTTTGGATGCCATGCCGACGAGTCTTGCGGGTCTTCTATCGAAATTTCGAAGCGTGAGCAATGTCAAGGAGTTGGTGCGGCAACAGCTCGTCGCAGGAGTGAAGGCTGCCTTGTCCCTTGTGCGGCTGCACCGCCCTGATGTAGATTTGTCTGTTGTGGCGGCTGGGCCACCTCCTCGGCCATATGGTGATGAGTGGGACATGCGTCCACATTATGCAGCTGTAAGGCAGTATGCCGAACAGGTCGTAGATTTGTTTGAGCAGCGTGCTCAGGTTATTCTCCAGAATAGGTAGTACCTGTAAAAGAGATAGATGTAAAATTTGTATTTCGACTGGGCGTGTTGTGCCCTTTGTTGTAAAGGTTTGTTTGTTGTAAGCACGCAGTGCTTTGTTTGAGTACGTGTCCTTTTCGTTTGCCTGACGTTGTCAGCTACTCAGGTGTACACGCGTGATCCTCAGTCGATGAAATCGTGAGGTGGGGGGAGCCCCCGAGTGCGTTTGTAGCATAAAGTAAAGTTGCAAATAGCGAACGGAAGTTTGGGGCGAGACACTTAGCTTTATTTATATCGTAATGGAGGAAGTACATTGTTCGGCTGAATAGCCTTGGCTGAAAAGCCTTATTGAAAGTAAAGGGGTAGGTAGCTAGGGGTAGAATCGTCGCAAGTGCGCGATGTTCCATGGGTTGGAGTATGCGACTCCAGACTCCACGTGCTTGAGGCGATAGGCGCCACCTGGGATGACTTCGGTGATGACGTAGGGTCCTTCCCATGGTGACTCGAATTTCTTCGGTCGCTCTTGCTTGAGTCGCAAGACGAGGTCTCCTTCGACGAAGGACCTTGGGCGCAGCCGGCGGCTGTGGTAGTTGCGGAGACTCTGCTGGTACACCGCTGATCGAGCTGCTGCTATGTCTCTTGCTTCGTTGAGTGTGTCGACGGCGTCTTCGAGTGCAGCCGCGAATTCTGCTTTGCTGTAAGCGACGACCCGGGGGGCCTGGTGGCGTACTTCGGCTGGTAGCACGGCCTCGGCTCCGTGCACCATGAAGAACGGCGTGTAGCCGGTGGAGCTGTTTGGCGTAGTCCGTAAGCTCCACAGGACGGATGGTAGCTCTTTCGTCCAGGCTCCAGCTTTCCGTTCGAGTGGACTCATGAGGCGCTTCTTGATACCAGCGCCGATTAGGCCGTTGGCCTTTTCCACTTGCCCGTTTGTTTGCGGGTGTGCTACTGAGGCGTACGTGATGTTAATTCCGAGGCCTTCGCAGAAGTCCTGGAATTCCTTAGAGATGAAGTTCGATCCATTGTCGGTGATGATGCTGTGCGGTACGCCGAACCTGTAGACAATGGACTCGAAGAATTTTACGTCGGTCTTGCCCTTTTGGTTAGTGATGGGCATGGCTTCGACCCACTTGGTGAATTTATCGACTGCGACTAGGAGGTAGACGTGCCCCCCTTTTGAAGATTTTGGCAGTTTGCCAATCATGTCGAGGCCCCATTGAGCGAAAGGCTAGGCTATAGGTATGGGCCTGAGTTCTGAACCGGGTGCATGTGGTTTGTCGGTGAACCTTTGGCACCCGTTGCATCTTCGGACGATGTCCTTTGCGTTGTTCATGGCCGTTGGCCAGTAGAATCCAGCTCGTAGAGCTTTGGCGACAAGGGAGCGGCTGCCTGCATGATGGCCGCAGATGCCCTCGTGGATGTCTTGGAGGATGGCTTTCCCGTCACTGAGGGTGACACACCTTTGTAGTACACCCGTAATACTGCGCTTGTACAGCTCGCCATTGATGATGGTGAAGGCTTTTGACCGATGAGATATGCGCCGGGCATCTGTTGGGCTGTCACGCAGTTCTCCGTTGATGAGGAACTGGAGGTATGGTCGTGTCCATGTCTATTCGACTGCCATTACCTGCATCAGGTTGACCATGGCGACCTTTGTGTCCAGTTTCTCGGGTCCTTCATGACCTTCGGGCGGTGTAGCCCCCGAGTGTTCTGCTTCTTCGGGTGATCCTTTGGGGAATTTTCGCTTGATTGATGGCACACAGATCTGTTCGAGGAACACACCTGGTGGCACCTTTGCGCAGGTGGAGCCGATGTTGGCGAGTCTATCGGCCTCCTTGTTTCTTTCTCTTCTAACGTGTCGAAGCTCGCAGCCGTCGAATTCTCCTTCGAGTGTGTTGTAGAGAGCGCGGTACGCGATCATGTTTTCAGCGTGTGCGTCGCACTCATTCATCGTCTGCTGGACGACGAGGTTGGAGTCACCATAGATGACCAGGCGCGTTGCGCCGCAGATTTTTGCCATCCTCATGTCGTGTATGAGGGCTTCGTATTCGGCCTCGTTGTTGGAAGCTCGGAATTTCATCCGAAGGACGTACTTCATCTTGTCGCCTTACGGGGAGGTCAGTATGACCCCGGCTCCTGCTCCGGCTTCACGCTTGGAGCCGCCGGCGCATCGTCCATGATCGCGACATGCTGGGTGTCGCATGCAGCTCCATCCAATGTACCGAAGTCCGGAAGGACTTGAGATTTGATTGCGAAGTCGCTTCAGAGAGCGATGTCTAGGGGTGACAGCTCGATGCCCACAGGTCACGCGGCCCCGTGGCCCTCGGATTATTCAGGATGCTGTTCAGGGGTGCCTCGTTGACGACCATCACCTGGTGCTCCTGGAAGTAATGGCTCAGCCGTCGAGCCGTCATGAACACGCCGTAGGCGAGTTTCTGGTAGTGAGGGTACCTCTGTTTTGTTGGCGTCAGTACCTCGCTGAGGTAGTAGATTGGGCGTTGGACCCCATGGGTCTTGCCCTCTTCGGGTCGTTCGACCACTAGCACGGTGCTGACCACCTGGTGTGTGGCTGCTATGTACAGCAGCAGAGGCTCGCGCTCCTTTGGCGTGACCAGGACGGGCGAGGTGGATAGTAGCCGTTTGAGGCTTTCGAAGGCATCGTCGGCTTCGGGCGTCCACTCGAATTTGTCTGCCTTGCGTAGCAACTGATAGAATTGCAGGGCCTTCTCGCCCATGCGGCTGAGGAATCTGCTTAACACCGCTATTCGTCCTGCGAGCTGCTGGACGCCTTTGAGGTTTTTCGGCTTCTCCATCGCCATGATGGCTCTGATTTTTTTCGGGTTCGCCTCGATCCCTCGTTGAGAGATGAAGTACCCAAGCAGCTGACCCGATGGGACGCCGGAGGCGCACTTTTCGGGGTTGAGCTTGATCCTGTAGCGATCAAGGTTGTCGAACGTCTCACGGAGATCGTCGATAAGTGTCCTTGCCTCCCTTGTTTTTATGACTATGTCGTCAACATAGACTTGAACGTTGCGACCGATGTGGTCCTTGAGGCAGGCCTGCATGCATCGCTGGTACGTGGCGCCTGGGTTCTTTAGCCCGAAGGGCATTGTGTTGTAGCAGAATACTCCGAACGGTGTGATAAACACCGTTTTTTCCTGGTCTTCGACCTTGAGTCGAATCTGGTTATAGCCTGAGTAGGCGTCGAGGAAGGAGAGTTTCTCGCAACCTACAGTCGAGTTGATGATCTGATCGATCCGAGGAAGAGGGAAGTGGTCCTTTGGGCAATGCTTGTTTAGTGACGTGAAATCCACGCACATCCGCAAGATGTCCGTGTCCTTCTTTGGGACCATCACCGTATTTGCGAGACACTCGCTTTCCTTGATTACCCAGATGAAGTCTGCAGCGAGTAGTCTGTTGATTTCCTTGTCGATAGCTTCGGCTCGTGGCTCGGACAGTCTTCGGATGGACTGCTTGACGGGCTTGGTGTCTGGAAAGACGTTGAGTGCATGCTCGGCGAATTCCCTGGGAACTCCTGGCATGTCCGCAGGACACCAGGCGAAGAGTTCTCAGCGCTCACGGAGGAATTTGACGAGCGCGCCTTCCTATGCGGGGCTGAGGTCGTTGGCAATCAGCACCGTCTTGGAGGCGTCCGTCGGATGGACTTGCACCTTTTTGCTGTTGACCGTGGAGTCGAAGGACATGTCAGGTGCGTTTTCCTTGTGACTGGGGGTGCCCCATTATCCGTCACTTCACGGAGCCTTACGAGCTCGTCTTGCATGCCGAAAGACTGGGAGATTTTGTTGAAATCCCTGTCGCATTGGTCCGATCGGGTGAAGCTCCCGTGGACTGTGATGACGCCCTTTGGTCCTGGCATCTTCAGTAGTAAGTATGCATAATGTGGGACGTCCAGGAACCTTGCGAATGCCACACGCCCGAGGATGGCGTGGTACTGTGATGGCCAGTCCACCACTTCGAATTCGAGCCGCTCTAGTCGGAAGTTATCAGGCCTGCCGAAGATGACATCAAGCCAAATTTTGCCCAGAGGGAATATGCCCTTTCCTGGGACGATGCCGTGGAACGTAGTGTCTGATTGCTCCAGGCTGCACTGCGGGATCCGCATTGCTGCGAGGGTGCTTGCGAACATCAGGTTGATGCCGCTGCCGCCGTCCATGAAGACGCGGCTCATCTCGAAGCCTCCGATTTGTGCCTCAAGCACCAGGGCAGCATGACCTGGGCGAGGGATCTGGCGAGGGTGATCCGAACGGCTGAATGTGATGCATGACTCCGATCCGCTGAGGTACTCAGGGATGGCGGGTGGAGTTGCTATGGCCAAGTTGATCTGGCGAGTGATTTTCTTCTGCACCCTATTCGTTGGGCGCCCCTTCTGGATCATCAGTGCTCCTTTCGGTGGGGGATACCCGTTCCCAGCGTTGTTCTGTGCTGGTGCAACTGGCTGGTGCGGACCTCCTACAGGTGGTGGTGGAGGAGCTTCGTGTGCTATTTCGCCAGGCGCGGGTGCGTTTCCGAACGCAGGAATTGGGGCTTGCTGCCTCATCTGCACCATGCTTTCGCTGAGCTTCTGGAACTCGCGGCAGTCCTTTAGCATGTGGCTTGCTTTCTTTTTGCCATCCTGCTTATCGATGTAGAAGTGGATGGTGCATGGACCCGAAAGTTTGTCGTATGCTGAGGGTCCGTTGTCGCGGTCGCGGCGTTGCCACGACTGTGCTGGGCGTCCACCGTCGTGGAAGTTTCCTCCGCGGTATCCTCCGCTGTTGCGGCTGTTGTCGTTGCGGAGGTCGGCGTAGCCGGACGCGACCATGTCGGGTCCGTCGCGATCGTCATAGACGCGCGATCTCCTTTTGCTACGGCGTTCCCGTCGTCGGCCGTAGTCATCTTCTTCCTCCGATTGTGCTCGGTGAATGGAATCTTCGCCGTCAGCCCACCTGTTGGCGATGTCCATGAGGTGGTTGAGTGTTTTGGGCTTGACGCACCCGAGTTCCTCCTTGAAGTCTTGGTGCTTGACGCCGTCCCTGAAGACGTTGATGGCCCTCTCTTCGAAGATGTGTGCTGCGGAGTTCTTGGTGTTGGACCAGCGCAGTATGTACGAGCGAATGGATTCGCCCGTTTGTTGAGTGCAGGCGCGCAACTCTTCGATTGAGGCGGGCCTTTTTCTAGTGCCTTTGCAGTTTCGGATGAAGCTGTAAGCTAGCTCCTCCCAGCTTCGAATGGACCCTGATGATAGGCTGCTGAGCCAGATTCGGGCAGCGCCTGTCAGCTGCAGCTGAAGGCATTGCATGGCGGTTTCTTTGTTACCACCGTGCAGCTTGACGGATGACAGATGATCACTGAGCCATGCTTTTGGATCTTGCGTGTCGTCGAACTTCGGAGTATCCGAAGGAAGCTTGAAATTGCGTGGCATCCATGTTCGCCGAACAGATCTGCTGAAGCATCAGGCTCCACAGAGTTCTCCTTCGTCTTCGTCCATCTCGGATTCAGACGAGCATGCGCGCTTGGCTCGCGCTTTGTCGATTTTGCGCTGTGTGAGCGCGTCTCTGGCGTCGTAGTCGCGTTTATGGTGACGCGAGCTCTTCTTCCTTCGAGGAAGGTCGTGTTCCTCTTCCTCTTCGGATGAAGGGGTGGGGCTCCGGTCGTGCCTGGCCGGAGCTTTCTTCTTCGGCTCCGCAGGAGCGTCTTGGTGGAGCGCAGCTCCGACAAGTCCGAGTCCGGTAAGTGCGGACTTATGCATGGCTCTTTTCGGGTCCCCCTCCGGAGGTGGGTGGGCCGCGAGATACGCAGTGGCTGCCATGATCGCAGCTTGCGGCGTCTTCGGGATGACGTTGCCGTCGGCGTCCATCTCCATGAACGATGTGTGGAGAGTTCGGGTCACCTCACGGCGCTCCTTGGGATCCATGTTCTCCACCCGAGAGCGGTGTTTGTTTCCTTGGTTTCCGTTCGTGCTAGAGCCAGGGGCCATGGCGGAGAGCGCAGCTCGTCGCGCGCTGGACTCAGAGGCTGCTTGCTTGCGTTTGTCAAGTGTTTCTTGCATCTTGACTTGCTTCTTGTGCTCCTCGATGAGGAGGAAGTGGTATGCCATCAGTAGTTCACGTGAGGCGTCTGCAGGCAGGACTATGTCGCCTGCTACGGCGCGGCGTGCCTGGGCCCATCCTTCTTTGCTAAGTCGGATGACGTGGCCGTTGTTTTCCTCGTCGGGTGGGGGGACTGGCTTCTTCTGTTCCCGCTGTTTCTGTCCTGCAGGTTGGGGTTCGATTTGGGCGGCGGGTTGGGCAGTTGCTGCTCCACGTCGCTCTGGATGACTACGGCGCATTGGTAGCGCTCGTAGATTGGTCCGCTGCTGCCGCAGCTTTCGGATCCGGAACCGTAGGTCCCTTCATCCGAAGGTGGATCGCACAGATCGGAGTTGCAGCTGCTGCTGTCGTAGAACTCATCTGTTGATGACGATGTGCGTAGCACAGGGTGTGGAGCCCACGAGGCGGGCCTGATTGATGGTAGGGGCACCCGCTTAGGGAGGCGGAGGGTGCTAGCTTGCCCCACCTGGAAGCAGAAGCTCCCGAACAGGATTTCGAGTCCGTCGCCTACGGGCTCGAAGTCCCTCATGGTGGCCGGCGAGTGGGCAGTGAAGTCGAAAGCGCCGAAGAGGAGGTGACTCTCCGTCGCCGCAGAGTTGTAGATCGATCGGGTTGGGACCGTCACGACCGCACAATCAGCAGCCCCGATTCCCACAGACGGCACCAATTGACGAGGTTTGATCTCATCAATGCCCATTGTTATGGACTTGGGTTTTGGAGAAGATGGGGATGCTGGAGATCGTGGAACGGTTAGCAAACAAGCAACACGGGGACACGAGGTTTACCGAGGTTCAGGCCCCCGGAGGGAAAACCCTACTCCTGCTTGTCTGCTCTTGATTACGTGAACCAAGGTTCTGAGGTCGTGATTCGATCTGGCGTGGAGGTGTGTATGCGAAAGTATGAGTCCAGAGATCTAGGTCGTGCCCTCCTGGCCTTTATATAGACTTAGGCAGGTCCCGGGCGTAGACCTAGTCGGTTACAAGTTCTAGGGTTTTACCCCTTTGAATTTCCTATCTACTCTAGTCTTGCTCTCCAAGGATCCGAATGCATCATGGGCCTTGGCCACCCGAAAGTCTTCATGGGCCGGCGTATATTTGCCGTGGGCCTTCCTTGGGCTGGACCAGGTATACTGAGGTCATGCACCCGCGGGGTATAACCATGTCAGGCGGTGGCTAGGGTTTGGGGATCAGGGTTAGACTGATACAATGTAGAATAATTGTGAAAGGATACACAGCTCCAATAGGGTCGGCTGTCTCATATATATAGACGAATACAGGTACAATCATGAGGTACAAGGAGACCTATACAGAGTACAACACACGTATCTCAACACTAGCAATCTCCAGACATGAATCGCCCATGGAAGTTCGCCGGGGAAGCCTTCCAGAACACAACACTGCCACCAGATCAATGAAAACGGCTGAAGGTCGATCTTTGTCTTGGTGTGAGAAAAACCCTAGACTGCGCCCCTGCCAGCAGGTGCGACCCGCGCCGCCATCCGCCGAGGGAGAACCTTCGAGCGTCCAAGGGGCTCCCTACGGGGAAGAGGCCACCGCGTGAGGAAGCATGTGCCAGCGGGGGAGAAGCGGGAGGAGGAGTTGGGGGCAGCGGCGTCTTAGGGTTCCACACGTGCCTCTAGATTTATTAACTTTGATATCTATTTTGAGAAGGAGGGAGTAAATAAAAAAAACGACCGGGGGTCTTTTCACTGATGAACTCTTGGCCTAGGATAAACATCGGCTACGGATGGCCACACAACTTGCCACCTCAATTCTCAACATGCTTGTTTGTCTTTTTGTCCATGTCAATCCCGACTCAATCCAAACGAAAACTAGGCACTTGTGAGTCACATCACTTAGCACATCCTGGGGTTCTGGATGGATGAGGACAGTATGCGCCCTGAGCAAATTTACAGATGCCCTGCCACACACTTGCAGCATATGCCGTAAAACCTACTCGTATTGATTCATTAAACACTAGAACAGAGTTCCCTTACGCTTTATCCTCGTGGCCAGAAATTGCACCTGAGAACTGATGGCTCACAGTTGCTGTGCTGATCGATCGAGCTGTACAAAATCCTTTGCAATAATTTACATGTCATAGCCGTCTATTTTCCAATCTTGATTGTGATGTATATACGCAATGGTTGGTTGGTGCTCTCTTTTGGCCCCTTTATGAAAAAAGAACTTTCTGTATCAGTCGATTTCTGCTGATTTGTGGTGTGTCATTTGTAAGTGGATAAGAAGAAAGTGGCCGATGAAACGTGGCCCGCATCTGTAACTACTTTGTGGACACGGTGCGTAGTAGTAGTATATCACTCTGTGTATGTTTATTAACTGACTTTCACAGTCAAAAATAGTACTCACTTCCCTCCGATCCATATTACTTGTCGTTGAAATGGATGTATCTAGCACTAAAACATGTCTAGATATATCTATTTTAGTAACAAGTAATATGGATCGGAGGGAGTACTTAACTTTTATAATGGAAGGAAAACATCGGTAGATTCTTCACCGAAACACTATTCAAACAGCCAAAAAATAGTACAAGAAAGTGTTGCTTCGTGATTGTTCACATCTTCTTTTTGCGGAGGATTAATCAAGCTGGCCGGGTTGAGCTAAATCCAAATCCATTGGGATAGCGATGTCGCCAGAGTGTAGGTGAAAACACCTAAATTTGCCAAGTGACACCACCTCTTGACTCTTTATTTTGCCCAACAGTTGTATTTTTTTAGAAGTAATCCCTCGGAGTTAAATAATAAGGAGTAGCCAAATTTCACATAACTAATACTCGGACTTTACAATACAATGTTGAACTTAATAGTCGTTTTGCAATAAATTTATTCAAATTTCATAGAAAAAATTGGAAACAAAATATTTCAAGAGGGTTTCTGGTCATTGGCGGTGTGCCTTGTCATGGCCTTGGAGTCGAAATGAGATGTGTTAGGATAGCATGTGGAGAGATGTTTAGGAAAACAATCTTGAAATCATCGATACAATGTGGGTGGCATAGAGGTTACCACGAAGAACCTCTTCCTTGGTGACTGGATTCTTCCTGATGCAACCTTAACCCTCCAAACATTAAGTTATGCTGTCTCGATTTGCTTCTCTGTTGACTACGACACCACCATAGTGGAACAAGAAGGAAAAAAACGAAAGTGCCAATAGCAAATTAGAGGTGTCTTTTGTATTTTCATGAGTGAATCCAATCCTCAAGAATGTCTTTTTTAACAAGAGAATTCAAGAGTATAGTCAAATCAGTGTTGTACCCCCAGCGCATATATATTTTCCTAAGGAAAATGATACCAATCATCCGGGGGATCGCGCGTTTTGATCCCCCGGGTCACTTCCACCAGGCGCGAGGACGCACGGACTGCACAGACTCAACCTTATCTATTTCTTGCAATCGCTCCTGCTGTACGTCTCGCATCCGCTCCTGCTGCACGACGCGAGGACGCCGCCTCTGCCCAACACGCGCAGCTGCAGCCTCCGCCGTCCCTCCCTCTCCTCTTCCGCCGCCGCCGCCCCTTCCCCCTTCGCCACCGTTGCCGTCCCTCCCCTCCTCCGCCTGCCTCCGCTGTCGCCTGGCCGCGCACCTCCCTGGCTGGCTCGTCGCCGCTCGCGCCGCCATGAATCAACTGCGGCCGCTGCGCAGGTCCAGTCAAGAAGACCTCGCCGGAATCGCCGTCAGCGCTGTCTCCCTTCTCGTCGGCCAGAGCGCGCCGCCGCCCTCCCCTAAATCTCGTCGGAGGTCACGGTCCTCCTCTAAAGCTCACCGGAAAGACGCCGTCGATGTCCACCCGGCGAGCACGACCGCGCAACCGCGCCGCCATGGCTCCTACGTGGTAGACGGTGTTTTGCAGTGGAGCCACAACACGGTGCTACATAGATAGGAAGACAATGCTACTGGAAGTGGTCATCGTTGCTACAGATGAAGAGTCGTGATGCTACCGGCCAATAAATGTGTTTTGATATTTTTGCTACAGGTTAATGCTACAATAGTAGCAAGTTTTTGCTTTTTCTTTTCTATGCTTTTGCTACAATAGCACAAAGTATTTGCTACGAAATTTTCGGTTTTGCTACAACCAATCTCTACGGTTTTGCTACGATATCTCCGGCGAGGAATATCCGACGATGTCGCTTTTGCTATATTAGAAAAAATATTTTGCTACAACCGTTTTATGGTTTTGCTACAATAGCGCAAATTTTTTGCTACAATAGCGCAAAATTTTGCTACAAGGTATTCGGCGAGATCTCCGGCGAAATTCTCCGGTGAGGTCTCCTGCGAGTCTCCGGTGAGGTCGGTTTTGCTACATTAGTATTTTTTTTGCTACACGGTCGCCGGCGAGGTCTCCGGCGAACTCTCCGGCGAGGTTAGTCTGTTTTTCTATTTTTATGACAAACCGTTTTCTGCTACAGCGTAGCAAAAGCGAGGCATTATGTAGCAAAAGCGGGTCTGAATGTAGCAAAAACGGGATTTGGGTGGACACGTGTCAGCAGGAGGACCCGGGTGATTTTGGGGAAATATCCCCCGGGGGACGCATAGTACGGCCCTTTCCCTAATGTGGCTGGTTACATTATGATCACTGATATTATTTGGACGGCCGAGGTAATTGCATGGTTAGTTTGTACATCATAGGCGTATAACCCTTGATGACCTATGTATTCTGGCTTTTGCATATTTGTCAAGGAGTATCTAGGGTTGGTTAGGTGGTACCGGCCTATATGTCTGTAGATTAGTACATGTGCTTTTCCCTTCTTATTAAGGGAAAGAGTGTGTAAGCAAGCGCTACTTTTTTCTTTTGCCCTGTTAGTGGAAAGTATATGGACATAAACATGTGCTTGCAACATCAGAATGGCTGGCCAATGTTGCTTCAGGAGGGATGACATCAAAATACATGCTTTAGCTTTCAGAGCACTGAGCACGGTCCCGGTCTTTTCCTTTACAATTGATTATGCTTCATCGCTGTCAAAAACTTCAAATATGACGTCTCCATGTTCTTCTTTGTTAAGGTACATGTAGTCTCTGTTGCAAGAAAAAAGATACATATGGTCCCTAAGGTTGCTCTACAAAATTGTTACTTTGTCACCGGTCGTATGATATATTTTTTGTGTGGGTACGACCGTATGATATTTGAAGTTCTGGCAGTGAAAAAACAGCATTCTCCCCTTTTAAAAAATTACTCTCTTCAATCTATATTACTTGTCATAGAAATGGATGTATATCTAGACATATTTTAGTACTAGATACATCTAATTTAGTGACGGTTAATATAAATAGGAGGGAGTATAAATAGTTTTTTGTTACTGGTCCCACCCAACAATATCGTGCTGATATTTGTCCGATTCTCATTTATTCAGTGGATCAACGCTGGCGAGAGGGACCGATCCCTGGTTGGAGTAGTGATTGAAGACATCAGATCCCTCATCCATCCATGTCTTGCGCGGCGCTTTGTCGCTTTGTCATGTTAATCGCTCACGTAATAATTTTACACATACTTTGGCTCATAGAGCAGAACAGGTTGGTAGTTGTTATTTTCGTGATTATATTCTAGATTGCATCTGTGACAAATTACGTATTCACATGCAAAAATAAAATAAAGTGCTAAATACTCAGAAAAAAAAAACCTCAGTAAAATTCCCCCTGGTAAACTAAAACCTTGATTCCACGTAAGGGACATTAGCCGGCAAGGGACGTATAGTGGTGGATTCTGGTGACCGCTGAATCAGCAGATGTATACTTTTTTTTTTACACAAATCAGCAAAGATGACGGCAATCAATCGGAGAATAGATTACGCCGTCGCCTTTAGATTTACAAAGATCAATCCTGCACGGCCCCACGTAGGAATACATGCATGCATGCATGAGCTCACTGATTTGGAGCTCACAAACAAGTCGACAACCCTAGACGACAAGTGCTACGCCACACGGTCGATCTCTTACGAGCAGGCCACTATCGAGCACCTCGTAAATGCAAATGTCGTCCTAGTTATCTTTCCACAGAAAATGTATAATTAAACTTAGCCAACAAAAATTGTCCCAACCTTCCCAAACAAAGCGATCAAACTATACTCAAGCCTAGTCACCTAAACCCTTCGACATAGCAGATGTCAACTTAGGAGCTAGCCTTTCTAACCCGAGCTAAGAAAAATGGCCGGCGGAATCTTTTTGCTCGATGTGCTTCGCATGTGCACTCACAGTCATCTGGCATCATACTCCGTAATTAACCCTTACAAAATGGAGAAGTTTATGTCTCTCAGAAAGAGTAAAAGAGGCCGGAAAGTCTATGGTGCTGATGCATGAATGACAAAAAATTTAAAGGGCCGGAGACACGCTTTAGGTTTTTTTCTTTAGAAAACAGGCCAAAAAGGTCCGACGATAAATTAATAACGCCAAACACATACATGATGCTGAGCCCAGCTTACAATGCAGAACTGCATACTCACACAAGAACAGGCCTACCGAAGGTGCTATAGCTGGAAACGCGAATCCGCTGGCGATTATTACAATAGACTATGCATGGGAGGAGCAAATGCTGGACTGGCTGCGTGCCGGGCCGGCGCTCACCCTAGCGGGCAAATCGTCAGCCACCAGTCGAGGCAGCTCCACCATCGCAGGGAACGGCCACCACTAGGAATCAGCTGACAGAATATGGCTGAGAAGCAGCACCAGGGCCTAGCCAAACGAGAAACGCCGAGATAGCAAAACACGAAGCAAGCCTTGCCGAGGAGAGTGGGGTGCGATCACCCAACCATCGGGGCTCCGTGGGATCTGCTTGCCGTGGGGCTCCAAGGCTGCATCTTCAAGAAGATCACGACACCGAACGCCGTTGCCGCCCGATCCGAGGATCTTGGGTTTTCACCCGGAGCACAAAGACACACCGAGTGCCGCCACATCAACGCTGGCGGACAGGGGACGACGTCCACGGATGCCGCCGTCGAGGCCCAAAGGGCAAGGGTTTCCCCCGGCAATGGCACTCGGTGGTCTATATCCCACGCCGCGTGGCTCGCCGGCACCATGTCGTCCCCACGACCATGGAAACCGGCCAGCAACAGAGCCCCTGGCATGCCCGCCAACCACAAGGCTCCCAACCATACAGGGCCGCCGCCCCGGAACCCAAGTCGAGCACACCAAAGAGCAGAAGAGGAAGCTGGGGGTCATCGCCGATCGAAGTGGCCTGACGGCCAGGCTGCCCAACCCCCGCCAATTTCCATCTCGTGGCCGCAGGCCACCGCCGGAGGCGAGGCCAGAGCGCCCCGCACCAGATCCCTCCGGATCTCCTCCGTCTGAGCGAACTACAGCTCGCGCTGCACGCTGCCGCCGCCGTCGAAGACTTCCGAGGTTGCGAGCATGCCGAGGACGCCAAGCCACCACGTTGCCACAGATCCGCCATACCCCTGACCAGCGCCGCGCTCCCGCCGCCCGTAGCCGCCCTTGCAGCCAGGGCCGGCTCTAGGGCATGGCAGCCTTGTGCAACGGCCAAGGGTCCATGCCAGCAAGGGGCACATTACTACTTAGTTTTCTATACTATATCACCTACATATCCGTGGAAAAAATAGAAGGCCCAGTAAAACCGGTCATAACCTTTCTAGAAACCAAGATCGACTCGCACGCCATCGTTATCTATAGCGGCCCCGCCCGACGATCCACCGATCTCGATCGGTCTCCTTGTCTCTGTCTCTTCGTCTCCACCGGCCAGCGCACGCGATAGATCTCCTGACTATTCGTCTTTGTCTCTCTCCTATTCGTCTTTAACAAACCGGCTCTATGCTCTGGCCGATCCACCGATTTTGATCGGTCTCCTCAAACCAACAGCCGATCGATCGCTGATAAATCCCTCGTGTGTGCCCGCTGCAGGCTTGCAGCGCTGCTGCCCGTGTAATCAATCTTGCCCTTGCTTGCAGGATAGCATTAGGGTTCTATTGTTAATTCTTTATGTAATATATACTCAATTTCCTCACAATTTTAGATGATACTAGCAGGATATACTTCTTCCATCCCAAAATATGTGGCTTGGGGTTGTCTAAATTTAGACGTATCTAAACATGTTTTAGTATATATAGATACATGCGATAAACTGAAGTCACTTATTTTAGGACGTAGGGAGTACTTGTTATATTTTGAAACAAAAAATATGTGTTTGGATGTTAATTTTTAGTATTTCTAAAGTATCTCTACTATATAAAAAGTCTAGAGGTGGTTTTCGCTTGTCATAGTTTTCGTCCGTCGCTTATGCCGGTCGCTCGAAAAGAATCAGTCTCTGTTTCTTTACCGACAACAACTCAGGTTGATCGGGTTTGGCGTTGGTAGCGGTCTCATCCGTAGCAACGCACAGGATTCAACTAGTATTTATTTATTTATTTATTTATTTATCTATAATTTTAGCTATATCTATAAATACATTAATCTTAGGGCCTATGTCAACTTCGTACAAGGGCCCTGTAAAACGTAGAGCCGGCCCCGCTTGCAGCCACCACCGAATAGGAGGGAGAGGAGGCCCCGCCGCCGCCGACGCCCCGGGGCTTCACCCGGAGACGCCCTCCGGCAGCGGCGAGAAGGAGGGGGGAGGGGCTGGCGGCGGGGTAGCTAGGGTTTGCCCGTCCGCTCGCGGGAGCGGACAGAGCGAACGAAAAACCTCCGAATCCCTGGATAGTCGAGACACGCTTTAGTGGAATAAACATATATATAAACAAGGAAAAAAGGTTGGAACCATATGCATATTTCGGCAAAAGGCACCCCACTTGGTACTAGTTTTGGTACCATGAAAATTCAACTGCTTGTTAATTAATGTAAATGGTGTTCCAGTGAATCTTGACACCGGTGGTATATATTGCTTACTCACTGGAATGTCTAAACTTAAAGGTAACTTTTGCTATCTCGGAGAGAATAAGTGAGTTTGGCATCTGCTTCCCACAAATTCATTAATGCAACATCCATGCTTCTGGAACTAAGAAAAATACCTATGAGTTTAGATGGACTACTAAAAGTCTCTATAGCATCATAAACGAATTTCTGGCTTCCGGTTTGAGACATGATGATGATATAGGAAGAATAAAGTGAAAAAAAAACTAGGTTATCTATATTCAAAATCTGTGAAACAAGTGCTTTATAAGCCATAACAAATTTTCATGAAAGAAAATCAGTGTTGTGTGTTGTGTATAGTAGAAAATTCAACTTCAAATTTTTAGTTTAAACTCTATAATATATTTTTCTTCTAAAGACACGAGAAATTTGTTACCATGAAAATTCACAAATATACCAAAGACAAGAAGTATATCACGTACGCATGCTTCACTTTTGTCGAAATGCTTGACATTTTAAAAGACGGGCATTATGTTGCCCTATCAGCAAAAGGACCGACTCCATTCATAGTAAAGTCCTGAATGTGAGCAGGTTTAGCCGACATGTACAAGATTCTACATGCATTTGAGTTATTTGACTATGCTATAGACGGTACCTCGGGTCCGGGTTAGCCACACACTAACCAAAAGGCTAGATGATTAGATACCCAATATCATCATAAATTATGCGCCGACTTAACAATTGAAGCAAATAGTACCCCACAAAATGTGCAGTATTTCATGTTTTTTCTAGATTAGATGACTAAGAATAAATTTATGTACAAGAAGGATGTTGTAAAATAACAGGTGGACTTGAATCAGTGCAACATGACAAGTTTGTGTACTCATAATGGAATAAAGAATAGTTTGGAGGAATACAACTGGAAGAATACTCTCCAATATTCTTGATAGTATCCCACTTTGTATCAAATATCTAGGAGAGATCTATTATTTTTGAAGCTCTAATGCAACAAGAATGGAACCATTTTCGTTTGAAAAATTTATTCATGGGTTGCATATTTGCATGATACATAAATGTTAGATGGCAAATGATAACGCATAGTTATACCGCTAAAATTCTTAGAAAGAAGCAAGCATGTGAATAAGATCAATCGATATACAATTGTTTTGTAAAAATATGCATGGATTGTAGACCCGATGGATGCGGTTACAATGCTGTGACTGTGAGCCTGTGACGCCCAACTCCAAAATTACAATGTACTAATATTTACTCTATGTCTGATTATATTTTAGTGAACTACTATACCATATAGATATGATCAAAATTTTACTTGGACATGCTAGGCCTAACCAGCTTATGTGGGGGAAATCAGTCGCTTCCGTTGGTATCGGATCAACTTCAGTGTCTGGCATGTCCAACCGTCACAGCATAAATCACCACGCACATAACTTTTATGTATCTGCGACACCACTTGCATCATTCTTTCCGGTGGTCTGTTCTGAGAAAAATATACTGCAACATTTTGAGCACATCCGTGTAGAAAAATAATGTATACAACAACTCCTGATTTTGGTAGCAACATAATCAGCATTTTCAACATATGCAACATCAAAAAGCAATATTTGAAAGATATGTGATTAATACAAACAATAAAAGGGAACAAGTTTGCAACATGAGAAAAATCCCCTTAAATAATACCCTAGGAGCAGTGCAAGGGGAGGAGAGAGGAGATGAGGATGAAACCACAAGAGAGTGATGAGACAAGGGTGCTGCCAGACAATAAAGTTCTGGTTTGTCCCAAAAATCAACGTGGCAGTACTACGCGTCCCTTGGGGATAATTTTGTAGGGTTTCGTAGCATGGAAAACAAAAAATTTCTATCGCATACAAACAAACAAGCCAAGATCTATCTACTAGATTGTAGCAACGAGTCGATGGAATAACTCACCCTCGAAGATTCCAAAGTGTTTAACGAGAGCGGATTCTCGTGGGTGATGTAGTCGTACTCTTCCCGATCTCAAGATCGCGTAGACGATCCTTCCGGCGCCGCGTTCCGGCAGCGCTCCCGCAGTCGGTCACACGTTCGGTACTCGACAAAGACCTTCCTCTCCCTTGTTCCAGCAGGCAGCGGAGGTTGTAGCACTCTCCTCGCGATTCCGGCAGCACAACGGCGTGGTACCGGAAGTAGAGGGGAGATCTCGCAGGGCTTCGCCTTAAGCCGGAGCGAGTATGGCGGAGTATGAGAGAGACCCTCGATGATCTAGGGTTTAGACACGCCGAGGAGGAGGCAAGGCCGGCGGCTAGGTTTGCCTAGGCGGCGGCGGTGCCCCAGGCGGGCTATGCCAGGCTAGGGGTTTAGGTTTAGAGGGGGGCAACTTGTGTGTCTAGGAGGGGAGCCCTGCCCCTCCTTATATAGGTGGAGGGGGCGCGCCAGGGGAGGGGAGTCCCTCCCCAAGTCGGCCTCCAAGGTGGGCCGGCGGTGGAGGGGAGGAACTCCTCCCCAACTCGGTTTCCACCTCCCTCTCCACTTCCCAAAACAGCCGTTTGACTTTTCAAATTGGCGTTTGACTTTTTCAAACTAGGATTTGATTAAACCCTTTATTTTGTTCAGCGATGACACTTTGCACATGATGCAATCATACCAACTTGATATAACACATTCATGTACCCTTCCCCTCCGGAGTGCCGGACATTCCGGAACCTTCTAGAACATTCCCGATGAAAACACCGGAACCATTCTCCAACCCCGAAATAGGACTTTCCTTATATGAATCTTATTCTCCGGACCATTCCGGATATCCTCGTGATATCCCGGATCCCATCCGAGACTCCGAACAATATTCGGTCTCTTACTCATCATTCCATAACTACTCAAACAACGTCGAATCCTTAAGTGTGTCTCCCTACGGTTCGTGAATTATGTGGACATGATCTAGACACTTCTCCGATCAATAACCAATAGAGGAATCTAGAAATTCATATGGCTCCCACATATTTCTACGATTACTTTGCGATCGAATGAACCACTTACATACAATACCAATTTCCCTTTGTCTCACGATAGTTTACTTATCCGAGGTTATGATCGTCGGTATCTCTGCATACCTAGTTCAACCTCACATCGATAAGTACTCTTTTCTCGTTCCTGTGATATGTGATCCCTTGTGAGCCAGTCACATGCTTGCAAGCTAACTGGATGACATTCCACCGAGAGGGCCCAGAGTATATCTATCCGTCATCTGGATGGACAAATCCCACTCTTGATCCATGTGTCTCAACCAATACTTTCCGAACACTCAATGCCACCTTTATAGCCACCCAGTTATGGTGTGGTGTTTGATGTCATCAAAGCATCCTTCCGGTGAAGGTGATATGCATGATCTCATGGTCGAAGGAATTAGGTTACTATGTATCAAAAAGCATATAGCAATTGAACTATTAAAATGACTTGATCTTTATGCTACGCTTATCTATAGGAGTATGTCCACCATATCATTCTCCTAACGATATGATCTTGTTGTTAATAACATCTCAATGTTCATGATAGGAAAACCACAATCATTTATTAACCAACAAGCTAGTATTATAAAGAGGCTTTACTAGGGACTCTATTTTAGTTTACAATTCACACAAGTATCAATGTTTCCTTGTTAATACTATTATAGCATGAATGTAAACATTTATCATAAACACAAAGATATAATAATAACTACATTTATTATTGCCTCTAGGGCATATCTCTAACAGTCTCCCACTTGCACTAGAGTCATCTAATCTAGATTACATGGTAATATACCGAACACCCATGGCAGTTTGGTGTTGGTCATGTTTTGCCCTCGGGAGAGGTTTAGTCAACGGATCCGCCACATTCCGATCTGTGTGTACTTTGCAAATCTTTATGTCCCCATCTTGGACATGTTCTCGAATAGCGTGAAAACATAGCTTGATGTGCTTCAGCTTCTTGTGTGACCTTGGTTCTTGCACATTGGCTATGGCGCCCATGTTATCACAGTAGATAGACATTGGGTCCAGCGCACTAGCAACCACACCTAGCTCTGTAATGAACTCTTTCATCCATATCGCTTCTTGTGAAGCCTCCAAAGCAGCCATGTATTCCGATTCAGTTGAAGATCTCGCCACAACGCTTTGCTTTGCACTCCTCCAGCTAACTGTTGCACCATTCAAAATAAATACGTATCTAGATTGTGATTTAGAATCATCCGGATCGGTGTTCCAACTAGCATCGGTGTAACCATTAACAACGAGCTGTTCATCACCTCCATAAGAAAGAACCATATCCTTAGTCCTTCTCAAGTACTTAAGGATGTTTTTGACCGCTGTCCAATGATCCACTCCTGGATCACTTTGATATCTGCTAGTTAAACTAACAGCATATGCAATGTCGGGTCTAGTACATAGCATGGCATACATTAGAGATCCTATGGTTGAGGCATAGGGAGTCTTACTCATCCTTTCTCTATCTTCTGCCGTAGTCGGACTTTGAGTTTTACTCAACGTCAGATATAGCAACATGGGCAAGAACCCTTTCTTGCTATCTTCCATTCCAAACCTCTTTAGAACTTTGTCCAAATATGTACTTTGTGACAATGATATTAGGCGTCTCGATCTATCTCTATAAATCTTTATGCCTAATATGTAAGCTGCTTCGCCAAGATCCTTCATTGAAAAACTATTATTCAAATATTCCTTGACACTATTAAGAAGGTCTACATCATTCCCAATCAACAATATGTCATCTACATATAGTATTAAGAATGCTACAGAGCTCCCACTCACTTTCTTGTAAATACAAGCTTCTCCATAAGTTTGTATAAAACCAAAACTTTTGATAACCTTATCAAAACGTTGATTCCAACTTCGGGATGCTTGCTTCAATCCATAGATGGACCGTTGAAGTTTGCATACCTTGTTAGCATCTTTAGGATCGACAAAACCTTTGGGTTGCATCATATACAACTCTTCATCAATGTCTCCATTGAGGAACGCTGTTTTGACATCCATCTGCCATATTTCATAATCGTAATATGCAGCGATTGCTAACATAATCCTGACAGACTTTAGCTTCGCTACCGGTGAGGAAGTCTCATCGTAGTCAACTCCTTGAATTTTTCGAAACCCTTTTGCGACAAGTCAAGCTTTATAGATAGTAACATTACCATCAGCATCTGTTTTATTCTTGAAAATCCATTTGTTCTCGACAGCCTTCCGGCCATCCGATAAGTCCACCAAAGTCCATACTTGGTTTTCGTACATGGATCCAATCTCGGATTTCATGGCTTCTTGTCATTTATTGGAATCTGGGCTCATCATCGCTTCCTCATAAGTCGCAGGGTCATCGGTGTTGTCCACCAACATGACACTCATAACGGGATCATACCAATCAGGAGTGGTACGAGTTCTCGTTGACCTGCGAGGCTCTGTAGCAACTTCAACCGAAGTTTCATGATCATCATCATTAGCTTCCTCTCTTATTGGTGTAGGCGCCACAGGAACTTCTTCCGGTGCTGCGCTACTCGTAAGTTCGAGAGAAGGTTTGACAACCTCGTCGAGTTCTACTTTCCTTCCAGTCACTTCTTTCGAGAGAAATTCCTTCTCTAGAAAGGATCCATTCTTGGCAACGAAGATTTTTCCTTCGGATCTATGATAGAAGGTATACCCAATAGTTTCCTTCGGGTATCCTATGAA
This sequence comes from Avena insularis, assembly GCA_023614405.1. Lineage (NCBI taxonomy): Eukaryota > Viridiplantae > Streptophyta > Magnoliopsida > Poales > Poaceae > Avena > Avena insularis. Next base: position 279,306,934 of record CM042685.1, read on the forward strand.
GACGCATTTTTCCGCTTTGGGTTCAAGCTTGTCCGGCTGTAACTTCTTTACATAGGCTTCGCAACCCCAAACTTTAAGGAACGACAATTTAGGTTTCTTCCCAAACCATAATTCATACGGTATCGTTTCAACGGATTTAGATGGTGCCCTATTTAAAGTGAATGCGGCTGTTTCTAATGCATAACCCCAAAACGATAGCGGTAAATCTGTAAGTGACATCATAGAACGAACCATATCTAAGAGAGTTCGATTACGATGTTCGGACACACCATTACGCTGTGGTGTTCTCGGCCGTGTCAATTGCGAAAGTATTCCGCATTTCTTCAAATGCTCGCCAAACTCGTAACTTAGATATTCACCTCCACGATCAGAACGTAGAAATTTAATCTTCTTGTTACGTTGATTCTCAACCTCACTTTGAAATTCCTTAAACTTCTCGAAAGTTTCGGACTTATGTTTCATGAAATAGATATACCCATATCTACTCAAGTCATCCGTGAAGGTAAGAACATAACGATAACCACGCGTGATGCTACACTCATTGGACCACAGACATCGGTATGTATGATTTCCAACAAGTCCGTAGCTTGCTCCATCATACCAGAAAATGGAGTCTTAGTCATTTTACCCATCAGACATGCTTCGCATCTTTCAAGTGATTCGAAATCAAGTGATTCAAGAAGTCCATCGGAATGGAGTTTCTTCATACGCTTCACTCCAATGTGACCAAGACGAGCGATTACATATAGGTCGAGTTATCGCTCGATTTCAAACGTTTAGCCTCAATGTTATTAATATGTGTATTTCCACTATCGAGATTCAATAAGAATAGACCATCTATCAAAGGTGCATGTGCATAAAACATATTACTCATATAAATCGAACAACCATTATTCTCGGACTTAAACAAGTAACCGTCTCGCAATAAACAAGATCCCGATATAATGTTCATGCTTAACGCAGGCACCAAATAACAATTATTTAAGTATATAACTAATCCCGATGGTAGATGAAGGGGTAGAGTGCCGACGATCACATCAACCTTTGATCCGCTTTCCACGCCGCATCGTCACCTCGTTCTTCGCTAGCTTCCGCTTATTCTGCAAAGACTGTTTCAAGTTACAAATATGAGCAACCGAACCAAGATCAAATACCTGTGCACTACTACGAGTACTAGTGAGATACACATCAATAACATGTATATCGGATATACCTTTCTTCTTGATGTTGCCGTTCTTCAAATCCGCCAAGTACTTTGGGCAATTCCGCCCAAAGGACCTTCTCCCTTGTAGTAAAGCACTCAAGATCGGGCTTAGGTCCAGCCTTGGTCTTCTTCGTCGGCGCGGTAACTTTCTTTCCACCCTTCTTGAAGTGTCCCTTTTGCTTAGACTTGCCTTTCTTGAATTTGGTGGTCTTATTGACCAACAACACTTGGTGCTCTTTCTTGATCTCCACTTCTGCAGATTTTAACATGGCGAAGAGTTCTGGCAACGTCTTGTTCATGTTCTGCATGTTGTAGTTCATCACAAAGTTCTTGTAACTTGGTGGTAGTGATTGGAGGACACGGTAAACCCCCAAAGCATTAGGAATCACTATACCCAAGCTTTGAAGTTAGTTTGCGTGCCCACACATTTTAAGCACATGCTCACTGACGGAGCTGCCCTCTTCCATCTTGCAGTTAAAGAACTTTTCAGAAGCCTCATAGCTCTCAATTGCCGCGTGAGTCTCAAAGATTAATTTGAGATCACGGACAATATCATGTGGGTCTGAATTCTCAAACCTTTTCTGAAGCTCCGATTCTAAACCATACAAGATAGCACACTGAACTGTGGAGTACTGAGTCTTCCGAGCGAGGTAAACATTCTTTACTTCATCGGTAGCAGTAGCTGCAGGTGGGTCACCTAGCGGTGCATCCAGCACATAGGTCAAATTACCAGCTGTGAGGACAATCCTTAAATTGCGGAACCAATCCGCGAAGTTGCTTCCATTGTTTTTCAACTTTTCTTTCTCTAGGAACGCATTAAAATTGATGGTAGGGGCTGTCATTGATCTACAACATATTTGCAATAGTTTAGACTAAGTTTATGACAAATTGAGTTCTAATTAATAGTAAAATTAATCTCGGTAAACTCCCACTCAAAACAACATCCCTCACATTGTTTTAGTGATCACACGAACCAAATCCACCACATCAAAACCGATCATCACGAGAGTTGATGTAGCTTCAATGGCGAACAATCGTCATGTTCATCATATCTACTATATGATTCATGCTTTACCTTTCGGTGATCCGTGTTCCGAGACCATGTCTGTACATGCTAGGCTCGTCAAGATCAAACCTTAGCTTCCGCATGAGCAAATCTGGCTTGCTCATGTTGTATACACTTGCGGAATCTAACACACCCGATCATCACGTGGTTCTTCGAAGCAACAAGTTTTAGCAACGGTGCTAACTAAGGGTGAACACTTATGATTTGAAATTTATGTGCATGAGGGATCATCTTATAATGCTACCGTCGTTAACTAAGCAATACAAGATGCATAAAGGATTAACATCACATGCAATTCATAATATGTGATATGATATGGCCTTTCTTCTTTGTGCTTCCGATCTCCATCTTCAAGCACGAACATGATCTCCATCATCACCGACATTGCATCAAGGTCCATGACGCTGCTCCATGGTTGTCGTCCACCGGCTTCAACTATTACAACTACTTTGAATAGACACGCGGGTCTTAACAGAATTTAAAGACAACCATATGGCTCCTGCCGGTTGCCAACTTACAATAAGGAACATTGCATACATCAAATATAATCACAATCATGGCCATATCACATCACAGCACACCCCTGCAAAACAAAGTTAGACGCCTCTACTTTCTTTGCATGTTTTATGTGGTTTGGGGCTTTCAATAAGTGTCGTTCTAACTTACGAACAAGAACCACAACATTGATACTTGTATTGACAATCACCCGTAGTAAACTGAATCTTAACTATGCTCGGAGAAATAGGCACCCGCAAAGCCACTTATGCAATACAAGTTGCATGTCAAGCGTGGAGCAAGTCTCATGAATGATGTCATGTAAGGTTAGCCCGGGCCTCTTCATCCCAACATCCCGCAAGATGCAAAGTACACAAGAAGCAATCGACAATAAAAGCATCAATGCCCACAATGACCATTGTGTTCTACTCGTACAACAGATCTACATATAGACACGGCTCTGATACTACTATAGGGTTTCGTAGCATGGAAAACAAAAAATTTCTATCGCATACAAACAAACAAGCCAAGATCTATCTACTAGATTATAGCAACGAGTCAATGGAATAACTCACCCTCGAAGATTCCAAAGTGTTTAACGAGAGCGGATTCTCGTGGGTGATGTAGTCGTACTCTTCCCGATCTCAAGATCGCGTAGACGATCCTTCCGGCGGCCAAGGTGCTCCCGCAGTCGGTCACACGCTCGGTACTCGATGAATACCTTCCTCTCCCTTGTTCCAGCAGGCAGCGGAGGTTGTAGCACTCTCCTCGCGATTCCGGCAGCACAACGGCGTGGTACTGGAAGTAGAGGGGAGATCTCGCAGGGCTTCGCCTTAAGCCGGAGCGAGTATGGCGGAGTATGAGAGAGACCCTCGACGATCTAGGGTTTAGACATGCCGAGGAGGAGGCAAGGCCGGCGGCTAGGGTTTGCCTAGGCGGCGGCGGCGAGTGCCCTAGGCGGCGGCGGCTATGGAGGGCGACGGCGGTTAGGGTTTAGGTTTAGAGGGGGGCAACTTGTGTGTCTAGGAGGGGAGCCCTGCCCCTCCTTATATAGGTGGAGGGGGCGCGCCAGGGGAGGGTAGTCCCTCCCCAAGTCGGCCTCCAAGGTGGGCCGGCGGTGGAGGGGAGGAACTCCTCCCCAACTCGGTTTCCACCTCCCTCTCCACTTCCCAAAACAGCCGTTTGACTTTTCAAATTGGCGTTTGACTTTTTCAAACTAGGATTTGATTAAACCCTTTATTTTGTTCAGCGATGACACTTTGCACATGATGCAATCATACCGACTTGATATAACACATTCATGTACCCTTCCCCTCCGGAGTGTCGGACATTCCGGAACCTTCTAGAACATTCCCGATGAAAACACCGGAACCATTCTCCAACCCCGAAATAGGACTTTCCTTATATGAATCTTATTCTCCGGAACATTCCAGATCTCCTCGTGATATCCCGGATCCCATCCGAGACTCCGAACAATATTCGGTCTCTTACTCATCATTCCATAACTACTCAAACAACGTCGAATCCTTAAGTGTGTCTCCCTATGGTTCGTGAATTATGCGGACATGATCGAGACACTTCTCCGATCAATAACCAATAGAGGAATCTGGAAATTCATATGGCTCCCACATATTTCTACGATTACTTTGCGATCGAATGAACCACTTACATACGATACCAATTTCCCTTTGTCTCACGATAGTTTACTTATCCGAGGTTATGATCGTCGGTATCTCTGCATACCTAGTTCAACCTCCATCGATAAGTACTCTTTTCTCGTTCCCGTGATATGTGATCCCTTGTGAGCCAGTCACATGCTTGCAAGCTAACTGGATGACATTCCACCGAGAGGGCCCAGAGTATATCTATCCGTCATCTGGATGGACAAATCCCACTATTGATCCATGTGTCTCAACCAATACTTTCCGAACACTCAATGCCACCTTTATAGCCACCCAGTTACGGTGTGGTGTTTGATGTCATCAAAGCATCCTTCCGGTGAAGGTGATATGCATGATCTCATGGTCGAAGGAATTAGGTTACTATGTATCAGAAAGCATATAGCAATTGAACTATTAAAATGACTTGATCTTTATGCTACGCTTATCTATAGGAGTATGTCCACCATATCATTCTCCTAACGATATGATCTTGTTGTTAATAACATCTCAATGTTCATGATAGGGAAACCATAATCATTTATTAACCAACAAGCTAGTATTATAAAGAGGCTTTACTAGGGACTCTATTTTAGTTTACAATTCACACAAGTATCAATGTTTCCTTGTTAATACTATTATAGCATAAATGTAAACATTTATCATAAACACAAAGATATAATAATAACTACATTTATTATTGCCTCTAGGGCATATCTCCAACAAATTTCCCCAAATCCCCTGGGTCCTCCTACTGACACGTGTCCTCTAAAAACTCCTCAAAATCCCACTTTTGCTACAAACTTACCTGATTTTGCTACAAATAGTCCCACTTTTGCTACATGTAGCAGAAAACGGTTCGGCCTAGAAATAAAAAAACAGACCGAACCTCGCCGGAGACCTCGCCGTCAACCGTGTAGCAAAAATGTTATGCTAATGTAGCATATCCGACCTCGCTGGAGACTTTCGCCAGTAGACCTCACCGAAGACCGTGTAGCAAAAACGTTACGCTATTGTAGCAAAAATATAAAACGGTGATAGCAAAAAAAAATGTTAATGTAGCAAAAAGAACGACCTCGCTGGAGACATCGCCAGTGCCTGCTATCGCAAAACTGACTACTGGGTACATTCGTCGAAAATGTCGTAGCAAATACTTTATGCTATTATAGCAAAAACACAGAAGATAAATAGCAAATATTTGCTACTAGTGTAGCATCACCCTGTAGCAAAAAAAATCAAAACGCATCCATTGGTCAGTCGAATCGTGACTCTTCATCTGTAGCAACGATGACCACTTTCAGTAGCATCGTCGTCCTGCCTATGTAGCACCGTGTCGTGGCTCCACTGCAAAACGATGACCATGAAGCAGGACGGCTCGTCGGAGCCTAGAGGTTCTGACGGTGGACGTAGCAGTGCACGCAGTTGAGCAATTCCGTCGGAGCGAGGCCATGGTGGGAAGGCGTCCGCGACGTCCTCGCCGCCGGCACACGCAGCACGCGCGGCAGGGCCGACCATGGCGGGAAGGCGGCGAGTGCCTGCTCCGGTGGCGCGGCCTAGTCCGGCGACGGCTGCAGCTGCCTGCTCCGGTGGCCTGGATCCGGTGGCAACGAGTGCCCTGCTCCGATGGCGGCGGCGGCGGCCTGCTCTGGTGGGCCAGCCGGCGACGGAGACGACTGCCTGCTCCGGTGAGCCAGCCAGCGGCGGTGGGTGGCTGCTCTGGCGGCCGGTAGCAGGCGAGGTAGCAGCTATCGGCGACGGAGCGGCAAAAAAAGCAGTTGCGTGCGCTGTATGGAAAGGAAGAGATAAGGCAGAGGAAGGCTCACGCGCGTGCGACCCGGGGAATAAGTCACGGGAAATCCCCCGGGAGAACAGTATCATTTTCCTTGTTTTTAACCATTTCCACTTAATTTTCCTTGATAGGAAAGAGAAACCTTAAGAAATGTGAGATGGACAAGTCTTTTTTTTCCCAAAAACAGAAGGATTGGACATTAAAATTAGGAAGATTTTACGGTGTGGACTGTAAGATCGAGCTGATTGGACGGTCTAGGTTGCATTGATGTACCCTAAAACATCAATAAAATTATATTGGAGTTTCACATAAGATAAAAAAGAAACCTGAACGGAACTTGAACTGGGAAATATAGAACAGCCCTCGTCTCCAAGGAAATAAAATCAGGTTACGGGTTAGTGCACGCATGTTCGCGGACTGTACATGGGAGACTACTTGGAACTTGAGAGGTGCTTGGTTGAAATTTGTCATGGGAATGGTCACGGCAGATGCTGCAATCGGCAGCGAGTAGTAGAACGAGGGGCAAGGGCGGCCAGCCATCTGCGGTGCGAGATGAGGGCGGAGACTCAGGGTTTTACCCAGGTTCGGGCCCCCTGAGGGTAAAGACCTACTCCTGCTAGATTGTATTATGGAGGTGGTACAATGGGCGAGCTCGGCGGCTAGGCGGCGAGTCGCTTGGGGGTATGATGGAACGTATCTCTACACGCCCCGCAGGAAGGTTTATATAGGCTCATCTCCCCTAGGGTTTACATATCTCAACCGAATCAGTTAAGGCTTCGGTGCTTGTTTAACCTAATCCGACTGGGCCTATCTACTCGCCTGGGCCTTCAGCTTCCAGTCGCTTGGATCCACGTCGGGCTTTGATCCAGTCGCCGTCTTGCAGGCCCACTCGCCAGTTCTTTGGGCCAGTCGGAAACGTCCTGCTGGGTATACCCCGGTAGGTACATCCCCATCAGTAGTCCCCGAGGCCGTCGTCGATTGGGCGTAGGTGACTGCTGGCAGTCGGAGTATGCGGCTTCAGAGCAGGCATCCAGTCGAATCGGTTGCGGGCTCGTATAGGAAAAACTTGTCATTCTGTTCGCAGCTTTGGCGAGTCGAATCGGCGAATCGCTGTTCGCAGCGAGTAGGTTGGTGAGCCGAGTGGCTGAAGTTGGACCGTTAAGCATGGTCAAACTAGCCGTTGCGGTAATCCAACGGTAACTTTTGGCGTAATCACCGCGTAGTAACGGCCTCCTGATTTGGCGGGTAACAACCGCTATATAAGGGGAATGGCAGGCGATCAGAGAGCTATCTTCTCGCCATTCTCTCCGACTGCATGCATTCTCGCCTTCCTTCGCTTCGCGATACAGCCAACCCGAAATCCTCCGACCCCCCACAAAGTCCTCCGCCATGGCCCTATCCACCGAACCCTGGGGGAGGTCCAAATGTACGAGGGCGCAACTGGCGTCCTTCGAGGAGGCCGGGATCCTCAAGGCTGGCCGCAAGATCCTCGCTGCCGGAGAGGTGACCCGAGCCCGCGAGGGGAATTCATCTGCTTCACCAGTCACCGAGCGGGATTGGGATTCCCACGCCCTTGTTCTTCCCATGTTCTGCTTACTACGGATCCAGCCGTCGGATCTGGGTCCCCATAGCATCGAGCAGCTCGCCATCTTTGTGGCGTTCTGCGAGTGCTACTTGGGCTGCCGGCCCTACTTCCCTCTTTGGCAAGATCTGTTCCATGGACGGATCAGCCGCGAGGAGGCGGGCGGCCCAATGCTCGCCGCGGGTGGCCTAACCTTCCAGCTGAAGTCGAAGGCTTCATTCTTCGACCTGATGCTGCCCGCCAAGGCAGCGAGCGACTGGAAGAAGTCGTGGTTCTACGTTGTCGAGGCGACTCCGGAAGGCGAGACGGCGATTCCGCGGTACTCCGCCGACTGGTCCGATCCGCGCCGCCTTCAAATCGGCAAGCTTCCCAGCGACCAGCGGATGGTCGTTGACGAGATGCTTCAGACCATCCGCGGTCTGAAGAAGAAGGGCCTCCAGACGATAAACCTGTACAACTGCTGGCTCGGGCGGCGACTCGTCCCGCTGGCCCGGCGCGAGCACTACATGTACCAGTACACCGGCCGGGACGACCCGACAAAGGCTAGCCTGGCCGAGTGGAGGCTCGACGACTACACCGCGGCCCTGAAGAAAATCACCCAAGCGGTGTACTTGGACGCTCAAGCTGGGGTCGCCCCCTATACCGCGAAGCGCTCAGCCCCAACGGTAATCACTTCGTATCATTCGCAGTCGCAGTCCCTTTGCAGTCGCGGTCATACTAACTTCAACTTGCCTTTGTTGCAGCTGTTCCAAGTGGTGGAGGGGTGGCTCCCGCCTTCGGATGACGAGAATTCGAGCTCGTCCGTCCAAGACATGGGCGAGTCGCCCGCCAGGAGCGACGAAAGCGACGGCGACGACGGGTCCGAGGAAGAAGCTGCCCCGCTGGCTCGCAAGACCCGCGGGCAACGTCAGCGCGAGCTCGAGGCGAGCAAGAGCCTCGAGCGCCATGATGATGAAGAAGAACTTCCGGAGACGACCTCACGCCGCCAGGCTACTCCGTCAAAGAAGAAGAGGAAGGACAAGGAGGCGAAGGCCCCTCCAAGAAGGAAGACGAAGCCAATGAGGCCGGCCTCGCCACCACACTCGGCAAGCAGTTTTGACGCCCCCAGCCCTATCAAGGACGAGGCGCCACCGGCGGCAGCCGCGCTGGACACGGCCACCGTTGAGGTGCCACTGGCTTCGATGCCCCCGCCATTCGCCCCAGTCTCGGGGCTGGGGGATGCCCCTGCCGTAGCGGCTTCGCCTCGCAGGGAAGCTCCTGTCGAAGAGGTTACGGAGGCTCCAGTTGCAGCCTCGACGACGAAGAAGCCGTCCGTGTCTTGGGCACGCGACGTCCTGGACATGGGGCTCAGCCGCCGATCGGGCCCGAATCGGAGAAGCCAGCCGCTCAGACGGGCTGCGCTTCATTCCGGTCGCCAAGTGAGTACACTCGCCTTCCTTCGTCTTTCAAAATCGCTTGAATTATCTTGCTTATACGACTGATGTACAGGACCGGAGTGAAGAGGATGGGCCACCCAACCATGGCTAAGGTGCCACCCGTCGTCAGCGAGGAAGATCCTTCCCGCAAGAGGAAGGCGGACGAAGTCGTCGCCCCTGCGGATGGCGGCAAGAAGGCCAAGGATGACACCGTCGTCACGATTTCTGACGACACGGCGGCCGCGTCGGCTGGACCTGCAATGGAGGCGGCCGCGTCCCACGGAGGGCGCCTTGCTCGAACGCCGAGCCTTTCCTTTGGGCGGGTGCCTCTATCGCCACCTTCCCGCGCTTCATGACCAAGGCGGCCGCGGCGACTGGAACTTCGCCCTCGAGCCACGCTCCTGGGATCGCCGATGCTAAAGTCGACCAACATCGTGGGCACACGCCGGCTCTCCTCGCGTCCGTGGACGCGATACAACTCCACGGCATGCTTGGCGCAGCCATCCAGGTACGTCCAGTCCCCGAGGATCAGGTCGGTGCTTTGCAGCGGCCTGATTCTTTTAATGTCTTATCTTTATTTTTCGCATCCAGTCCCCGAGTGCGCACGCGCTGAATTTCAGCGGGTGGGTACTTAGGACTTTCTTTGAATACCAGTCCCCGAGTGCACACTCGCTGAATTTCAGCGGGTGGGCACTTAGGAATTTCTTTGATTGCCAGTCCCCGAGTGCGCACTCGCTGAATTTCAGCGGGTGGGCACTTAGGAATTTCTTTGATTAACCTTTTTGGTGATATGCAGGGTCTGCAACTTGAATCGGCTGACCGATTGGTGGCGAAGCAGCGCGCGGAGAAGGAACTGGCCATCGTCCAGGAGGCGAACAAAGGGTTTCAGGCTGTTGCCGCGAAGGCAGAGGAAGCTCGCCAGGGGCTTGTCCCCGCTGGTGCATTGGCAGCGGCGCAATCGGCTTTGAATTCGGCTGAACAGCGGATCGCCGACCTCGAGCGCAAGCTGCGGGAAGCGAAGGAAGAAGCGAGCTCGGCTGATGGGCGAGCCAAGGCCGCCATTGCAGCCGCCGAAGAGGATCGCAAAGTGTCGGATGCCCTTGTTGCTGGGCTTCAGGATGACCATACATCGCTTCAATGCTTCATCACGGATCTCGCCCGCCCGTTGATTGGTAAGTGCGTCTGCCTCTTTCAGTAGTTGTGTCATTTGTGGTGTCCGTCGTATTCATTATTGTCTTCTACTCGCAGGTCGCATCATCGATAGCGCGGAAGAGGCAAGCTCGTTCGACGCGTGGCAGTGTGTAAGCATGCTTGTCGACTCGGCAACATTGTCGGCGACGTGCATCCGTGCCTATATCCAAGAGATATCGCCCACGGAAGTGATTCCCAGCGACCTCGTTGAGGTGTGGAGGTATTTGGAGAAGGCGCCCGCGGTCGTTGAGTTCATGACGCGGTCGGCGTTTCGGCGCGGAGCGGCGACGGCACTTAGTCTTGGACTTGCCCACTTTCCCGAGGACTTCGACATCGACGATGTGACGAGTGGCTACCCGTCGTCGACTGGCGCGGTAGAGCTTTCCGAGGTCCTCAAGTTGCAGGATCGCGCCGCCGCGTACTCGGAGCGTGTCTGGGCAATGGGCGACCTCCTTCCGTACCAGGAGACGGTCGTCGTGCCGAACGACCCCGAGCCGCCGCATCGTGATTTCAAGGTCGAGCAACCCTTCCGCGCGGCGATGGCGGGTGAACTAACGACGTATCCGTCGAACCCGTACACGCCGTTCATCCGCAATCGCCGGGATGTTGGCGAGTCGTCGTCTAAGCCTGCAGAATAGGATAGTTTGCCTTGTGGCGTTAGTAGCAGGTCTGCCATGCGGGCATATTTTGTAATATGAGACAATGCAACATGCTATCGAATGAGATGTCGTGTCTATTTTGGTATTTGTCAAGTGTTTGTGATTGTTGTTTGAACGAGTCCCCGAGCGCGTCCGCCCTTTTGTGGGGTTTACCTCGTATGTGATGTGTTTGTTGTTTTTGTGTGTTTTATTATTGTACTCGCCGACTCGAAGAGCCAGTCTAAGGGCGACTCCTTGAACGCTACTGTTTTCCGCTGCTTCCCTGCGCGAACGAGGTCGGGTGGCCGAGTCCCCGAGCGTGGTACTTGGCTGTTCCAGGCGCGACTCGAGGGTGAGTGAGGACTTGGCGCGTTAGTTTGTGCGCGTCACTCCTGCCTAGCCCGTGGGTCCGGCATGCAGTCCTGGGCATGCTCTCCTACTTGGCGTTTTCCCGGACCGCTCGAGGTGAACTGGTCCGCAGTCCCCGAGCGTGGTACTTAGCCGTTCGAGTCGCTATGTCGAGGATGCGGAGGACCATGGTCGTTGTAAGAAGCGTAGGCAGTAGTCTTGGTTCGTAGAACCAGTCGAGCTAGGCGACTCCAATGGGGCTCCGGGTAGGCGTTTTTCGTGGACGATGCAAGACCTGAGGTGACTCAGCGCTCTTGCACCGCACTACTTGGCCGTGCCGATCGTTGTACCAAAGGTTGACTTCTGCGGTTAGCGTGATGCTGTTATTACGAGTGCGAGTGGCACAAGACATGGAGAGTAGGCGCAATTTGCGGTAACCGTTTCTTTTTATTTCATAGCGACTGGAGAGTACATATGTGGGGTTCTAGGCGTAGAACTTCCGTAGGAGGTTTACATTCCATGGTCGCTTGACGTCGAGTTCTCCGTCCCCGCGAACGTCGGTGAGGTAGTAGGCGTCGTTGCCGAGTACACGGCCGATGGCGAATGGTCCCTCCCATGGGGGGGAAAGCTTGTGCATGCCCTTCTTGTCCTGGATGAGACGCAGCACCAGGTCGCCTTCTTGGAAGGTGCGAGTTTTCACCCGCCGGCTGTGGTAGCGGCGGAGTCCTTGTTGGTAGATGGCGGTGCGAGCGAAACTAGGTCGCGTGCCTCGTCGAGTTGATCGACTCCCTGTCGCTTGAGTTCGCTTCGCAGCTTCCGTAGTGGACGACCCTTGGCGAGTCGTGCTCAAGGTCGGTGGGCATGATCGCCGGCACCGTACACCATGAAGAAGGGGGTGAATCCTGTCGACCTGTTGACCGAGGTGCGGATTCCCCAGATGACGGAGGGTAGCTCCTCGACCCAGCACCCGGCGGTGCGCTCGAGTGGTACTTGGAGTCGCGGCTTCAGGTCGTGGAGGATTCTTTGGTTGGCCCGTTCCGCCTGGCCGTTGGATTCCGGGTGGGCGACTGACGCGAGGTCGAGCCGAATGTGGTGCTCTTCGCAAAATTTGGCCATGGCTCCTTTGGCGAAGTTGGTGCCGTTGTCCGTGATGATGCTGTTTGGAACCCGTAGCGATATATGATCTCGCGTAGGAATTTGGTGGCGGTCTTCCCATCGCATTTCCGAACTGGCTTGGCTTCCACCCACTTTGTGAATTTGTCGACCGCGACCATGAGGTGGGTGTAGACAAAGGGCGCCTTCTTGAAGGGGCCTACCATGTCCATACCCCACACAGCGAATGGCCAGGTGATGGGGACTGTTTTGAGCGCTGAACTCGGCACGTGCGTCTGGTTGGCGTACTTCTGGCACCCGGCGCACCGCTGGACAATGTCGACAGCGTCGGCGTGTGCGGTGGGCCAGTAGAAGCCATGTCGCATAGGCTTGGCGACAAGATAGCGGGCGCCGGCGTGGTGGCCGCAGTCACCGGAGTGGATGTCGTGGAGGATCTTGCGTCCTTCGGCGGGTTGGACGCAGCGTTGGAACACGCCGGTGACATCGCGCTTGTGTAGCTCACCGTAGATGATTGCTTTGGACTTGAATCGTCGGGCGATCATCCGAGCCTGTTTCGCTCTGCGCGGCAAGGTGCCGCTTCTGTAGGCGATATAGGGCTTGGTCCCCAGTATGGCTCGTTGACGAGTGCGACCAGGGCTGCCTCGTTGGGCGGGACTCGATGTCGATCTCCCTCGGGGGAGAGACTGACGGCTTGGTGATCGTGTCGAGGAAGACGCCGGCGGGTGGTGCGAGTCGAGCCGACCCGATGCGAGAGAGGGCGTCGGCCTCCTCGTTCTTCCGCCTGTTGATCCACTCGACGGAGTAGCCTGTGAAGTGTCCGCCCAAATTGTCCACTGCTTGGCGGTACGCCGCCATGGTGGGGGAGACGGCGTCGCAGGTGCTAGCGACTTGCCCTGCGACGAGGTCGGAGTCGCCGTAGCAGCGTAGGCGGTTGACATTCATCTCCTAGCGCCCTCATGCCGGTAGTAAGGCCTCGTGACGGCCATGTTGTTTGTGCAGGTGTGAAGTCCAGGCAGAGGACATAGTGGAGCTTGTCGCCTTGGAGAAGTTAGCACGATCCTGCGCTGCGCCGTCCGTGTTCTTGGAGCCGTCAAAGTGCAGGCTCCAGTAGTGGAGGTATGGCAGCTTCTCTGGCTGCTGGGCTTCTTCCCAGTCGGCGATGAAGTCCGCTAAGGCTTGCGACTTGATCGCTTTCGTGGCTCAGATTTGATGTTGTGGACGCCGATCTCGACGCCCACTTCGCCCGGTCGCCTCGCGGTTGCGGATGATGTCCTGCAACGGTGCGGAGGAGACGACCGTGATCGGGTGCTCCTGGAAGTAGTGCGGCAGGCGTCGCTGTGCCCTAAAGACCGCGTATACCAGCTTCTGGTACTGCGGGTACCGCTGGCGCAACTCGGTGAGCACCTCGCTGATGTAGTAGACCGTTTGTCTTGGGCGCCTTTCCTTCCTCTCGCCGACGACCATGACCATACGACGACGCTCGGAAGCCGCGACGTAGACTAGCATGGGTTCTTTGTCGACCGGGGCGGTGAGTAGCGGTGCGGCGAGTAGCACCTTCTTGAGGTCGCGGAGCGCGTCGTCCGCCTCCTTGTCCCACTGGAATGTGGGGTTCTTGCGCATCAGGCGATATAGAGGCATTGCCTTCTCGCCCAAGCGGGGGATGAAGCGACTTAGAGCCGCTACTCGCCCGGCCAGCTTCTGAACGTCGTGCAAGCACTCGGGTTTGCCGAGTCGGGCGATCGTGTCGATCTTGGTGGGGTTCGCCTCGATCCCGCACTTGGAGACGACGTACCCCAGTAGTTGTCCTGCAGGTACACCGAAGGTGCATTTGCCTGGGTTGAGCTTTATCTTGTATTTTCGCAAGTTGGCGAACGTTTCCGCCAGGTCGGCGAGTAGATCGCCTGGCGAAGCGGATTTACGACCACGCCGCCGATGTAGACGTGGATGTTGCCAATTTGGCTCGCAAGGCATTCTTGCATGCACCGCTGGTAGGTCGCCCGGCGTTCTTGAGGCGAAGGTCATGGCGGTGTAGAAGGCTCGAATGGCGTGATGAACGCCTTCTCCTCGCCCTCGACAGCCATTTTGATCTTGTTGTAACCAGAGTAGGCGTCGAGGAAACACAACACTCCGAGCCCGCGGTGGAATCGATTATCCGGTCGATCCGCGGAGGACGAATCGCTCCTTTGGGCAAGCGCTGTTCAGGTTTGTGTAATCGATACACATCCTCCGTGTCCTGTTTTCTTCTCGACCAGGACTGGGTTTGCCACCACTTGAGTATTTGATTGGCGGATGAAGCCTGCAGCGAGTAGACGCTGCACCTCCTCGGTAATTGCTCGGCGGCGCTTTCATTGAAGGGCCGCAGCGATCGCTTGACAGGTCGCACTTTGGGGTCGGTTAGCTTGTGCTCAGCGAGCTCCCTGGGGACACCGGCATGTCGAGGGCTTCCATGCGAAGATGTCCCTGCTCACGGAGGAACTCGATGAGCGCGCCTTCCTATGCCGGGCTCATGCCCGCCCGGTCGCCACCGTCTGGCTGAGTCGCCTGGGACCAGCTCGACGCACGGGTGTGCGAGTGGCCTCAAAGGTTGAGGTGTTTGCGCCCGAGTTGGGCTTCTTGAGTATGGTGGGGTCGTCGTTGTTGACCCGCCGCGATTTGGCGAAGTTCATCCGCGTGGTTGGTCTCCACCGCGATGACGGCCAGCTTCGGCACCTTTGCCTCGTGACCGGCGCCATGTCGGGTCGCCGTTGATGGTGATGACGCCACACGGCCCGGGAGCTTCATCGCTGTACGCTGAAAGGGCGCTGCCATGAACTTGGCGAACGCGCCCAGACGCAATGGTAGGGGTTGTCAAGGGCACGAGCTCAAGACGATCCGCTCGGCGAAAGTTTGCTGGTGTGCGAAGGTGACCGCAGCGTGACCTTGCCGATCGGGTACGCCCGACCGGGACGATGCCGTGGAACGTGGTGTGGGTCGTCTCGATCATCGATCGCGGAGCCGCAGCCGCTGAAGGTGTCCAGTGCAGGATGTTGATGGAGCTTCCGCCCATCAATGTCTTGGGGAGCCGAGTCGCCGACCTTAGGCTTGACCACCAAGGCGACTCGACCTGGGTACTGGCGCGTGGCGAGTGGTCTTGTCGACTGTGTGATGGGCTGCTCCGACCAGTTGAGGAACTGGGGAACGTCCACCTGGGCCACCGCGTTGACGGCGACGGCGCGGGCAATGACCTTCTTCTCGCGCTTCGTGTTGAAGCCCGTGAAGGTGTGGAGCGAGCCGGCCACTTTGCCGAATTTTCCGCTGTTTGGCGGGTCGTTGTCGGGGTCTTCCCGTGCTCGCCGTGCCTTCTCGATCTCCCTGAGGGTGTGGCAGTCGGTGGTGGTGTGCGTGGCGGGCTTTCCTTCCCTGCTATGAAACGCACATGGTTGGTTAAGGAGAGCCGCGGGGTCGAACCTTGGCTTGGCCTTGTAGTTGCCGCCGTCGCGGCGGAAGCTCTTGGGCTCGCGTTGCGCGTGCCCGGCGTTGGCGACGAAGTCGACTCGCCCGTCACTGCGGCGCTTGCCGGTGAGGCGAGTGTTGCTGTAGCGTAGGTCGGACCGTCGTCCGCTGTCGTTGCCGCTCGTGCAGCGTTGAACTCCTGACTCGTCGTCAGTTTCCTGGTTTGGATCTTCCTCCGCGTACCGTTTGGCGATCTCGAGGAGGTCGGGGATGTTGTCGAGTGTGCGAGAGTGTCGCTTGAGCTTGGCGACCAGGCTCGAGCGCACGAGGTCTTGAAGCAATGGATCGCGGTGTCCGGGTGGATGCCGACCGCGTGTACCAGAGTTCTTGCCACCGTTGGACCCAGCTATGGTCGATCGCAGGTCCCTGACGACGCCCAGGTCCTCGATAGTGGCGCGCGGGTGTAGGAGCACTTTCGAAGTGCACGAAAGCGTCGCATCTCCTCCTGTGAGTCTATACTGTCCCGAGGAGGGTGTTGATCCACTGCCTGCACGTCCCCTCCATCATCAGGGGGAGGTAACGGGCAGCTAGCAGGTCGGTGTGGCCTGCGATCCCCATTGCCATGAGGTATGTGTCGAGCCAGACGGCGGGGTCGCATTTAGGGTCGATTTTCTATCTCCTTCGCCTTAAAGTTTGGCGGGTACTTCTCGCCGGATCATTGGTCCGGCACTTGGGGCCGAGTCGATCGAGCGACCCATGGGCTCGCCGTCAGCGATTGGTTAGGTGTGTCGCAGTCGCCGGGCTGGCGGCGCGCCAGCTTTGGTTGTTGATGATGTGGGTGCGGGCGCCGATGGGTTGACCGTTGCGGTGACGAGGTTGGTCGCCGCCCGGGGTCGTAGGTGGAGAGGCTGCTCGCTGGTCGGTGTTGAGCTGCAGTGGCTCGTGGTGGGCGCTTGAGTGTTTGCCGCCATTGGGCGGCGCCGAGGCCGCCTCGCTTCCCGAGAACACGAGTATACTCGACCTGCAGTCGGCGCCCGCTTTTGCTGCTCGACGGCCTTTGCGAGCAGGGCCCGACGTATTGATCCGGAGGGCGCCACGCCGGTGGCGTGGTGTCGCTGTTGCTGCCCGCCTGCCACGAGGTTGTCCATCGGGTGGAGAACAGTGAAGGCCGTTATGCGCTCGCCTCCGTGAGGAGACTACTATCCGTGGCTGGTCCCTGGGGGGTGTGCGGTTGGGTGGAGGCGGGGCGCCCATCGCCGTCGATCCTGGCGGGGGTCGGGCACTTCCTCCTGGTGGCGCTGCTCGCGGTCGCGCGCCGCCACGCGGCCGGGTCGTTGTCGTCAAAGTTCAGGGCGCCTGAACGGTGGGGTTCAGCGCGACCTGATCCGCTGTTGGTGGTAGCGCGATAGCTCTGCGCGTGACCTGCTCGTAAGCGAAATTTTTTCGGCGGCTTTTCATCGCCTTTGCCGCCGCCAGGCGGAGCTCCTCGACCTCCGTCGTCGTGGCATTAGGAGGGATTGGGGTGGAGAATGGATCCTCCGGCGGATCGGTGCCGGTCGCCATGTAGGTCGCAGCGTGGCGTCCGGTACCGTCACGAAGGTCGGCGGAGTTCTCCGACCCGGAGTCGAATTCGAAGATCCCGAGGATGGAGGGGTCCTCGAAGTCTCCCACGTTGGAGACCTGGCTGATGGAGCCCGCGGGTGAAGCCGCGGTGATGGACCATAGTGACGCCCGGTCGCCGAAGTCGGCGTCGTCGTTGAGGGCCGCGTCTTCCGCGGCCGCTGAGTTTTCGCCACGCCGTGGCGAATTGTACTCGGAGGCGAGGCGATGGATCGTGCGGATCTGGCTCTCGGAGAGCCGATCGCGTGGCGGCGACTCGCGGATGCGAGTCGAGTCCTCCGAGACGATGACGTCGGTGAGGCCAACGAAGAGGCTGATCGTGTCGATCGGCAGGATCACGCTGTGCGTGACGGGTCGCGCCGCCGGGACGTAGCTGCTCGGCAAGATTTGGAGCATCTCGCCGATCGCTATCATGCGGTGGCGGCGGCCTCGTTGATCGGCAGATTGGATCTCGCCGCAGAACACCGGCCAGACCGGCCAGGCCCCACGGTGGGCGCCACTGTCGTGGGAATGGTCACGGCAGATGCTGCAATCGGCAGCGAGTAGTAGAACGAGGGGCAAGGGCGGCTAGCCATCTGCGGTGCGAGATGAGGGCGGAGACTCAGGGTTTTACCTAGGTTCGGCCCCCCGGAGGGTAAAGACATACTCCTGCTAGATTGTATTATGGAGGTGGTACAATGGGCGAGCTCGGCGGCTAGGCGGCGAGTCGCTTGGGGGTATGATGGAATGTATCTCTACACGCCCCGCAGGGAGGTTTATATAGGCTCACCTCCCCTAAGGTTTACATATCTCAACCGAATCAGTTAAGGCTTCGGTGCTCGTTTAACCTAATCCGACTGGGCCTATCTACTCGCCTGGATCTTCAGCTTCCAGTCGCTTGGATCCACGCCGGGTTTTGATCCAGTCGCCGTCTTGCAGGCCCACTCGCCAGTTCTTTGGGCCAGTCGGAAACGTCTGGCTGGGTATACCCCGGTAGGTACATCCCGTCAAAATTGTTGTTTATATATCTCAAAAGAAGGTACTGTAGTAATTTTGATGTTGAAAGCTCAATTGATTCAGCCAGGACATCCATTAGTAATTGTCTGTTAATGAATCGTTTTTACTTCAGGTACTAGCCACCCAGAACGCGGCGGCCTGCTCCGGCTCCCATTTCTTGCCGCACCTTGCCGCCGCCGAAACACCTTCCGCCTCCACGCACCGCCCACCGTGCACGTACTTTGCGTTCCCGTACGCTTCCTCCGGCTGCTGCGGCTGCTCGACCTCCTCGGCGGTCTCATGTTGCTCTGCTTCTTGCGGTTCTTGCTGGCTGCACACCGCGGCATTGCACTTGCAGCCGGAGCAGGGGAGGAAGCGGAGGCGGAGACGGCCGCCGCTCCGATCGACCTCCATCCCGGACGCCCGCACCGCGTACACCTCCAGCCGCCCGTCGCGCCGCTCGTGGACCATGCGCATGCGGGTCGCGCCCGCCGCCAGCGTCGTCAGCGGCGGCGGCAGCACGCGCACCTTCCGCTCCACCATCGGCTCCACCTTGTCTTCACCACGTTCGTCTCCGGCATGCCTCTTCCTGGCCGCGCCGTCATCGACGTCGTAGGTGGTCGTGTCGACGCCACCGGTCTCGCACCCGAGCGCCTCGGTGCACATCTCCAGGTTCCTCTTCACTCCGTACGCCGGCTTCTTCTTGGCGGCGGCCGGTACCACCGACACATGATGAGATTTCACTGGTTCTTTTACACCACCGTACAGAGAACCCCAGGCACCGGCGGCTGGGAGTTGCGGCGGCGAGTCGAGTACGGAGTTAGTCATGGTGAATGCAGATAGCCAGATACAGCAGATCGAGTGTGGAGTAGTCGGTAGTGAAGGTGAAGCTTGGTGTATATAAAGATTTGGAGGGAACTAGGCGAGTGGATTTGATCGGCGAGTGGAGTAGGGAGGATGCGACGGGGAGAGACGCTTCCACCACTAGAACAGAGTGAACGAATTTGATTTAGGAGGCGACGTGGACTGTGTCGGTGTGTCTTGTGGGGAAGAACAGAGCCCCGTGCCACCAGTTTATATAGGCCCCGGCAGTGTCGCAAGCAGGGTAAAAGAAGATTCTTCCCGTTGGTATTGCTCCCGGTGATGGCCCCTGGCTCTCCGACTCCGATTCCATCTCAACCACAGTGGAAGAGAAAAAAGTTTAAAACCATCGGGAATTCAGAACGGGTGCCCTAGCGACGTATTACTCCCTGTACAGGAAAATTGTACATGTAAGTACTCCTAGCTCATTTTGTTTATCTATAAGACCTTATAATAATAATACCATAATATAAAAAACCGTATTAGAATTTTTCAGTTGTTCTAAAATCTTATACTCAAAATCCATATCAACAACAAATAAACCCCACACTTATATTCCACTTAAGACACATGTACTAAATCTCATTTATTAAGATAAATTTGTGGCTCCTCTACAGAAAAGACAACCTGACTAAAAGAAATTGAAATTTCTTTTCGAAAATGAGACCACTACTCTAATCAAAATGATGCACACAATATTTTTATTACATCATCCAACAAAATCTTATAAAAAGTACACCAATCAATCCAAAGCCACCTCCCTGGCGACAGTTGTTGCTACACCTACAAGTTTAATGATGATGGTGGCCATGATCGGGCCCGGTGCCACGATCTCACACTCAAAAGCCCTATCATCTAGATCCAAAGGACTCACCAATCCATCCAATGGCAATCCGGGAGCAGAAACCGGTCCAGCAAACCCTTTGCACGCACTGCATGGACATGCTCCAGAAGTCTATGCTGTTGTCTTCTATCGATTCATCTTTAGGGTAGTAATCAATGCATAGCCCCACCAAGCATGTCGGTGATGTCATCGAGGCCTATATAAACTGGTGGCATGGGCTCTGTTCTTCCCCACAAGGCACACCGACACAGTCCACGTCGTCTCCTAAATGTAATTCGTTCACTCTGTTCTTGCGGCGGAAGCATCTCTCCCCGTCGCATCCACCCATACTCCACACGATGATCAAATCCACTAGCTCCGCCAGACAACGCCACCATCCTGTGAGCATCCATCATTATGCATCTGTCATTGAGACTTTATTGTGCCACGCCGCTAGGACCCACCATCATTGTTGTGGTAGATGGCACATCGCACCACCTCCTAACCCTCCTAGCCAGCGTCTGCTCTAGAACGATGCCCTATAAGGGAGAATGTCGCCAAGTGTTGCCATCATCCGATCCGGAGACCTAGATCTAGGGTTTTCCCTAGAGTAGCCCAGGTAGAGAGACAAGAACTTCAATGATGATGCCTTTGACAAGGTAATGATGCATAGACACAACCATCGTCCGCCATGACTGTAGTTGTCTTGGTTTTCACAGGCATTCGCGCCACTCCGGACCCTTACATGACTGGATCTATGCAAATCCGCGTCAGAGATGCGCAGCCGCCTGAACACCGGTAGTGGGACTCTAGAAGCCCATCTACGCGTCGCTACCACACTGATGATGGGTCTGAGCCTAGATCAATGTACGACTCGCCGCCAACATTCATCGTCAGACAACAAGACATAGGAGAGTCTGGTCACCCCCGCTCACTCTGTTGGCCATGGAGAAGACAGTCACCGCCGCACAACCAAAGGACGTCGCCCCAAATGCACACATGAGAAACTCCAGAAGCACCGCCCCAACCATACCCAAGAACCGCCGCCGCAATCCTCCCATCCGGGCACCTTCAGTATTGGTCCCGCCACCACCACAACCGACGCCGACGGCAGCAGCGGATGGGGATCCTCTGTGTTCGAGGTCCTTGGCGGTACTAATTAGGGGATTGGCCCGTGGTGTCGTCCTAGGGAGGGACGTGAGGGGATATTTTCCGCCCATTTCTCTCTAGTCTGCTGTGATAAAAGAAACTAGAGTTGGTATAAAAATATGATTTGGGGACTCATGTCCTTTTGCTTGTCTTGTATGCATATTGTTCATATTAGTTAAAATCATTTTTCATTGGCTAATATCACAAATATGTTTAGAAATTGATTGAATAGAGGAACAAGAAAACTAAGGTTGGAATACTCATGTGCGTTTCAGCTTTATGATGGTCCTATAGAATTACATAAATAATATTGTTTTTAATAAGGCTAGGGCTTTCAATTTTTTGTAGGTTATCCACTTGGCCATACATTGGATTCGGCTATGGTCATTCATGCTCCCTTCGGATCAGAGAGAGTTTGTTAATATTGGATGCAACCGCCTGATGACGATCGCTCATGATATCTTTAATTAGGTCGGCTCTTGATATTTTAGTGGACTTCCAAATGTATAGATGATATATGCTTGATATCTTATACTTGTTAATTCATGTATAGAGCTTATGTGATCCCTGAATGGCTATGAATTGAATGATGAACTCTGTAATAGACTGATGTAGAGGCCAGGCCCATAATCCCCTTTCTAGAAATATGTACTAAATAAATTTCATATTAATATTGTTATTACCTTTTGAACTATATGTGTAAACTCGATAATGTGCAATCAGAGTTCACTGCGATTAAATAAGGGAAAAACTGATCATTATCTTTTTGGCCCCCTTATGAAGTATGTTCCTCAATTCTAATACATGATATATTTCATCCGGTATTTTTCAAAAATGTGAGATTCCTTCCCGATTACACACAAATACATCTCCACCCGGATTTTCTCTTTTTTTTGGAAAGGAGCATATATATCAAAAGATACCAATTATATCCAGTCTCTGCAATAACGCATTGCCCTAGTAGCCTTACATATGCACACAGACAACAAAAAAAAGAATTACAAAAAAGAAAAATCCCGCTGCAGTGATTCATTCCTTGAAACATCAGAACTACCACCACTAAGACAGCACCAGAAGACCATCTTCTCCAAAAGCGACGCCTCCAAGGAGAGAACAGTGCACAAACACCGTCATCTCCCGATCATAGATCTTAGGTTTTTGCCCTGAACAAAAGTCTACTCTCTCAAAACAGTACCTTCAAAAGGCCATTGCCAGGCACAACCAATTAAGGCCAGACCCTGGGTTTTCACCCTGAAATATAGGACTATGAACTTCTCACATGCAGTCGCTCCCACTTGCATGCCACTGCTCCAATTCATGAGTCAGCAAGCCAATTCATCATCATCACCCAGATTTAAACCACCATTGTCGGTCCTTAGATCTCAGTATCCATGACATTCTCCATCAACACCATGGAACGAGAATGTGCCCCATGATATTAACAGCCAACAGAGCTTAAAAACGCTCCCTCTGAATCCAAACGGTCAGATAAAATATGGGTGCGCACGACCAAATCCCACCTGATACAACAATGTCTCAGCATGAATGCATTTTGGAGTTCACCGGCGAAGCCTTCTAGAGCACGACACAGAAACCAGATCAATGGATACAAACAACAAGTGGATCTTCGTGTTGGTATGATAAGAACCCTAGGACTTCCTTCTGTAGGGGTCCGTAGCATGGAAAACAAAAAATTTCTACCGCATGCAAACAAACAAGCCAAGATTTATCTACTAGATTGTAGCAACGAGTCGATAGAGGAACCCACCCTCGAAGATTCCAAAGCGGTTAACGAGAGCAGATTCTCGTGGGTGATGTAGTCGTACTCTTGCCGATCTCAAGATCAGAGACGATCCTTCCAAGGCTGCGTTAAGCGCTTCCGCAATGATCGGTCACACGCTTGGTACTGATGAAGACCTTCCTCTCCTTGTTCCAGCAGGCAGCGGAGGTTGTAGAACTCTCCTCGCGATTCAAAGACGACGGCGTGGTACCGGAAGTAGAGGGGAGATCTCGCAGGGCTTCGCCTTAAGCCGGAGCGAGTATGGTGGACTATGAGAGAGGCCTTAGCGATCTAGGGTTTAGAGGCACCAAGGGAGGAAGCTTGGCCGGCAGCTAGGGCTTGGGGAGAGCCCCAACTCGGCGGCTAGGAGGAAACCCTAGGGCGGCGGCGACTTGTGCTGGCTGGCGGCTAGGGCTAAGGTTTGGGTGGTGTTGGGTGTAGGGAAGAGGGGCAGCCCCTGCCCCTTCTTTTATAGGTGGGAGGGCGCGGCCAAGGAGGAGGGAGTCCTCCCCCAAGTCGGCCTCCTTGGCCGGCGGGTGGAGGGAGGAGGACTTCCTCCCCAAGTAGGTTTCCTACTCTCCCTCCACCAAGCAAAACTGCCGTTTGACTTTTCAAATTGGTGTTTGACTTTTTCAAACTAGGATTTGATTTCTCCCTTTATTTTTATCAGCCATGATGCCTAGTACATGATGCAACCATTCCACATTGTTATGACACATTCATGTACCCTTCCCCTTCGGAGTGACGGACCTTCCGGACCCTTCTAGAACATTCCCGATGAAAACATCGGAATCATTCCCCAACTCTGAAACAGGACTTTCCTTATATGAATCTTATTCTCCGGACCATTTCGGATCTCCTCGTGATATCCCGGATCCCATATGAGACTCCAAACAACATTCGGTCTCTTACTCATCATTCCATAACTACTCAACAACATTGAATCCTTAAGTGTGTCTCCCTACGGTTCGTGAATTATGCGGACATGATCGAGACACTTCTCCGAACAATAACCAATAGAGGAATCTGGAAATTCATATGGATCCCACATATTTCTACGATTACTTTGCGATCGAATGAACCACTTACATACGATACCAATTTCCCTTTATCTCACGATAGTTTACTTATCTGAGGTTTTGATCGTCCAGATTCTCGCATACCTAGTTCAACCTCACATCGATAAGTACTCTTTTCTCGTTCCCGTGGTATGTGATCCCTTGTGAACCAGTCACATGCTTGCAAGCTAATTGGATGACATTCCACCGAGAGGGCCCAGAGTATATCTATCCGTCATATGGATGGACAAATCCCACTCTTGATTCATGTGTCTCAACCCATACTTTCCGAACACTCAATGCTACCTTTATAACCACCCAGTTATGGTGTGGTGTTTGATGTCATCAAAGCATCCTTCCGGTGATGGTGATAAGCATGATCTCATGGTCGAAGGAATTAGGTTACTATGTATCAGAAATCTTATAGCAATTGAACTATTAAAATGACTTGATCTTTATGCTACGCTTATCTATAGGAGTATGTCCATCTTACCATTCTCCTAATGATATGATCTTGTTGTTAATAACATCTCAATGTTCATGATAGGGAAACCACAATCATCTATTAACCAACAAGCTAGTATTATGAAGAGGATTTACTAGGGACTCTAATTTGGTTTACAAATCACACAAGTATTAATGTTTCCTGGTTAATACTGTTATAGCATGAATGTAAACATTTATCATAAACACAAAGATATAATAATAACTACATTTATTATTACCTCTAGGGCATATCTCCAACAGTCTCCCACTTGCACTAGAGTCAACTAATCTAGATTACATGGTAATATACCGAACACCCATGGAAGTTTGGTGTTGGTCATGTTTTGCCCTCGGGAGAGGTTTAGTCAACGGATCCGCCACATTCAGATCTGTGTGTACTTCACAAATCTTTATGTCACCATCTTGGACATGTTCTCGAATAGCGTGAAAAAGTAGCTTGATGTGCTTCAGCTTCTTGTGTGACCTTGGTTCTTGCGCATTGGCTATGGCGCCCATGTTATCACAGTAGATAGACATTGGGTCCAGCGCACTTGGAACCACACCGAGCTCTGTAATGAACTCCTTCATCCATATCGCTTCTTGTGAAGCCTCCGAAGCAGCTATGTATTCCGATTCAATTGAAGATCTCGCCACAACGCTTTGCTTTGCACTCCTCCAGCTAATTGCTGCACCATTCAAAGTAAATACGTATCTAGATTGAGATTTAGAATCGTCTGGATCGGTGTTCCAACTAGCATCGGTGTAACCATTAACAACAAGCTGTTCATCACCTCCATAAGAAAGAACCATATCCTTAGTTCTTCTCAAGTACTTAAGGATGTTTTTGACCGCTGTCCAATGATCACTTTGATATCTGCTAGTCAAACTAACAGCATATGCAATGTCGGGTCTGGTACATAGCATGGCATACATTAGAGAACCTATGGCTGAGGTATAGGGAGTCTTACTCATCCTTTCTCTATCTTCTGCCACTGCTGGACTTTGAGTTTTACTCAAGGTCGTATTTGGCAACATGGGCAAGAACCCTTTCTTGCTATCTTCCATTCCAAACCTCTTTAGAACTTTGTCCAAATATGTACTTTGTGACAATGATATTAGGCGTATCGATCTATCTCTAAAAATCTTTATGCCTAATATGTAAGCTTCTTCGCCAAGATCTTTCATTGAAAAACTATTATTCAAATAATCCTTGACACTATTAAGAAGGTCTACATCATTCCCAATCAACAATATGTCATCTACATATAGTATTAAGAATGCTACAGAGCTCCCACTCACTTTCTTGTAAATACAAGCTTCTACATAAGTTTGTATAAAACCAAAGCTTTTGATTACCTTATCAAAACGTTGATTCCAACTTCGGGATGCTTGCTTCAATCCATATATGGACCGTTGAATTTGGCACACCTTGTCAGCATCTTTAGGATCGACAAAACCTTTGGGTTGCATCATATACAACTCTTCATCAATGTCTCCATTGAGGAATGATGTTTTGACATCCATCGGCCATATTTCATAATCGTAATATGCAGCGATTGCTAACATAATCCTCACAGACTTTAGCTTCGCTACTGGTGAGAAAGTCTCATCGTAGTCAACTCCTTGAATTTTTCAAAACCCTTTTGCGACAAGTCAAGCTTTATAGATAGTAACATTACCATCAGCATCTGTTTTCTTCTTGAAAATCCATTTGTTCTCGACAGCCTTCCGGCCATCCGATAAGTCCACCAAAGTCCATACTTGGTTTTCGTACATGGATCCAATCTCGGATTTCATGGCTTCTTGTCATTTATTGGAATCTGGGCTCATCATCGCTTCCTCATAAGTCGCAGGGTCATCGGTGTTGTCCACCAACATGACACTCATAACGGGATCATACCAATCAGGAGTGGTACGAGTTCTCGTTGACCTGCGAGGCTCTGTAGCAACTTCAACCGAAGTTTCATGATCATCATCATTAGCTTCCTCTCTTATTGGTGTAGGCGCCACAGGAACCACTTCCGGTGCTGCGCTACTCGCAAGTTCGAGAGAAGGTTCAACAACCTAGTCGAGTTCTACTTTCCTTCCAGTCACTTCTTTCGAGAGAAATTCTTTCTCTAGAAAGGATCCATTCTTGGCAACGAAGATTTTGCCCTCGGATCTATGATAGAAGGTATACCCGATAGTTTCCTTCGGGTATCCTATGAAGACGCATTTTTCCGCTTTGGGTTCAAGCTTGTCCGGCTGTAACTTCTTTACATAGGCTTCGCAACCCCAAACTTTAAGGAATGACAATTTAGGTTTCTTCCCAAACCATAATTCATACGGTGTCGTTTCAACGGATTTAGATGGTGCCCTATTTAAAGTGAATGCGGCTGTTTCTAATGCATAACCCCAAAACGATAGCGGTAAATCTGTAAGTGACATCATAGAATGAACCATATCTAAGAGAGTTCGATTACGACGTTCAGACACACCATTACGCTGTGGTGTTCCCGGCGGTGTCAATTGTGAAAGTATTTCGCATTTCTTCAAATTCTCACCAAACTCGTAACTTAGATTTTCACCTCCACGATCAGAACGTAGAAATTTAATCTTCTTGTTACGTTGATTCTCTACCTCACTTTGAAATTCCTTAAACTTCTCGAAAGTTTTAGACTTATGTTTCATGAAATAGATATACCCATATCTACTCAAGTCATCTGTGAAGGTAAGAACATAACGATAACCACCGCGCGATGCTACACTCATTGGTCCACACACATCGGTATGTATGATTTCCAATAATTTTGTAGCTCGCTCCATCATACCAGAAAATGGAGTCTTAGTCATTTTACCCATCAGACATGCTTCGCATCTTTCAAGTGATTCGAAATCAAGTGATTCAAGAAGTCCATCGGAATGGAGTTTCTTCATACGCTTCACTCCGATATGACCAAGACGACAGTGCCACATATAGGTCGAGTTATCGCTCAATTTCAAACGTTTAGCCTCAATGTTATTTATGTGCGTATTACTACAATCGAGATTCAATAAGAATAGACCATCTGTCAAAGGTGCATGTGCATAAAACATATTACTCATATAAATCGAACAACCATTATTCTCGGACTTAAAAAAGTAACCGTCTCGGGTTAAACAAGATCCCGATATAATGTTCATGCTCAACGCAGGCACCAAATAACAATTATTTAAGTATAAAACTAATCCCGATGGTAGATGAAGAGATAGCGTGCCGACCGCGATCACATCAACCTTTGATCCATTTCCAACGCGCATCGTCACCTTGTTCTTCGCTAGCTTCCGTTTATTCTGCAGCACCTGATTCGAGTTACAAATATGAGCAACCGAACCAGTATCAAATATCCAGGCACTACTACGAGTACTAGTGAGATACACATCAATAACATGTATATCGGATATACCTTTCTTCCTGATGTTGCCGTTCTTCAAATCCGCCAAGTACTTTGGGCAATTCCGCTTCCACTGACCTTCTCCCTTGAAGTAAAAGCACTTAGTATCAGGCTTAGGTCCAACCCTGGTCTTCTTCGCCGGTGCGGCAACTTTCTTACCGCCCTTCTTGAAGTTTCCCTTTTTCTTAGACTTGCCTTTCTTGAATTTGGTGGTCTTATTGACCAACAACACTTGGTGCTCTTTCTTGATCTCCACTTCTGCAGATTTCAACATGGAGAAGAGTTCTGGCAACGTCTTGTCCATGTTTTGCATATTGTAGTTCATCACAAAGTTCTTGTAACTCGGTGGTAGTGATTGGAGGACATGGTGAATCCCCAAAGAATTGGGAATCACTATACCCAAACTTTGGAGTTTGTTTGCGTGCCCAGACATCTTAAGCACATGCTCACTAACGGAGCTGCCCTCTTCCATCTTGCAGTTAAAGAACTTTTCAGAAGCCTCATAACTCTCAACTTCCGCGTGAGCCTCAAATATCATTTTGAGTTCACGGAAAATATCTTGTGGGTCATGGTTCTCAAACCTTTTCTGAAGCTCTGATTCCAAACCATACAAGATAGCACACTGAACTATGGAGTACTGATTCTTCTGGGCGAGGAAAACATTCTTTACCTCATCGGTAGCATCAGCTGCAGGCGGGTCACCCAGCGGTGCATCCAGCACATAGGTCAAATTACCAGCATTGAGGACAATCCTCAAATTGCAGAACCAATCTGCGAAGGTTGCTTCCATTGTTTTTCAACTTTTCTTTCTCTAGGAACGCATTAAAATTGATGGTAGGGGCCGCCATTGATCTACAACATATTTGCAATAGTTTAGACTAAGTTTATGACAAATTGAGTTCTAATTAATAGTTAAATTAATCTAGGTGAACTCCCACTCAAAACAATATCCCTCACATTGTTTTAGTGATCACACGAACCAAATCCACCACATCAAAACTGATCATCACGAGAGTTGATGTAGCTTCAATGGTGAACAATCAACATGTTCATCATATCTACTATATGACTCATGCTTTACCTTTCGGTGATCCATGTTCCGAGACCATGTCTGTACATGCTAGGCTCATCAAGATCAAACCTTAGCTTCTGCATGAGCAAAACTGGCTTGCTCACGTTGAATACACTTGCAGAATCTAACACACCCGATCATCACATGGTGCTTCAAAACAACAAGCTTTAGCAACGGTGCTAACTAAGGATGAACACTTTAAAACTTGAAATTTGTGTGCTTGAGGGATCATCTTATAATTCTACCGTTGTTTACTAAGCAATACAAGATGTATAAAGGATTAACATCACATGCAATTCATAATATGTGATATGATATGGACTTTTTTCTTTGTGCTTCCGATCTCCATCTTTAAGCACGAACATGATCTCCATCATCACCGGCATTGCATCAAGGTCAATGACGCCATTCCATGGTTGTCGTCCACCAGCTTCAACTATTACAACTACTTTGAATAGACACGCGGGTCTTAACAGAATTTAAAGACAACCATATGGCTCCTGCCGGTTGCCAACTTACAATAAGGAACATTGCATACATCAAATATAATCACAATCATGGCCATATCACATCACAGCACACCCCTGCAAAACAAAGTTAGACGCCTCTAATTTTCTTTGCATATTTTACGTGGTTTGGGGCTTTCAATAAGTGTCGCTCTAACTTACGAACAAGAACCACAACGTTGATTCTTGAACTATCAAGTGCCCATTGTAAATTGGATCTATACTATGATGGGAGAGACAGGCACCCGCAAAGCCACTTATGCAATACAAGTTGCATGTTGAGCATGGAGCAAGTCTCATGAACGATGTCATGTAAGGTTAGCCCGGGCTGCTTCATCCCATCATACCGCAAGATGCAAAGTACACAAGAAGCAATTGATTATAAAAGCACCACCGCCCATAATGACCATTATGTTCTACTCGTGCAACAGATCTACATATAGACACGGCTCTGATACCACTGTAGGGGTTCGTAGCATGGAAAACAAAAAAATTCTACCGCATGCAAACAAACAAGCCAAGATCTATCTACTAGATTGTCGCAACGAGTCGATAGAGGAACTCACCCTCGAAGATTCCAAAGCGGTTAACGAGAGCATATTCTCGTGGGTGATGTAGTCGTACTCTTGTCGATCTCAAGATCGCATAGACGATCCTTCTGGGCGCCATGCTCCGGCAGCGCCTGCAAATGGTCACACGTTTGGTACTCGATGAAGACCTTCCTCTCCCTTGTTCCAGCAGGCAGCAGAGGTTGTAGCACTCTTCTCGCGATTCCGGCAGCACGAGGGCGTGGTACCGGAAGTAGAGGGGAGATCTCGCAGGGCTTCGCCTTAAGCCGGAGCGAGTATGGTGGACTATGAGAGAGGCCCTGGCGATGTAGGGTTTAGAAGCACCAAGGGAGGAATCTTGTCCGGCAGCTAGGGCTTGGGGAGATCCCCAACTCGGCGGCTAGGAGGAAACCCTAGGGCGGCGGCGACTTGTGGTGGCCGGCGGCTAGGGCTAGGGTTTGGGTGGTGTTGGGTGTAGGGAAGAGGGGCAGCCCCTGCCCCTTCTTTTATAGGTGGGAGGGCACGGCCAAGGAGGAGGGAGTCCTCCCCCAAGTCGTCCTCCTTGGCCGGCGGCTGGAGGGAGGAGGACTTCCTCCCCAAGTAGGTTTCCTACTCTCCCTCCACCAAGCAAAACTGTCGTTTGACTTTAAAAATTGGCGTTTGACTTTTTCAAACTAGGATTTGATTTCTCCCTTTATTTTGCTCAGCCATGATACCTAGTACATGATGCAACCATTCCACATTGTTATGACACATTCATGTACCCTTCCCCTCCGGAGTGTCGGACCTTCCGGACCCTTCTAGAACATTCTCGGTGAAAACATCGGAATCATTCCCCAACTCCGAAACAGGACTTTCCTTATATGAATCTTATTCTCCGTACCATTCCGGATCTCCTCGTGATATCCCGGATCCCATCCGAGACTCCGAACAACATTCGGTCTCTTACTCATCATTCCATAACTACTCAACAACATCGAATCCTTAAGTGTGTCTCCCTACGATTCATGAATTATGCGGACATGATCGAGACACTTCTCCGAACAATAATCAATAGATGAATCTGGAAATTCATATGGCTCCCACATATTTCTACGATTACTTTGCGATCGAATGAACCACTTACATACGATACCAATTTCCCTTTGTCTCACGATAGTTTACTTATTCGAGGTTTTGATCGTCGGTATCTCTGCATACCTAGTTCAACCTCGTTACCGATAAGTACTCTTTTCTCGTTCTCGTGGTATGTGATCCCTTGTGAACCAGTCACATGCTTGCAAGCTAATTGGATGACATTCCACTGAGAGGGCCCAGAGTATATCTATCCGTCATATGGATGGACAAATCCCACTCTTGATTCATGTGTCTCAACCCATACTTTCCGAACATTCAATGCTACCTTTATAAACACCCAGTTACGGTGTGGTGTTTGATGTCATCAAAGCATCCTTCCGGTGATGGTGATAAGCATGATCTCATGGTCGAAGGAATTAGGTTACTATGTATCAGAAATCTTATAGCAATTGAACTATTAAAATGACTTGATCTTTATGCTACGCTTATCTATAGGAGTATGTCCATCATACCATTCTCCTAATGATATGATCTTGTTGTTAATAACATCTCAATGTTCATGATAGGAAAATCACAATCATCTATTAACCAACAAGCTAGTATTATGAAGAGGCTTTACTAGGGACTCTAATTTGGTTTACAAATCACACAAGTATTAATGTTTCCTGGTTAATACTGTTATAGCATGAATGTAAACATTTATCATAAACACAAAGATATAATAATAACTACATTTATTATTGCCTCTAGGGCATATCTCCAACACCTTCTTTATTCAAACTATGCCAGCAGCCCCCACGCAATCGACCGGAGGTAGAGGAGAAGATGATCCAGCCATCCACCGAAGCAGCCTGCTAGACCCCATCACACAGCTGCCTCCACAGCCACAGTCACAGATCAAATCTGTGTCAGGCTCGATGCAGTCGCCGCCCGCCATGGCAGCCACACGTCAGCGAGGCCGAGAAGGTCATCACATCGATAGCAGCCACCACAACGCCTCCTCCTCCACAAGCCTTCAATCTACGCCTCCTGGAAGACGACGGGGCTAGGCTGGCACCCTAGGCCCACAACATGTCGCTAACACCCGCAGGAGCGGAAGCACCGCTGCCGCCTGGCCGAGATCTCCACCCCGACAGCCCACCCAAATTCTCTTGAAAAGGAAGAAACTAAAAAAAGAATAGGATTTTAAAAACCTGAAATAACCCAATTAAAGCAATTTTATTCAAAATAAAAGGTTAGAAAGGATAAACTAAAGACATGGAAAAAATGTTCCTTGAAACCTACTCAAGCCTACGGGAATTTTGCAAGGCATGACATTAAAAAATATTTGCAAAACCATAAAATTCAAACGATCTATTTATTTCTTATTTCAGTTTTTGGTTATATTTCGATTCACCTTTTATGAATATTCCTGACATCCCCTAAATTTGATAACTTTAAATATTTTTACCTAGTACATTAACATTTTTAGAAATATGATTTTCATCATTTATTTTTTCCAAAAATTCCAATTTTCCAAAATTTCCTAATTAGCCTTTTATTTTCCTCAACTTCTTAAATTTGGGTAAGGGCTTGAAAAGGATTACTTCATCATTTCTGATTTATTCAAAAAAGTGGTTTTTCTCTTAGCCTTCCATGTGCGTGAAACCCCTGTCATGTCATTTTAAAAGCGTCACTGATGCAAGGAAACAAATCAAGAAGCTTTTTTTACAATTAAAGACCATAAGTATCCAACATTGCAGTGAAGGAACTAAAATTATACTTTTGCAATAGTTGAGGGATAAATTTTACTTTTTATTTATAGAAAACTAAGCATTAGAAAACTGCAAAAAAAAAGGTTAATGGTTGGCTATTTACTTACTGCGTTAAGCACGAAAATGTAAGAGGTACTGAATTCTAAAAAGTATATATATTCTGAATCCCTTATATTGTTCCATTAACTACGTCAGATCTCTAGAAAAATCAGTATAACATCTTTGCCTACAAATTTTGTTGGAACTAGTTAAATAAAAATGACTTGTTAGAGCTAATGATTCATTTTTTGCTTGTACTAGTACGTACAAGGTAAATCCAAACGCTTGGCTTAGAATGAAACGTGGTGATTGATGACATGTGAGAATATAAAGAAAAAGGGCAGGAGACATACTCATCCGGAGTTTCTTCGGTGGAGATCAATTTAACGATACAACGTGCCACCTCAACCCTCAACATGTCGTGTTCCCCCTTTAGTTCATGTCAACCTCAACTCACGGCCATTTGCATATTGATCGAATATTAAGAATAAGTTTGTCTATTCAGCTGTTGTTTGGACAAAACATTGTGCACACTTTTTAGAGGCTTTGATGGACGAAGCATACCAAGCTGAGCAGCATGGACAAACTCAAGAGGGGCCAGCGTCACACCACTCTTCTTTAATTTGAACATTTCCCCACCACACGCATGCAATTCATGCTGTGCATACCATAGTGCATAAAATGGCTGGTGCCCTTGTTTCTGATTGCCTTGCTCGCGGTGTCGCCGTCATTTCATACGTTTTATCAGTTCAAATTCAATGCTAGAAATCTTACATTTTAGAACGGAAATAGTAATTGTGAATCATATAGTCGAGCACTTACGGAAATTATCCGACTCTCGTCTCAATGCCGAACAGAACCTGCAATTACTAAAGTGATAGTCTTAAGGTTCCCTTAGATGGTACTCATACTTCATGTTGTGCCTACTGGCTGCATTACATCCGTTAAGTATCAATGAAGAAAGCATCTAGCAATAATGCAAAGGAACTCCTATTGCAAATATCCTTATTCTTTATCCTCACAGCCACTAATCGGACCACCAAAATTGGTGGTTCACAACTCGTTAGCCGAGGTGTTGCACAAAAGCTCTCGAGCAACCTTTTACACGGGATTGTCTTTTCCCCAGCTTGTTGATGGCGATGCATATACGCAATGGTTGGCTGGTGCTCTGTTTTGGCCTCTTGCCGAGAAAAGATTTCCTTATACCAGTCCTCTTCTGCCGATGTGTGCCTTTACCTTTTGATTGTGGATAAGAAGAAAATCGACCGTGAACATCTGGTACTACAGGTTTGTGGTGAGCATATGTTGTTTTAGGTTTGTGGACACTATGAACGGTATGCATATATGACAAAATATTTTAGGCCATGTGAGAATAGCTTTGTAGACACTATGTTTCAGCAACACATGACAAATATACTCTATGCAATCAACTGTAGTCTTTGTCTTCTTTTTACACAAAGGTGAAGCCTCTCAGCCTCTACTTCGTCGGACACACACAATCATGGTAAGTGGATGCACGCCAACAAGTGACGGGTATATAGAATACTTGGTACCTAATGGAGGACAAAAGGCGTCGGTCCATGAATATGAGATGGGTCAGGCCTTCGATATGGAGTTCGATTGGAATACAAGGAGTATCACCAAATTTGAGTACATGGCAAACTTAGACATATTAGGAATACCTTGGTTAAATTGTGTTCGTCTAGGACTCGATCTGTAAGCAGTAAATAGAGTACATGTGTTGGGTTGTGGCCTTCTCTGTGTGTGTGTGCGCGCGTGCGTGCGTGCGTGTGTGTGTGTTATCCTGGTCTAGGAGGCCCGTGTAACAGAGTAGCCCATGTAACAGAGTATGTATATGTTGGTTCCTGCCTGGAACCCTAACTCAATAGAAAAAGAGAGTTGCACCCCTCCCAGCCGTCACCTTATGGTATCCAAGCACATGCTATAGGTAACAGTGATTGCAGCTGTGGCGGTCATGGGGTACTCTGTGATCGAGATCTGATTGAAGGGGAAGGCTTGTCCACCCTTCAGGGCTGAACTAGAGGTGGTGGAGGAGTGGATCTAGAGGAAGTTGAAGGCCTAGAAGTATGGGAGATCAAGGGAGGACAAAGGTGTTGGACATGCTAAGGGAGCTTCTCCCTATCAAGGCAAAGAGCACATCAGCTGTAGGTCCCATCGCGACATAGGTTGAAGTGGTTCAGAAGATAGAGTTGATGCCTAATGACATCAAGCTAGAGGGGGTCAAGAACTACTTGAGCTGGTCTAGAAGAGCTCTACTGATCTTGAGGATTAAGGGGCTGGAAGGCTATGCCAAGGGCGGAGTTAGTGAGCCGGAGGACAAGACAAGCTTATAATGCAAGAAGTGGAGCATCATCGACTCCATTGTGGGGGGCATGGCTGCTGAACTCATTGACTCCATCAATTGTTGCAGCAGTGGAGTCCTTGTCAAGTGCAGCACAGATATGGAAAACCCTAGAAACAATGTATATTGGCAAAGGGAATGTGATGCTTATGGCACATATTGAGCATAGAATAAATGCGTTGAAATAGGGGGATAAGTCAGTGATGGAGTATGTGGCAAAAATACAATGCTTGTAGGCTGATTTGGATCACTATGATCTTCTGGAATTGTCACATTCAGAGTGTGTCCCTGCTGCTAAGAAATGGATAGAGTGTAGGAGAGTAATAAAGTTTCTGAAGGGGCTCACTCGGAGTTTGAAGGAAGGTGTGCCGGATTATTCCATTAACCAGCACTCCCATCCTTTGAGGAGGTAGTTGTAGAAATGTGCCAAGAGGAGGTCAGGTTAAAATTAACAAAGTATGGATGAGCAAATCCATCACGTTCAACTTTCATTACAACTAAACATAGGGAGGCGAGGCAGTGTTATTATTGTGGGCAGAATGACCATCTTAGTCATGATTGCACAGAACCACGTAGAGAAATGTGTGGTATGGAGAGAGGTCCTAGAATAGGTGGATCCTATAGAGGAGAGTAAGGAGCTACTCAAGTGACTCTGGCTACTTTGGTGGCTCCAAAGAAAATATTGCAACTTTATAAGAAGGAATATCAAGTTCTTCTCAAGGGTAGTCAAAGAAGAAAAATCAGGAGGATAACTTTGGGAACTTTGCTCACTTTGCCTACATAAATGAAGGTAATGTTTCAAATGCATCTATCGTCACCAACCATTTATTCCCACAATGGATACTTGATTCTGGAGCATCTAAACATGTCACGGGTAACTTAAAGGTTTTGAATGATACACCCATCATCCACTTACCCACAAGGAAACAATTAAAACTGCATATGGAACCTCACAACCTATAAAGGGTCTTGGAACTGTCCAGTGCACTCATGTTATTAAGTTATCATCTGTTTACATGTTCCGGCCTTTCCAGTAAATTTGGTGTCTTTGAGTGCTTTGGTTGATCAAATAGATTATCGAATAATTCTTGATAAGACGATATGTTTGATTCGGGAGAGGATGACTGGAAGGAAGCTTGGGATAGGAAACAGGTATAAAGGACTATGGTATATGGACCGTGACATGCCTAGCACTACCCCAAGTTTAATGTTTGCTGCAATACTAGGTGATAAGGAGATAATGGAAATGATCCATCACTGCAAGATGGGGCATATGGCTTTTGATAAGATGTATAAGGTGTTTCCTAATGTAATGTGTGAAGTGGACAAGAGTAAACTCGTGTGTGATGCATGTGAATATGCAAAACAGACAAGAACTTATGTGAGTAAGGGTCTCAGAAAGTATATCCCCGTTTGTGTTGATCCATTCAGATGTGTGGGCATGTCCTTTATCTCTATTAGTAGTATGAAATTTTTTGTAACATTTATTGATTGTCACACTCTTACAACATGGATATATCTCTTGCGACATAAGGATGGGTTGTTTAACTGTTTCCAGGATTTTTATGCCTTTGTGAAAAACCAATTCGGTGTGTGCAGGTGCAGATGATCAAGACTGATAATGGAACTAAATATGTGAACAGGCAATTCAGTGGCTTCTTGTTACCTCAAGGTATACAACATCAAACTTCTTGTCCGGATACCACCCCCTCCCCCGCGCAATGGTGTTATAGAGAGTAAGAATCGACACATTATGGAAATGGCTCGGTCACTCATGTGCAGTGTGAATGTGCCCAAATTTGTATGGATGAAGCAGTAATGACTGCAACATACTTAATAAATTGTATGCCTTCAAGGGTGATTAGCATGGAGTCTCCTTGTGAGAAGCTACTAGGGGGAAATAAATTCCTGGTTCCCCCAAGTTATTTGGATGTACATGTTTTGTTATAGATCATAGACCATCAGTTGAAAAACTAGATCCAAGAGCAATTAAATGCATCTTTGTTGGTTACCCTGCAAGACAAAGAGGTTACAAATATTGGAGTCTCTCTAATGATAAACATTTGTTAGCATGGATGTTACCTCCCAAGAGGCTAAGCCTTTTTATGGAGAGAAAAATGATCTTAGTGCATTATTTGAAGGTCTTGACGCTCCAAAATCCATAGGGGATGGTCAAGAGGGACAGAGTACATCTAGTGCTGAGGGAGAAGAACAACAAAGAATGCCAATAGTAGGATCCATACTAGTAGTTGTAGAGGAAACTAAAAATAACCAGATATGACCAAGACCGAATGAAGAAAATAATCCTCAAGTGTACACAAAAAGGAATAAGTCTATGGAATAACACATGTAGGAGGAGCAAGGAGAAGGAAATCATATCCAGCGGGAGTTTCATGAACAAACTGAAGAGCAAGAAGAAGCAAACCAGATCCAGGGGAGTTGCATGAACAAAATGAAGAGCCCTCATCTGGAGGAGGCCGAATTTCAGATAACACAAGTGCTAGCGAAGACTTGCCAATTGCATTGAGGAAAGAAAGACAGGGAGAAGGAAAAGAACCACCAGACATCTATGGGTTTAAGCATGACATAAGTATCTATGTCGCATATGAAGCGTTTTTTTCATCATATAAAGCTTTTGTCGCATCACTTCAAACTATTGTAATACCAAAAGACTAGAAAGAAGCAAAACATGACCCAAGATGGAGGGAAGCCATGTTGGAGGAATTGGAGTCCCTAAGGAACAATAGAACATGGGAACTAGCATGCCTTCCAAAGGGAAAGAAGGCAGTTGGTTGTAAGTGGAGTTATATAGTAAAACAAAATCTTGAAGGGAAAATTGAATGATACAAGGCTGGACTAGTGGCCATAGGGTACAATCAGACTTATGGCAATGATTATGACGAAACAATTGCACCCGTGGCAAAAATGAATACTGTGAGGATCATAATATCATGTACTGCTAATTTTATTTGGTCACTATATCAACTTGATGGTAAGAATGCCTTCTTGCATGGTGACTTACAAGAAGAGGTGTATATGGAGATCACACCTAGCTTTTCTGCATCTAAAAATGCAGGAAATGCATGTAGACTAAGGAAATCTCTCTACGGTTTAAAGCAATCGTCGAGGGCATGGTTTGATAGGTTTATAAAGGATGTATGCAACATGGGTTATGGAAAATGTAATGGTGGTCATATTGTATTATTCTATAAGCACTCTAAACAACATATCACTATCCTTGTTGTCTATGTCGATGATATCATAATTACAGGAGATAATGAGAAAGATATAGCAAGAATGAAGGCATGTCTAGGTGAGGCATCATTTGAAGTTAAAGACCTTGGACATCCAAAATATTTTCTTGATATAGAAGTTTCTTGGTCAAAGAAGGGAATCGTTTTAACCCAAAGAAAGTATACTTTATATCTTCTTAGTGGTATGGGAATGCTTGGATGCAGACAACTCCAATTCCAATTGAGAAAAAACACAAATTGGTTGGTTAGCTAGGTGAACATGTTGACTAAGAAAGATATCAATAGCTAGTTGGTCAACTTATTTATATGTGCCATACAAGACTAGACATTACTTTGTTGTGGGTGTAGTCAACAGATATATGCATGATCCTAGGAGTGGACATCTGGATGTTGCCTATCGAATCTTGAGATACCTCAAGGGTAGTCCAGGAATGGTATTATAGTTTAGGAGTAATGGTCACTTGAACATGGATGGCTACAGTGACACAGACTGGGCTAGCTGCTTGGATGACAACTGGTCAACCTTGGGTTTTTGTGTGTTTGTAGGGGGAACCTGGTGTCCTAGAAAACCAAGAAACAACTTGTGGTGTATAAATCAACTGTTGAGGCTAAATATAGGGCCATTTCTCAAGGTTTAAGTGAGATATTATGGATAATATGCCTCCCACCTGAGTTAAAGGTACTAAGACAAGGACATCACTCTAAATTTGTGGTGAAACAACAAATCTGCCATTTTCATTGCAAATAATCATGTACAACATGATAGAACTAAGCATGTAGAGATAGACATGTTCTTCATAAAGGAAAAGTTGGATGCTGCTATTATCAAGATAACTCATGTTAGTTCAAGGCAACAAGTTGTTGATTGTCTAACAAAAGTTTTGGGAATTAGAGAGTGCAATCTGGCATGTGTCAATATGGGAATGATAGACATCTATCATCCCTCTTGAGGGGGAGTGTAGGGTTGTGGCATGATGTATGTGAGTGTGTGTGTGTTATCATGGCCCATGAAGCCCGTGTAATAGGAGTAGCCCATGTAACAGAGTATATATATATATATGTTGGTTCCTGCCTGGAACCCTAACTTAATAGAAAAAAGAGAGTTCCACCCCTCCCAGCCATCATTTTCATACAATAATGATAACTAAACACCTACGACATCAACACCTAAAGAAGAAAAATATACTTGTGTTGATGTTACCAAGTCTATCATGTGATGGTCATTTGGGTGCGGAGTTCAACCAATCAAGGCTAGAAAATTGGCATAAAAACAACACCTTCAACACATAAGGTTTTTGTTGTTGGGTCCGATAAGTAAAGGCTAGATTGTGGATTGTTATCCCAAACACGAAGCAATGTCCCATTCACCATGTTGGTGTGGATATTCAAGAGCTTGTTTATTTGGCTGAGTTTCTCCTTAAGGTTGTTAATTTGGCAAAAGATAATCCATACTCTATTATTATAGGAGGTGATTTTAATTTGCTAAGATTCCCTCATGAGAAAATTCGGGGTAGATTTGACGATCATTGAATTTCTTATTCAATGTTGTTATTGACAATCTTGACCTAAGAGAGGTTACTATGATGGGGAGACACTTCACTTGGGTGAACAGTCTCCTAGAGCTATGAAAAGCTAGATCACGTGCTTATGTATACCGATTGTGAATATAATTTCCCTATGATAACCGTATGTGTACTAGAATACCGGTTTGCCGAGATTATAGTGTAAACACCCGTTCAAATTTGAAATTTGATGGCTACACCATGATGGTTTCCATGAGATGATTAAGAATGTTTGGGAGAAACCACTTAGGGCTCAAACTCTGATCCAAAGATGGAATAACAAAATACGTGTTGCACATAAATTCCTCCGTGGATGGACTAGACATATTGTTGATATTCTCAAGAAGGAGAAGCTTCGACTTTCATTTGTCATTGATGAATTAGAGGCTTTCATGGAAGTTAGGCCATTATCTACACAAGAATTTGAGCTAAAAAGTCATCTAATGCGGAGATAGCACGAGTCCTACGGGAAGAGGAACTCAAATGGTACCAGCGGTCTAAAACTAAATTTATTCTAGAAGGAGATTCGAATACAAGATACTTTCATGGTGTGGCTTATGGCAGACACTAGAAGAAACTTGTTTACTCTCTTATACATGATGGGGGCGTCGATCGCCATGAGAAACTCAAGTCGTATATTACTAATTATTTCTATTGTTCAAAAAGTCATCCAAATCAGCCATTAATAGGCCCATTAATTGCTACGCGGGACCCCGACCATGTCGTTTACCACTAATCAATTGTGTTAATCATTTAGCTTGACTAATAGCTCTGGCAGTCCGATTACTAGGTATGTTTCTGATTAACTACTATACTTGGTCAAAAAATTGCAAAATTTTCAAAGCATATCGCTCGTTCAGCCTCTATCCCTCCCTAATGAAGTAGATTTTGTGAAGCTCCCGCTCAATTCCCACCTCTAGGATCTCGATTCCCGTCATCACCAACCAGTTCCTTATTGTCATTGACCAATTCCTCGTAGCTGCCAACCAGACCTCAGATACAAGAGCTCGACCGCCTTGAGGATCTCGTTCAAGAGCTTGAGGCTAACTTTAATATGGTATGTGGTTGAGGTGCAAGATGAGTCATACCCTGGGTAGGTGGTGGAAGAAGATCAACTTCAGAGGTCAGAGGAGCATAAGCGGAAGGAGGGCACATGGTGCCTTCTGGTGGATCCTAATTCGCTCGTGACCTTGAAGATTAGGTCAGGGAGGAGAAGCATACTTTGTTAATTGTCTTTTGGGATCTAAAGAAGTAGGATCGGGCATATAGAGGCCCATATATTATTTCTTCCATATATACATGTGTTTTATGTGCTAATTTGTGTACGTTGCACTAATTAATAGTTGACTAATTGTCCAAATTATGATTAGTTGTTACTCCCAAGCTGATCGAGCAGTTAACGATTACCGATTTCCTCACCGTTGATTATTACAAAGGTCTATTCGAAGATCTTGAGGAAGGCAACCTCTCGATGGATGAATCCCGAACAGATGACATACCCCAAATTTCTGTTGAGGAGAATAACTCTCTGACTTCTCTCTAGACTGGGGAGGAAGTAAAGAAGGAGGTTTTCCAAATGGAACACAACAAGATCTCAGGTCTAGATGGCTTCCCAGCCGAGTTCTAGAAAAATTGGATTGTAACCAAATAGGATCTTGTAGACTTGTTCAGCTTTCTTCATGTTGGACAACTATACTTGTTTTGCTTGAAATTAGGTGAGATAATCTTATTGCCTAAGGTTAATGAGAAAAAAGGATACAACATTATAGACCTATCTGCCTTCTTAACGTTAGTTTTAAGATTTTCAAAATAAACGCAACGATTAGGTTAAACTCAATGGCTGACTATGTAGTTCGGTCTACGCAAAATGCTTTCATGCAAAGAAGAAAAATCATGTATAGTGTAGTAATCCTCCATGAAACTATGCACCAACTATATAGTAAAAAGTTGAATGGGTTGTTGTTTAAAATTGATTTTAAAAAATCATATAATAAATTCAAATGGTCTTTTCTTCAGCAAACTTTCAGAATGAAAGGTTTTTTTGTAGAGTGGCGTGCTCTAATCTATATTTTCATGTCTGGAGGTAGTGTTGCCATCAAAGTAAACAATGATGTGGGCAGATACTTCTAGACGAGAAAAGGATTGAAACAAGGTGATCTGTTATCGTCTATACTATTTAATACAGTGGCAGATATATTGGCCATCTTGATTGAGCATGCAAAAGCTGATGGCCAGATTGAAGGGGTCATTCCTCATCTCATTGATGGTGGACTTCCTATCCTTCAATATGCCGACGAGGTGATTCTATTTATGGAACATGATTTGGAAAAAACTAAGAATCTAAAATTGATATTATCAGTATTCGAGCAACCTTTTGGTCTAAAGATTCATTTCTATAAGATTAACGTGTTTTGCTTTGGAGAAGCCCAAGACGAGGCACACATGTATGCTGAACTTTTTGGCTGTAGGCAAGGCCAGCTTTTAATCAACTATTTGGGGATACCAATTCATTATCGGAGACTCACAATTGCTTTGTGGAAACACGTCGAGGGGAGACTACAAAAAAAGACTAAGCGTTTGGAAAGAAAATTTCTACCTCCAGTCTGGAGATTGGTGCTCATAAATTTAGTACGGAGTAATATGGTACTATATATGATCTTTCTTCCAGCTTCCTAGAGGAGTCTTGCATAGATTAGATTAATCAAGATTCTTTTGGCAAGGAGATATCGAGAAAAATGAATATCAACTGGTCAAATGGAGTATGGTTTGTCGTCCCAAAGACCAAGGTGGATTAGGGATTCATGACCTTGAGGTCAAGAATACTTCTCTACTAGGTAAATAGCTTTTCAAGCTGCTTATTGAGGATGTTATATGGAAAACTCTCCTAAGGAGGAAATATGTTTGCTTGAAGGCGTTGTCTCAACTAGTTTGGAAGCTAGGAGACTCGCACTTTTGGATCAGGGTGACGGCTACGAAGAAGCATTTTTTTTGCTTTAGCACATTTTATATTAAGGATGGCTTGGAGATTCCTTTTTGGGAGGATAAGTGGCTTGAAAACGCTAAACTTCGGGATCAATAT
This sequence comes from Avena insularis, assembly GCA_023614405.1. NCBI lineage: Eukaryota > Viridiplantae > Streptophyta > Magnoliopsida > Poales > Poaceae > Avena > Avena insularis. The sequence continues at coordinate 279,350,283 of CM042685.1, forward strand.
CTAGCTCTATACAACATTGTTTCCCATAAGAGTGATACAATTGCCACGGTTCTAGAATCGTATCCTCCAAACATTACGTTCAGAAGAGACCTAATAGGACCCAGACTTGCATCACGGAATGCTCTATTACAATGTTTAATCATAGTGCAACCGTCAAATGGTTCTAATGAGTTTTGGTGGAATTTATATGAGAGTGGAAAGTTCTCTGTAGATTATATGTATAGAGCACTGGTCCTGCCTGATGTGCTAGTCGATAATAACAAAAAAAATAGAAGATGAAGATACCACTAAAGATGAAAATATTTGATGGTATCTTTATTGTGGGGTGATTCTTACAAAAGACAACCTTGTTAAAAGGAATTGGCATGGAAATAAGCAATATGTTTTTGGTCACCATGATGAGACAATTAATAATTTATTCTTCCAGTGCTATTAATAAGAAATATGTTTTTAGTCATACAAGTATCTTATGGGTTGTATCCTCCTTGTAGTGTTGCCAACATATTTGGAGATTGTCTACATGAAATTGACTACAAGTTCAAAATACTTCTTAGGATGGGAGCGCTTGTCGTTATTTGGTCGTTATGGTATGCATAAATGATAAAGTTTTTAATAATAAAATGCCTTCTCTTTTGCAGGTTATCTACCGTTGCACTGCTATACTCCGTTTGTGCTCACCTCTACAATGTGTAGAGTTTCACGGACTGTTTATAGATGTCTGTACACGCTAAAAAATTATCTACCGTTGCACCTCTATACTCTATTTATGGTCACATTTACAATGTGTGGAGTTTCACGGCCTGTTTACAGATGTCTGTAATGCTTGGATGATATAGGAAGGGATGTTTTTACCCAACATGGATAACAGCGTGATCTTAGGATTTTTTTTCCTCCATCTTCTTTTGCTTATGCAATATCTGATGTATTTCGCATGTTTTTCCCTTGTTTTTTTTTATCAGGCATGTTGTTGGCTGTTTTCATCCTTGTTATGCAGAGGCTGGGTGTATTGCTTAAATCTTTTAAGTAATATAGCATCCATTTCCAGAAAAAAGTATTGCATCACCCAATATTCGCAAGAGACCACCACTGTGTCCTTTAGAGATAACTGCAAAACATGCCATAAACGAACCTTCTCATGAACTTTCACCGGCCCACTCCAGATGAAATATCAAGTTCGACTAACAGCCCCTGCTTCAATAGATTGACGGTCCTCTGATGGACATGAGTATGCCTAAGGGTCACCACCACATCGTTCCCCCCTCTTCGATTGCGCACACTTCTTCGTTGTTGCGCCGTCCTTGGCACACCCGCCCTGACTTGTGGGAGACATTCATGTGTTGCCACTCATCTCTCCATCTACCAATCGTTCTTCATCATCACCAAATTGCACCTGCACACCCGTGGACAACGGTACCCATCTCCGGCACCCATCACCTCCACACCAAATTTGAGCACCATGCATAGCAGGGATGCGTTGGGCGTTATAATATATGTGGATTTAGTAATTCTAGATCTATGGACTAAACCTACAAAAAAGTCTTATGGACATCCTACATGGCGCCAAGAAAGGGCAGCACAATCAGTACGTGCTCCCAAATTTCAGCAAAGAAAAAATCTAGACCAACCACCCTCGTACATGTCAACCCGTAGATTTAGTCCATAGCAATCTTTCTATTATAATTGCGACAAGTAAATAACGAAGAACGAAAACGAAATCATAGCAAGGGGACACAGATTTAACGTGGAAAAACCTCTCTAACAAAGGAAGGAAAAAACCACGGGCTCCAGCCAGCGAAAGTTCACTATATCGGGGAGTGTTTACAAACGTCGGGGATTTCACAGATGCAACTCATCCACCGGCGGCTTAAAAGGGGTTTATATATCGGCCCAAGCCTCCGGTGATGGGCCTCGCTCCACTCGTCAGAAGTTGGCCTATATTTTGTCGAATTTGGATCAACATATAACACTTTCTATAAGTCCAACATTATTGATGTAGATTGCACTAGCCTTTTCTATCGTTTTAGACTATTGTGTGGGCTAGTGCATGAAACTTGACATGGTATCAGAGCATAAGGTCTCGATCTCAAGACTTGAGTGGCACAATTTATTAAAAATTGCTGCTAGCTCCCCTTTGTGTCCACGTATATGTCTTTTGATTTATACCTCTGAGACTGTTCCGTTCAGGTGACTTCTCCACATCACACGTGAAAGGGGTGTTACAATATATGTGGGTTGTACTAGACCTTTCTATCAGTTTGGCATGTTGGTTGTGTTTGCTAGTGCTACAGTAGTTCAGACTGATAGAAATTATTGGAAGTTAGATTATTGTGGATATATGAAAGTGTCGTGACACCAAAAAAAAAATTAAGACCCTCCATAAAACTGGTTAAGAGTTTCGTTTTTTGTTGGCCAGACGGACTTCTTAGATGATAAGACACGACGGGTGACACTTTCTCTTCATGCACTTGAGCTTGTCTTCGTCTTTACGCACTGACTTCTCACCCACTTAAAACGGTTTTATTTATTCCTTTTGTTCCATATACATTACTCCACATGTGAGGTTTAGCCAAAGTCAAATATTGTTATGTTTGACTAGGTATATGTGATAAAATATCAATATCTATGATATCAAACGTATATACTATTATGATTCTAATAATGTTAACTTGATATCATAGATCTCGATAACTTTTACCATATAATCAATCAAACTCTGTAGAATTTGAATTTGACCAATCTTATATGCCGAGTAATATTAAACGGGGTACAATATCTACGGAGCTCCAAGATGATTTTTGTCAAACCAGATTAGGCAAAGCATATATGTCCATGATACTTTTTCACAGTAATATACTAGTATCATTGACGTTAGTGACACAGGTAGCATAATTTGGACGGACGAGGTAGCTGCATGCTTAATTAATTTATGTAACATCAACCTATATATATACCCATAGATAGATGACCAACACAACCTTATTTTGCATTTGTTAGGAGTATCTAGGGTTATTTTGTGGTACCGACCTATCCATACTTTCCCATATCTTAAATGGCTGGACAATGTTTGCTCCAGGAGAGATGACATCAGAAAATGGTCACCCTATCCGTTGATATTCAGTGCCGAATCACTAGGTTCCTTTGACGTCGTGAGATGTTCGTCTTCCTTTAGACACTTGTAGTGCTGAATCACTTTGCTCTATGACGCCAGTTCTTCGCTTACTTTGGAGAAAAGTTAGCAGGTGACAGTCGTGAGATCATATGTATATCTGTTTAGGTCTGGGTGATTGCAAATTTACAATCACTCTTCTATGATAGTAAATGCATCAATCGATGTAGAGGTCGAAGATAGTACGTCCACCTTTTTCAGGAAAGAAAAATCAGATATGGCACAGGATCGAAATGCACGCTGATTTGGAGCTCAAAACCACAGGCCGGGTGACAACAGCTCAATAAAGCCTAGCTATTTTAGTTAGCTAGGAAGCTGGTTTGTTCCACAAAGAACCCAAGTGAACCTAGCTATAACCTACCCCTAATTCAAAGTTGAAATAAAAGTTCACTAGTTCATCCTCCGGCCGAATGATGTCAACTTAGAGCATGTCTAGCAGACCCCGTAAAAGGCCCAACCCCGTAAAATAACCGCCGAAATACGGGGTTGGGCGCTACCCGGCCGTCTAGCACGGCCCGTAAAAACGGCCCCCGCATCGATTTTTTACGGTTTTGGATACGGGGCGGCCCTCCGCCCACTATCTCTACGGGGTGGGGAAGGGAATACAGGGCGAACCCTGCATCCAGCGCGCGCGGACAATTCAGTTTTCCCACCCGTCTTCCCCCGCGCCGTCGCCACAGCCACCCGAGCGCCGCTGCCGCAAAGCCTCAGATCCGGCCCCCTCCGCCGTCCTTCGCTGCCCTCCGAGCCACGCCGCACTGCGTCCACGCCCGCCGCACCCCCGCCGGAGATCCAGCGCGCGACGCCGTACCCCAGCCTTGGTTTTCTCCGCCGTTTTCGCCGGTGAGTATTCCGCCGCAGTGCTCTTGGTTTTCTCCGCCGTTTTCGCCGGTTGATGTATGCTTGACGGTGGTAGATGGCTGCGGAGGATGTGCATATGGCGGATTTGGAGGATTCGTCGACCGATTGGTCGTCGTGGGATTCCGACGATTCGGATCTCGACGAGCTGCTGAACAACGACGACACGGAGATGATGATGCTCCTGTTCGGCATGAAGCACACGGAGGACCGCGCCAAGCTGCTGGATCAGAGGAGAGGTTCCGTCATGGGGCGTATGTCCATTCCGCGGAACCGCGCGCTCGGCCACGAACAGCTGATGCAAGATTATTTTGACGAGGTACCAACCTATCCTCCCCGCCTCTTCTGTAGAAGGTATCGAATGCGTAGGTCTTTGTTCGAGAGAATCGTCAAAGATTGTGAGGCAAACTGCGATTACTTCAATCAAAGGAGGAACGTTGCCCATGTCATGGGATTTAGCCCATATCAGAAAATATCTGCCGCCATGAGGGTGATTGCATATGGTGTCCCGACAGACTATACCGATGAGTACCTTCGCATTGGCGCACAAACTACCACGGATTGCGTGCGTACGTTTGCCAAGATGGTGATCAAGTTGTATGGTGAGGAGTATCTCCGAGCTCCAAATGAGGAAGACACGAAAAGGCTCATGGAGATCAACGAAAAGAGGGGGTGGCCGGGCATGCTTGGTAGTTTGGATTGCATGCATTGGACATGGAAAAATTGTCCAAAAGCATGGCATGGAATGTATTGTGGCAAAAGCCGTGATGCTACCATTGTGCTTGAAGTTGTGGCCTCCCAAGACTTGTGGATTTGGCATGCTTTTTTTGGACTGCCGGGGACACTCAACGACATCAACATCTTGAATAGATCCCCTTTGTTTGCAAGAATAGTGAAGGGTGAAGCTCCTACTTGTAACTACAAAGTTATGAATAATGAGTACACCCTGGGTACTATCTCACAGATGGTATTTACCCTAACTATGCAACTCTTGTCAAGTCCATTAAAGAGAAAAAGGACAGGCCCTTGACAAGAAAGGAAGCTTGCTTCACCAAAAATCAAGAGGCATGTCGCAAGGACATTGAGAGAGCCTTTGGTGTTTTGCAAGCAAGGTTTGCCATTGTCCGGGGTCCTGCAAGGTTTTGGGACAAGGAATCTCTTGTTGACATCATGACATGTTGTGTGATTCTTCACAACATGATCATTAAAGATGAGAGAGGGTTGAATTTGCCATGTTTCTATGACAATGTTGGCACCCGAGTGCAGCCCCAGAGGAACCCTGATCAGATTGAAGCTTTCCTTGCAGCCCATCGCCAGATTGAAGATGCCGAGACCCATCACCAGCTCACCCAAGATCTCATTGATCACCACTGGCAGTTGCATGGCCAATGAGTTAAAACATTCATTTCCTATTGTTGTATGTGTGGAACATTTGTTTTATTTGTTTGATTGTTCGAGGAACATTTGTTATTTGTTTGATTGTTATTTGAACATTATTGTAATAATTGAGATGATTATTGTGTGATTTAAAACTTTTATTCGATGTGAGAATGTTGCACTAGTTCAAATATCCAATTTGTCCAAAACCCTGTTTTGAGGGGCCGAAAACCCGTGCGAGCTAGCAGACCCCGTATCCCCATCCCGTAAAACAGAATCAAACAGAAGATTCTGTTTTACGGGATGGGGATACGGGGTCTGCTAGCTCGCACGGGTTTTCGGCCGATGAAAATCGAATACAAGACCCTCTACTCGCGTTTTACGGGGCAGAAATTTAAAGGGTCTGTTAGACATGCTCTTAAGCTCCTTTAATTCGAGCTAGAGTTAAACAATGGACAAAACCTTTCTGTACGCCATGCTTTGATCGTGTCCAGCTATCCAGCACCGCAACCGTGCACATTGTAGCATTAACTTAAACAGAACCACAACCGTGCACATTGCACTCCGGAACCTTCCCATTTATTTTCTATTTCTTAGATATTTAGTTTTTTCTAGACCAACTGAGGTATCTTATTTGGGCTGCATTTGGGATCCAGACTAACTCAAAATTAATTTATTTTTTGCCACCTCCGCGCTGACGAATAGATCTCGCATGTCAGTTTCAATGTCAATTCGCTCTTAGCATGTCATTTGCACGAATTGCAAAAAGTGTGTTGTAAAGTGGTAGATTTTGATTCTCAGAACACAAAGTGGTATGAAACAGTAACGTCACCAATGTGGCACCAAAATGTTATTAACTATGAGTTATACCTTTGAGATTGTTCTATCCATTATAGTATATGTCGATTTCACTAGCCTTTTCTATCAGCTCGGAATGTTGGTTGTGTTGACTAGTGCATAAAGCTTGACATGGTATCAAAGTCAAGGTCTCAAATTCGAGTTCTATGTGATGTAATTTATTAAAGAATGCTCGTAGCCCACCTTTATGTCCACGTATAAGCCTCTTGAACCGTACTTCTGAAATTTTTACATTCATGTGTTGACTTTTACGCGTCACACGTGAGAGGGGTGTTACAATAGATGTGAATTGTACTAATCTTTTCCATTAGTTCAGACTGTTAGAAATTATTGAGAGTTTGATTGCTGCGGATATGTCAAAGTGTCCCGAAACCAAGGAAAAAATCGAGGCCCTCCATAAAACTGGTTAACAGTTTCGTTCTTGGCGATCTGGTGGACTTTTTAGATGATAATACATGATGGGTACACTTTTGTCTTCATGCACTTGAGCTCATCTTCGTCTTTGCACTGACTTCTCACCCATTTACCACGGTTTTATATATTTCCTCTATTCCATATTACTTTGCATGCAAGATTTAGTGAAAGCCAAATCTTATTATATTTGACAATGTATATGTGCTAAAATATCAATACTATGGTATCAGACTTATATAGTATGTGAATTGTACTAGAATTTTCCATTAGTTCAGACTGTTAGAAATTATTGAGAGTTTGATTGCTGCAGATATGTCAAAGTGTCCCGAAACCAAGGAAAAAATTGAGGCCCTCCATAAAACTAGTTAACAGTTTCGTTCTTGGCGATCTAGTGGACTTTTTAGATGATAATACATGATGGGTACACTTTTGTCTTCATGCACTTGAGCTCTTCTTCGTCTTTGCACTGACTTCTCACCCATTTACCACGGTTTTAATATTTCCTCTGTTCCATATTACTTCGCATGCAAGGTTAGTCAAAGTCAAATCTTATTATATTTGCTAATGTATATGTTGAATAACGGAGCAATTTACCAAGCGAATTATCCATAATAAACGCTAGATAAAACATGATTAGAATAAAAGACAAAATACTAATCATGTGAAATAGCGAAAACATATTAAGATAGGTAACCAAACAGACTGCAAGACATAAGTCTTGAGATGCGATCAGAACAAGATTGATAAAGAAAACATACACGGCAGCGGCAGCAGAAGAGGGACCGCCGGTGTTTGTGTTGGCACCGTCGTTAGCCATGTCGTCGAGGAAGAGGGTGCTGATGTTGGGGAAGACGTCGACGCAATCGGTATCCGAGAGGGAGTCCGTGATGAAGCCAGTAGTCGCGCCGATAGCGCTCCCCAAAAACCTTATCGCCTTTCTCCCGTACAGGACTCGAAGCAGCGGGTCTCGAGGCTCACTGTCCGACTCATGTGCACGCCACAAGACGGGATGGGGAAGATCTAAGTAGCGCAGTGTTCTGGAACTGGAGGCGCTAAGGGTTTGTGGCAGTGTATCTAAGAGGAGGCGCGACCTCTCTCTTATATAGACATAGAGGGGTAGGCAGACAGGCTGCGCTGAAGATGAAACGAACGGACAGAAGTTGAAACGAACAGGCAGCAGCCCACCGGGCAGCCTCCACTCAGTTCATATTTATTTAGCTCGTATTAAAAGTCCAAAATGTTTCAACTTCTGTACGACTTTTCATATACCATTCATGCGTGGCAAAATAAAGCTCGGCTCAGCGAGATTCCCGCAACCCGCGACACGCGTGCGTCGTGACGAGGCGAGGCGAGGCGTGGGAGGAGGAGGAGCGCGCGTGTGGAACTCTCTCCTTCTTCTTCTCATCCTTTTACTAAGTGGTAGGAGAGCTCACCTTATAAGCTGGTCCAACTTCGACTCAACTAGCAATGTGGGACTAAACATTTGTCTCAGCTCTTGCCTTGCATGAATGGGACACATGGGCCTCTAGGATTTTCAGGAATTATTGAAATGGAAAATCGGCTAGACTATTTGGGCCAAAATTCCAACAATCCCTCACCAGATCAGAGGCACATGTAATTTTCCTTTGGTTTCAAAACACTGTTTATATACCAGTACTGTAGTGGAGACTGTTAAGTTGAACTTCCACCTAGAATTCTATGCTACACTAGGTTGGGACTTGTACAGTGGACTATGCCTTGAACTGCAAGTTTGCTGCAACCTAGCTTCACACGGAGCCTTGACTGATACTGGGCTACCGTGGGACTTCCCCGCGGGTGGAGCTTATGTGTCATACTCCATGGTCTTTCATGAGTTTATTAGAGAGCACCCAACTCTCATAGACTGCGACGTTTGACAGTCAGACTCATATAGGTGTGTTCTTCAATAGATGTTCTGCAGGACAACATCTTTGCTTAAGATTAAGCCATTTAGAACACATTAAGATAAAATCAACCTGCCGTGCAGAATAGGAAAGTATTGCATCTTCACGGAGTGATGTTCATTAAAGTGGGAATACTTTCCTCTCAGTCTACCAACAGCTTGTCTCCCAATTCTAATTCACGGGATCTCCGATCACATAGATTGGTTTGCCACTGTGGAAAACTCATAGTGTGGGTCTCATACCCATCTCCTTCGATGCATTTTCTATCACATTGCGTGATAGTCCCTTTGTGAAGGGATCTGCCAGGTTCTTAGATGTTCGGATATAATCCAATGCAATAACTCCGGAGTTTATCATTTTCCTGACAGATTTTAGTCTCCTCTTCACATGTATTGAGGACTTAATATTATCCTTAGAACTGTTCACCTTAATAATCACAGTTTGATTATCACAGTTCATTGGAATTGCGGGTATAGGTTTTTCAACCACAGGTAAGTCCATCAAGAGTTCACGAAGCCACTCTGCCTCAACAGTGGCCGTGTCTAGTGTTGTGAGTTCTGCTTCCATAGTTGACCTCGTTAAGATGGTCTGCTTGCAAGACTTCCAAGAAACAACGCCACCACCAAGTGTGAAAACATATCCACTCGTGGCATTTATCTCGTCAGCATCAGATATCCAATTTGAATCACTATAACCCTCTAGTACCCTCGGATACCCGGTATAGTGTATGCCATAGATCGCAGTGCCTTTTAGATATCGCATAACTCTCTCAAGAGCATGCCAGTGATCATCTCCTGGATTTGAAACAAATCAACTGAGTTTGCTTATAGCAAAGGCGATGTCAGGCCTCGTGGCACTAGCTAAGTACATAAGCGAGCCAATGATTTGAGAGTATCTTAGTTGGTCTCTAGCATTTCCTCGATTCTTTCGAAGCAACACACTAGGATCATACGGTGTAGGAGAAAAATTGACGTCGCTATACCCGAAACGACTCAAGATCTTTTCCACATAGTGGGACTGAAGCAGTGTAATACCACCATCATCATCTCTCAATAGCTTGATGTTTAGGATGACATCAGCTACTCCCAGATCCTTCATCTCAAAGGAACGAGATAAGAAATCTTTGACCTCCTTAATTGCATTAAGGTTGGTTCCGAAAATCAGTATGTCATCAACATACAAACAAAGGATGACTCCCTCACCCCCACCATGGCGATAGTATACACACTTGTCAGCTTCGTTTACAACAAAGCCTGCAGAGGTTAAGATTTTATCAAATTTTCGTACACGCTTAGGTGCTTGTTTAAGACCATATAAAGACTTCAGTAGCTTGCACACTTTTCTTTCTTGACCATTTACTACAAAACCATCTGGTTGATCCATATAAATTTCCTCATCCAACTCTCCATTTAGGAAAGTCGTCTTAACGTCCATTTGAGGAACGAGAAGACTGTGTGAGACAGCCAGAGAAAGTAGTACTCGAATGGTGTTCAACCTTGCTACAGGTGAGTAAGTGTCAAAGAAGTCTTCACCTTCCTTTTGGGTATAACCCTTGGCCACAAGCCTTGCCTTGTACTTCTTAATAGTACCATCAGGCCTTAGTTTCTTCTTAAACACCCATTTACATCCTATAGGTTTGCACCCATAAGGACGATCAGTGATCTCCCATGTTTCATTAGCTAAGATGGAATTCATCTCACTATGAACAGCTTCCTTCCAGTAGTCAGCATCAGAAGATGCATAAGCTTCTGAAATGGAAGTGGGAGTGTCATCGACAAGGTACACAATGAAATCATCACCAAAATACTTTGTAGTCTTTTGTCTCTTGTTCCTTTTAGGAATTTCATTATCATCCTCCTTAGGACTTTCAGAGTGTTCAATTGGAATGGTAGGTTTAGAGAATATAGCAAATTCCTGATTAGATGAACTAGGTATCTCCGGATTTGATGAGTTAGGTTTATCCTTCGTTGGAAAGATATCCTCAAAGAAAGTCGCATCAGCCGACTCCATGATTGTACCGACATGAATGTCAGGCACTTCAGATTTTACTATCAAGAATCTATAACCAATGCTATGAAAAGCATAGCCCAGAAAAACACAATCAATGGTTTTTGGTCCAAGCTTGCGCTTCTTGGGGATTAGTACATTAACCTTTGCCAAACAACCCCAAGTACGTAAGTAAGAGAGTTTTAATCTTTTCTTCTCCCATTCTTCGAATGGAGTAATTTCTTTATTCTTTGTCGGAACTCGGTTTAGGACATGACACGCGGTCAATAGTGCCTCCCCCCACCATTCCTTAGAAAGACCCGATGTGTCTAACATGGCGTTAACCAAATCTGTTAGAGTACGGTTCTTTCTTTCGGCTACTCCATTTGACTGGGGTGAGTAGGAGGCGTCCTCTCATGAATTATGCCATGTTCCGCACAAAAGGAATCAAACTCGTTGGAAAAATACTCTCCACCACGATTAGACCTAAGCCTCTTAATCTTTCGATCAAGTTGATTTTCTGCCTCAGCTTTATAGATTTTGAAGAAACTCAAAGCCTCATTTTTTGATTTCAGAAGATACACATGACAATATCTCGTAGAGTCATTGATCAAAGTCATGGAATATTTCTTTCCACCTTTTGTCAACACACCATTCATCTCACAAAGATCAGAATGTATGAGATCTAGTGGTGTTAAATTTCTCATTTCTGCAGTCGTATATGACTTGCGAGGTTGTTTAGCTTGCACGCAGATTTGGCACTTAGATCTCTTAACAGTTGAGAAATCAAGGATTAAATTCATTTTGTCTAGCCGCGTCATACAACCAAAATTAATATGACAAAGACGAGAGTGCCAGACATTTGATTCAAAATTCGTGTAAATATGATTAACAACTTTATTACAAATGTCTGACAGAGATAAGCGGAACAAGCCTCCGCACTCATAGCCTTTACCAACAAAGGTTCCATAATTCGAAATGACAAATTTATTGGACTCGAATACAATCTTGTAGCCATCTCGACACAGAAGAGATCCACTAACAAGATTTTTATTTATTGAGGGAACATGATGCACGTTCTTCAGGCGCACGGTCTTTCCCGAAGTGAACTTCAGATCGATCGTACCAACACCATGAACAGAAGCATGTGAGCCGTTCCCCATCAGCACGGTTTGAGTCCCTCTGACCTGATATGAAGAAAACATGGAAATGTCAGAACAGACATGTACATTAGCGCCCGTGTCAATCCACCAATCAGGAGAATGACATAATGAAAGAACAATAGGTAATATACCATACCCAACATATTTCATCTCAACGTCGACCATGAAAACATTAGAAGTCTTGCTGCCCTTCCCATGCTGACGATGGTCAAAGCGGTTGGGACAAGCAGGAGCCCAATGATTAGGATCACCGCACACATGACAAGCACCTTTCCTCTTATCAGTCTTCTTCTTGAAGCTGGTGGACTGTGAGGCCTTGTTCTTTCCATCAAACTTTCCTTTGTCATCAAACTTGCCTTTGTTCTTGAACTTGTGAGGCTGGAAGTTCCTTTTCTGTACCAGGTTGGCATTAGAACCTCCCTCGGTACCTCGAGCACGTGTGTCTTTTGCTCTCGCCTTCTCTTCCACATCAAGAGTCCCAATGAGATCCGTCACAGAGAACTCTTGTCTCTTGTGCTTCAGAGAAGTAGCAAAATTCCTCCATGACTGGGGAAGTTTGGCAATGATGCCTCCGGCAACAAACTTGTCCGGTAACACACAAGTGAAGTGCTCAAGCTCCCTGGAAAGTGACTGTATCTCATGAGCCTGCTCCACAATAGGGCGGTCCTCAACCATCTTATAGTCATAGAATTGTTTCATGACATACAGTTCACTGCCAGCATCGGAGACTCCAAATTTTCTCTCGAGCGCATCCCACATATCCTTGCCATTGCTAAATGGCAGATATGAATCGACAATATTGTCGCCAAGAATGTTGATCAAGGCAGCCTTGAAAGTGATATCAAGTTTTTGGAACGCCTCTTCCTGAGCGGGATTAAGTTCTCCCTCAGGTGCGCCATAGATGGCGTTAAAGCAGCTCATAGTCTGAAACCAGAGCACTGCTCTCGCACGCCATCGTTTGTAATTCACACCTTCGAACACAGGTGGCTTCATAGAAGCAACAAAGCCACTTGGGGCAAATTGCCTGAAATAAGATTTTTAGATTGTTGAATAACAGAGCAATTTACCAAGCGAATTACCCATAATAAACGCTAGATAAAACATGATTAGAATAAAAGACAAAATACTAATCATGTGAAATAGCGAAAACATATTAAGACAGGTAACCAAACAGACTGCAAGACATAAGTCTTGAGATGCGATCAGAACAAGATTGATAAAGAAAACATACACGGCAGCGACAACAGAAGAGGAACCGCCGGTGTTCGTGTTGGCACCGTCGTTAGCCATGTCGTCGAGGAAGAGGGTGCTGATGTCGGGGAAGAAGTCCTCGTCGGCGCAATCGGTATCCGAGAGGGAGTCCGTGATGAAGCCAGTAGTCGCGCCGATAGCGCTTCCCAAAAACCTTATCGCCCTTCTCCCGTACAGGACTCGAAGCAGCGGGGTCTCGGAGGCCTACTGTCCCGGCTCGCGGTGCATGTCACAAGACGGGATGGGGAAGATCTAAGTAGTGCAGTGCTCTGGAACTGGAGGCGCTAAGGGTTTGTGGCAGTGTATCTAAGAGGAGGCGCGACCTCTCTCTTATATAAAGCTCGGCTCGGCGAGATTCCCGCAACCCGCGGCGCACGCGCGTCGTGACGAGGCGAGGCGTGGCGAGACGAGCGAGGAGGAGGAGGAGCGCGCGTGTGGAACTCTCTCCTTCTCCTTCTCATCCTTTTACCAAGTGGTAGGAGAGCTCACCTTATAAGCTGGTCCAACTTCTACTCAACTAGCAATGTGGGACTAAACATTTGTTCTAGCTCTTGCCTTGCATGAATGGGCCTCTAGGATTTTCAGGAATTATTGAAATAGAAAATGGGCTAGACTATTTGGGCCAAAATTCCAACAGTATATGCGATAAAATATCAATACTATGGTATCAAACTTAGCTAAAAAAAATTAAATAATACATTTTTTTATTAAATTGCACAAATAATACACAAAACGGATAAATTACAAATCTGTTGGTCGGTCGGCCGTTCGACAGACGACAGACTCATTTCGTCCGTTCAACGGACGAAACACTGCCTTCGTCCGTTGAGCAGATTGACGAAGGTGTCGTCTGTTGAGCAGACGAAGGCATCAAATTCGCTGAACGGCCGACCGACCAACAGATTTGCAATTTGCCCGTTTTGTGTATTATTTGTGAAATTCAATAAAGAAATATATTATTTAAAAAAATTAGCATCAAACTTATATAGTATGTGAATTGTACTAGTCTTTTCCATTGGTTTAGATTGTTTGAAATTATTGAGAGTTTGATTGCTGTGGATATGTGGAAGTGTCCCAAAACCAAGGAAAAAATTGAGGCCCTCCATAAAACTGGTTAACAATTTCATTCTTGGCGATCTGGTGGACTTTTTAGATGATAATGCATGATGGGTACACTTTTGTGTTCATGCACTTGAGCTCGTCTTCGTGTTTTCACTAACTTCTCACCCATTTACCACGGTTTTATATATCTCCTATGTTCCATATTACTTCACATGCAAGGTTTAGTCAAAGTCAAATATTATTATATTTGATAATGTATATGTGATAAAATATCAATACTATGGTATCAAACTTATATAGTATGAAAGCGTATTCTATTATAATTCTAATAATGTTGACTTGATGTCGTAGATCTTGATAACTTTTACCATATAATCGGTCAAACTTTGTAGAGTTTCAATTTGACCAATCTTATATGTGGAGTAATATTAAATAGAGGAAGTACTTGCTACAATATTTACGGAGCTCCAAGATTTTTTTGTCAAACCAGATTTGGCAAAGCATATATGTCCATGATATTTTTTCAGTAATAATACTAATATCATTGACGTTAGTGACACAAGTAGCATAATTTGGACGGACAAGGTAGTTGCATGCTTAATTAATCTGTGTAACATCAGCCTATATACCCATCGATAGATGACCAACATAACCTTATTTTGCATGTACTAGAAGTATCTAGGGTTATTTTGTGGTACCGCCCTATCTATACTTTTCCATATCTTAAATGGCTGGACAATGTTTGCTCCAGGAGAGATGACATCTGAGAATTAGCCTCCCTATCCGTTGATATTCAGTGCCGAATCACTAGGTTCCTTTGACGTTTGACGTCCCGAAATGTGTGTCTCCCTTTTGACACCTGTAGTGCCGAATCACTTTGCTCTATGACGCCAGTTCTTCGCTTACTTTGGAGAAAAGTTAGCGGGTGACAGTCATGAGATCGTATGTACTCCCTCCGTTTCAAAATATAAGATGTTTTAGGTTTGTGAAGAAGATGAATCTAGACTTATTTTAGTATGTATGTTCATTCAACTTTGGGATGAATCTATACACTAAAAAAAGTCTAGATTCATTTTCTTCAGAAACCTAAAACATCTTATATTTTAAAACGGAGGGAGTATATTTGTTTAGGTCTTGGTGATTGCAAATTTACAATCACTTCTATGATAGTAAATGCATCAGTCGGCGTAGAGGTCAAAGATAGTCCGTCCTTTTTCAGGAAAAAAAGAATCAGACATGGCACAGGATCGAAATGCACACTGATTTGGAGCTCAAAACCACAGCCCGGGTAACAATAAGTTCATCCGGATATATACTCTGATGTGATAGTTTATAGATTAATTAATACATGAGTCGGTAAAAGTCTCCAAATTCTACACAGAGAGGCATCAAGAGTGAAACATCCTTCTTGTACTATTGCTCCATGATGAATTAATTACACTCTTAAGCTACTAATGAGTTTATCAAGCTTATCCAGCCAACTCGAGTTTTCATCGAGTCGAGCCAAACCATGGTTTTTAACTCGTTAAGTTAATGAGTCGAGTCGAGCTAACTCGTTAGCTAACAAGTATTTACAAGCTGAGTCGAGCTAGCTCGATATCCACCCCTAGATATGTCCCAGGATCGAAATGCACACTGATTTGGAGCTCAAAACCACAGGCCGGGTAACAACATCTCGACAGAGCCTAGCTATTTTAGTTAGCTAGGAAGCTGGTCTGTTCCCTGAAGGACCAAAGTGAACCTAGCTATAACCTACCTCTAATTCAAAGTTGAAACATGGCAAGTTCACTAGTTCATCCTCCCGGCCGAATGATGTCAACTTAAGCTCCTTTCGAGCTAGAGTTAAACAATGGCCGGAACCTTTCTGCGCACCGTGCTTTCAGTGTGTCCAGCTATCCAGCACCGCAACCATGCACATTGTACCGTTAACTTAAACTGAAAAAAGTTTATGCTTGCTGATGATGATGTAAGGAATGAAAAGCTAACTGAAGGACCAGAAGACATGCTTTGGCGAAATTTGCATAAAACAAGGACAAGTAGATGGAATTAATATTAGGCACTAGGCACCCCACTATGTTCTTGGTACCACCAAAATTCAACTGCTTCTTAATTAATCTGCGCGTCAAAGAAGAATGTTAAGGCCCTTTTCCAATCCTAGAGAAGGAATAAGTTCAGCGTTCGACATCTGTTTCCCACAAGTATCCTTTTTCAAGTCCTGGAGACAGAATAAGTTCAGTGTATTTGGCATCCATTTCAGAGTAAAAAAGTTCGTTCGTGCATCAAGTTTAGTGGGAAGCGATTCGGTTATAAAAATTATATCAGGACCCAGGACCGCATATAACAGCCGCCAGTATTTTGGAGCAAATTCTGATGCATCCAGCTGGAAGAATTCCGAGAATCAGCAATTGACATTAACACATTGATTTCTAGCACTTCCATATAGGGCAGTAGGAGTGCCGATATAGGTCCTTTTTTACAGCTTGCGAAGCTCTTGTGCAGTCCCTCTGAGGCTCTGAGCTTTCATTGAACTTGTGGCATTTTGTTGGAAGGTACAACGTATTACATATGTATCAAACATAGCTATCATGCATCAACTGCTCTACACTAGCATGATATCACGGTAGAAGACCAAAAAAAATGAAGAAAATGTCAACAGAAAGCAAAACATGTCATGATCCATGGAGATTTTGGATGTCCACTTTCAAAGTTTGGAGCTTACGCTCAACGTCGGACAACTCACCCTGAACACCCTGTAGCCAATCGATTTTTCGCTGGCATGCGTCCTGGTATGGTTTACTGGCAACGTCGACAAACTGGACTAGCTTACTAGCACTCACAGATATATCTTTCTTAATAGCTTCATCAACTTTGCAGGATAGCTCATCGGCAGCCTTGCTGACCTTCTCTACCGCGAGCTTCCGTCGACCGGGGAAATTTGATATTGCAAAAAACCTGAAAAGGGACCAACACTCAGTAGATTAATATACTCCACATATAGCTAAGAATGAACTCACTCCATGCATTTCAAACATATTTCATAAAGAGTGGTTTATAATTAGTATCAATCAATACCCGCCAGCTGAGCAAAGAGCAAGAGCAAGTAGATCTTCCAGCGTAGTTGTTAGAACAGAGGTCAAAAGAGATGCTGACAATCCAGCAACGCCAAGCCCTCCAAAAGTTCCTGTAGCCTTCACGGAACAATAATAGATCTCAGAGTGATAAGCAGCGATGGAAATATAAGAACACCAAAATCAGAGATAGCCTCTAAATATAAAACAACACTATTATCATGTCCCAGCAGTTTTAACTACCATAAATATCTGGGCTGAAGTTCGAGGGAGTGAGAGTCGCATTTTCTTTTTCATCTTCTCATTTAAACTATTCGTTTGGACAAACTTGATGCAATGTTTAGGGAATGCAAATAAAGTGTATCTGAAGAAAGGGACAAACTATAAACGTTAGTAGACATACCACTTCACGAATTTCTTCTTCAAAAACCTTAGCAGCAGCACTAGCACTGAAACCATTCAGTGCCTTGATGCTGACTTTCTCTCCTTCATTAACAAGCCCATCTGGATCTGATGGGAGCATTTCTTCCTGAGTAATCAATGAATCCCATCTTTCATGGAAACATTCCAGATACAAATTTGCTTCGCGGGTATTGCTAGAACTCAGCCATGATGAATACTCGCTTAGTAAATCCTAAACAACAGAAAGAAATATTTCTGTTCATAAGATGAATCAATAAGCATGGTGAAGCAAATAATAAAAACATGTTCATAAAAAGCAAGAATAATACTGACCAAAATATTGCAGACTTATTACAATGCTTAATAGTTAATACATTTAACAAAACTCTGCAGTATTATGACACCAAATGAAATCAACTCATTTGAAAAGCTTCGACAGACTAGACGGACATGCATCTTTCCAAGTGTCATTGCTTATTCAATGAACTGCCAAACCCCAAGTCTACAAGAAACATACAGATTACTGAATAACTGACAGAAGTGGGTAGCCTGCAGATTGTCTAGACAGTGGTCTTAGCACAGCTAATATTGCTGGAGGTGACAAGTTATACTTTCACTAGTCAAACCAGTGAGAAAAAATTGCGGTAAACAAACTCAAAATGTACTGACAAGCCAGTTTCCGCCTATTTAACTTGGCTAGCTCTGAGTTCCAAGTTCCAACTGTCTGTTGGTTCCTCTAATTTTGGAATGTTCACCTAATATGTTGCAGCCAGTATGTTGTAGCTGGATGGGAAGAAATGGGTAGCAAAATTGGTGCTAGACAGTTCCGTGTCTGGTTGTTTCTAGTAAAGTTGGGAAAATTCAGGCATGAACATAGTATGCAAGTAAATCTAGAGAAACACTAAGTTGTAAGAAATAACTTCAGTAATTTTGGATATGATGTGGTTGAATGTCGAACGTACAACTGCATCATTAAAGGCAGGACTCAGAATATCATTTTGAACAAATGACGTGGCTTTGGCAGAAGGGCCTTTTTCTCCTGTAAGCATGTATGTAAAAATAAGGTCAATGTTTGACAACTGGAGCGTAGATTCCATGAGCGTTATAGCTCGACTTTTTGATCTCTCAATCTGCATGAACAACAGAAACATATTCTCAATCAGCAGGGAAAATCAAATTAAGGATGCAAAGTATTGCAGTCACCAAATGTCAATGCTAGGTAAGCGACATGAATATAAATTATCACTGTACGTTTACGGCATATTGGCCACACAAGAAAACTAAGGTCTCAGGTGAAGGCAATGGAATTGGAAAATGTCACTATCACTCACACAAAACACCGTGCCTACTAAGCGGAAATACAAGACATGCGTTTGTGTAAATGTTGTGGAGAGAGGGGAAATATATAAGCAAAATGTAGGAAAGTGTTATCAAATTTGTATGGATGCCATTATTTTACAGAAATCTAAGAACAGTATGCCTTTGTTTCCCAAAGCGGTGAGTATAGCACAACAATAATTTCAAAAACAATTAAGGATAAAGCAAAATTATCATATTTGAAACACCTACAAGAGATGAAATCTGCTTCTGCCAGGAAATGCTGTCAGCCTCAATTTTCACAGCATAGTTATTTGCACTAGAAACAAGATCCCTGATGGATGTCAAGTCATCAATAGCCTTTTCATATTCTAGTTTCACAAGTCTTTGACATGAAGTTAGCAAACGATCTGCAATTCCAATTGGTGTTTCAAGTTTCAGTCGGACCCTTTCCTGCCCATTATCTGTTGATCCATCTAAAAAGCTCAATAGGTAATGCTCTAGATCATAGAACTTGCTGCTTCTCCATCTAGGATCACTGGACAAAACATCCCCATAATGCTCTCTACCAGTGTTCTTTGAGTATGAAAGTTTGACTTCCAGAGCAGAGCGTGAAGATACAGGAAAGAGTGTTACATCCTCGGTGTTGAGCAATTTTCTTGCATTTTCCTTGATAAAGACAGTGGCCTCTTCAAGCTACAATTGGATTGAGAAGCAAACTCACAAGATTAGCAAAACGGCAAATTCGAAAGACTATCATGCTGAGATTCTTGAACACTAAAGATATAAGTATCAAACCTCATCACTGTTCCTATAGAGGTCCACTTTGTTTAGAACAAATACAACTTTCTTCTTCCACTGCTGGACATACTGGAGAAATCCGACCTAAAAGTTCAGAACAAACACTTTAACTCTATTAGGAAGTACAAAAAACACAATGCATCCTCCGAAAGATAAATCAAAATTCTAGAATAAGACAGCTTTTCTAAACCTATGTCCAGAATCTCCAATTACGTGGATCATACTTTTCATCTGGTTAGTACTAGATATGTGATGCAATTAGTTTGAAGTAAAGAATGACACAAAGCCTACTAGACATGTGTGCCTGCAAGTTGCAGGAACAATTTTTTAACTTACCTCGGCTGCATGAAAGACGAAGCATTAGTTGTGTAGATATTATATTTGGATCAGTCAGTATTGGTGCCTGTTTGCTTTCTAGCAAAAACCTCAAGACTATCTTTCTCATAAGGTACAAAAAAAGAAATTTGAAGTATGTCAGATATTAGAAAAAATAACATTTTTTACCTCACTCTCAGTCAATGGTCTATCTGATGACAGGACAAAGAGTATTAAGTCAGCTCGTGGCACGTATTCTTCAGTGAGTCGCTGCTGCCTCTGGAGAATAACATTTGTTCCAGGTGTATCAACTAGGTTCATCTGTTCAATTGTACAAAATGAACATCTCGTGAACAAGGATATGAAGTAAATAAACAAGGAAAATGCACCGCTAGGTTGGCTTTGCAACTAGGCAGACAAGCGACCTAGAGCACTAACAGGAGATAAGGTGGAACAGGACTGCCATTGCTTTTGGCACTTAGTTAAAATGTAACAAGTACTGACCTGCAGCGAATTCGATACAGCCAACAAATAGGGTGTGTTTTGTGAGAACTACAGCATGTTGTAGGAGAAAGAGCTTTGTTCCTGATAATTCATTCCAATTCCTTTGGACTCGCAAAATTCTTCATCAGAACAAATATACCTTCAAGCTTTCTAGTGAGTGTAAAGAGGATATCCACTAGACCACTATTTTCCTATTCTGATGTATCTAGTTATTCAGCGAACATAACATTGGATAAATGGCTAGCACGTCTAGTGAATGGATTGGATGAAACAAAGGTGCAAGCATTTAGGAATAAAATTGCATAGCATACTCCTCCAAGATAAGCAAGAGTATGTGAGAACTACAGCATGATTGCACTTCAGTTTGTATTTACCTCCTTTAAAATTGGAGCCGATAAATAGCATGTGAATTGACCATCCGGGTGCCTCTCACATCGTTCCATGCTTTCAGAATCAACCTCTGAATACGACAGCAGTGTGATCTCATTTGTCGTGGGTACAACTCCTTCCTGAAGATACTTCCTTCCAAGTAGAGCATTTATAAAAGTTGATTTTCCCGAGTTAAATTCTCCCTGAGATAAATTGCAGGAAATCCGAATTAGTGTTTATAAGATTAATAAACATGCCAGTACAAAGATAAATGACTTGAAGATTATGGACAAAACAGTCGATTTCATTTGTACTGAATAAGAAGGTACACTCGCTTTTAATTAAAATAAAATGATTTTGCATGACAACAAATAAGACCAACAAGTCAGCTTATGCAACTCTAGAACGGAACCTGTGTTGTCACCACTATTATTAGATGACAATCTGATCATGTCTTATAAAACCAGGACCAGAAATCTAATGAGCTTTGTGTTGGTTTATGCAAATGCCGAACTGTCAAGGATGTAAATAGTTAAATGAGAATGTTAATGAGCAGATCTTTTAAAAGATTTGAATAATGCATCTCATTATTATACAAACGACCATAGTTGAAAGAGTATGTTTTCTCCTATACAAAGGTTAGATAGAAAAAGAAGAAAGAAATTTGAGGTTTCAACACATTTCATGAGTAAGAAAAAAAACGCACTAAATGCCTAATGGTTGATTCGACATGGTCATACATTTTTATGGCTCTAAAGAAGTACACAAGTATTCTTTGGTGGGAAAAACATGTTCATTGCTGCTTCATGGAAAATGCATAGTATGACTTGTAAAATTAATCAGAACACATCATTCCATGGTTTATGTAAACAAAAATAACAATTTCTAGCGTGTCTCAATAGAAAACAAATTATCTATATATGGGGCCAGTGATGATGTCATAATCAATATATAGTGTAAACACAAAATTACCACAATAACCAACAAAAATGGCTCACTCAGGCGAGAAGCAGCATCAACTAGAAGTTCAGCCTCTTCCATCTGCGACAACGTATCAATTATTATAATCAAGTGAAGCATATTCTACATACGATGATATGAAATATATTGAGTTCATTCCAGGGATCTTCAACTACCAAATGTGTAACATTAGATGATCACCATTGGTGCTGCCTTGCGGATAACATCAACAGCTTCACTGAGAATAGGTTTTTCCGTTGTTATTAGCTGCATCACTTTTTCATCCAATTTTGTAAATCCAGCAACTTTTGTCTTCTCACGAATTAGGACCATTACATTATTTGTTTCTTCCAGAGTACCAGCAGAAGAGTAAGTGACTTGTGGTGCACTATCAGTGGCACCCACTTTTACAAAATCCCTCTCTATGATATTGTCAGTGAGATGTTGGATGCCAGCCAAAGACAGAACAATTCCAGATGCACCAGACTGGAGCAGCTTGGATGTGGCATCAGAATAAGACTCTTCACTTTGTACATCGTTTAAAGTGAAGAAAATTGGAATCTTCACATGCTGAGCACCAGCATCATCAAAAACAGTTGAGAAGTTGTCAGTCCCAGTATTTACGATAAGAAAATCAGCCCCTTCAGAACTTGTAGCGCTTCTTGCGGAATCTGAAGACCGTATAGTTCTAGCGACAAGAGGGAGATATATGGAGTCAGAGTTGGATTTCATCATCATACTCCTTGCAACAATAGCAGGAATGCCTGCATCGAAAAAGAGACAAGAACATCTTAACAAAATTGTCTGTTTCTGCAATGTGGTCGATGGTATAACAACTTACTGGTAAGCTAAAAAAAATAAGAAAATAAACTGAAATGGTGCAAAATGTAAGTTCAGGCATTGGGGGCTGAAATTTATGTCCCGGATTGCATGGGGTGCCATTGATAGGCTTCTCAGTCTTTAGAGTTGTCTTTTATGGCATGTTGCATTATGTTTTATGATACTCTCTCTGATCCATAATAAGTGTCCCCGATTTAGTACAAATTCACATTATGTTTTATGATACTCCTTCTGATCCATAATAAGTGTCGCCGATTTAGTACAAAATCACATTATGTTTATGATACTCCCTTCAATCCATAATAAGTGTCAGTGATTTAGTACAATGGCGACACTTATTATGGATCGGAGGGAGTATCTTTCTTGGTCAATCCTTCTTGTGGTTAGGCCAATGTTTGGCAAATTGTAATAAATTGGGATATATGCATTGTAATAAAGCTTCCATTATGTAATAACTTGCTGGTAGGCTAGAAAAGGAAAAGGATAAAACTGAAATGGTTAAAAATGTGAGTTCGGGGACACAATACGCCGCATTCTGAATAACTAACTGTCCATCCAGCAAAGCAAACAGCAAGGCAACGCAAGCTGAGGAGAATTCAATCACCAACCATCGTCGGCTAGCACCACGCCGCTCGCCCCGACCGCGGAGGCAACGTCGACTCGCTCCGCGATCAGCAGGTACGCGCGGTCCCCGACAGCTGCCTTGAGCGCGCGCGCGGCCTCGTAGGCGCGCCCGCCGCCCTCCTCCCCAGCCTCGAGCACAACGATCCCCACTCCCCGCGCCACAGCGGCGGCCACCGCGCCACCGGAGTCGAGCGCCTCGTCGACGCCAACGCGGAGCACGAGCGCCGGCACCTGGATCTCCGGCCGCTTGAACCCGCCGGGGAACAGCGTCCTGGGCGGCTCCTTGGCAGCGCCGCCGCCTCCTGCGGCGCAGCGGTGGCGGGGGCGACGGCGTGGGAGGAGAAGCGGGTGCAAGGGGAGGCAGCGGCAGGGGGCGGCTGGGCGCGGCAAGAGGAGGCGGGCGGTGGCGGTGGCGGTGGCGGTGGAAGCGGCAAACATGGAGAGCGACAGGGATGTGAGTGCCCGCGCGCGTGGACAGCGGAGCAGAGCATGCGAGGTGAGG
This sequence comes from Avena insularis, assembly GCA_023614405.1. Classification (NCBI taxonomy): domain Eukaryota; kingdom Viridiplantae; phylum Streptophyta; class Magnoliopsida; order Poales; family Poaceae; genus Avena; species Avena insularis. The sequence continues at coordinate 279,374,042 of CM042685.1, forward strand.
AGTGGGCGGTGGAGCCGTCGAGGTGGTGGAGTGAGTTTGTCGCGGATTTGGTTGGATAGGGTGGTGGGGGAACGGAGCAGAGCACGGCCGCACGGCGGCTGGTTTCTACCGGACATACTTAGTCGTTTGAATTTTATTCGATTCAAATGCAAAAAAAAAGGCCAAATCTAAAAAATGGGCGCCCATTTTTTTCGCTGTTTCAGCGGACGTACAGGAGATGGCAGAATGAACAAAATTGATCCAAAGTTTAAAAAAATTATAAAATAAACACTCGGCAAAAGTATTTCATCCAACTACCCTTAACCTTTTACATAGTGTTCCTTACCCTTTTAGATAGCGTCTAACACGAAGACGCTATGCTCAATAAGAGTAGCGTCTCTTCAAAAGACGTTACGCTCCTTGTCAGCGTGGCACGTCATTGTACGTAGTATAGCGCCTATGTATAAGACGCTATATTAGTCTATATATAAAATGTCTATATTTAGTTGACAAAAAACTATATATAAAATAGCTGTATTTAGTTGACGAAGAATCCAAAAATTTTAAAAATATGATAGTTCTTTATCAACAAATACAGACATTTTATATATAGACTAGTGTACCGCTTTACACATAGGCGCTATGCTCAGTATAATAACGTGTCATGCTAGCAAGAAGTGTAGCGCTTTTCGAAGAGGCGCGACCTTATTGAGCATAGCGTATTTATGTTAGGTGCTATTCAAAAGGCTTAGTTGAGTGAAATACTTTTATCGAGAGTTTATTTTATAAAAAATTTAAACTTTGAGTTAATTTTGTCCATGAGACACGCGTTTACACTTGTTCACAATGACACACGCGGGCGTTTGTACCTCGCGTTCACACTCGCATGACCATGATTCTATACTCTTGCATGGATCGAAAACTGAATATGCTGACATCATCAGCATTAAATACAGAAATCTAAAAATTTAAAATATGTTATAGCTTGAATCATTTGTCTGATTTAGGATCTATTTTTACCATTAGTCTAGTCGTGACGAGATCTTTAAAACTAAATTCCACGTTAATATTTGATTAAAATATATCCAGCCCTAACACGTGAGTTATTTATGACATAATACGTAAGTTATCAATCGTGTAAAACATAAGTTATTTATCATGTAAACGTGTTGGATAGAGATGTTCTCGCATAAGTGTTGAGCAAGTTTAATTCGATGAGCGATGAAGGCTCGGTATCCTACCACCCATCGAAGTTTCGTCACCCGTACATCATGGTAGCAACGACGGACGATGAAGCCGAGCCTCTAAATTACCGGTTGTGTGTTATGTTGTTCACTACGAGTTAGGATGGTGGATGGATGCGACATAAAATCTTATTAATTATATCGTATATAATAGAGTTTTTTTAAAAAAATTATGCTCGATATTTGACTTGATAGTCTTTCGAGGTTAAGTTGTCTGTACACCACGAAAACAGCGACGGTCGACGAAATTGAGCCATTAGAATAACTTTTATATTATATACTCCCTTCGTCCTAAAATAGATGTCTCAAATTTGTCAAAATTTAGATGAATCTAGACACTATTTAGTATATAAATTCTTTAATAAATCTAAGACATCTATTTTGGGACGGAGGGAGTATGTAAGTAAAATTTTATAGTGATGGATAATTTACATGTTATTGTGATGGATAACTTACATGCTGCTTTTAGGTAAAAAAGTTAAAGTTATTCATCCCTAACATGTGAGTTATCTATGTCATAGTATATAAGTTATCCACCATGTAACATATAAATTACTCGCTTTATAAATTCTATATTCTATTTATGAATTTTTATAGCGGTGGACAACTTACATGTTATAGGGTAGTTATCTTACATGTTGAAACCTAGATAACTTTAATGTTACTGTTGGGTAATTTTTGATGCAAAAAATATCGTGTTATTTAGATAAAGCATGCACATGGCCGTCAAGTTATATAATTCTCAAAACAGTCACGGATACTTTTCATATATTCATACAAAAAAGTCTTCACATAACATGTTTTATAGGTAGATAACGTATATACTATAATCCGTATAACTTATGTTGTACGAATGGATAACTTTTAGGTTAAAAAAAGTTTATCAGAACATATCAACATGGCATCTAGTTTCAAAGATCTTATCGTGACTAGCCTAACGATAAAAATGATTCAAAATCCGATAAGCAGTTTGACCTATAAAATATTTTGAAATTTTAAAATTTGCATTAAATACAATAATGTCAGCAATCTTATTTTCTATTGCATGCATGCAATTGAAATTCTACAAATGGACGGACACTCGTTGTATAGCAGCGTCTAAAAAACCGTGTGATATCAACTACTCCCTCAGTCCGCAAATAAGTGTACATCTAGTTTTTCCTAAGTCAAAGATAATCAAATTTAACCAATTTTATAGAGAAATATAAAAACATATATTATATCAAATTGATATATTATAAAACTAGATTTAAAAATAAATCTGATGGTATCAATTTAGTGTCATAAATGTTGATACGTTGTCCTAAAAAGTTAGTCAAACGTAGTAAAGTTTGACTTAAGACAAGGCTAGAAGTACACTTATTTGCAGGACGGAAGGAATATATTCTCATGGACCATGCATATTGTATCATTGTAGGGTACTCATAAAAAGGAATAAATGAAATCTTTTATGTTTTCTCGGGAGAGTTGCCATTTAAACATGAAGTTTTTTTAAAAAAGCATGAAGCCATATATTATCTGAAATCAGCTCTTACAAAAACATCCTTACAAAAAAAATTAAAAATTTAGCACTATCTTCCTTCTACATCCATCGACGATGCGATGTGAGCAAAGCTCCATGTCGTCTTTGGGCTTCCGGCGTAGCAAAGAGAAAACTTGAAAAAAAAAACAAGCATTTGTAGAAGCAATGGTCGGGAAATCATCGACATAGACCAGAAAATGTCATCAACTGACCACCTGATTGGTGGCGGCAATGTACATCAGCATTGGCTCCTTTCTCCTTAGGGATGACCAGGACATGCGAGGTCGATAGTAATCGCTTGAGTGTTGCGATAATCCCAGCTAGCTGATGGACGCCATTGATGTTCTCCGGCTTCTGCATTGCTAATATGGCCTTGCATGGCTATATTATTTGTTCCGACATGGCACATGATGAATTGCAGGTTGTCGTCTAGCCAGGTTTTTTGTTTCTATAGTCCGTCGAATTTCAGGTTGTTTGAGGGAAGCTTGAAGCCTTTCGGCATCCGAGTTTGTCGTATGGCGTGGCTGAAGCATATAGTGTCGCAGAGTTTGGTTTCTTCATCTTCAGACTCAGAGGAGTAGGCACGTTTCGCACGCGATTTGTCGACTTTGTGAGTTGTAGTCATGATCTTTCTGCCACGGGCTATGGCGTCACTATGGCGGGTCGTCTTCACACGGCGTTGATCGGTTACTCGCGTATGCCATGGATATCTTCTTTGGTTCTTTGGCAAGTTCTCCCGCGAGTGCAGCTTCCACCCAGCCGAGCCCGGCAATGGCGGATCTGCGGACGGCGGATCATGGATCCCCGGCCGGAGGTTCGTTGGATAGCAGATAGATGGTGGCTGGGATGACCATAGCTTGTGGTGTTTTGGGTATCATGTTACCTTGCGAATCCACCAACATGAAGGAGAAGTCGAGGCTTCAAGTGTGCTCTTGACGGTCTTCCTCGCCCATGTGGTCCATTCGGGGGTGTCTCTTGTGTGCCCCGGCGATGTGGTTCTGTAAAAAAGATCCGCCAATGGAGGAGAGCGTTGCCCGTCGGGTGCTGGATTCTTTGGCTTGCCTTTTGCGCTTGTCAAGCTGAGCTTGTAGCGCCTGTTGGCAGAGGAATTTCTTCTGGAGGGACCAGTGGTAGGCCATCAGCACCTCCCGTGATTATTTTCTGGTAAGGGAGTACCCTTTAGGGACTGCTTTCCGTGTTCCACTCATCATCCATAAGATGGATTTGACGACACTCTTCCACGTTATCGCGATTGGTATTGTCGCGGTTGCCGTTGTTTCTGTCCTGATGGTTCATGTGGGTGCTATCTCCGGTGTTGGCGTTTACAACGGTGCACGTGTAGCGGCTAGGGTAGACGTTGCTTCCATAGCTCTCCAACTCGGATCTGACATTTACATCTCCTTTGAGTGGGCTGCTCAGATCGGAGTTGCAACTGTTGTTGATATCTGAGTCGTAGGTCGATGTAGAGGCGTTGATCTCGCTGAGGGTGCTAAGTGGTGGTGGGATCCATGAGGCAGGTGCAATTATGGTGGTGTCGACTGCTCTTGTACCGAACGGATCTGGTCCGGGAGGTGAAGGGTGTTGATTCTGTCGATCTGAAAGCGCAGATCGCTGATCACGTGCTTGCCCTGTCGTTGAGGGAGTCGAAAGTCGGGTGCATAGCCAGAGAGTGGACGGTAAAGTCATGGGAGCCAAAGAAGATCCGTCCCTCCAATGATGACGAGTCATAGATCGTCGGTGATGGGACCGATGAAATCATAACACTAGCGTGTGTGCTTTCCATAGATTACGCCAATTGAGGTGGGGTGATCACGTCAATGCCCATACTGTTGGGGAGGTGACCCCGGATAGGGTCAAGACAGGGGAAGGACGAAAGAAGTCTCCCTTGTCATGTGCCGAGTTACTGTTTATATCGGCCGGGTCATGTAAGAGTCGGCCGAGATAAGCAAGGCCATGACAGCTACGGAAGGAGTAACACCTTATCCGGCCGACATATGAATTAAGTCGGTCGAGCGAGTATGAATAACTTGAATGCAGGTGAAGGCCGAGCCGAGTTATGCGAGATAAGGCCGAGTAACACGAAGCTTGCAGAAGAAGGAGGTGCCTATAGTCAAACCCTAGTCACTAGCTAGGGGGAATCTGAACAGAGCCAAGCATAAAGGACAAGGAGTAGAGCAGCAGAAGGGAAGAAGAAGGTCACGGAGGTGACAGTCATGGAGCCCGAGGCGCGCATGTGGGGCTCTCTGGAACATTGTCGTTGATAGAAGGGGGACACGGAAAGGAGGTCGTCGAGTTACCATATTGGGACAAGCATATTCCTCGAATATGCTTGCCACGTCAGCCCTAGGAGGAACCAAGGCTCCCCTTTATAAGGGGAGACGCAGGATCCTGAGAGAGGATCGATTCATTCTACGCCGTAAGGCTCGTGTAGTAGCTCTCTTCTTCCTGCAAACAGCTCAAGGAGCACTTGTAGTCCTTAAGAGGAGAAATAAAGATCTGCATGTTAGTCATTTGAGTGTAGAAATCACTACATCTTACCTCCCCGGATCCCTCTAGCATCCATTGGCCTCATACTTTAGCCTACCCATGGCATCTGCCGTGCCACCACCACGATAGTTGGCGCCCACCGTGGGGGGCAAGCGGTAGCATGGAGTCAAGATCCGGATGGGAAACTTCATCCACACCGGCGAGCGCGTTGTCTCTGGCTTAGTCCAGAGATTCGATCTCTGGGACTATGTCAGCGATAACGCAGGCAGCTTTAGGAGGAAAGCGCCTCCACGCAACGGCGTCTTCATCAACTTGGGCACGCACAAGGTCTATGTCGGCGTCGACACCTCCTGCGTTTATCCTCACCAAGTTGTTGATGCAGGAGAGCCTCCCCTCAGTGCCGCTAACGGTCTGCGTGGAGCACGCCCCGTCGGCAGCGTCGAGGTGATGGTCGCAGCATGATGCGACGACAGAGCAAGCCGGATCGAGCAAGGACCCGGCGGCAGGAGGACAGGTGACCACGAAGCAAGCAGCTCCACAGCCCACTGAGGTAAATCCGTCGGCAGCCAAGTCAGCCGAGGTGCAGGACACAACCCCAAAGGCAGCAAGGGTAAGATGGCCACCTCTGGAAAGACCAGAGAATATTCTCCAGGCAACTATAGATAATATAACCACGCCTGTGGCGCCGATACTTGATCCGGCTAATGCTCAGGCAGAGTTAGAAGAGACTAGGCAGAAAGTACTGGTAGAGGCAAAAAAGGTGTCGGCCTTGCGGGAGTCCTTGAACAGGACCCTACGAGAGTATGCTAAGGCAAATAAACTAGATGTTGCCCCCGAGCGGGTAGATGAATTAAGATTGAAAGGAAAAAACCTCATGAAAGTGAAGGGAATATGCCCTGAGAGGCAATAATAAAATGTTTATTATGTGTATTCCAAGTATATGATAGATGTTTATTTTGCATGCTATAATTGTATTAATACGGAAACGTTAATACATGTGTGTTTAATAAACAAACAGAAAGTTCCTAGTTATGCCTCTCTCATAAACTAGTTCGTTGATTAACAAGATGATCACGGTTTCCTGATCATAGACATTGGATATTGTTAATAACGAGATCACAACATTAGTGTAATGGTGTGATGAACATTCATCCAAAGTATAGCATTACGATCAAAGTCATTGAGTTTATATTGCTATAAACAAACTACGAAGTAGTCCTAATCCTTAGACCATGAGATCATGCCAATCACTAACACCGGAAGAGTTTCTTGTTGACATCAAACGTCACTCCGTAACTGGGTGATTATAAAGATGGCTTCAAAGCTACTAAAGTGTTATGTTGAGAATCATGGATCAAGAGTGGAATTTGTTCATCCCGATGACGGATAGATATGCTCTAGGCCCTCTCGGTGATATCACATTGGTTAGCTTGCAAGCAAGTGATTTGATCACTAGAATGTTATATCACGGGAACGAGAAAAGAGTGCATGTCGATTGAGATCAAACTAGGTATGGAGATACCGATGATCGAATCTCGGACATGTAATATATCGTGAAACAAAGGGATTAAGATACAAGCGTAAAAGGTTCCGACGATCATAGGAAAAGTCTTCGTTGAATGTGTGGGAGTCGGTATGGATCTTCAGGTCCCGCTACTGATTATTGATCGGAGAAGGGTCTCGATCATGTCCGCATTATTCGCGAACCGTAGGGTGACACACTTAAGGGACACTGGCATCCAGTTGGAGCAAATGTTTCATGCCGAAAGAATAAACAAGCGCAGGAATTTATTTCACTAGATACCAAAGCAGGTTTTGGTGAAATTGCATAAAGTGGTTATGCATGTGAAATGGAATTCTAGCAAGGGGTTATTTGTGAATGTTTGTCATTAAAGTAATTGACAAAATTCTGAATAAAATAAAAGAGTTTTATTTAATGAGAGTTTGCATTAAATTTGGTGGAAATTTAATGGGAATTTGAGTGGACTTTTGAGTGGAGAAAACCGAAGGGACATTTTGTGAGTGGAGTGTCCACCCACATGAATGAAGGAGGGGAGGGGGCATCCCCCATGGACGGCGTACACCCCCTTGGGTGCCCCCCCTCCTCCTATAAAAGGAGCCCCTCCTCTCACTTGTCTCTCACACCTCCTCGTGAAGGATCTCTCCCCCCCTCTAGAATTTATCCCCCATGGTCTCGGACTAGCGAGATACATGTTCCCGGTGGCTATTCGGCAAGAAAGGGTTGTGCTTCCGCTGCATCGCTGGAGCGAGGAGGCGGAGGTTGCCCGGTGTCTTGTACGTGTGTGCGAGCACGGATGCGCTGCTGCTTTGCGGCGCTAGGACTTCCTCTCGATCTTGAGATCGGCAAGAGATCGTCTACATCAACCACGAGTTGAACTCGTTAAGCTTTGTCGGTCTTCAAGGGCATGTTCTCTATGGATATACATCCACCCGTTGTTTATATCTAGTAGATAGATCTTGGTACATAGTTCCCATCGTAGGAAAATTTTTGTTTTCTATGTTGCGAACCCTACAGTGGTATCAGAGCAGGATCTATGCGTAGATGCTTTACACGGGTAGTACACATATGAGTATGTGGGCGATGATGATCATGTTGTTGCTCCTTTGTTGTAATTTTGGATATTCGTGGCATAGTGGGATGAAGCGGCCCGGACAAACTTTACATGTCCTCGCACATGAGACCCGTTCCACGCTTGACATGCAACTAGTTTGCATAAGTGGCTAGCGGGTGTCTGTCTCTCCTACTATAGTCAATATCTATTTTGCAACGAATTGTCAACAATTTAGTTATCCTCGTTGTGGTTCATGTTCGCAGGTAAGAACGGTTCTATCTCGAAAGCTCTAAGCCACGTAAAACTTGCAATGGATAAATTAGAGGCGTCTAGTTTAGATTGTTGTTGGGCTAGTGTTATGATATGGTGATGTTGTAAGTAGAAGTATGAGATGATACTCTTACAACATACATAACGTGTAATCTCCATAGACCTTGGACTTACACATATAGGTATGATAGTGATCATACCACGCTGCACATGATAGAGATCATATGCGGGAAGCATATCATTTCACTAATAAACATGTGATGTTTGATAGCATCTTATATTGCTTGTTTAGCGCTTTGTTAGCATAATAAGATGATCCCTCTTTTAAATATCAAGATAAGAATGTGTTCTTCCTTTAGTATGCACCGATTATGTTTTCGTCGCTCCAAGACATCATGTGATGATCGGGTGTTCTTGGATCCACGACCATATTTCGGGTGTAAAACAGTTACACACGCGAATACTAAGGTTCTAACTTGGCGAGCCTAGCATGTATAGACATGGCCTCGGAACACGGACCGAAAGGTTAAGCATGAGTCATATAGTTGATATGATGCCCATTTGATACTCGCCTTTGAAGCTACACCGACTCACGTGATGATCGGACTTGGTGTAGTGGATTTGGTTCATGTAATCACCAAAAAGGCACGAGGGATGTCGTTTTTGAGTGGGAGTTCATTTGTAATATGGATTAGTTGAACTCAATCTATCATACACTTAGTCTAAACTTTACAAATTCTGTTGTAGATGGCACCACCTGCTTTTAATTTCAATGTGTTCATGGAGAAAGAGAAACTTGCAATGAACGGTAGCAACTTTACTGAATGGGCCATGAATTTGAGGATTCTCCTCTCTGCTGAACAAAAGCAATATGTGCTAGAAGCGTTGTTAGGCCCCACACCTTTAGATGATGCCCCTGACGAGGAGAAGAATGTCTATCAGACTCGTCAGGAGGACCACAACTTAGTTCATTGCGGCATATTGTATGGGCTAGAGCCGGAACTTCGAAAGCGTTTCGAAAATGGCAATGCTTTTGATACAATCTTTGAGTTGAAAATGATTTTCAACACACATGTCTCAGAGAGAGCTACAAAGCTTGGAAAAGTTCTTTATTTGCATGATGGAAGAGCACAACTCATTAGTGAGCATGTACTCAAGATGTCGGGTTACGCCGATAAGCTTGTGTCCTTGGGAATATCGATTCCCATTGACTTAGGCATCCATCGTGTTCTGCAGTCTCTGCCACCTAGCTATAAGAGCTTCGTGATGAACTATAATATGCAAGGCATGAAGAAGTCTCTCCCCGAGCTTCACAATGCTTAAAAGCTGAAGTGGAGATCAAAAGGAACATCAAGTGTTGATGATCAATAGGAACACGGTTTCAATAAAGACAAGAAGGAAAAGCGGAAGGAAGTAAGGGCGGCAAGCTGTTGCCGTTCTGAAAAAGAAACCCGAGTTGGACCCAAGTCGATACCGAAAAGTGCTACTATTGTAAGGGACCGCCATCGAAGCGCCGCCCCAAGTATTTGGCAGACAAGAAAGCCGGCAAGGCAAACAAAGGTATATATGATATACATGTTACTGATGTGTACTTGACTAGTGCTCGCAGTAGCACCTGGGTATTTGATACCGGTTCAGTTGCTAATATTTGTAACTCGAATCAGGGGCTGCGGAACAAGCGACCGCTAACAAGGGGTGAGGTCAAGATGCGTGTCGGCAATGGATCAAGCGTTGATGTGATCGCCGTCGGAACGCTGCCTCTCCACTTGCCATCGGGATTAGTTATAAACTTGAATAATTGTTATCTGGTGCCTGCACTGAGCATGAACATTGTATCTGGATCGTGTTTGATGTGAAGTGGTTATTCATTTAAATTCGAGAACAATGGTTGTTCCATTATATGAATGAAATCTTTTATGGTCATGCACCGATGATGAATGGTTTTTTCTTTTGGATCTCGATAATAATGTTACACATATTCATAATGTTGATGCTAAAAGGATTAAACTAAATGATGATATATCCGCATAAATGTGGCACTGCCGTCTAGGTCATATTGGCGTTAAACGCATGAAGAAGCTCCATTCGGATGGACTTTTGGAATCACTTGATTATGAATCATTTGATACATGTGAGCCATGCCTTATGGGCAAGATGACTAGAACGCCGTTTTCCGGTTCAATGGAACGGGCAACAGATTTATTGGAAATCATACATTCTGATGTATGTGGTCCAATGAGTGTGTCGGCGCGAGGTGGATATCGTTATTTTGTTACTTTCACGGATGATTTGGGTAGATACGGTTATATCTAATTGATGAAACACAAGTCTGAAACCTTTGAAAAGTTCAAGGAATTTCAGAATGAAGTGGAAAATCATCGTAATAGAAAGATCAAATTTCTACGGTCCGACCGTGGAGGTGAGTATCTAAGTTACGAGTTTAGCACTCACATGAAAGAGTGTGGAATTGTTTCAAAACTCACACCTGCCGGAACACCACAGCGAAATGGTGTGTCGAACGTCAGAATCGCACTTTATTAGATATGGTTCGATCTATGATGTCTCTGACGGACTTGCCGTTGTCATTTTGGGGCTATGCACTAGAAACTGCTGCATTCACTTTAAATCGAGCACCATCTAAATCCGTTGAAAAGACACCATATGAATTGTGGTTTGGAAACAAACCTAAGCTGTCATTTCTTAAAGTTTGGGGATGCGATGTTTATGTGAAGAAACTTCAACCGGATAAACTCGAACCCAAAGCGGAAAAATGCGTCTTCATAGGATACCCTAAGGAAACTATTGGGTATTCCTTCTATCACAGATCCGAGGGCAAGGTTTTGTTAAGAATGGATCCTTTCTAGAGAAAGAGTTTCTCGCGAAAGGTGTGAGTAGTCGGAAGGTAGAACTCGAAGAGGTTATTGAACCTTCTCTTCAAAGTATGGCGAGTAGCGCAGCGCCGGAAGTTGTTCCGGAGTTGGATCCACCTATTGAAGAGGGAACTAATGATAATGATCATGAAACTCCGAAAGAGAGTACTACCGAACCTCGCAGGTCAAGCAGGACGCGTGCAGCTCCCGAGTTGTACGGAAATCCTGTCATGAATTTCATGGTTGATGAAAATGATGACCCTGCGACGTATGAAGAAGCGATGATGAGCCCGGATTCCAACAAATGGTTAGAAGCCATGAAATCCGAGATGGAATCCATGTATGAAAATCAAGTTTGGAACTTGGTGGACTTACCTCACAACCGAAAGGCCGTGGAGAACAAATGGATTTTCAAAAGGAAAACTGATGCTGATGGTAATATAACCGTCTATAAAGCTCGACTTGTCGCAAAGGGGTTTCGACAAATTCAAGGAGTTGACTACGATGAGACATTCTCTCCCATAGCGATGCTAAAGTCAGTTAGGATTATGTTAGCAATTGCTACATATTTCGATTATGAAATATGGCAGATGGATGTCAAAACTGCGTTTCTCAATGGTAATATTGAAGAAGAGTTGTATATGATACAACCAAAGGGTTTTGTCGATCCTAAGGATGCTAACAAGGTGTGCAAGCTTCAGCGATCCATCTATGGATTGAAGCAAGCATCACGAAGTTGGAATCTCCGCTTTGATGAGGTGATCAAAGAGTTTGGATTTGTCCAAACTTATGGAGAAGCTTGTATTTACAAGAAAGTGAGTGGGAGCAATGTGGCATTTCTGATATTATATGTGGATGACATATTATTGATCGGAAATGATATAGATCTTTTAAACGGTGTTAAAAGTTATCTAAACAGCAAATTTTCAATGAAGGACCTAGGTGAAGTGTCATACATATTAGGCATAAAGATCTATAGAGATAGATCTAGGCGCCTAATAGGGCTATCGCAAAGTACATACCTTGATAAGATTTTAAAGAAGTTTAAAATGGAAGATAGTAAGAAGGGGTTTTTACCTATGACACAAGGCACGACATTGAGTAAGACTCAAAGTCCGGCTTTGGCGGAAGAAAGAGAGATAATGGACAAGGTCCCCTATGCTTCAGCCATAGGCTCTATAATGTATGCCATGCTATGTACAAGACCGGATGTGGCACATGCTATTAGTTTGACTAGTAGGTACCAATCGGATCCGTGTCGTAACATCGAAAGCGGTCAAGAATATCCTTAAGTACTTGTAAGAACTAAGGATATGTTTCTTGTATAATGATGTGAAGAAGAGCTCGTCGCTAAGTGTTATGTCCACGCTTAGTTGACACCGATCCGGATGACTCTAAGTCTCAATCCGGATACGTATTTCTCATGAATGGCGGAGCGTTAGTTGGAGGAGCTCCAAACAACCTGTGGTGTATGGATCAACAACGGAGGTCGAATATGTTGTCGCTTGAAGCGGCTCAGAAGCGCTTTGATGAAGGAGTTCATATCCGAACTAGGTGCGGTTGCAAACGCGTTGGACCCAATGGTGATCTATTGTGACAACAATGGTGCCATTGCTAATGCCAAAGAGCCAAGGTCTCACAAGCATTCCAAGCATATTAAGCGCCGGTTTCACTTCATCCGCGAGCATGTCAAGGATGGAGATATAAAGATTTGTAAAGTACATACGGATCTCAATGTAGCAGATCTGTTGACTAAAACTCTCCCTAGAGCAAAACATGATCTACACCAGAACTCCATGGGTGTTAGATGCATCACAATGTAACTAGATTATTGTCTCTAGTGCAAGTGGGAGACTGAAGGGAATATGCCTTGAGAGGCAATAATAAAATGTTTATTATGTGTATTCCAAGTATATGATAGATGTTTATTTTGCATGCTATAATTGTACTAATACGGAAATGTTAATACATGTGTGTTTAATAAACAAACAGAAAGTTCCTAGTTATGCCTCTCTCATAAACTAGTTCGTTGATTAACAAGATGATCACGGTTTCCTGATCATAGACATTGGATGTTGTTAATAACGAGATCACAACATTAGTGTAATGGTGTGATGAACATTCATTCGAAGTATAGCATTACGATCAAAGTCATTGAGTTTATATTGCTATAAACAAACTACGAAGTAGTCCTAATCCTTAGACCATGAGATCATGCCAATCACTAACACCGGAAGAGTTTCTTGTTGACATCAAACGTCACCGTGAATCGGGTGATTATAAAGATGGCTTCAAAGCTAATAAAGTGTTATGTTGAGAATCATGGATCAAGAGTGGAATTTGTTCATCCCGATGACGGATAGATATGCTCTGGGCCCTCTCGGTGATATCACATTGGTTAGCTTGCAAGCAAGTGATTTGATCACTAGAATGTTATATCACGGGAACAAGAAAAGATTGCATGTCAGTAATGAGATAAAACTAGGTATGGAGATACCGATGATCGAATCTCGGACATGTAATATATCGTGAAACAAAGGGATTAAGATACAAGCGTAAAAGGCTCCGACGATCACAGGAAAAGTCATCGTTGAATGTGTGGGAGTCAAGATGGATCTCCGTGTCCCGCCATCGATTATTGATCGGAGAAGGGTCTCGATCATGTCCACATTATTCGTGAACCGTAGGGTGACACACTTAAGGGACACTGGCATCCAGTTGGAGCAAATGTTTCATGCCGAAAGAATAAACAAGCGCAGGAATTTATTTCACTAGATACCAAAACAGGTTTTCGGGTGAAATTGCATAAAGTGGTTATGCATGTGAAATGGAATTCTAGCAAGGGGTTATTTGTGAATGTTTGTCATTAAAGTAATTGACAAAATTCTGAATAAAATAAAAGAGTTTTATTTAATGAGAGTTTGCATTAAATTTGGTGGAAATTTAATGGGAATTTGAGTGGACTTTTGAGTGGAGAAAATTGAAGGGACATTTTGTGAGTGGAGTGTCCACCCACATGAATGAAGGAGTGGAGGGGGCAGCCCCCATGGCCGGCGGCCACCCCCTTTGGTGCCCCCCTCCTCCTATAAAAGGAGCCCCTCCTCTCACTTGTCTCTCACACCTCCTCGTGAAGGATCTCTCTCCCCCTCTAGAATTTATCCCCCATGGTCTCGGACTAGCGAGATACATGTTACCGGTGGCTATTCGGCAAGAAAGGGTTGTGCTTCCGCTGCATCGCTGGAGCGAGGAGGCGGAGGTTGCCCGATGTCTTGTACGTGTGTGCGAGCACGGATGCGCTGCTGCTTTGCGGCGCAAGGACTTCTTCTCGATCTTGAGATCGGCAAGAGATCGTCTACATCAACCACGAGTTGAACTTGTTAAGCTTTGTCGGTCTTCAAGGGTATGTTCTCTACGGATATACATCCGCCCATTGTTTGTATCTAGTAGATAGATCTTGGTACATAGTTCTCATCGTAGGAAAAAATTTGTTTTCTATGCTGCGAACCCTACAGAAAGATATCAACAAAGAGCATGAGACTCATAAGGCAGATTCAGTTGATCTAGGCTTGCCGAGGTATAGCACCCCGGCAAAGAACCTAAGGGCGGCAAATGCCGCTGCATTGGAATTAGAAGGATTAACCGGCGAAGCCCGGCAGAAACTGCAAGAAAGAGTGAATGAGCTGGTACGCATTGCGAACCAGCAGAATGAAGAAAAGCTTAGGGCTGACCCGGCAATACCGGGAGCCTCGCGTATGGTTCATTCAGCTGGAGCAGCACCCGCATTATCAGTGGCAGCAGCATCCTCACCCGGAAACAACGCGCGAAAAGATAGAGCAGTAACTTTAGGAAAAAGAAATAAGCAAATTGTTCCGTATGATCCGGCAGTAGCCGGAAAGGTCAATGAAAACAGAGGCAATGGAAGCCGAGGTAACAGTGGCGAAAGAAACCCCGGCCGTGCCAACAAAGGCAACGCAAGCCGAGGTAATGGAGACCTTGGAAGAGGAAATCATGAGAACAATGACCCGACAGAGGGAAGGAGAGACCCACTGCCCGATCCTCAGCCGAGGTATGAGCCTCGACAAGAGCGAGAAGTGAGACCATCTCACCATAATCAGGCAAACGAGAGGTACAATGATGGTTACACATATATGGAGTATGCAGGGCATGGTGGAAATAACCATTATGGAATGCAGGAGAGAATCATTTACATAAACTTGCCATCAAATGATGCAAGATTAAAACTAGACAGGTTGTATCGCTCCGAGTTGTTAGAGGAACAGGGTCCGCCTGGTCCGGCGTGTTTCGGACCTCGGATCATGGGCGAGCCACCAGTGCCAAACTTTCAATTGGCAAGGGGCACGAAAACATACAATGGGAGCACAAAACCATAGGATTGGTTGATTGACTATGCCATAGCAGTAAAAATAGCTAGTGGAAACTTGCGATGGGAGGTAAGATATGTCCCGCAAATGCTGGAAGGACTAGCCAGAGTATGGCTGAACAATCTGCCGGCAGGCAGTATCAACTGTTGGCTAGATTTTGAAGAGATGTTCGTGAGCAACTTCACCAGTACCTACAAAAGGCCAAACAGGCCACAACAGCTCGCTATGTGCAAGCAGAGGCCGAATGAAACAGATAGAGAATTCTTGACTCGGTGGTGTAACCTTAGAAACTCATGTGAAGGGGTTATAGAATCTCAAGCGATAGCTTGGTTTGCTCAAGGCTTACAATACGCCAGTGTGTTGTGGCAGAGGCTGCAAACAGATATGCCGACCACCTTGGCAGAAACCATCAGGATAGCAGATTCGTATGCATTGGGGGATCTGACACAACCAGAACTAATGTCAGCAGAGCATCAGGAGCATCAAGATCAATATGCAAGAGATGCATCCGGATCATCGAGGCGCAACGAGTTCAGAGGTAGAAGAAGAGAGGAAAGACCGGATTACAGATATGCTTCCAATCAGGTGGCAGCAGTAGTGCAAGATCAACCGAGTCACGGAAACAATCAGCGGCAGAAAAATGGTCCTCGGCAATGGACACCGAGGAACGAAGGGAAGAAACTGTGGACACCAGAACAGAAGAAGCAGTGGAAGGAAAGGCCGAAATACACGTTTGACTCCATGTTGGATCAACCGTGTAAGTTCCATACTCCAAATCCGGCCAAGCCGGCTAATCATACAACTTGGCAATGTGCTTGGATGAAAAATGCAATGGGAAACCCGGCGAGCATGCAAGGCCTACTCATCAAGCGCATCAGCAGCAGCAGCTACAGCTAACTGGAGCAAATGTGCAGCAGTTAATGTTACCCCCACCTCCTCCGAGGTATGATAACTCGGATCAGAGAGATGCAGTGCATCAAGTGATAAATCAAGGTCAGGATGGAAGGGAAAACCCCGGAAATAATGGACGTAATGATTACAGGGAGCATCATCAATCATATTGTGTGTTCACAACAGAATAGCAAGATAGGCAAAGTGTACAACGCCGGCATATGGAAGTAAATGCGGTTATGCCGGCGGTACCAAGATATGTGCATTGGTCAGATCAGGAAATAACCTGGAGCATAAAGGATCACCCAAAAATAATGCAGAATCCAGGGTCGTATGCACTCGTACTAGATCCAACATTTGTCGGGCCCAGCATTAATGTGAAATTTTCAAAAGTACTCATTGACAATGGGAGCAGTATCAATATCATGTACAAAGATATGATGCATAAACTCGGAATAACACAGAATATGCTACAATCCACAAGAACCACATTCCATGGAATAGTGCCGGGTCTTTCGTGCGAACCCATTGGGAAAGTCCGAGTGGATGTATTATTCGGCACAAGGGAGAATTGCAGAGCGGAAAATTTGGAGTTTGAGGTGGTGGAGCTAGAAAATTGCTATCATGCTTTACTCGGACGGCCAGCATTGGCCAAATTTATGAGTAGCTGCCACATTACTTATTTGAAAATGAAGTTACCCGCACCACAAGGGGTGATAACAATAGCCGGAGATTACAGGAAGTCGATGGAATGTACGTCAGTCAGATCAAACCTGGCCGAGTCATTGGTGATTGCAAGAGAAAAAAGAAGGATTCAGGAGGTAGCGGCTCGCTCAAAGACAATGAATATGCCGCAGATTAGCCAACCCGCATGGAACCGTTTCTTTCCAGCCGACTAAAGAGACAAAAAAGATCCAGATAGATGAGGAGTTCCCGGAGCGCACCATCACGATTGGTGTCGGCCTAGATGCCAAATAGGAAGGCGAGCTCACCAACTTCCTCCGTGAGAACCGGGATATCTTTGCATGGTCAACTCAAGACCTGCAAGGTGTGCCGAGGGAGTTGGCTGAGCACTCTTTGCATGTAAGGCCAGGAGCAAGGCCGGTGAAGCAACCTCTCCGCCGCTCACCAAGACAGAAAAATAATAGGGGATGAGATAGCTCGGCTCCTTGCGGCCGGGTTCATCATGGAAGTGCTTCATCCGGATTGGCTATCAAATCCGGTGTTAGTAGAAAAGAAAAAGGATGACCCAAATGTAGCCGTTGTATGGCGAATGTGTATCGATTACACGAACCTAAACAAGGCATGTCCCAAAGATCCTTTTCCTTTACCTAGGATAGACCAAGTCATTGATTCGACCGCTGGTTGTGAGTTGTTGTCATTTGTAGACGCGTATTCTGGTTTCTACCAGATACCGTTAAATCTGGCCGATCAAATAAAGAATGTGTTTATTACCCCCGTACGGGGCTTATTGCTATCGCACCATGCCATTCGGCCTGCGTAATGCAGGAGCAACATACCAAAGATGCATGCAAAAGTGTCAACATGACCAGATAGGAAAAAATGTACAAGTATATGTAGACGATGTGGTCATAAAGACCAAGGAGAGCAAAACGCTCCTTGACGATATTCGACAGACATTCGCAAACTTGAGAAGATTCAGAATGAAGCTTAACCTGGAGAAATGCACCTTTGGTGTGCCGGCTGGAAAATTACTCGGTTTCCTCGTGTCCAGCCGAGGTATAGAGGAAAATCCAACTAAAATCCGAGCAGTTGAAAAATGGAGCTGCCAAGGTGTCTGAATGATGTACAAAAATTCACGGGCTGCCTGGCCTCGCTGAGTCGATTCGTATGTCGGCTAGGGGAAAAGGCATTACCTCTATATCAACTGATGAAAATGTCCGATAAATTCATCTGGACACCACAGGCAGATAATGCATTCCATGAGTTAAAAAAATGTTGGTCACAGCGCCAGTCTTGGCTTCTCCACTGTCAAAAGAACCTATGTTACTCTATGTAGCTGCCACTAACAGGGTGCTAAGCGCGGTGGTTGTCGTGGAGCGAAATGAAGAGGATAAGTCGATACAAAGGCCGGTATATTACCTGAGCGAGGTATTATCGGCCTCAAAACAGAACTACCCGCACTATCAGAAGATGGCTTATGGAGTATACATGTCGGCGAAAAAACTTAAACATTACTTTGAAGAGCATCCGATAAAAGTGATTTGTGAAGCGCCCATAGCCGAGATATTGAGCAATAAAGATGCAAGTGGCCGAATAGCAAAATGGGTAATCGAGTTATCACCTTATGCTCCGTAGTTCGATAGGCGAGACGCAATCAAGTCTCAGGCAGTGGCCGACTTCTTTGTGGATTGGGAAGAGGTACAATATGAACCACCATTACCAGATCCGAATTATTGGATAATGCATTTCGACGGATCCAAGCTGAGAAATGGCTTGGGGGCAGGGATAGTGTTGACTTCACCGAAAAAAGATCAGCTGAAATATGTGCTGCAAATACATTTCGCCGCATCAAACAATGTAGTCGAGTATGAAGCACTCGTCCATGGGTTAAAGGTGGCAAAGGAAATTGGTATACGTTGGATCCTATGCTACGGGGATTCATATCTAGTAGTACAACAAGTATCAGGCAATTGGGACGCATTAGATGCGAATATGGCCCTATATAGATTCCATGTGCAAAAAATCAGTGGATACTTCGATGGATGCGAGTTTCATCATGTACCTCGGGCGGAAAATGACGATGTGGACACATTGTCAAAACTCGGATCAACTAGGCAGTTAATCCCCCCAGGTATTGCCCTAGAGCACGTGAGAAAACCATCGATTACACCATCACCAGAGTCTAAGTAAATTCATATCTCGGCAGAATTGAAAGAAGGAAGTGCGCCAATGGAAATCGACAAAGAATGCAACCCGGGCTTTCTGAAAGTAAACCCGGCCATCACAGGAATGAATACAGAAAAATCCAAAGCTGTTATGTCGGTAGAAAACATGGAAATCGACAGTGAGATTATCCTAGAGAAAATCACGCCGACATGG
Organism: Avena insularis; assembly: GCA_023614405.1. NCBI lineage: Eukaryota > Viridiplantae > Streptophyta > Magnoliopsida > Poales > Poaceae > Avena > Avena insularis. The sequence goes on from CM042685.1 coordinate 279,393,323, forward strand.
GCGCAACCCATATTCTCCTTCCTTAAGGACGCAACCTTGCCGAGTAATGAGGTACTGGCTAGACAGACAATAAGAAGAGCAAAAGCTTATACAATCATAAACAATGAGCTATATAAGAGAAGCGTCACAGGCGTGCTGCAAAGATGTGTTGACTCGGCAGAAGGCCAGGAAATACTCCTGGATATACATCAGGGAGAATGCGGGCATCACGCATCGTCCAGAGCTTTAGTAGCCAAAGCATTCAGGCATGGATTTTATTGGCCAACGACATTGAAGGAGGCAAAAGAATTGGTAGAAAAATGTAATGGTTGCCAGAGATACGCCAGCAAGATACATATGCCATCATCCGAATTAAAGACAATACCAATTACTTGGCCATTTTCTGTATGGTGCTTGGATATGGTAGGCCCGTTCAAGTCAGCCCGGGGCGGAATGACTCACATTCTAGTCATGGTGGATAAATTCACAAAGTGGATCGAGGTAAAACCTATAAAAAATGCGATGGACAAACAATAGTAAAATTCCTCAAAGATATTATCTTGAGATATGGTTATCCACACAGTGTTATTACAGACAATGGCACAAATTTTGCTGAAGGAGCCTTTGCTAGGTTCTGCCAAGAGAAGCACATAAGACTAGATGTTGCCTCGGTAGCTCACCCAGCATCAAACGGGCAGGTAGAGAGATCAAATGGGCTAGTATTGTCCGGAATAAAACCCCGTCTTGTCGAACCTCTGCAAAGGTCGGTAGGATGCTGGATCGAGGAACTACCAGCAGTACTGTGGAGCCTCAAAACTACACCAAACAGGTCAACAGGATATACCCCATTTTTTCTAGTATATGGGGCAGAAGCCGTGCTTCCAACCGACATAATGCATGATTCGCCAAGAGTGACCCAGTACACAACTGCTGAGGTAAATGAGGTAGCTCGGCAAGACGATGTCGATTTGCTAGAAGAGGCCATGGAATTGGGATTATCAAGGTTAGCTATTTATCAGCAAGACCTCCGACGATATCATAGCAAGAAGGTCAATCCAAGAGTTTTTAAAGAAGCAGATTTGGTTCTTCGGCTAGTGCAGCGCACAGCCGGCATGCACAAACTATCACCCCCATGGGAAGGACCATTCATCGTGAGTAAAGCATTGCACAATCATGCATATTACCTAATCGATGCTCAGTCACCAGAAAAGAACAAGGCAAACAAAGCCGGCGACGAATCAAAAAGACCATGGAACATAGCTTTACTTCGCCCATTCTACACTTAGGAGCCATATGATGTACGTCGTAATGTGACGCATCAAGTTGGAGTATCAAGCGTGTATTGAACCTCGGCACCTCGAGCAGCGACTCGAGGACTGCGCAATGTTGTTTCTATTTTTTAGGACTATATAGTAAACCTCGGCATCTCGAGCAGTGACTCGGGGACTGCACTGTGTTATTTCTTATTTTAAATTATGTGTTCAACCTCGGCACCTCGAGCAGTTACTCGGGGACTGCACCGTGTTATTTCTTATTTCTGAATTATGTGTTAAGTTTCAGCACCTCGAGCAGCGACTCGGGGACTGCACCGTATTATCCCTTATTTAGGATTATGCATTAAAACCTCGATACCTCGAGCATTGACTCGGGGACTGCCCCATGATTGTTTCTTGTTCTAAAAATGCGTATTAAACTTCGACACCTTGAGCGATGACTTGGGGACTACCCCGTAGTATTCTCTGCATTGACCCATGAATTATATTTCGGCAACCCAGTTCGTAACTCGGGGACTGCCGCATGATCCAAGATAATTCTTTGAGCACACGCAAGAACTCGATAACCCGAGTGATAACCCGGGGACTAATTTGTATTACCCACTGTTTGTCGCCAGACACATGAAAGCTCCATAGCTCAGCTACAGACTCGAGGACTCCCCAAAATTGATGATCATAACTTGCAAGATATGATATAAACTTGTCTCAAATAATAAGAGGAATAGCAAAGCGAAAACAAACAAAGATTTCTAAGGATAAAGCAAAAAATAATAACAAACCTAGCAAATCGAAGTATGATAAGGGATGCAACTTGTTGTATCACTTTACCAGATATGGGCTTTGGGTTTTGTACTTCAAATAGAAGTTGAAAACACAACAGCTACGCTGTCGAGTTTATAAAGGGCAGGCAAGATAAATGCCAAACTAAGGTCAGCCACATGGAAAAATACAATCTGAACCTACAAAATCAAAGTTCGCCAAAGCAAAGATATAAAGCAATGAGACTTGTTTAAACAAAAATAGTAATTACCATCACCCATGCCTCAGCGGCGAAAGGCAAAAAGGTTCACACCACACCAAAAGCCGGACAATTGTTCCACAGACATCATACACCCGGCATACCAGGGACTGAAAATAATTTAAGAGTTTTTTGAACCTAAACAGCGAAAAGGGCCAGAGCACCCTTAAGGGGCAGCAGCATGATCAGGAGCATCGGGAATGGCTATCTCGGATGATGGCGGGGCGACCTCGGTCTCCTGCGCAGGGGTATTTTCAGGAACTGGGCGCTCCGAGGTAGCCGGCGCCTCAGCCGAAGTTACTTCTCCTTCAACAGAAGCAATAGTAGCCTTGGGGGAAAGCCTCGGCTGCTGAGAAACATTAGCTTGAGCTCGAGAATGCTCGGTCCCTTTAGAAAACGATCGTGCGTCGTCATCCTCATCCGAGCTTGCATTGGAGTCACGGGAGTTGTCCGAGTCACTCTCTGCTTCATCCTGATCGGTCGAATCATCATCAGAGGCATCTTCAACTTCGACATCATCCGCTGGATTGGGAAGAAAACTCGGCCCTTCAATCCAATTATGCACGTCAGCATACTCAACAAGCTGGAAGGCACGAGCTTGGCGGCGAGTGACGAACTCTGGATCCTCAACCCGACGAGAGCCAGTGCGCAAATTCATCAAAGTGTCGAGTGAGATGTCTTCGTACCAAGACAAAACGGCTGTAAGTGCCATATCAGCACCAGCCCTCCCAGCAGATTCCCTCCAGAGATTTAACTGGGTCTGATATGCCATTAATCTCTCCACAAGTATTTTGACTTCGTCAATATCAGGAGTTCCAAAGGTGTTCGGCCAAAGAACATGGTAGGCCCGAATGGCTGCTTGCACCAGATCTCTACCCATAATCTCATTGGTCCAATAGCAGCGCCGACGACAATCAGGAAGTCTTCCATTGAGTATTCTGGACTCGAATCTGCGGGGACATCTCGGCGCTGACGAGCAGAAATCACTGCCTTAGAGCTCACTGGTCTAGCTTCCGGAAAATGATCTACGCGAAAAGGAAAACATATCAGTTAAAAATAAGAAAGAGAAGAAAATAACTCAGCCACGGTCGGAAACTTACGATGAATATAACTCAACATTTTCTGGGGGTCCTAGGTCCAGTCGGCCTTATTCTTCTCAAAGCGAGTGATTTCCTCGCCCATCATCCGGTTCTTCAGCTCGACAGCATCAAGGAGTTCGTTGTCTTTCTGCAATTGAAGGATCAGTCGATTCTTTTCTTCAGAGAACTCCTGATCAACCTTTTCCAATTCGGATTTCTGCGAAAGCTTGAGAGACTCAACCTCGGCGCGTAATTGGGTTATCTCATCATCCTTTTCTTTAAGCTGCGTCGAATGAGTGGCGGCTTGTTCTAAAAAATACAGCATCTTATCAGGCATGGATATGCATTCTTGATGCAACGCTGCAAGTGTTTGTAACTCGGCTATACCAAAGCCGGAAGGTTATAAGAACCAAGGATTTGTCTCGAACGAAAATCAATAGACAAGAAGAATAACTAACCTTCCAGAGCTTTAACTTTCTTGGTAAGGCGGATATTAAGATTATTGATATTAGCTGCGTACCAGCAAAGAATGAATTAGCACATCAAGCCGAAAAAGTTAAGAACTTAAGGAACAATACAAAGATTTATTAAATTACCAGTTTTTTTCACCACGGGGAGAACTTTCTCATATTTCTCTTGCAATTTCTTGTGTGCAAAGAGCAACCTTTGAAATTCGGCTATCCGCCGATCATGGGTAACCTAAGTACCAAAATGAATTACACAACTGGATATTCAAAGTTAAAACAGATCCGAGTCAAATAAAACTTAACTCGGATCTATGTGGCTGGATATTCGAAGCTAAAACAAATCCGAGTTAGATAAATCTTAACTCGGATCTAGGTGGCTGGATATTCGAAGCTAAAACAGGTCCGAGTCAGATAAAACTTAACTCGGATCTAGGTGGCTGGATATTTAAAGATAAAACAGATCCGAGTCAGATAAAACTTAACTCGGATCTAGGTGGCTGGATATTTAAAGCTAAAACAGATCCGAGTCAAATAAAACTTAACTCGGATCTAGGTAGATGGATATTCAAAGCTAAAACAGATCCGAGTCAAATAAAACTTAACTCGGATCTAGGTGGCTGGATATTTAAAGCCGAAATAAATCTGGATTAAGCAAAACTTAATTCGGAATATAAGTGGACCCCGGTCAATCCAAGTCATGTAGGAAATTGATTTAGCAAATAAGACATTTGAAGCCTAACAAAGCTTCCAAACGAACAACAAGTCATTCGGTTGCAAGCTTCGGGGACTAGTGTATATATACTATCATTTGAATAATAGACAAAATATCAACAGAAGCGCTTACCTCGTTCATCTTATCACTGTCAAGAACAATCTTAGCAGCCATATGCAAACGACTGCTGATGTCGGAAAGCTGAAATGGCTGACTACTCGGATTGCCCTCAAGCTGATCAGCGGCGTTCCAATTGTTGGCGTATTCCACCAAAGTGCTGAGGTTGTTCCCACTCTCAGTACGGGTCATCACTTTACCTTGGACCCATTGGGTAACTACCGCCGCCGCGGGACTCTTGTGAAGAGTAAGCTGAGTATCAGCGGCCGGGGTGACAATAGGCTTAGCAGAGGAAGCCCCCTTGCGGAGTGCATCAACTATGTTGGGCTGAGAAGAGCTAGCCGGACCCTTCTGAGATGCTGAAGGTTTGGTGACAACAACCTTCCTAGTGACTAGGAGCCCGAGTATCTTCAGGGGGCGGAGAAGAAGGCTGCCGAGTTGTATGGCTTGTCATACTCGGACCACTTGGCTTAGCAGAGAGAGGAGCTCTGCAAAGGACAAAAGGTCGAATCAAAAAACATAAAGAGAGAAACAAGAAATACGAATGAAAATAAACTCACCCAGTAACCCCAGGCATGGTCTTACGCCTCGGAATATGTTGGGAAGACTTCTTCACTCGCTTCTTGGGAGCAGCGACTGGGAGGCGGTGCTTCTTCGACGCAGCAGGAGCTCGAGAAGCAAGAGGCTCGGCGTCGTGCACCTGACCGGCTGGATTAGCTGGGAAAGTAGGAGCTGGAAATGCGTAAGAGATAGGCATCACGGCAACTACCTCAAGAATTTGGACGTCGTCCGAGTAACCTTCATCGCCGTAGGCCGAGGTCTTGCCACGGGCGCGAGCCGGAGGAACATCCAACTTAGGGACAAACTCTTCCGAGTCAGGTTCCCCGCTGTCCGGGGTATTCCGATCTGTGGTCCACGGAAGAGCCAGAACCTCGGCATCCTCGATCTTTTGCTCCGCAAACCTCTGCGAGAAAAGAAACGAAGTAGAGTTAGCAAAAGAATAGTCACAAACGCGATTAGGAAACAAAGACAAACGCATAAATTTACCTCCGGAGGGGGATTCCCGCAAGTGAAAGGCTTCAGTCCCCATGTCTAGTCCTTCGGCATATCAGTCTTGAAGATAGCTCGGACACACTTATAAATAAGATAGTCGCCGAGCTCAACCGTCGAAACTCGGTTGGGATCGATAGGACCACTCATGTAACAAAGCTTGTGAGAGCGAAGCTGGAAAGGGCAGATTCGGCTGCTGACGAATGTGGTCATCAGATCCTCACCGCGGAGCCCGGCACGAATCAACTCCTTGAGCCGAATATCGAATGCCTCGGCCAAAGCATGGCTCTTCCTGGGATTGTAGTTCCAATTCTTCTTGGAAGGGGTGCCAATAGAAAAGGCAGGGAGCCGAATCTTGTCTCCTTTTCTAGTGTTCTTGACATAGAAAAATGATCTATGCCATATCTTGCAAGACTCGAGGCCGGCGACACGAGGGAACTCGGATTTTCTCCGAGGTGTAATGGACGCGGCTCCACACTGAGTAAGGGATTTCTTGGAGGGGTGAAGAGATTTTTCTAGAACGACATTAGATCGGATCTGGAAGAATTTAGACCAGACGGACACGGAGGGCCAGAGACCGAAGTACCCCTCCGAGGCCGAGATGAAAGCAGACAAGGAGGCGATAGCATTAGCCGGAAGGTGATGCGGCTGGAGGCCGAAGTAATCAAGGAATTCCCTAGCAAAATCGCTAAGGGGGAGGCCGAACCCAAGAGCAAAGTGGGACATGAAAACAACGTACTCGCCTTCGTTGAGTACAGGGGAGGATTCTTTGCCGGGCAAGCGACAGCTTACCTCGGCAGGAATCCGACGTGTCCTAATCAGCCACTCAATCTCACGACGAGTGACAGAGGAGCCCTACCAAGAGCCCCGTTCTGGACCGGACGCAAGGTCATCATCCTCGACGAGCGCTCCACTGGCAAAACTAGACATGGGATCGCCGGAGGAATCAACGGAGGAGAAACTAGCGGCGGAGTGAGGCCTAGAAGCGCAAGGCCCTGTCGAAATTCCAAAGAACGCGGCGGCGCGACAAAGAAGAACCACCGCGAGGAATCAGGGAAACCGAAGGATAGCCTAGGGCGGAAATCTAGCAGCAGCGCTGTAGTATAACTCACCCGCGGAGGCGGTGAAGAAGCGCACGGCGGTGAGGTCGTCGGAGCAGAAGAACTGCAGCGTCGCCATCGAGGAGATCGACAATGGCGCAGCCACCAGCGCACGAACAAAGGCACGGACGCGAGAAGGAAGAAGAAGAACGGTGAGCGAAGGGGGAAAGTAAATCCTCTAGCCCCTCACCCCTCCTTATAACCCCGCAGTCCTGGCGGTAGTGGGATCGTGGGTGCGCACGCTAACCGTGTAAGTCACGTGTGCGGCGGAACCGCTCGCAACTGAGTGGAGCCACACCGAAGATCACATGGCGCAGGAGAGGATCGGGCCTCCTGACCGATGCGGTACTCGAGGCGTCACTGCGCCGACGCGACGGGCGCAGTAATCACTGTAGCTTGTCAGTGGGCACTGTAGAGGAACAAAAAACTAGAAGAATAATGATGAGTGGTACACGTAGGACGAGGCATGCTCAGGAAGCTGCGCGGATACGTCGAACAAAAAAAAGGGTAACTCGGAAATAAGGAGAGACGTATGTTGGGAAACTGATGTGGCCCGGCCGAGGTTACAGGCAGGACCACACCAGCTTCGGGGACTAATGTTGGGGAGGTGACCCCGGATATGTTGGGTTCGCAGCATAGAAAACAAAAAATTTCCTATGATGGGAACTATGTAACAAGATCTATCTACTAGATACAAACAACGGGCGGATGTATATCCGTAGAGAACATACCCTTAAAGACCGACAAAGCTTAACGAGTTCAACTCGTGGTTGATGTAGACGATCTCTTGCCGATCTCAAGATCGAGAGGAAGTCCTAGCGCCGCAAAGCAGCAGCACATCCGTGCTCGCACACACGTACAAGACACCGGGCAACCTCCGCTTCCTCGCTCCAGCGATGCAGCGGAAGCACAACCCTTTCTTGCCGAATAGTCACCGGGAACATGTATCTCGCTAGTCCGAGACCATGGGGCATAAATTCTAGAGGGGGAGAGAGATCCTTCACGAGGAGGTGTGAGAGACAAGTGAGAGGAGGGGCTCCTTTTATAGGAGGAGGGGGGCACCCAAGGGGGTGGCCGCCGGCCATGGGGGCTGCCCCCTCCCCTCCTTCATTCATGTGGGTGGACACTCCACTCACAAAATCTCCCTTCAATTTTCTCCACTCAAAAGTCCACTCAAATTCCCATTAAATTTCCACCAAATTTAATGCAAACTCTCATTAAATAAAACTCTTTTATTTTATTCAGAATTTTGTCAATTACTTTAATGACAAACATTCACAAATAACCCCTTGCTAGAATTCCATTTCACATGCATAACCACTTTATGCAATTTCACCCGAAAACCTGTTTCGGTATCTAGTGAAATAAATTCCTGCGCTTGTTTATTCTTTCGGCATGAAACATTTGCTCCAACTGGATGCCAGTGTCCCTTAAGTGTGTCACCCTACGGTTCGCGAATAATGCGGACATGATCGAGACCCTTCTCCGATCAATAATTAGTAGCGGGACCTGGAGATCCATACCGACTCCCACACATTCAACGATTACTTTTCCTGTGATCGTCGGAACCTTTTACGCTTGTATCTTAATCCCTTTGTTTCACGATATATTACATGTCCGAGATTCGATCATCGGTATCTCCATACCTAGTTTGATCTCGCATCGACATGCACTATTTTCTCGCTCCCGTGATATAACATTCTAGTGATCAAATCACTTGCTTGCAAGCTAACCAATGTGATATCACCGAGAGGGCCAGAGCATATCTATCCGCCATCGGATGAACAAATTCCACTCTTGATCCATGATTCTCAACATAACACTTTAGTAGCTTTGAAGCCATCTTTATAATCACCCGCCACGGAGTGACGCTTTGATGTCAACAAGAAACTCTTCCTGTTAGTGATTGGCATGATCTCATGGTCTAAGGATTAGGACTACTTCGTAGTTTGTTTATAGCAATATAAACTCAATGACTTTGATCGTAATGCTATACTTCGGATGAATGTTCATCACACCATTACACTAATGTTGTGATCTCGTTATTAACAACATCCAATGTCTATGATCAGGAAACCGTGATCATCTTGTTAATCAAAGAACTAGTTTATGAGAGAGGCATAACTAGGAACTTTCTGTTTGTTTATTAAACACACATGTATTAACGTTTCGGTATTAATACAATTATAGCATGCAAAATAAACATCTATCATATACTTGGAATACACATAATAAACATTTTATTATGGCCTCTCAGGGCATATTCCCTTCAGTCTCCCACTTGCACTAGAGACAATAATCTAGTTACATTGTGATGTATCTAACACCCATGGAGTTCTGGTGTAGATCATGTTTTGCTCTAGGGAGAGTTTTAGTCAATGGATCTGCTACATTGAGATCCGTATGTACTTTACAAATCTTTATATCTCCATCCTTGACATGCTCGCGGATGAAGTGAAACCGGCGCTTAATATGCTTGGAATGCTTGTGAGACCTTGGCTCTTTGGCATTGGCAATGGCACCATTGTTGTCACAATAGATCACCATTGGGTCCAACGCGTTTGCAACCACACCTAGTTCGGATATGAACTCCTTCATCCAAAGCGCTTCGAGCCGCTCAAGCAAAGAACATATTCGGCCTCCGTTGTTGAACCCGCCACCACAGGTTGTTTGGAGCTCCTCCAACTAACCGCTCCGCCATTTTACGTATCCGGATTGAGACTTAGAGTCATCTGGATCGGTGTCAAAGCTAGCGTCGACATAACACTTAGCGACGAGCTCTTCTTCACCTCCGTATACAAGAAACATATCCTTAGTTCTTCGCAAGTACTTAAGGATATTCTTGACCGCTTTCAGGTTGTTACGAACCTGGATCCGATTGGTACCTACTAGTCAAACTAATAGCATGTGCCACATCCAGTCTTGTACATAGCATGGCGTACATTATAGAGCCTATGGCTGAAGCATAGGGGACCTTGTCCATTATCTCTCTTTCTTCAGCCGAAGCCGGACTTTGAGTCTTACTCAATGTCGTGCCTTGTGTCATAGGTAAGAACCCCTTCTTACTATCTTCCATTTTAAACTTCTTTAAAATCTTATCAAGGTATGTACTTTGCGATAGCCCTATTAGGCGCCTAGATCTATCTCTATAGATCTTTATGCCTAATATGTATGACGCTTCACCTAGGTCCTTCATTGAAAATTTGTGTTAGATAACTTTTAACACCGTTTAAAAGATCTATATCATTTCCGATCAATAATATGTCATCCACATATAATATCAGAAATGCCACATTGCTCCCACTCACTTTCTTGTAAATACAAGCTTCTCCATAAGTTTGGACAAATCCAAACTCTTTGATCACCTCATCAAAGCGGAGATTCCAACTTCGTGATGCTTGCTTCAATCCATAGATGGATCGCTGAAGCTTGCACACCTTGTTAGCATCCTTAGGATCGACAAAACCCTTTGGTTGTATCATATACAACTCTTCTTCAATATTACCATTGAGAAACGCGGTTTTGACATCCATCTGCCATATTTCATAATCGAAATATGCAGCAATTGCTAACATAATCCTAACCGACTTTAGCATCACTACGGGAGAGAATGTCTCATCGTAGTCAACTCCTTGAATTTGTCGAAACCCCTTTGCGACAAGTCGAGCTTTATAGACGGTTACATTACCATCGACGTTTCCTTTTGAAAATCCATTTTTTCTCCACGGCCTTTCGGTCGTGAGGTAAGTCCACCAAGTTCCAAACTTGATTTTCATACATGGATTCCATCTCGGATTTCATGGCTTCTAACCATTTGTTGGAATCCAGGCTCATCATCGCTTCTTCATACGTCGTAGGGTCATCATTTTCATCAACCATGAAATTCATGACAGGATTTCGCAGACACCGGAGATGCACGGCCCGCTTGATGACTGCGAGGTTCGGTAGTACTCTCTTCGGAGTTTCATGATCATTATCATTAGTTCCCTCTTCAAGTGGAGCCAACTCGAACAACTTCCGGCTGCTACTCGCCATACTTTGAAGAGAATGTTCCATAACCTCTTCGAGTTCTACCTTCCGACTACTCACACCTTTCGCGAGAAACTCTTTCTCTAGAAAGGATCCATTCTTGGCAACAAAAACCTTGCCCTCGGATCTGTGATAGAAGGAATACCCAATAGTTTCCTTAGGGTATCCTATGAAGACGCATTTTTCCGCTTTGGGTTCGAGTTTATCCGGTTGAAGTTTCTTCACATAAACATCGCATCCCCAAACTTTAAGAAATGATAGCTTAGGTTTGTTTCCAAACCACAATTCATATGGTGTCTTTTCAACGGATTTAGATGGTGCTCGATTTAAAGTGAATGCAGCAGTTTCTAGTGCATAGCCCCAAAATGACAACGGCAAGTCCGTCAGAGACATCATAGATCGAACCATATCTAATAAAGTACGATTACGACGTTCCGACACACCATTTCGCTGTGGTGTTCCGGCAGGTGTGAGTTTTGAAACAATTCCACACTCTTTCATGTGAGTGCTAAACTCGTAACTTAGATACTCACCTCCACGGTCGGACCGTAGAAATTTGATCTTTCTATTACGATGATTTTCCACTTCATTCTGAAATTCCTTGAACTTTTCAAAGGTTTCAGACTTGTGTTTCATCAAGTAGATATAACCGTATCTACCCAAATCATCCGTGAAAGTAACAAAATAACGATATCCACCTCGCGCCGACACACTCATTGGACCACATACATCAGAATGTATGATTTCCAATAAATCTGTCGCCCGTTCCATTGAACCGGAAAACGGCGTTCTAGTCATCTTGCCCATAAGGCATGGCTCACATGTATCAAATGATTCATAATCAAGTGATTCCAAAAGTCCATCCGAATGGAGCTTCTTCATGCATTTAACGTCAATATGACCTAGACGGCAGTGCCACATTTAAGCGGATATATCATCATTTAGTTTAATCCTTTTAGCATCAACATTATGAATATGTGTAACATTATTATCGAGATCCAAAAGAAATAAACCATTCATCATTGGTGCATGACCATAAAAGATTTCATTCATATAAATGGAACAACCATTGTTCTCGGATTTAAATGAATAACCACTTCGCATCAAACATGATCCAGATACAATGTTCATGCTCAGTGTAGGCACCAGATAACAATTATTCAAGTTTATAACTAATCCCGACGGCAAGTGGAGAGGCAGCGTTCCGACGACGATCACATCAACGCTTGATCCATTGCGGACACACATCTTGACCTCACCCCTTGCTAGCGGTCGCTTGTTCCGCAGCCCCTGATTCGAGTTACAAATATTAGCGACTGAACCGGTATCAAATACCCAGGTGCTACTGCGAGTACTAGTCAAGTACACATCAATAACATGTATATCATATATACCTTTGTTTCCCTTGCCGGCTTTCTTGTCTGCCAAATACTTGGGGCAGTTGCGCTTCCAGTGGCTAGTCCCCTTACAATAATAGCACTCGGTATCAGACTTGGGTCCAACTCGGGGTTTCTTTTCAGGCACGGCAACAGGCTTGCCGCCCTTACTTCCCTTCCGTTTTCCCTTCTTGTCTTTCTTGAAACCAGTGTTCCTATTGATCATCAACACTTGATGTTCCTTTTTGATCTCCACTTCTGCAGTCTTAAGCATTGACATAAGCTCGGGGAGAGACTTCATCATGCCTTGCATATTATAGTTCATCATGAAGCTCTTATAGCTAGGTGGCAGAGACTGCAGAACACGATGGATGCCTAAGTCAATGGGAATCGATATTCCCAAGGACACAAGCTTATCGGCGTAACCCGACATCTTGAGTACATGCTCACTAACGAAGTTGTGCTCTTCCATCATGCAGCTAAAGAACTTTTCTAAAGCGTTGTAGCTCTCTATAGCAGCATGTGTGTCAAAAATCATTTTCAAATCACCCATTGTATCAAAAGCATTGCCATTTTCGAAATGCTTTCGAAGTTCTGGCTCTAGCCCATATAATATGCCGCAATGAACTAAGTTGTGGTCCTCCTGACGAGTCTGATAGACATTCTTCTCCTCGTCCGGGGCATCATCTAAAGGTGGGGGGCCTAACGGCGCTTATAGCACATATTGCTTTTGTGCAGCAGAGAGGAGAATCCTCAAATTCATGGCCCATTTGGTAAAGTTGCTACCGTTCGTTGCAAGTTTCTCTTTCTCCATGAACACATTGAAATTAAAAGCAGGTGGTGCCATCTACAACAGAATTTGTAAAGTTTAGACTAAGTGTATGATAGATTGAGTTCAACTAATCCATATTACGAATAAACTCCCACTCAAAAACGACATCCCTCGTGCCTTTTTGGTGATTACATGAACCAAATCCACTACACCAAGTCCGATCATCACGTGAGTCGGTGTAGCTTCAAAGGCGAGTATCAAATGGGCATCATATCAACTATATGACTCATGCTTAACCTTTCGGTCCGTGTTCCGAGGCCATGTCTATACATGCTAGGCTCGCCAAGTTAGAACCTTAGTATTCGCGTGTGTAATGCTTTTACACCAAATATGGTCGTGGATCCAAGAACACCCGATCATCACATGATGTCTTGGAGCGACGAAAACATAATCGGTGCATACTAAAGGAAGAACACATTCTTATCTTGATATTTAAAAGAGGGATCATCTTATTATGCTAACAAAGCGCTAAACAAGCAATACAAGATGCTATCAAACATCACATGTTTATTAGTGAAATGATATGCTTCCCGCATATGATCTCTATCATGTGCACCGTGGTATGATCACTATCATACCTATATGTGTAAGTCCAAGGTCTATGGAGATTACACGTTATGTATGTTGTAAGAGTATCATCTCATACTTCTACTTACAACATCACCATATCATAACACTAGCCCAGCAACAATCTAAACTAGACGCCTCTAATTTATCCATTGCAAGTTTTACGTGGCTTGGGGCTTTCGAGATAGAACCGTTCTTACCTACGAACATGAACCACAACGAGGATAACCAAATTGTTGACAATTCGTTGCAAAATAGATATTGACTATAGTAGGAGAGGCAGACACCCGCTAGCCACTTATGCAAACTAGTTGCATGTCAAGCGTGGAACAGGTCTCATGTGCGAGGACATGTAAAGTTTGTCCGGGCCGCTTCATCCCACTATGCCACCAATATCCAAAATTACAACAAAGGACCAACAACATGATCATCATCGCCCACATACTCATATGTGTACTACCCGTGTAAAGTATCTACGCATAGATCTGGCTCTGATACCACTGTTGGGTTCACAGCATAGAAAACAAAAAAATTCCTACAATGGGAACTATGTACCAAGATCTATCTACTAGATCAAAACAACGGGCGGATGTATATCCGTAGAGAACATACCCTTGAAGACCGACAAAGCTTAACGAGTTCAACTCGTGGTTGATGTAGACGATCTCTTGCCGATCTCAAGATCGAGAGGAAGTCCTAGCGCCGCAAAGCAGCAGCGCATCCGTGCTTGCACACACGTACAAGACACCGGGCAACCTCTGCCTCCTCGCTCCAGCGATGCAGTGGAAGCACAACCCTTTCTTGCTGAATAGCCACCGGGAACATGTATCTCGCTAGTCCGAGACCATGGGGGATAAATTCTAGAGGGGGAGAGAGATCCTTCACGAGGAGGTGTGAGAGACAAGTGAGGAGGGGGGCTCCTTTTATAGGAGGAGGGGGGCACCCAAGGGGGTGGCCGCCGGCCATGGGGGCTGCCCCCTCCCCTCCTTCATTCATGTGGGTGGACTCTCCACTCACAAAATGTCCCTTCAATTTTCTCCACTCAAAAGTCCACTCAAATTCCCATTAAATTTCCACCAAATTTAATGCAAACTCTCATTAAATAAAACTCTTTTATTTTATTCAGAATTTTGTCAATTACTTTAATGACAAACATTCACAAATAACCCCTTGCTAGAATTCCATTTCACATGCATAACCACTTTATGCAATTTCACCCGAAAACCTGTTTCGGTATCTAGTGAAATAAATTCCTGCGCTTGTTTATTCTTTCGGCATGAAACATTTGCTCCAACTGGATGCCAGTGTCCCTTAAGTGTGTCACCCTACGGTTCGCGAATAATGCAGACATGATCGAGACCCTTCTCCGATCAATAATCAGTAGCGGGACCTGGAGATCCATACTGACTCCCACACATTCAACGATTACTTTTCCTGTGATATAACATTCTAGTGATCAAATCACTTGCTTGCAAGCTAACCAATGTGATATCACCGAGAGGGACCAGAGCATATCTATCCATCATCGGGATGAACAAATTCCACTCTTGATCCATGATTCTCATCATAACACTTTAGTAGATTTGAAGCCATCTTTATAATCACCCAGTTACGGAGTGACGTTTGATGTCAACAAGAAACTCTTCCGGTGTTAGTGATTGGCATGATCTCATGGTCTAAGGATTAGGACTACTTCGTAGTTTGTTTATAGCAATATAAACTCAATGACTTTGATCGTAATGCTATACTTCGGATGAATGTTCATCACACCATTACACTAATGTTGTGATCTCGTTATTAACAACATCCAATGTCTATGATCAGGAAACCGTGATCATCTTGTTAATCAACGAACTAGTTTATGAGAGAGGCATAACTAGGAACTTTCTGTTTGTTTATTAAACACACATGTATTAACGTTTCCGTATTAATACAATTATAGCATGCAAAATAAACATCTATCATATACTTGGAATACACATAATAAACATTTTATTATTGCCTCTCAGGGCATATTCCCTTCAGGATAGGGTCAAGACAGGGGAAGGACGAAAGAAGTCTCCCTTTTCATGAGCCGAGTTACTGTTTATATCGGCCAGGTCATGTAAGAGTCGGCCGAGATAAGCAAGGCCATGACAGCTACAGAAGGAGTAACACCTTATCCGCCCGACATATGAATTAAGTCGGCCGAGCGAGTCTGAATAACTTGAATGCAGGTGAAGGCCGAGCTGAGTTATGCGTGACAAGGCCGAGTAACACGAAGCTTGCAGGAGAAGGAGGTGCCTATAGTCAAACCCTAGTCACTAGCTAGGGGGAATCTGAAGAGAGCCAAGCATAAAGGACAAGGAGCAGAGCAGCAGAAGGGCAGAAGAAGGTCACGGAGGTGACAGTCAGGGAGCCCGAGGCGCGCATGTGGGGCTCTCTGGAACATTGTCGTCGATTGAAGGGGGACACAGAAAGGAGGTCGCCGAGTTACCATATTGGGACAAGCATATTCCTCGAATATGCTTGCCACGTCAGCCCTAGGAGGAACCAAGGCTCCCCTTTATAAGGGGAGACGCAGGCTCCTGAGAGAGGATTGATTCATTCTACGCCGTAAGGCTCGTGTAGTAGCTCTCTTCTTCCTGCAAACATGTCAAGTAGCACTTGTAGTCCTTAAGAGGAGAAATAAAGATCTGCATGTTAGTCATTTGAGTGTAGAAATAACTACATCTTCCCTCCCCGGATCCCTCTAGCATCCATTGGCCCCATACTTTAGCCTACCCATGGCATCTGTCGTGCCACCACCACGACACATACTTGATGTACTTGGGTTCAAATGAAGAGCGACACGCTAGAGACTTCGTCGGCTAACAAACAAGCACATGGGGACATGAGGCTTACCCAGGTTCAGTCCCCGGGAGGGAAAATTCCACTCATGCTTGTCTGTTCTTGGTTGATGGAGAAACCGAAGGTTTACAAGGTCGCTGATGGATATGAAAATAGCCATCTTTCTTTGTGTTTAGACTTATTTTTTAGTCAAGCAATTGGCCAAGAATCTCTCTAGCCTTACCACTAATGAGTAATTATTACAAATATGTGCAATTCATTACTTTGAATTGTGTTGTGCAGAAAATCATGCTTGTAAGGTGAAATCAGGAGCCATAAATAAAGACTTTGAGGAAGTATACATGGACAAGCAACCCTGGTTCCAAAACCAATCGCCAGAGGCCATAAATACCACTGGTACGGGTAGGTCCACCCGTACAGCCTGCCTGTACCAGGTGACAGCGGCTACATCTCGTCAAATCTATGAATTTTGTGAAGGCGCATATATATTTCGAGGTCCCAGCCATAGCGCAGAGGGCCACCATTCTCAAATTGCATCACAACACCACCAAAGGAGACCCACCACCATATTTTATCCTCTACATCCCCCATCCTCTCCATAGTCATAGTCATTAGCTTGTATTTGAGATCTTCTTGTGATTCAGCGGCCATTTTAAGAATATTTGATTTCAATTTAAGTATTTTACACAATGTTTTCTACCATTGATCTTATTTTTATGAGTGAGTAGTCCTCACAGGCTATGGGTTGGGGTGAAATCTCACAGTGATTATGTGCATCTAATCTATCACAAGATTAAGTATTATTTGGATAGAGATTTGTATCTTTGTTTCTTTGTCTTTTGTCTCGATCTATGGACTTATAGGTACCCAAGATACCAGAGATTGATAAAGGTTTGAGGTCAGATACTTGTTTAACGACGATATCATAGGAAACCTAGTGATAGAAAGGGGTGTATGTTTTTCGCTTTGCGATCCATTCAGAAACAACAACAACAACAACAACAACATCACTTCTTAAGGCTTTTGTAACACCCTCGAATCGGCCCTATGCAGATTTTAGCGATTCCCGCCAAACCCACATAGAAATGATTCGATGATGCCCACCAAGCACTTACGTACAGATGGATGATACGTCGGAAACGTATCCATAATTTTTGATGTTCCATGCTTGTTTAGTATCTACTTTGCTTTGCTTTGTCTACACTTTGAGGTGTTTTTATATCTTTTCTGGAACTAACTTATTAACAAGTTTCTACAGTGCCAGTTGCCTGTTTTCTTCTGTTTTTGGTTCCAGAAAGACAGAAAATCAATATTCTCGGAATTGGACGGGACAAAAGCCAAAGTCAATATTTTATCATGAGGGACACAAATCCAGAAGACGAGACGGAGACGAGAACCAGGGCGGCCACCCCCTAGGAGCGGCCAAGGGTGGGCCCACACCTGGGCAGGGTGTGGCCCCCCTGGTCGCCTCCCGGCCTCACCTCTTTGCCTATAAGAAGCCCCCGATGCAAAAACCCTCGAGACCCGATCAAAAACTCCACAAAACCATCTATAGCCGCCGCCACCATCGTCCCTAGATCAGGGGGTCTGAG
The DNA here is from genome assembly GCA_023614405.1 of Avena insularis. Classification (NCBI taxonomy): domain Eukaryota; kingdom Viridiplantae; phylum Streptophyta; class Magnoliopsida; order Poales; family Poaceae; genus Avena; species Avena insularis. The sequence continues at coordinate 279,411,344 of CM042685.1, forward strand.
AGTTCTTTCCGCCACCCTGCCGGAGGGGAGTTCATCCCGGAGGCCTTCTCCTCCGGTATGATGCGTGAGTAGTTCCACCTTGGACTATGGGTCCATGTAGTAGCTAGATGGTTGTATCTCCTCCTTGTGCTTTCATGTATATATCTTGTAATCTCCGTTCATGATCAAGATCTAATCTATTTGTAATCATGCATGTTGTGTTTGCGGGGATCCAATGAATATTGAGATTACTATGTCAGATTGATTAATGGTTTTATATGTATGATTCTATCACGTCTGTGTTGTTTGTGATCTTGCAAGCTCTCCGCTGTTAGTAGCTATCTTGGCCAAGTAGTTGCTAGTGACTCCAAGAGGGGGTATTTATGCTCGATAGTGGGTTCATGCCTCTAGTTTCCAAGGGAAGTGACAGAAATCTCTCCGGTTGTAGATGTGATGTTGCCACTAGGGAGAAAACAACAGTCTCTTGTTCATGGAACAAGTGGATTGTTTACCTTACACACTTTGCTTAAAGTACTTGTCTGTTGCTTGCAACTTAATACTGGAGGGGGTTCGGATGATAACCTGAAGGTGGACTTCTAGTAATAGATGCAGTTGGATGGCGGTCTATGTATCTTGTTGTATTGCCCAATCGAATCTCATAGGATCTTTTTGTTTGGTATTGCATTGTTATGCCTTGCTCAGTTCCTTTCAATTGCCCTGATGTAATTTGTTTACCCTTCATGCCATGTTGTTTATCTTAGGAGAGCACCTCTAGTGAACTATGGACCCCGGTCCAATATTTACCATTGATACATCTTCCACTGTTACTTGTTTACTTGTTGCAAACCATTACCTTCCACACTTTACGTTTAATCCTTTGTTACAGCAAACCAGTGAGCTTGACAACCTCACTGATTCTTTGGGGCAAAGTCTTGAGTTTGAGTTGTGCAGGTCTCCGCATTGCTTGTAACACCTGTGTGACGTTTTATTCCTCCTACTGGTTTGATAACCTCGGTCTCTTACTGAGAGAAAAATTGCTGATGTGCTGCTTCACACCTTTCTCTTGGGGTTCCCAACAGGTTTCACGTTAGCCATCAAGATTTTCTAGCGCCGTTGCCGGGGAGGCCAAGGACGTCTTCACAAGGGGAGTCCTCCACTTCCATTATCTTTACTTTGTTTTTAGTTTGCTTAGATTTTTGCTTGGTTTTGTTTGCCTCTTTTCAAAAAAAAACCCAAAAAATAGTCTAGTTTGGTTTGCTTGCTTTAATAAAAACACAAAAAATAGAGGGCTCTATAGTATTTATCTTGAGTTAGGACATGAAGTGTTTGAAGAGAAAAATAAAAAACCTTTGGAGCTTTATTTGCATGCTAATAGCAATGTTATTAGTATAAATTCTTTGAACACCATTATTGCTAATGCTATGGAAACGTCTAAGCTTGGGGAAGCTAGTTTTTATGAAAATGATCTCTTTAGTTCCCCAGCTTTAGAAGGTAGATATTCTATTGCTTATGATGATACTATACCTCCAATGTATGGTGATTACAATGATGAATATGATATTTTTAGTCCACCTACCATTGAGGATAAAATTGATTGTGATTACAATATGCCTCCTATATTTGATGATTATGGTGATGAGAATAATAATGATAGCTATTTTGTTGAATTTGCTCCCACTACTTATGTGGAGAGTAATAATCATTTTATGCATGTGGCTCATGATAAGAATGTTTTATGTGATGATTATATTATTAATTTTATTCATGATGCTACTGAAAGTTATTATGAGAGAGGGAAACATGGCCTTATGTATCTCAACAATATTAAGTTTCCCCTCTTTATGTTGAAAATCTTGAAGTTGCACTTGTTTTGCTTTCCTATGCTTGTTGCTTTGTGCTTTCATGACATGTTTATTTACAAGATTCCTATGCATAGGAAGTGGGTTATACTTAAATGTGTTTTGAATTTGCTTCTTGATGCTCTCTTTTACATCAATTCATATTTCTTATGTGAGCATCTTCTCAAACTATCAAGCCTAACTTTAAAGCGTTAAAAAAAGTACTTGTTGGGAGATAACCCAAGAGTTTCCTTGAGTCTTGGAAGTTATTACTTAAGTAATGACCTCTCCTTATCCTTTTTGTTTGCTTTTTTGTGCCAAGAATGACCTCTAATGAGATGGAAGTAAGATTTGGGGAGTTGCTGTCCCGAAACAGATTTCTGTCCTCCACCAAAAAAATCACGAGGAGTCTCTGTAACTAGGATGGATCTCAAAATTTATGAATAAATCCCCCAGTATTTTATCTAACTTTAGTTAGATCAACACTTTTTGATTTGAGCAACAGAAGATTTTCGAAAAAATCGGTTTTTACCTGCTGGTCTGTTTTGACAGATTTCTTCCATTATTTGCATTTGCTTCTTATTGACTCCTTTTTTAGTTCTCTTTTGAGGAATTGAGCTTTTTGAAGGAGTTGCTACGGTACCTTGTGTTTTAGGTGAAAAGTTTTGCTGTTCCAAAGCTTTTCCAGGGTTCTAATATCTTTTAAATACACTAATGTTGCTAATGAAGATTGTGTGAAATTTTGTATGAAGGGAAAATTTTAGGTGTAGAGAGAGAATAATGTAATGAGATGAAGAATGGACAAAATCTCAAGCTTGGGGATGCTACCCTGGTGTCACCCCAAGAAATATCCAAGAGGTACAAGCGTCAAAGCTTGGGGATGCCCAAGGCATCCCCTTCTTCATCAATAAAAAGCTTAGGTCTGTCTAGACACTTTGTTTTTATTGTTTCATGCACTGTTGTATTTTTATTGGAGCGTCTTAGTTTTCGTTTGCTTTGCTTAGGTTGTTTAGTTTGCTTGAATAAAGTAGTTTGGACCCCCGTTCTCGCTATGTTGCAAATAAGTTGCTTGGTGTTGGAAAGGAGTAGGAAGTTTCTGCTTAAAAGAGCAAGAGGAGCTCGCATTGACTATGACTTAGACTTTAGCATGACATGATAGGTGTTGTTTTGACCTTATGCTTAGTGATTATTGTTGTAGCATGTCTTATTCCAAACAATTGGAATTTCTTAGTGTGCCTTGAAGAAATTATGCGTTGTTTTAGCATGCAAAAGTATAGTATTGTGATATTCTCCTTCGATGCTTTGTTTGGGTTGACTGGGCACATGCTCACACCATGTTGTGACTATGACAAGTCACCATAGCCTCTATGATCATTTAGTCCTTGACTTGTAGTACCACTCTATGCTTTGATTGGTAATGCTTTGTTGCTCTGCATGATTATGGCCATTATGCTCTCTTAGTTGGTTGCTCCTAGTCTTTTGTTAGCCTCCACTTGTATGAGTAAGCTCTATTCATGCTTCCAACTCTCAAAAAACCAAGTTATTCCAAAGTGTACACTATAAATTCCTATGCATGGTGCGTTACACCATTCTAAGTATATTCTTGTTTTCAGCTATCTTCCAATTAAAAATTATTTTGTTATGTGAAAACTTAGTGATTAAAGCCCTCACAAACTTGATGACACACTTTATATTCTTTCCACCTAATAAACTTGAACCATTGTGTCGTCTATGTTGTATATGCTTGCACTTATACGTTGGAATTAGCAGAACCATGCTGTCATGGGGAACGTTTTCAACATTGCACTTGTACTTTGTACTTAGTTGATATCATGCTCTTTTGTCTATGGATGTCACCAGTGTGAAATAAAAAGGGAGCTTGTAAGTCCATGGAGTTTGTATTTTTTGTTAGAGAAACACCTGGGCCGCTAGCCTAAGCCATGCCTAATCATGGTGGAAACTTGCAGCATCACCACAGTGAGCTATCTATAAAGCATCCTCAATAAAAATCTATGCATATAGTAAATAAAAAGATCGTTGAGATGCTCATTGTCTGCTTGTCTTGTCATTTTGGTTATGGGATAGCTCCTATACCATGTGCAAGGGATACCCCGTTGGCGGTTCTCTATGATATGCATGTACTTACAATGATAAGAAGTTGAGTAGCATGAGGTGTGGCCCTCGTATTCAAGGGACTTGAGATTGCCAACTTATACTTTGTCAAGCATATACTCCATAGTTTGTTTACTTTAACCTTAATCACTTTAAGATGCTTATGATAGGGGCAATGAGGGCTGAAAGCTAACAAGTACCATAATTTTTGGAAGCTCTTTTTGAAACTTGAAATCCCTACTTCCCTTATGAAGGGCCTTTCTTCCACTACTATTGAGTCTCCACCTTATACCTTTAGGAAACATTAAGAGAGCATAGTTGTCATTCTGTGTGCAGTGTCCCAAGGCTTATTGATTGATGCATATTGTGATATTACTTGTTCTTGTGCTATTTGTTTCTAGTCACCCTTGTGAACTTTGAAGGTGTCCTATGCATCTATTTGCTACTCTATGAGGGACAAGCTAAATGCCACTATGCCATGTTTTTTGTATGTGAAACAAACAAACGTTTTTCAATGCATGTTACTCATGATCTTTGTTTGTATCCTTTCATGTTCCATGCATAGTTGCTATGTCCTATTGTTAGAATGCCATCTTTCATGCACATGTTTAGAGTTCTTTGATCCCAACTTTCAATGCTTGAAAATGGTTTGATCTTGGTTTTAATGGTGCATGTCACCTCAAAAATTATTCTTTTATCACTTACCTACTCGAGGACGAGCAGGAGTTAAGCTTGGGGATGCTTGATATGTCGAAAATGTATCTATAATTTTTGATGTTCCATGCTTGTTTAGTATATACTTTGCTTTGCTTTGTCTACACTTTGAGGTGTTTTTATATCTTTTCTGGAACTAACCTATTAACAAGTTGTCACAGTGCCAGTTGCATGTTTTCTTATATTGTTGGTTCCAGAAAGGCAGAAAATCAATATTCTCGGAATTGTACGAGACAAAAGCCAAAGTCAATATTTTATCGTGAGGCACACGAATTCAGAAGACGAGATGCAGACGCGAACCAGGGCGGTCAAACCCCCTAGGAACGGCCAAGGGTGGGCCCGCCTGGGCAGGGTGTGGCCCCCCTGGTCGCCTCCCGGCCTTGGATCTTCTCCTATAAGAAGCCCTCGATGCAGAAACCCTCGAGACCTGATAAAAAACTCCACAAAGCTGTCTGTAGCCGCCGCCACCATCATCCCTAGATCGGTGGGGATCTGAAGTTCTTCCCAGCACCCTGCCGGAGGGGAGATCATCCTAGAGTCCTTCTCCTCTAGTATGATGCGTGAGTAGTTCCACCTTGGACTATGGGTCCATGTAGTAGCTAGATGGTTGTATCTCCTCCTTGTGCTTTCATGTATAGATCTTGTGAGCTCCGTTCATGATTAAGATCTAATCTATTTGTAATCATGCATGTTGTGTTTGCGGGGATCCGATGGATATTGAGATTACTATGTCAGATTGATTAATGGTTTTGTCTTTATGATTCTATCATGTCTGTGTTGTTTGTGATCTTGCATGCTCTCTGTTGTTAGTAGATATCTTGGCCAAGTAGTTGCTAGTGACTCCAAGAGGGGGTATTTATGCTCGATAGTGGGTTCATGCCTCTAGTTTCCAAGGGAAGTGACAGAAATCTCTTCGGTTGTAGATGTGTTGTTGCCACTAGGGAGAAAACAATGGTCTCTTGTTCATGGAACAAGTGGATTGTTTGCCTTACACACTTTGCTTAAAGCAGTTGTCTGTTGCTTGCAACTTAATACTGGAGGGGGGTCGGATGATAACCTGAAGGTGGACTTCTAGTCATAGATGCAGTTGGATGGCGGTCTATATATCTTTTTGTATTGCCCAATCGAATCTCATAGGATCTTTTTGTCTGGTATTGCATTGTTATGCCTTGCTCAGTTCCTGTCAATTGCACTGATATAATTTGTTTACCCTTCATGCCATGTTTTTTATCTAAGGAGAGAACCTCTAGTGAACTATGGACCCCGGTCCAATCTTTACCATTGATACATCTTCCACTGTTACTTGTTTACTTGCTGCAGACCATTACCTTCCATACTTTATGTTTAATCCTTTGTTATAGCAAACCGGTGAGCTTGACAACCTCACTGATTTGTTGGGGCAAAGTCTTGAGTTTGTGTTGTGCAGGTCTCCGTGTTGCTTGCAACACCTGTGTGACGTTTTCTTCCTCCTACTGGTTCGATAACCTCGGTTTCATACTGAGGGAAAACTTGCTGCTGTGCTGCTTCACACCTTGATCTTGGGTTCTCAACAGGCTTCACGTTAGCCATCAATGGAAGACAAAGCAATACCATTACACAATAGTTCACGTTGGAACCCATAAAAACACACACATATATATACAACAATGACTCAGTGAGTCAAGAATATAGATATACGTTACAAAGATCCAAGTATGTGGAAAATGATACATGTCTGAGTACAGATGAGAAGCAAATTGGACTAAGAGTCCTAAAGAATAACCAATGGATTCCATAACCCCTGCCTAGGCCAAGCCGGAAGGGTAACATTGCTAACGTCGTTGACCTTATACCTGTTAAAACAAAGGGGAGCCGACAAAGGGCAAAATAAAAAGGGAGCAGTCAGTATCGAGGCTAGTATATGGCGAGTCTTAGAATTCGTCTGATCCCGCCTACATAGGTATCGTGGACTGAAGCGGCAACGAAGCATGCACTAAAAAACCTATAGAGACTCGATACAACTGTCGGCTATCAGAGAGGGATAATAAAGACCTATTTGGAACCAACCTGATACTAACACCAAACATACCCATCCTGGTATTTCCCCCTCGAGACCAAACAAGGAAGTCCTTCCGAGAAAACTCACACTTTTGGTAGTTTTATTCATTCCATGGTGGTTATCCAACTTACTAGTCATATCAGATCCAAGTCAAATTATAACAGTAATTCTTTAGTGTAAGTTGTCTATGATCGAGAAATTGTGCTCCAAGTCGTTCATAACCGAGGACACGGTTTTTCAAAAAGATTTAACCCTGCAGGGATACATCAAAGTATCCACACGCACTTCTGCCCAATATTTGCCAAATCAATTAACATACACCCATCGGTATCTCGGGGGCTTTGGACATGACGTTTCCTAGACCCAAAGTAAGTATTTCGGAGTCCGACCGACTTCATAGCGGGTAGGTTAGTGGGGTGTCCCCTGAAATCATTTTTGAATCTTGTGAATGGTTTGTCATGATGCCTCGTTGATTTTTTTTGTTCTTCCCAGAATTGATCGTGCGTGTGTGGCTATTTGTGCACCCTGCAGGGTAAATCTTTCTAAAAAACGTGTGCACGGTTATAAACTACTTGGAGCACAATTTCTCGATCATAGACAACTATAACTAAAGTACTGCGTTTAACTTGACTAAACATGCTTAGTAATTAGTGAATATTTATGAAATGATTAATAAAACTGTCAATGGATTGAATATTCTTCCGCCTTCTCGTTCGGTAAGCTTGTAGGAGGATGCGTTAAGTTTACTTATGTTGTTTATAAAACTGCTGTTTCAATTAACGAACAAACGTCTATATCTAGTTAGACGGATATTGTAGTGTGTCTTTATAGAACTTTTTAGATATTTATTTTTCGATAAAATTGCGTCACTCCCAGGTTATCTTTTTAGTTGCATAAAGACTTGTTGAGTGCCCCTAGGGTCTCACACCATAATATTTGATTATATTGCTAGGTATATCCGCATGGAGGTTACTATGTCGATGAGGCTGATGATGGAGGCAACGACCCTCTTGCGTAGAGATTCCGGGGATAGAGATCTGTGAGATCTATGGTTGGGAATGTGCTTTGTTCATTGACATCTTATGCCGATTTGACTCTTAATCCGTACTTGGATCTATGTTTTCCGCTTTCGCTTGATGCTTTGATGAGTGAGATGTATGAGGATATAATCCTAAAATATTATTCTATCTAGGCATTTGGATCTTGTTGTATGGCGTTGCAATATATTTTTATTTCTTTCTAGACGATTCAACTTTGATGTATTCTTGTATGTCGCTAGCATATATAATTTGTGTATGTTAGACTCGCAGACCAGCTGGCTATGTTTCTCGCACATAAATCTCTAACCATGGAAGTGAATGTGATGGTTGGCCGGTATCATGCCCTGCCAATACACTGACCTGCTTGTGGGCGGTCTCATGGCCTCCATGGTAGTATGTCCTTCATCCACTTTTGAATTATACCGGTTTATGTTTAAAGAGTAGGGTCCGGAAATTACACGTTTCTACAGGAGGCAGCCGGACTTGCTACATGAAGCTGGCGGCATTGCCGCAGGAGGCGGCTAGGCGGATGACGTTGATATGAGCGGTGGCGTGCCATCTTGGCAAAGCTGCGACCCATCTTCTCATGCGATGTCCTTTTTATTGTTGTGGACAAGGAAACCACGGGGCAGTTGCAGGGGAGGGAGAGAGAGGTGGGGATGAGGGAGTCAGACGTGGAGGCCACGAGTCGATAGTTATTGGGGAGGGAGAGAGAGATGGGAATGAGGGACGCGTGCGTTGACCAAACAAGATCCGACGACCCAGAACGACTTAATCATACGACTCCGGACCAGGGGATCGAGAGATCAAATCCCCATGGACGCACAACACCGTCCTTAATCTATTATATTTATACTAAAAGAAATATAAGAGAGTTTTTCGAGATTTTAAGTTGATCCCCGTCATCTAAATTATTTGGATAGTTAGATCTGCAATCCATAGTTAGGATTTAACACAAGATTAGTAGTACCGTAACCGTTCAATTTGTTTGGCATGATCGATATTGGAGACTGTCCTGGTACCACGTAATGCAAACTGATTGATATGGTCGATATCTATTTTAGAATCATAATTGACATGTCAAGACGTCTCCCAATAGGACTCTTGTGGTCTCAAAAAAAGGTTATTTATTATATAAATTTTTATATTTTATTCGTGGATAAATTTTTATAACGATGGATAAATTATATATTGAAGCCTAGATAACTCTAATGTTATCGTGGGTAACTTTTAGGGCAAAATAGCATTCATGCCTGGAAGGCATATTCTTGAGGGGGTAGTGGTTTTGCATGAGACAATTCATGAGCTTCATAAGAAGAAGTTGGATGGGGTTTTATTCAAAATTGATTTTGAAAAAGCATATGATAATATTAAGTGGCCTTTTATGCAACAAGTTCTTCGTATGAAAGGTTTCCATCCATCATGGTGTAAGTGGATTGATAATTTTGTTCGTGACGGGAGTGTGGCTATAAGGGTTAATGATGATATTGGTCATTACTTTCAAACTAAAAAAGGGCTTTGACAAGGAGATCCGTTATCTCCTTTGTTGTTTAATATTGTGGCCGATTTGCTTGCTATTCTTATTGCTAGAGCAAAAGAGAATGGTCAGGTCACAGGTTTGATACCCCATCTTGTCGAGGGGGGGTGTTTCCGTACTTCAATATGCGGACGACACGATCATATTCATGGAACACGATTTTCAAAAAGAGGTAAATATGAAATTGATTTTATGTATTTTCGAGCAACTCTCTTGTTTAAAGATCAATTTTCATAAAAGCGAGATCTTTTGTTTTGGCAAAGCCGCGGAACAACAAGATGCCTATAAGGAAATCTTCGGGTGTGAGGTTGGTGCCTTGCCTTTTAGATACCTTGGGATCCCTTTACATCATAGGAAACTACGGAATTCTGAGTGGAACCCCGTGGAAACTAGATGTGAAGGAACGCTAAGTTGCTGGAAAGGAAAACTTTTATCATATGGTGATAGACTTGTTTTGATTAATTCGGTTTTATCGAGCTTGCCTATATTTATGTTATCTTTCTTTTTAATACCTAAGGGTGTTAGGAAAAGGATAGATTTCTATCGTTCACGCTTCTTTTGACAAGAGGATGAACATAAGAAAAAATATAGACTTACTAAGTGGAATATTATTTACTAAGTGGAATATTATTTGTCGCCCGAAAGATCAAGGCGGTTTGGGGATTGAGGTGTTAGAGTTAAAAAATAGATGCTTATAAGCAAATGGATTTATAAGTTATTGAATGAAGATGGGGTATGGCAAGAGATTCTTTACAACAAATACTTGAAAAATAAAACATTAGCGCAAGTTGAAGTTAAACCAACTGATTCTCCTTTCTGGAAAGGACTAATGGAGCTGAAAGATGAGTTCTTTGCGTCTGGTACTTTCAAGATAGGAGATGGGAAAGGAACTAGATTCTGGGAGGATACTTGGTTGAGAGAGTCGTCTCTTGCAAACCAATATCCATCCCTATATAGCATTGTTCATAGGAAACACATTTTGGTTAACTCAGTTCTCTCGCATAACCCTCTAAACATTACTTTTAGACGGAGTTTAACGGGAGGTAAATGGGGTGCATGGCTGTACTTATGCGAGAGATTGATGGCTGTAAGTTTGACGGATAATCAGGACAGTTTCCTGTGGAAACTAACGGAGAATGGGTTTTTACGGTGAAATCGATGTACAAAAACCTCATGAATGTTCATCCAAGTTTTCCCTCGAAGTATTTGTGGAAGTTAAAAATTCCCTCTTCATGTGGTTTCTTAATACTGGAGTGTTGTTAACAAAAGATAATTTTGCTAGGAGTTTGTGGAATGGATCAAGGAAATGTTGCTTTTGTGACTGTTGGGGAGGTAACCCCGGATAGGGTAAGGACGGGGAAAGACGAAAGGATTATTCCCCGTCCAGTTTCCGAGTTATATTCTAAGCTGGCCGAGTCTTGTAAAGGCCGGCCGAGATAGGAAAAGGCATGACCTCAGTAGTAATGGCAATGCATTACCCGGCCGAGATACGACGTAAGTCGGCCGGGTTGGCCCGAATGATCTTAATGAAGGTGAAGGACAGGCCGAGTTACGCGAGGAAGGGCCGAATGATACGAAGCTTGCAGGAGAAGGAGAAGCCCAAAGTCAAACCCTAGTCGCGGAATCTGAGCAGAGCCAAGAGCTAAAGACAAATGTAAGCAACGAGGGGCGAAGGAGGTCACGGAGGTGACAGCCTGGAGCCCGAGGCAAGCAGAGGGGCCCTCTGAATCTTACCGCAGTGAGAAGGGCGACAGGGAAAGAGGAGCGCCGAACTACTATATTGGGACAAGCATATTCCTCGAATATGCTTGCCACGTCAGCCCTAGAAGAACCCAGGGCTCTCCTTTATAAGGGGAGGCTTAGACCCTGATGAAGGGATCGACTCATTCTTGGTACCGTTAGGCTGGTAAAGTTCTCTCTTTCTCCTTGTATATAGCTCAAGGAGCACTTGTAGCCCAAGGAAGGAGAAATAAAGATCTTTGCGTTAGCTTTCTGTGTGTAGAATCAACTACATCTTTCCTCCCCAGATCCCACTAGCATCCATTGGCCCCAAACTTCAGCCTACCCATGGCATCTGCCGTGCCACCACCACGCACGCTTACCATCGTGGGGCCAAGAAGTGCTAGCTGGAGTTATGATCCTGGACGGAAACTTCATCAAGATCAAGGCGTTGTTTCTGGCTTGGTCCAGAGATTTGGTCTCTGTGACTATGTCAGCGACAATGCAGGGAGCTTCAGGGGGAAAACTCCCCCGCATAATGGTGTCTTCATCAGCTTGGGCGGGCACAAGGTCTATGTCGGCGTCGACATCTCTAGCGTTTATCCTCACCAAGTTGTTGTTGCAGGAGAGCCACCTCTTAACGCTGCGAGCCGTCCGCCCAGAGCACATCCTGCAGGCAGCGTCGAGGTGATGGTCGTGGCCGGAGTGCAAACTGGAGCAGCAGCTGCCGGGTCAAGCAGAACCCGCCACCGCTGACAGGCGCACTCAGTGCATCAAGACCACTACTACCCACCGAGGTAATCCCGCCAGCGACCAACCCGACCGAGGTGCAGGACACCACCCCAAAGGCACCAAGAGTAAGAGGGCCACCTCTGGAAAGGCCAGAGAACATTCTTCAGGCGACCATAGAAAACTTGACTATGCCTGTAGCGCCAATACTTGATCCGGCAAATGCTCAGGCAGAGTTGGAGGAAACCAGGCAAAAGGTGCTGGTAGAGGCCAAAAAGGTGTCGGCCTTGCGGGAGTCCTTAAACAGGACCCTGCGAGAATATGCCAAAGCTAATAAGCTTGACGTCACACCCGAACGGGTGGACGAATTAAGATTGAGAGGGAAAAACCTCATGGATGATATCAACAAAGAGCATGATGCTCATAAAGCAGAATCAGTGGATTTGGGTTTGCCGAGGTACAGTACCCCGGCAAAAAACCTAAGAGCGGCAAATGCCGCAGCATTAGAGTTAGAAGGGTTGACCGGCGAGGCCCGACAGAAACAGCAAGAAAGAGTGAACGAGCTGGTGCGCATCGCGAACCAGCAAAACAAGGAAATGCTCAGAGCAAACCCGGCGAGGCCGGGGGCCTCACGAATGGTTCACTCGGCAGGGGCAGCACCTGCCTTGTCCGTGGCAGCAGCATCTTCACCCGGAAATAATGCACGAAGGGATAAAGCAGTAACTTCAGGAAAGAGGAACAAGCAAATTGTTCCATATGATCCGGCAAGGGCCGGAAAGGCAAATGATAATGGAGGCAATGCAAGCCGAGGTAACAGTGGGGAGAGGAACCACGGCCGTGTGGAAAAAGACGGCGGAAGCCGAGGCAATGGAGATCTCGGCAGAAGAGAACCGGCGAGAGGCAATCATGAGAACAATACCCCGGTCGAAGTAAGGAGAGAACTGCCACTCAACCCGCAACCAAGGAATGAACCCCGACAGGAAAGAGAAACGAGGCCAGCTCGCCACAATCAGATTAATGAGAGATACAATGATGGTTACTCTGAGATGGAGTATGCGATCCTTGGCGGAAACAACCACTATGGAGTACAAGATAGGGTTCTATACAGAGATTTGCCATCAAATGATGCAAGAGTGAAGCTGGATCGGCTATACCGGTCCGAGTTGTTGGAGGAACAGGGTCCACCAGGACCGACATGCTTTGGACCACGGATCATGGGCGAACCACCTGTGCCGAACTTTCAGCTGGCAAGGGGCACGAAAACATATAATGGGAGTACCAAACCACAAGACTGGTTAATTGACTATGCCACTGCAGCGAAAATAGCGGGTGGAAACTTATGATGGGCAGTACGGTACGTCCCACAAATGCTGGAGGGACCAGCTAGGGTGTGGCTAAATAATCTACCAGCGGGCAGTATCAACTGTTGGCTGGATTTTGAGGAAATGTTTGTCAGCAACTTTACCAGTACATACAAGAGGCCAAACAGGCCACAACAGTTAGCCATGTGCAAGCAGAGGCCGAATGAAACAGATAGAGAGTTTTTAACTCGGTGGTGCAACCTGAGAAACTCATGTGAAGGAGTCATAGAATCGCAAGCAATAGCTTGGTTCGCGCAAGGATGCCGTTATGGCAGTGTATTGTGGCAACGTCTGCAAAGAGATATGCCACCACATCGCGTAAACTATCAGAATAGCGGACTCCTACGCATTAGGAGACCCAACGCAACCAGAATTAATGTCGGCAGATCATCGCGAGCAACAGGACCATTATTCAAGAGATTTGGCCGGGTCATCCAGGCGCAGTGATTTCAGAGGAAGAAGAAGAGAGGAAAGGCCGGATTATAGATATAATTCGGCCCAAGTGGCGGCAGTAGCGCAAGATCCACCGAGTCACGGAGCAACTCAACGGCAGAAGAATGGTCCTCAGCAGTGGACACCAAGGAATGAAGGAAAAAGGCAGTGGACCCCAGAACAAAAGAAACAGTGGCAAGAGAGGCCGAAGTACACGTTCGAATCTATGTTAGATCAGCCATGTAAATTTCACACGTCAAACCCGTCCAGGCCAGCCAACCATACGACCCGCCAATGTGCATGGATGAAAAATGCAATGGGGAACCCCGGAGGTATTCAGGCACCCCATCAAGTACATCAGCAAAGATCAACCACGCTGATCGAGCAATGCACAGAATCGATGTTGCCGCCTCCTCACCCGAGGTACGATAACTCGGATCGGAGAGACGCGGTACATCAAGTGATGAACCAAGTCCAGGATGGAAGGACAAATCCGGCGAATACTGGACGCAATGATTACAAAGAACATCATCAGTCTTATTGCGTGTTCACAACGGAACAACAAGACAAACAGAGTGTGCAACACCGGCATATGTAAGTAAATGCAGTTATGCCGGTGGTACCAAGATATGTGCCTTGGTCGGATCAGGAAGTAACTTGGAGCATAAAGGATCATCCCAAGATAATGCCGAATCCCGGATCATATGCACTCGTGTTGGATCCGACATTTGTTGGACCGAGCATCAATGTGAAATTCTCAAAAGTACTCATTGATAATGGAAGCAGTATCAACATCATGTACAAAGATACCATGCATAAACTTGGAATATCGCAGAACATGTTGCAATCCACGAGGACCACTTTCCATGGGATAGTGCCAGGGCTTTCATGTGAACCCATTGGTAAGGTCCGAGTGGATGTGTTATTCGGCACAAGAGATAAGCGCAGAGCGTAAAACTTAGAGTTTGAGGTGGTGGATCTAGAGAGTTGTTATCATGCTTTACTCGGACGGCCAGCTGGCCAAATTCATGGGCACTGTCATGTAAGTTATCTGAAAATGAAGCTACCGGACCACGAGGAGTGATAACGGTTGCGAGGGATTACAAGAAGTCAATGGAGTGTGCTTCACCGGTCAAATTTGGTCAATCATTGGTTATAGCAAGAGAAAAAGAAGGATTCAGGAGGCCGGTCGAGAATTTGAACATGTCAAGACTAGCCAACCCGCATGGCGTTGTCTCTTTTCAGCCGACTAAAGAAACGAATAAGTTTCAGATAGATGAGCAATTCCGGAGCGTCATCGTTACTATTGGTGCAGGCCTGGACGCTAAATAGGAAAGCGAGCTCACCAACTTCCTCCGTGAGAATCGGGACATATTTGCATGGTCAACTCAAGATCTGCAAGGCGTTCCGAGGGAGTTGGCTGAGCACTCTTTGAATGTAAGGCCAGGAGCAAGGCCGGTGAAGCAACCTCTCCGCCGCTTCGCCGAAGACAGGAGAAAAATAATAGGGGATGAAATAGCTCGGCTCCTCGTAGCCGGGTTCATCATGGAGGTGATGTATCCTGATTGGTTGTCGAATCCGGTGCTAGTAGAAAAGAAGAAGGATGATCCCAATGTAGCCATTGTATGGCGAATGTGTATCGATTACACGAACCTGAACAAGGCGTGTCCAAAAGATCCTTTTCCATTACCTAGAATAGACCAAGTCATTGCTTCGACCGCTGGTTATGAGTTATTGTCATTTGTAGACGCGTATTCTGGTTTCCACCAAATACCGTTAAATCCGGCCGATCAAATAAAGACTGCGTTTATTACCCCGTACAGGGCTTATTGCTATCGCACAATGTTATCTGGCTGCGAAACGCAGGAGCAACATATCAGAGATGTATGCAAAAATGTCTACACGATCAGATAGGAAAAAATGTACAAGTATATGTAGATGACGTGGTCATCAAAACCAAGGAAAGCAAAACGTTGCTGAAAGATATACGGCAGACTTTTGCGAACCTGAGAAGGTTCCGAATGAAGCTTAATCCGGAAAAATGCACGTTTAGCGTGCCGTCAGGAAAATTACTCGGTTTTCTTGTATCTAGCCGAGGTATAGAGGACAACCCAACAAAGATAAAGGCAGTAGAAAGAATGGAATTGCCAAGATGCTTAAATGATGTACAAAAATTCACGGGTTGTCTAGCCTCGCTCAGCCGGTTTGTATGTCGGCTGGGAGAGAAGGCGCTACCACTATATCAGCTGATGAAGAAATCAGATAAATTCGTTTGGACTCCACAAGCGGACAGCGCGTTTCATGAGTTGAAAAAAATGTTGGTCACAGCACCTTTTTTGGCTTCTCCATTATCAAAAGAGCCTATGTTACTCTATATAGCGGCTACCAACAGAGTAGTGAGTGATGTAGTCGTAGTAGAACGACTTGAAGATGATAAGTCCGTACAGAGGCCGGTGTATTATTTAAGTGAGGTGTTATCCACTTCAAAACAGAATTACCCACATTATCAGAAGATGGCTTATGGAGTGTATATGTCGGCAAAAAAGCTTAAACATTACTTCGAAGAGCATCCCATCAAAGTGATCTGTGAAGCGCCCATAGTACATATTGAGCAACAAAGATGCAAGTGGCGAATAGCAAATGGGCAATCGAGTTGTCACCATACGCCCACAATTTGATAGGAGAGATGCAATCAAATCTCAAGCGAGCCGACTTCTTCGTAGATTGGGCCGAAGTGCAATATGAGCCACCATTACCAGATCCAAATTATTGGACGATGCATTTCGATGGTTCCAAACTAAGAAATGGTTTGGGGGCAGGAATAGTGTTAACCTCGCCTAAAAGAGATCAGCTGAGATATGTGCTACAAATACATTTTGCCGCATCCAACAACGTA
The DNA here is from genome assembly GCA_023614405.1 of Avena insularis. Taxonomy (NCBI): domain Eukaryota; kingdom Viridiplantae; phylum Streptophyta; class Magnoliopsida; order Poales; family Poaceae; genus Avena; species Avena insularis. The sequence goes on from CM042685.1 coordinate 279,427,739, forward strand.
GCCGAGTATGAAGCACTGGTCCATGGATTGAAAGTAGCAAAAGAAATTGGCATACGCCGAATCTTATGCTATGGGGACTCGGATCTAGTAGTACAACAAGTCTCAGGCAATTGGGATGCATTAGATGCTAATATGGCTTTATACAGATTTCATGTGCAAAAGATCAGTGGATACTTTGAAGGATGTGAATTTCACCACATACCTCGGGCAGAAAATGATGCCGCAGACACGTTGTCAAAACTTGGATCAACCCGGCAGTCAATTCCCCCGGGTATTGCCCTGGAACACCTCAGAAAACCATCAATAGTCCCGTCACCAGAATCCGAATCTATCTTTATTCCGGCAAATTCAGCAGAAGATAATGCACCGATGGAAGTAGACTAGCAATATGACTCGGAACCCCCCAAGAAGAGGACAACAGAAGTAAGCACAATTATGAAAAAGGCCGAGGTAGATATGTCGGCAGAAAACATGGAAATAGACAGTGAGACCACACCAGAAAAAGTCACACCGCTATGGGCGCGACCCATATTCTCTTACCTGAAAGACGCGATGTTGCCGAGCAATGAAGTATTAGCAAGACAAACTGTAAGGAGAGCAAAAGCTTATACGATCATAAACAATGAGCTATATAAAAGAAGCGTTACAAGCGTATTACAGAAGTGTGTGAGTTCGGCAGAAGGCCAGGAGATCCTCCTAGATATACATCAAGGGGAATGTGGACACCATGCCTCATCTCGTGCCTTAGTAGCCAAAGCATTCTCGCATGGATTTATTGGCCGACGGCGTTAAAAGAAGCCAAAGAGTTGGTTGAAAGATGCAATGGTTGTCAGAGATATGCAACCAAAATACATATGCCATCGGCCGAGTTAAAAACAATACCCATCACTTGGCCATTTTCTGTGTGGGGTTTAGATATGGTGGGACCATTTAAGCCGGCCCGAGGGGGAATGACCCACATATTGGTTATGGTGGACAAGTTCACAAAATGGATTAAAGTGAAACCAATAAAAAATGCGATGGGCCCACAGCAGTGAAATTCCTCAAAGATATTATTTTAAGATATGGCTATCCACACAGTGTTATTACAGATAACGGCACAAACTTTGCAGAAGGAGCCTTCGCTAGGTTTTGTAGAGAAAAACACATAAGGTTAGATGTTGCCTCTGTGGCTCACCCAGCATCTAATGGGCAAGTGGAAAGGTCTAATGGACTAGTATTGCCAGGAATAAAACCATGACTTGTTGAACCACTGCAAAGGTCGGCAGGATGTTGGATTGAGGAACTCCCAGCCGTATTATGGAGCCTCAGGACTACTCCAAATAGGTCAACAGGGTATACACCATTCTTTCTGGTATACGGGGCAGAGGCCGTGCTTCCAGCCGACATAATACATGACTCGCCAAGGGTTACTCAGTATACAACCTCAGAGGTAAACAAAATAGCTCGGCAAGATACGGTCGACTTGCTAGAAGAAGCCAGAGAGCTAGCGCTGTCAAGATCAGCTATCTATCAGCAGAGCTTGCGACGTTATCATAGCAAAAAAGTGAATCCAAGAGTGTTCAAAGAAGGGGATTTAGTTCTCCGACTGGTTCAACACACGGCCGACATGCACAAGCTGTCACCTCCATGGGAAGGACCATTCGTCGTGAGCAGGGCATTGCACAATGATGCCTATTATCTAATCGATGCCCAACCCCCTGAAAAGCATGTAGGCATAAAGCCGGAGGAAACGAAGAGGCCATGGAACGTAGCTTAACTTCGTCCAATATATTATTAGTGGTCATTTGGTCACACATTGCAAAGTAGTATCTTACGATCAAGCACCAACTATGTATTAAAAACTTCGGCATCCAGAGCAGTGACTCGGGGACTGCTATATGTTATTTCAATTTCATCTTATGTACTAAACCTCGGCATCTAGAGCAGTGACTCGGGGACTGCTATATGTTATTTCAATTTCATCTTATGTACTAAACCTCGGCATCCAGAGCAGTGACTCGGGGACTGCTATATGATATTTCAATTTCATCTTATGTACTAAACTTCGCATCCGAGCAAAGGACTGGGATGCTATTTGTTATTGAATTTTAGTTTTATGTACTAAAAGTCGGCTTTCAAAGCAGCGACTAGAGGACTACTATATAACGCTCCAGTTTTATGTTGAGCACCAAAACTTGACACCCTGAGCAAGCACGGCAGTGGTCTTATATTGTTCCTGAAATTTAGTTTACACACTAGACTTCAGCGGAACAGGCAGTCACTCGGGGACTGCCATATATTGTTCCAAAGTGGCAGTCAATCTTTGATACAAAAAAGGTATCACACTTCGGCACTCAGAATAAGAGCAGATCAACCCCGTATGATGTTCGAAGCTCACACCCAGATTACTCGACTAAAACACGAGAAAACAAAGACAAAGATACATCCTAACAACAAAAAATTGCAGGCTACCAAAGCAAGAATTCGGATGGAAACCCACTTAAACAAAGTTATAATAACTGCAAACTTATATGTCGCAGCAATGTACGGCAAAAGGAGATTCAGGTCATACAGGAAATAAACAAGTGTTCCACGGACATCGTACGCCCGGCATACCAGGGACAAGTAATAACTTAAAGATTTTCCGTTGGAGAGGCAATAGTTGTGTTAGGAGCCGGATGCTCCGAGATAGGCGGAACCTCGGCCGAGGTTGCCTCGCTTTCCACAGACCCAGGTACGACTTCGGCTGAAGCTGGAGGCTGCTGAGGGGCATCAGTTGCATGCAGCTTGAATGCCCAGTACCTTTGGAGGAGGATCGCGCGTCACCGTTACCGTCCGAGCTCGAACTGGAGTCACCAGAGGAAGCCGAATCATCTTCACCTTCACCCTGTTCAGCCGAGTTATTGTCTGATGCATCTTCTACCACAACCTCATCGTCCGAGTTCGGGAGAAAGCTCGGACCTTCATTCCAGGTATGCACGTCGGCATACTCAACGAGCTGGAAGGCGCGAGCTTGCCGAAGAGCAACAAAGGTGGGGTCCTCAACCCAACGGGAACCTGTGCGCAAATTCCTCAGGATATCAAGAGAAATGTCTTCGTACCATGACATGATAACGGTGAGGGCCATATCAGCGCCAGCTCGCCCAGCTGATTCCCTCCAGAGACTTAGTTGTTTTTCAGAGGCCATTAATCTTTTCACCAGCAATTCGACCTCGCTGATATTAGGAGTCCCAGAGGTATTCGGCCAGAGAACATGGTAGGCTCGGATAGCTACCTGCACCAAGTCCCTTCCCATAATTTTCATCGGACCAATGGCAGCGCCGACAGCGACAAGGAAATCTTCCATCGAGTACTCCGAATCAATGTCAACAGGGACACCTCGGCGCGCACGAGCTGCAAGAACCGCTTTCGAGCTCACAGGCTTAGCTTCTGGGAAATGACTCAAGAAAACACGAATGCGTCAGGAGACAGCAAAGACAGAGAAAAACATAATCCGGCTGTGATAAGAAACTTACAATGAATATAACTCAACATTATCTGGAGGTCTTTAGCCCAGATGATCTTGCTCTTCTCAAAAGAAGCGATTTCCTCGCTCATTCCACAAGTTTTTAGTTCGGCAGCCTCGAGGAGTTCTTTATTCTTCGCAGCTCGAGCTAGCCGATTCTTCTCCTCGAGAGAATTCTGATCGACCTTTTCTAATTCGGACCTCCGAGAGAGCTTAAGGGCCTCCACTTGGCGCTTAGGCGAAGCTATTTCATCATCCTTTTCTTTTAGCTTGCCGAGTGGCTAGCGCTTTGTTCTAAAAATGCAGCATTACATCGCATGGCATACGTACAATCTTGGTGAGATAACGAAGGTTCAGATCTCGGCTTTACCAAAGCCAAACAAAGTAAAAGAAACTTAATGCTCGTTTTAGAAAGGGAAAAGTATGAGGTAAATGGAAAACTAACCTTCCAAGTTCTTGACTTTCTTCTCAAGACGAATGTTGAGATTATTGATGTTACCTGTTAACCCACAAAGTAATTCGGCATCCCGCATACAAAACAATGACAATATCAGAGATGACAAGGAAAATGGTCGACTTACCTGCTTTTTTCACCACAGGAAGAACTTTTTCATATTTTTCTTCCAACTTCCGGCGAGAAAAGCAGTCTTTGAAATTCGGCAGTCCGCCGGTCATGTGCAACCTGAGCAGTAGAACAAACGATGAGTAGATATTCAAAGCCAAAACAAATCTGAGTTAAGCGAAAACTTAACCCAGATCTAGGTGGCTGGATATTCAAAGCCAAAACAGATCCGAAGTTAGTAAAACTTAACCTGCATCTAGGTGGCTGGATATTCAAAGCCAAAACAGATCCGAAAGTTAAAACTTAACCCAGATCTAGGTGGCTGGATATTCAGCAAACAGATCCGAGTTAAGTTTAAAACTTAACCCGGACCTAGGTGGCTGGATATTCAAAGCAAATAGATCCGAGTTAAGTTTAAAACTTAACCCGAACTAGGTGGCTGGATATTCAAAGTTAAACAGATCCGAAGTTAAAAACTTAACCCAGATCTAGGTGGCTGGATATTCAAAGCCAAAAGTAGATTCGAGTCAAAGTAAAGCTTAACCCGGACCTATGTGGCTAGACATTCAAAGAACAGCTAGATAAAATTTAAGCAAAGTTTAAGATAGATCTACTCGGATATAGGCTCGAACCCTAAATTAAGTCGAGTTAAGTATAGCACTATAAAACTTCCAAGCTTAATAACAAATTACTCGCTTGCAAGTTTCGGGACTAATGTATATATAATAGCATATGGAGAATCAGTCAAAACCTCGAGAAGCAGCAATTACCTCGTTCATCTTGTTGCTATCCGTAATGATCTTGGCAGCTTGATCCAAACGGTCAGCGATGTCGGAAAGTTGAAACGGCTGACTGATTGGATTGCCCTCGAGCTGATCAGCAGCATTCCAGTTATGAGCATATTCCACCAGCGAGCCGAGGCTGTTCCCACTAGCCGTCCGAGTTAAGACTTTACCTCGGACATGTTGTGTAACCACTGCGGCCGCAGGGCTTTTATGAAGAGCAAGCTGGGTGCTGGCAGCCGAGGTAACGGAGGCTTTGGTAGGCGCAGCCTTTGGCAAAGACGTCGGCAATACTCGGTGAGAGAAGAGCCGACAAGGCCTTCTGGGAAGAGGAGGCCTTGATGGCAACAGTTTTCTTGCCTTAGAAGAGGCATCAGCAGAGCCGATACCTCGGTAATGGGAACGGTATCTTTAGAGCAAAGAGGAATCACGGCCGTAGAAGGCGCCGAGATAACGACCTCTTCGCCGAGCTGGAGTTGCGAGAGACTGCCGGCGTATAGAGGCTCGAGAGGCGCCGGATCCACAGAGGGGCAACGTTCGACGGAAATCTTGAGGGCCGAGTGGAATCGATGTCAACAGAAGGAGTTTCAGGCACGTCGCGACGAGGGGGCGACTGATTCGGAGCTGAAGGAGAGGCAACACGAGCAGGACTGGGAATCCTAGTATCTTCAACGGGCGGAGGAGACGGCTGCCGAATCGGGCGGCTAGTCATGCTAGGACCGCCAGGCTTAACGGAAAGCGGAGCACTGCGAAAATAAGAAAGAAAAAAGGGTGTCAGGATGAAAAACAGAAAGAGGGAAACAAGAAATACGAGCAAAAGGAACTTACCCTGCGACCCTGTGCATGGTCTTGCGCTGGGAGGATTCGGAGCAGACTTCTTCACTGCTTGGGGGCCGCCTCTGAGGCACTAGCAGGAGCCCCGCGTTTCCCCGAGGTAACAGGGGGTCGAGAAGCAATAGGCTCGGCGTCGTGAACCTGACCGGCCGGATTAGCTGGGAAAGTAGAAGCCGAAAATGCATAAGAAATAGGCATTGCGGCAACTACCTCAAGAACTTGGACCTCGTCCGAATCACCTTCCTCCTCGTGGGCCGAGGTCTTGCCACGAGCTCGAGCCGGGGCAGGATCCGACTTAGGGACGAATTCTTCGGAGTCCGGCTCCCCAACGTCCGGGGTATTCCGGTCCGCAGTCCACGGAAGCGACAAAACCTCGGCATCCTCGTCCTTTTGCTCTGCGAACCTTTGTGAGGCGAAAAAGAAGGAAGGTTAGCGAAAACAGCTATGAAAACAATAGAAAATCAAAGCATTAATGGTTAAACTTACTGCGGGAGGAGGATGCTCGCGGGTAAACGGTTTCAATCCCCAAGCCCAATCTTCAGGCATCTCCGTCTTAAATATAGCTCGAACACGCTTGAAGACGAGGTAGTTGTCCAACTCGATGGTCGAGACTCGGTTGGGATCAAGTGGACCACTCATGTAGCAAAGTTTGTGCGTCCTTTTCTGGAATGGGCAAATTCGGCTACTGATGAAGGTAGCCATCAAGTCCTCGCCACAGAATCTGCCCGGATCAGCTCCTTGAGCCGAGTCTCGAAAAGCTCGGCCAAGACGTGACTCCTCCTCGGATTGTAAGTCCAATTTACCTTGGAAGGCGGACCAATGGAGAAGGCAGGAAGCCAAATCTTGTCCTCCGCCCCTCTGTTCTTGACATAAAAGAAGGATTTGTGCCACTTCTTGCACGATTCTAACCCGGTGACATGAGGGAATACGGACTTCCTCCGAGGTGTAATGGACGCTGCCCCGCATTGAGTAAGCAGTTTCTCGGAAGGGTGCAGAGACTTGCCAGGGACTACATTAGAACGAATCTGGAAGAACTTCGACCAGACGTGCACAGACGGCCATAGGCCAAAGTATCCTTCCGAAGCAGAGATAAAAGCAGAAAGAGAAGCGATGGCATTTATGGAAGATGATGCGGTCAAGGTCAAGTAGTCGAGAAACTCTCTTGTGAAGTCGCTAAGAGGGAGACCAAAGCCGCGTGAGAAATGTGACATAAAAACTACGTACTCGCCCTCCCTAATATCCGGAGAAGACTCGCTGCCGGGTAAGCGACAGGAGACCTCGGCGGGAATCCTCCGAGTTTGGATAAGCCATTCGATCTCGCGGCGGGTAACAGAGGAACCTTGCCACGAGCCTCGCTCAGGCCCAGAGCCAGGATCGTCATCCTCTACCAGGGCACCACTAAAAGAGCTAGACATGGGTTTGCCAGAAAAATCGACGAAGGAAGAACTGGCGGCAGAGGAAAGTTTAGAGCCACGAGGCCCCGTCGCAATTTTGAACGAGAACGACGGCGGAGGAGTAGAGAAACCGCCGCACGAATACGAAACCAAGACAGAGAAATCTAGGGTAGGGCCTAGGCAATGCAGCCGGAGAGAACTCACCGGCGACGACGCCAAAGCTAGCGAACACGGAGGAGGCAGACGGAGCGACGCGGCGGAGTCCTCGCCGTCAGAAGTTCTGATGAACGCACGGCGGTGGAGCTGCGAGCGGGCGCGTGAGCGAGATGAAGAAGAAGGGCGCAGGCGAACAAGAAGGGGAAAGTGAATCCCCGGCGCCGCGCCCCCACTTTATAACCTAGCCGCAAGCAAGGTAGTGGGATCGTGGGTGTGGCAGTTGGCAGCGCGGATCGTGTGCGCAGCACGACCACGCGTCGCTGAGCGGAACAGCACCGAAGGCCACACGATTGACCAAGGAGCTCACGATCCCCAACGAGAACGGCGCACGAGGCGTCGCAGAACGCGCCGACGGGCAAAGAATTGTAGCTTGTCAAGAACACTGTAGAGGAACAAAAAACTAGAGAAACAATGATGAGGATGACACGTGGGACGAGGCATGCACTAGTAAATACGGTGTTTCCACGAGCGGGCAGAAGATAACTCGGAAAGAATTGCATAATGTGTATCATGAAACTGATACGACCCAGCCGAGGTTATCGACGGGACCATATCAGCTTCGGGGACTAATGTTGGGGAGGTAACCCCGGATAGGGTAAGGACGGGGAAAGACGAAAGGATTATTCCCCGTCCAGTTTCCGAGTTATATTCTAAGCTGGCCGAGTCTTGTAAAGGTCGGCCGAGATAGGAAAAGGCAGGACTTCAGTAGTAATGGCAAGGCATTACCCGGCCGAGATACGGCGTAAGTCGGCCGGGTTGGCCCGAATGATCTTAATGCAGGTGAAGGACAGGCCGAGTTACGCGAGGAAGGGCCGAATGATACGAAGCTTGCAGGAGAAGGAGAAGCCCAAAGTCAAACCCTAGTCGCGGAATCTGAGCAGAGCCAAGAGCTAAAGACAAATGTGCGTAACGACGAGGCGAAGGAGGTCACGGAGGTGACAGTTCTGGAGCCCGAGGCAAGTAGGAGGGGCCCTCTGGAATCTTACCGCAGTGAGAAGGGCGACAGGGAAAGAGGAGCGCCGAACTACTATATTGGGACAAGCATATTCCTCGAATATGCTTGCCACGTCAGCCCTAGAAGAACCCAGGGCACTCCTTTATAAGGGGAGGCTTAGACCCTGATGAAGGGATCGACTCATTCTTGGTACCGTTATGCTGGTAAAGTTCTCTCTTTCTCCTTGTATACAGCTCAAGGAGCACTTGTAGCCCAAGGAAGGAGAAATAAAGATCTTTGTGTTAGCTTTCTGTGTGTAGAATCAACTACATCTTCCCTCCCCAGATCCCACTAGCATCCATTGGCCCCAAACTTCAGCCTACCCATGGCATCTGCCGTGCCACCACCACGACAGTGACGAAGACGAAACAATAGAACATCTCTTTCTTTCATGCCCTTTTGCTAAAGTTATTTGGCGTTTAATTTTTTGTACTTATAATTTACCACCTCCAACTAGTATTACTAATATGTTTGATAACTGGTTAAATGGGGTAGATAAAACAAACAAGGACAGAATCAGAATTGGCATTTTGGCCATATGTTGGTCAATTTGGAGATGTTGGAATAACTTTATTTTTAACATGCCGGAGTTCCATCTTTTTTGCAGGTTGTTCTTATGGCGGTACATTGGATTCAGCTCTGGGCTTTCCTTCTCCCAGAGTATCTGCGGCAACCCATGGTTACTGGGTGCACCCGTCTTGTGACAGTTACTTCGGATTTTTTCAGCCCGGCTTCGTGGCGTCTTTCTAGCAGATTGACAGATGCCTAGTTGTTCTAGGTCTATCTCGTGTGAGATCCTCTTGTGTTTAGTCAGATAGTTGGTGTATGTATCAACCATGTATGTCAAGTGATTTGTAATACTCTCTAAATACTTTTTATTATTTTAATAAAAGGGATGTGTGCATCCTAGGATGCAGAGGCCGGGAACCCCCATTTCAAAAAAAAACTTTTAGGGCAAAAAATATTATGTTATTTGGCCATAGCATTATCAAGCTTCATGCACTAGCCAACACAACCAAAGTCCGAACTGATGGAAATAACTAGTGTAATCCACTTATACACTTCAACACCTCCTCTCACGTGTGACGGGGAGAAGTCAGCACGTGCAACCGGAAGAGAGCGACGGCACGCGAAACTCACGTATGACTCAAGAGGCCTATACGTGGACATAGAGGGGTCAACAACAATTTTAGGATAAATTGCGAAAGCCAGAACTCGAACTTGAGACCTTAGACTCTGATACCATGTCAAGCTTCATGCACTAGCGAACACAACCAAAGTCCGAACTGATGAAAAAGACTAGTGCAATCCACTTATACACTTCAACAAGCATAACGGGGATACTCGTGTAGGCCATCGGAACGCCGGCCAAGTTATATAATTTTCAGAATGACCGTTGGGTATTTTCCTTATATCCATGCAAAAAAAGCTACACACGGCATGTTTTATAATGTGAGTAATATATACTATTGGCTGGATAACTCACGTGTTACGCGTGAATAACTTTTAGACCTGAAAGAAACTTTGTCGAAACATATTAACATGGGATTTAGTTTTAAAGATCTCGGCGTGACTAGAATGGCACCCACAAGGTATAAGTACGGGTAGAGCCATCCATACCCGTACCCGTCGCATTTAATCTTACCCGTCAAAGTTTTTTCATACCCGATCTGACAAGGTAAATAAGTACCCGTGGGTAAAAATATCCATATTTACAACACATCAAATTGATAAAAAAATATGGCAGGAGATGAAACAATCAAAAAAAAAATATATATATATATATATAGGGATCTAATATTACTATGGCCACTTGTCAAATTTAGATGGATAAATGGGTACCCATGTAAATCAATATGGGTATGGGTTCAACAATCTCATACCCGTACTTGCTCTATCCAATGGGTAAAATATTTTTCTCTATACAAACCCATGGGTAATATTTTGTCTCATACCCGTACTTTTATTGGGTTTTTACCAAGCAGGTAGGTGGGTCATGGATACCCATTGCCATCTCTAGACACATTTAACGGTAAAAACGGATTCAAAATCGGATAAACGATTTGACCTCAAAAAAATTTAAATTCTTAGATTTTCGGATTTAATTCTGGCATCATTTATTATCAGCTAAACTATTCCTAATCAATGCATGTATGCGCTCCTTTGGCTAGGTGTGCCACCGGTGAGCCGTCCGCCAGGTTCGACAAATTTAACGGATGCCCGCTGCCTAGTTATGTATTTTTCTCTCTCCTATGCCTCACGAGGATCCGTGACTACCGCCGGCAACACCTCCGGCAGTCCGGCTGAGGGTACGATACCTTTATAATCCGAGACTAATTCTTATCTCTGCCGTACCTCATGAGGGCGCACGGCTTTTGCTCCATCAACTCCGGTTGTTCGACATCCATCAACTCTGGCCATCCGGCGGTGATACTATGTTATAAGTCAGAACATAAACTACCATGAGCAAAGCCATGCCATGCACCATAATTATTTCCAAGGATAAAACTTCAATCCGGAACTTGCGGCATCATCTGTTTTTTTGGACATCGAACGCAAAAATCCATTTAATTGGCTCGGCATAATCGCCGGAAATAGCCCGTGTTACAACAATTGGTAAGTTTTCAATCCAGATATTTTTTTGATCCATTAAGTCAGTGAATGAGAGCAGTAGCCAATATTTCGCTTTTTTTTTTTGAACAGGATAAGGGTCCGAAGACCCTGAAAGCTTTATTCAACACGGTGGGTACAAATTATAGTAAAGTCCCTAAGGGGTAAGGAAACTACTGCTAAGGCTAAGCCTTTTACAAAAAGGATCATAGGGACTAAAAAAGAAATGCAATCAGGTCCCTGGACTTCTCCACCATCGATGAGCAACCTCCCGTCATCGGAGCCGCCACTGCTACCGGGGAACAAGCCACTTGGAGCAGGGGCAGCCATGGATCCAGCGCCGTGGTCGAGGAATATCCTCCCAAACGGCTCATGGCCAGGAGGAATAAGATCGGCCATCGCCAGGCCGTGGAGAGCCGCCGCACGGCTATCAGAGGCAGAGGCAAGACGGACATCACCGCCGCATGAAGTCCCCTGCGATAAAACTCTAGAAAGAGAAGCTTCACCATATCCTTCTCCCTGGTCGTCGCCGCACCGAGCCCCGCAAAGAACCTCCTTCTCGCCGCCGCCACGGTCGACCAGAAGTTGGATCAAAGCAGGAGCGGCACAGATCTGCCGGGGCTCGCCTTCCACCATGGAAGCTGCCATAGCCACCCTAAACCCAGACAAGCCATCGCCTTCCACCATGGAAGCTGCCATAGCTCGCCCGCTGATGACCTCGCGGTAGACCGCGCCACTAGCAGCGAGGAAAGGCCCCACACATCGCCACCACTCCACTGATGCACCAACCATCTTCCACCTTCGAGTCCCTCGCCGCCACGACCGGCCAACAAGGGGGAAAGAAGCAAGGGGGAGGGACCAAGAGGAGAAGTGACCCAGGCTTTATTCAAGGAGTCGCCATAGCCAGCCTTCAACCTTGACTCCGGCCACCGGAGCACAAGTAGAGAGCACAGCAGGCAGGGAAGAGGCGCCGCCCAGATCCACTTCCTCCCTCTCCCGGCATAATGCCAACCCATGACACACGGCCGCAACCTACCACTAGTATATAAAGATGAAGCACCGACACCTCTCCTCAGCCTTCCTCGACCGGCGTCGCCGGCGAGATCGGCCTCGGAAAGGGCCGGTGCCTACGAGAACTCTCTAGAGAACTATAGCAAGAGGGGAGGGGGGGGGAGGAACACCAATCAGAAAACCAGATATTTCGCTTCTCGGAAGAGGGGTCCAAGTGGTGCAGCATGCCAACATCGTCGGTGCTCGTGCTGATGGATGGCATTCTTCATGACCTGGCAGTCCATAGCAAAGATTGTACGTCCAATTCCTAGCGGATCAACTATGTCGATGGCCTGGAACAGAGCACATGTCTCGGTGCGTAATCCATGGAATACTTCATTTATGCATTTTTCTTGGGCTTTATACTTACACGTGTTTGAGCTTATGTTCTATCTAATTTTTAACAGTTTGGGTGTACATACTATAGAAAATCATCACAAATGACATACTAAACTATGCACCAAAACTGTCTAAGCATGTAAAAATAGGATCAATTGACACCCACTAAAACAATATTCCACCTGATGGATGTCATTCTTCATGACCTGGCAGTCCGTAGCAAAGACTGTACGTCCAATTCCTAGCGGACCAGCTATGTCGATAGCTTGGAACAGAGCACATGTCTCAGGTGCGTAATCCATGGAATACTTCATTTATGCATTTTTCTTGGGTTTTTTACTTGCACATGTTTGAGCTTATGTTCTATCTAATTTTTAACAGTTTGGGTGTACATACTACTTTAGAAAATCATCACAAATGACATAATAAAATATGCACCAAAACTGTCTAAGCATGTAAAAATAGGATCAATTGACACCCACTAAAACAATATTCCACCTTTTTATGCAACACACGATGTCAAATTCGGGGTTTAAACTCTGGTGGGGTAAGGCTACAACCATCCTTCAAGCCACTCAACCACAGGTTGATTTGCATCTTAATATTTAATTGTTAATATATATGTGGAAATAATATTATAAAACTCCATTGAAGTACTGGTAAACTGTTGACAATAGTATAATGAGCGCCACGAAGAGCATACACATATGGGAGATACTCCCTTTGCTCCATGGTATTTGGGTATATATAGATGTGCACATGATGATTGCTAATACTGTAACTATAAGATTGAAAGTTCAATACACACTACTTTTACAACATGAATCTCCGTATTACTCCTAAACATTATATGGCCAACCCTTCCTAACTCCGACTCATAATGCTTATAAAATATTTGTTTTATATGAAAATCAGATTACTACGTTTGCTATGAAAATTGTTTGTGAACTCACCAACATTATCTTGACCGATGAACAAACTATGTAATATACATGTTATAATTTTCTACTTGCTTGATCTATAAAGAAAATACATGAAGCAAAAAATGAATAAACCATGAATCTTGAACTTCAATATTAGTGCATGAGGTGCTTTCTTTTCTGTAATCTCTTTGGATTTGGTTTTGGGGTTTATACTTGCATGTATTTACTATTATGTTTGTCCTAACATTCTTATAATTTTTTCTGCATAGTTTCTTTCAACTATTGTCGACCTCATGGATAAATGCTATTGCAACAAGTGTATTTTCAAACTTACGAAATTAAATATAGATGTAGACACCACATTAACCGATAAGTCCTTGAGATTATCAGAACCTCATCGATAGTCTAAAATACATGATAACTATAGTTGAAGCTACTGTTTGCATGATTAGATCTACACGCACTATAGAATATGAGTTTTTTATGATAAAACAAATACAAATTATTTTTTATTCAATATTCACTTTGTAACACCATTTAATATCTTTTACTTTCATAATTATATTATTTTGCTTTACTTTACATTCCTCATTTGACAATGAGGGCAAGAGATTACACACTTGATTATTTTAATATTCAACAACATACCAAAAAACCAATGCGGCAAATGTGACTATTTAAGACCAATCCCATACTTTATAACATACAAAAACTACATAAAACTATATTCTTTTAAATATAATTAGCAAATGTACAATGGTATTCTTATTTTTCATAGTACTATGTTTAAAAAATAAATCATGCCACCAAATTGGAGATCTATGTAATATTTTTTGTAGAAGTTATTGAAGGGAATATGCCCCGAGAGGCAATAATAAAATGTTTATTATGTGTATTCCAAGTACATGATAGATATTTATTTTGCATGCTATAATTGTATTAATACGGAAACGTTAATACATGTGTGTTTAATAAACAAACAGAAAGTTACTAGTTATGCCTCTCTCATAAACTAGTTCGTTGATTAACAAGATGATCACGGTTTCCTGATCATAGACATTGGATGTTGTTAATAACGAGATCACAACATTAGTGTAATAGTGTGATGAACATTCATCCGAAGTATGGCATTACGATCAAAGTCATTGAGTTTATATTGCTATAAACAAACTACGAAGTAATCCTAATCCTTAGACCATGAGATCATGCCAATCACTAACACCGGAAGAGTTTCTTGTTGACATCAAACGTCACTCCGTAACTGGGTGATTATAAAGATGACTTCAAAGCTACAAAAGTGTTACGTTGAGAATCATGGATAAAGAGTGGAATTTGTTCATCCCTATCACGGATAGATATGCTCTGGGCCTTCTCGGTGATATAACATTGGTTAGCTTGCAAGCAAGTGATTTGATCACTAGAATGTTATATCACAGGAACAAGAAAAGAGTGCATGTCAGTAACGAGATCAAACTAGGTATGGAGATACCGATGATCGAATCTCGGACATGTAATATATCGTGAAACAAAGGGGTTAAGATACAAGCGTAAAAGGTTCCGACGATCATAGGAAAAGTCATCGTTGAATGTGTGGGAGTCAGTCTTTGTCGGTCTTCAAGGGTATGTTCTCTACGGATATACATCCGCCCGTTGTTTGTATCTAGTACATAGATCTTGGTACATAGTTCCCATCGTAGGAAAATTTTTGTTTTCTATGTTGCGAACCCTACAGTGGTATCAGAGCAGGATCTATGCGTAGATGCTTTACACGGGTAGTACACATATGAGTATGTGGGCGATGATGATCATGTTGTTGCTCCTTTGTTGTAATTTTGGATATTCGTGGCATAGTGGGATGAAGCGGCCCGGATAAACTTTACATATCCTCGCACATGAGACCCGTTCCACGCTTGACATGCAACTAGTTTGCATAAGTGGCTAGCGGGTGTCTGTCTCTCCTACTATAGTCAATATCTATTTTGCAACGAATTGTCAACAATTTAGTTATCCTCGTTGTGGTTCATGTTCGCAGGTAAGAACGGTTCTATCTCGAAAGCTCTAAGCCACGTAAAACTTGCAATGGATAAATTAGAGGCGTCTAGTTTAGATTGTTGTTGGGCTAGTGTTATGATATGGTGATGTTGTAAGTAGAAGTATGAGATGATACTCTTACAACATACATAACGTGTAATCTCCATAGACCTTGGACTTACACATATAGGTATGATAGTGATCATACCACGGTGCACATGATAGAGATCATATGCGGGAACCATATCATTTCACTAATAAACATGTGATGTTTGATAGCATCTTATATTGCTTGTTTAGCGCTTTGTTAGCATAATAAGATGATCCCTCTTTTAAATATCAAGATAATAATGTGTTCTTCCTTTAGTATGCACCGATTATGTTTTCGCTCCCAAGACATCACGTGATGATCGGGTGTTCTTGGATCCACGACCATATTTCAGGTGTAAAACAGTTACACTTGAATACTAAGGTTCTAACTTGGCGAGCCTAGCATGTATGGACATGGCCTCGAACACGGACCGAAAGGTTAAGCATGAGTCATATAGTTGATATGATGCCCATTTGATGCTCGCCTTTGAAGCTACACCGACTCACGTGATGATCGGACTTGGTGTAGTGGATTTGGTTCATGTAATCACCAAAAAGGCACGAGGGATGTCGTTTTTGATTGGGAGTTCATTCATAATATGGATTAGTTGAACTCAATCTATCATACACTTAGTCTAAACTTTACAAATTCTGTTGTAGATGGCACCACCTGCTTTTAATTTCAATGTGTTCATTGAGAAAGAGAAACTTGCAACGAACGGTAGCAACTTTACCGAATGGGCCATGAATTTGAGGATTCTCCTCTCTGCTGCATAAAAGCAATATGTGCTAGAAGCATCGTTAGGCCCCCCACCTTTTGATGATGCCCCTGACGAGGAGAAGAATGTCTATCAGACTCGTCAGGAGGACCACAACTTAGTTCATTGCGGCATACTTTATGGGCTAGAGCCGGAACTTTGAAAGCGTTTCGAAAATGGCAATGCTTTTGATACAATGGGTGAGTTGAAAATGATTTTCGACACACATGCTGCTGTAGAGAGCTACAACGCTTCAGAAAAGTTCTTTAGCTGCATGATGGAAGAGCACAACTCCGTTAGTGAGCATGTACTCAAGATGTCGGGTTACACCGATAAGCTTGTGTCCTTGGGAATATCGATTCCCATTGACTTAGATCCCCAAGCCACGTAAAACTTGCAATGGATAAATTAGAGGCGTCTAGTTTAGATTGTTGCTGGGCTAGTGTTATGATATGGTGATGTTGTAAGTAGAAGTATGAGATGATAATCTTACAACATACATAACGTGTAATATCGATAGACCTTGGACTTACACATATAGGTATGATAGTGATCATACCACGGTGCACATGATAGAGATCATATGCGGGAACCATATCATTTCACTAATAAACATGTGATGTTTGATAGAATCTTATATTGCTTGTTTAGCGCTTTGTTAGCATAATAAGATGATCCCTCTTTTAAATATCAAGATAATAATGTGTTCTTCCTTTAGTATGCACCGATTATGTTTTCGTCGCTCCAAGACATCACGTGATGATCGGGTGTTCTTGGATCCACGACCATATTTCGGGTGTAAAACAGTTACACACGCGAATACTAAGGTTCTAACTTGGCGAGCCTAGCATGTACAGACATGGCCTCGGAACACGGACCGAAAGGTTAAGCATGAGTCATATAGTTGATATGATGCCCATTTGATGCTCGCCTTTGAAGCTACACCGACTCACGTGATGATCGGACTTGGTGTAGTGGATTTGGTTCATGTAATCACCAAAAAGGCACGAGGGATGTCGTTTTTGAGTGGGAGTTCATTCGTAATATGGATTAGTTGAACTCAATCTATCATACACTTAGTCTAAACTTTACAAATTCTATTGTAGATGGCACAACCTGCTTTTAATTTCAATGTGTTCATGGAGAAAGAGAAACTTGCAACGAACGGTAGCAACTTTACCGAATGGGCCATGAATTTGAGGATTCTCCTCTCTGCTGCACAAAAGCAATATGTACTAGAAGCGTAGTTAGGCCCCCCACCTTTTGATGATGCCCCTGACGAGGAGAAGAATGTCTATCAGACTCGTCAGGAGGACCACAACTTAGTTCATTGCGGCATATTTTATGGGCTAGAGCCGGAACTTCGAAAGCGTTTCGAAAATGGCAATGCTTTTGATACAATGGGTGAGTTGAAAATGATTTTCGACACACATGCTGCTGTAGAGAGCTACAACACTTCAGAAAAGTTCTTTAGCTGCATGATGGAAGAGCACAACTCCGTTAGTGAGCATGTACTCAAGATGTCGGGTTACGCCGATAAGCTTGTGTCCTTGGGAATATCGATTCCCATTGACTTAGGCATCCATCGTGTTCTGCAGTCTCTGCCACCTAGCTATAAGAGCTTCGTGATGAACTATAATATGCAACGCATGAAGAAGTCTCTCATCGAGCTTCTGTCAATGCTTAAAACTGCAGAAGTGGAGATCAAAAAGGAACATCAAGTGTTGATGATCAATAGAAACACTGGTTTCAAGAAAGACAAGAAGGAAACGGAAGGGAAGTAAGGGCGGCAAGCCTGTTGCCGTGCCTGAAAAGAAACCCCGAGTTGGACCCAAGTCTGATACCGAGTGCTACTATTGTAAGGGACTGCCATCGAAGCATAAGCGCCCCAAGTATTTGGTAGACAAGAAAGCCGGCAAGGCAAACAAAGGTATATATGATATACATGTTATTGATGTGTACTTGACTAGTGCTCGCAGTAGCACCTGGGTATTTGATACCGGTTCAGTTGCTAATATTTGTAACTCGAATCAGGGGCTGCGGAACAAGCGACCGCTAGCAAGGGGTGAGGTCAAGATGCGTGTCGGCAATGGATCAAGCGTTGATGTGATCGCCGTCGGAACGCTACCTCTCCACTTTCCGTCGGGATTAGTTATAAACTTGAATAATTGTTATCTGGTGCCTGCACTAAGCATGAACATTGTATCTGGATCGTGTTTGATGCGAAGTGGTTATTCATTTAAATCCGAGAACAATGGTTGTTCCATTTATATGAATGAAATCTTTTATGGTCATGCACCGATGATGAATGGTTTATTTCTTTTGGATCTCGATAATAATGTTACACATATTCATAATGTTGATGCTAAAAGGATTAAACTAAATGATGATATATCCGCATATATGTGGCACTGCCGTCTAGGTCATATTGGCGTTAAACGCATGAAGAAGCTCCATTCGGATGGACTTTTGGAATCACTTGATTATGAATCATTTGATACATGTGAGCCATGCCTTATGGGCAAGATGACTAGAACGCCGTTTTCCGGTTCAATGGAACGGGCGACAAATTTATTGGAAATCATACATTCTGATGTATGTGGTCCAATGAGTGTGTCGGCGCGAGGTGGATATCGTTATTTTGTTACTTCTACAGATGATTTGAGTAGATACAGTTATATCTACTTGATGAAACACAAGTCTGAAACCTTTGAAAAGTTCAAGGAATTTCAGAATGAAGTGGAAAATCATCATAATAGAAAGATCAAATTTCTATGGTCCGACCGTGGAGGTGAGTATCTAAGTTACGAGTTTAGCACTCACATGAAAGAGTGTGGAATTGTTTCACAACTCACACCTGCCGGAACACATTAGCGAAATGGTGTGTCGGAACGTCGTAATCGTACTTTATTAGATATGGTTCGATCTATGATGTCTCTGACGGACTTGCCGTTGTCATTTTGGGGCTATGCACTAGAAACTGCTGCATTCACTTTAAATCGAGCACCATCTAAATCCGTTGAAAAGACACCGTATGAATTGTGGTTTGGAAACAAACCTAAGCTGTCATTTCTTAAAGTTTGGGGATGCGATGTTTATGTGAAGAAACTTCAACCGGATAAACTCGAACCCAAAGCGGAAAAATACGTCTTCATAGGATACCCTAAGGAAACTATTGGGTATTCCTTCTATCACAGATCCGAGGGCAAGGTTTTTGTTGCCAAGAATGGATCCTTTCTAGAGAAAGAGTTTCTCGCGAAAGGTGTGAGTAGTCGGAAGGTAGAACTCGGAGAGGTTATGGAACCTTCTCTTCAAAGTATGGTGAGTAGCGCAGCGCCGGAAGTTGTTCCGGAGTTGGCTCCACCTGTTGAAGAGGGAACTAATGATAATGATCATGAAACTCCGAAAGAGAGTACTACCGAACCTCGCAGGTCAAGCAGGACGCGTGCAGCTCCCGAGCTGTACGGAAATCCTGTCATGAATTTCATTGTTGATGAAAATGATGACCCTGCGACGTATGAAGAAGCGATGATGAGCCCGGATTCCAACAAATGGTTAGAAGCCATGAAATCCGAGATGGAATCCATGTATGAAAATCAAGTTTGGAACTTGGTGGACTTACCTCACGACCGAAAGGCCGTGGAGAACAAATGGATTTTCAAAAGGAAAACTGATGCTGATGGTAATATAACCGTCTATAAAGCTCGACTTGTCGCAAAGGGGTTTCGACAAATTCAAGGAGTTGACTACGATGAGACATTCTCTCCCGTAGTGATGCTAAAGTCGGTTAGGATAATGTTAGCAATTGCTGCATATTTCGATTATGAAATATGGCAGATGGATGTCAAAACCGCGTTTCTCAATGGTAATATTGAAGAAGAGTTGTATATGATACAACCAAAGGGTTTTGTCGATCCTAAGGATGCTAACAAGGTGTGCAAGCTTCAGCGATCCATCTATGGATTGAAGCAAGCATCACGAAGTTGGAATCTCCGCTTTGATGAGGTGATCAAAGAGTTTGGATTTGTCCAAACTTATGGAGAAGCTTGTATTTACAAGAAAGTGAGTGGGAGCAATGTGGCATTTCTGATATTATATGTGGATGACATATTATTGATCGGAAATGATATAGATCTTTTAAACGGTGTTAAAAGTTATCTAAACAGCAAATTTTCAATGAAGGACCTAGGTGAAGCGTCATACATATTAGGCATAAAGATCTATAGAGATAGATCTAGGCGCCTAATAGGGCTATCGCAAAGTACATACCTTGATAAGATTTTAAAGAAGTTTAAAATGGAAGATAGTAAGAAGGGGTTCTTACCTATGACACAAGGCACGACATTGAGTAAGACTCAAAGTCCGGCTACGGCGGAAGAAAGAGAGATAATGGACAAGGTCCCCTATGCTTCAGCCATAGGCTCTATAATGTACGCCATGCTATGTACAAGACTGGATGTGGCACATGCTATTAGTTTGACTAGTAGGTACCAATCGGATCCAGGTTCAGAACACTAGAAAGCGGTCAAGAATATCCTTAAGTACTTGCAAAGAACTAAGGATATGTTTCTTGTATACGGAGGTGAAGAAGAGCTCGTCGCTAAGTGTTATGTCGACGCTAGCTTTGACACCGATCCAGATGACTCTAAGTCTCAATCCGGATACGTAAAATGGCGGAGCGGTTAGTTGGAGGAGCTCCAAACAACCTGTGGTGGCGGGTTCAACAACGGAGGCCGAATATGTTGCTGCTTCAGAAGCGGCTCAGGAAGCAGTTTGGATGAAGGAGTTCATATCCGAACTAGGTGTGGTTGCAAACGCGTTGGACCCAATGGTGATCTATTGTGACAACAATGGTGCCATTGCCAATGCCAAAGAGCCAAGGTCTCACAAGCATTCCAAGCATATTAAGCGCCGGTTTCACTCCATCCACGAGCATGTCAAGGATGGATGTCGTGGGAATGGTCACGGTAGATGCTGCAATCGGCAGCGAGTAGTAGAACAAGGGGCAAGGGCGGCCAGCCATCTGCGGTGCGAGATGAGGGCAGGGACACAGGGTTTTACCCAGGTTCGGCCCCCCGGAGGGTAAAGACCTACTCCTGCTAGATTGTATTATGAAGGTGGTACAATGGGCGAGCTCGGCGGCTAGGCGGCGAGTCGCTTGGGTGTATGATGGAACGTATCTCTACACGCCCCGCAGGGAGGTTTATATAGGCTCACCTCCCCTAGGGTTTACATATCCCAACCGAATCAGTTAAGGTTTCAATGCGCGTTTAACCTAATCCAACTGGGCCTATCTACTCGCCTGGGCCTTCAGCTTCCAGTCGCTTGGATCCTCGCCGGGCTTTGATCCGGGCCGTGCCCCACAGCCCACTCGCCAGTCTTGGGCGATCGAACGCCCCTGCTGGGTATACCCCAGTTGGCGCATCCCCATCAGTTGGCCCCGAGGCCGTGCCGATTAGGCGAGGTGGCTGCCGGCGCCGGAGTATACGTCATTGTGTAGACATCCAAATAATCGTCGGCGGCTCTCGATAAAGGAAAAGACTAGTCATTACGATCAGCTTTGGCGAGTCAGTCGGCTAAACACTGTCATAGTGACGGTCGGCGAGCCGAAAGTGGTGAAGTTGGACCGTTAAACGTGGTCAAACTAGCCGTTGGGGTAATCCAACGGTAACTTTTGGCGTAATCACCGCGTAGTAACGGCTCCCTGATTTGGCGGGTAACAACCGCTATATAAGGGGAATGGCAGGCGATCAGAGAGCCACCTTCTCGCCATTTCCTCCGACTGCGCGCCCTTTCGTCTCCCTTCGCATCACGATCCAGCCGACCAGAAATCCTCCGATCCCCCCACAAATCTTTCCGCCATGGCCCTCTCCACCGAACCTTGGGGTAGATCTAAATGCACGAGGGCGCAACTGGCTTCCTTTGAGGAGGCCGGGATCCTGCGAGCCGGATGCTGGCGCATCCCCGCGGCCGGAGAGGTGACCCCGAACCCGCGAGAGAGGGAATTCATTTGCTTCACCAGCCATCTCGAACGGGGGCTAGGGTTCCCCACGTCCCTATTCTTCCGGCACTTCTGCGCCTACTACGGGATCCAGCCATCGGATCTGGGTCCCCACAGCATCGAGCAACTCGCCATCTTCGTGGTGTTCTGCGAGTGCTACTTGGGCTGCCGGCCCTACTTCCCTCTATGGCAAGATCTGTTGCACGGACGGATCAGCCGCGAGGAAGCGGGCGGCCCAATGCTTGCCGCGGGCGGCCTAACCTTCCAGCTGAAGTCAAAGGCTTCATTTTTCGACTTGATGCTGCCCGCCAAGGCGGCGAGCGACTGGAAAAAGTCGTGGTTCTACGTTGCCGAGGCGACCCCAGAGGGCGACGGGCGATCATGATTCCGCCAATCGGTCCGAGCCGCGCCGTCTTCAAGTCGGCAAGCTCCCCAGCGACCAGCGGATGGTCGTCGACGAGATGCTCCAGACCATCCGCGGTCTGAAGAAGAGGGGCCTCCAAACAATAAACTTATACAACTGCTGGCTCAGGCGACGACTCGTCCCGCTGGCCCGGCGCGAGCACTACATGTACCAGTACACCGGCCGGGACGACTCGACGAAGGCCTGCCTCACCGAATGGAAGCTTGAGGACTACATCCCGGCACTGAAGAAGATCACCCAGGCGGTGTACCTGGACGCACAGGCTGGGGTCGCCCCCTACACCGCAAAGCGTCCAACCCCAACGGTAATCACCTCGCTTCATTCGCAGTCGCAGTTTTTGCGGTCGCGGTAATTCTAATTTCATCTTGCGTTTATTGCAGCTATTCCAAGTGGTGGAAGGGTGGCTCCCGCCTTCAGACGACGAGAACTCGAGCTCGTCCGTCCAAGATATGGACGAGCCGCCTCCCGCCAAGGGCGATGCCGGGAGCGACAAGATCAATGACGACGACGAGTCCGAGGAGGAGGTCGCCCCGCTGGTTCGCAAGACCCACGGGCAGCGACAGCGTGAGCTTGAGGCGAGTAAAAGCCTCGAGCGTCACGATGACGACGAAGAACTTCCGGTGACCACCTCGCGCCGCCAGGCTACTCCGTCGAAGAAGAAGAAGAAGAAGAAAGAGAAGGAGGCAAAGGCCCCTCCGAAGAGGAAGACGAAGCCGACGAGGCCAGCCTCACCGCTGCACTCGGCGAGCAGTTCTGACGCCCCCAGCCCGGCCAAGGACGAGGCGCCGACGACGACAGCCGTGCTGGACACGGCCACCGTCGAGGTGCCACTGGCTTCAATGCCTCCGCCATTCGCCCCAGTCTCTGGGCGGGGGGATGCTCCGGCTGCAGCGGCTTCGCCTCGCAGGGAGGCTCCTGCCGAAGATATCCCAGAGGCTCCGGTTGCAGCCTCAACGACGAAGAAGCCGTCCGTGTCTTGGGCACGCGATGTCCTGGAGATGGGGATCAGTCGCCAACTAGGCCCTGAACTGGAGAAGCCGGCCGGCCTCCGCACGGAGCTACGCTTTATTCCAGTCGCCAAGTGAGTACCCTCACCCTCCTTTGTCTTCCATAACCGCTTAAATTATCTTTGCTTACACGATTGACGTACAGGACCGGAGTGAAGAGGATGGGCCACCCGACCGTGGCTAAGGTGCCGTCCGTCGCCAGCGAGGAGGATCCTTCCCGTAAGAGGAAGGCGGACGAGGTCGTCGTCCCTACAGATGGCAGCAAGAAGGCCAAGGGTGATGACGTCGTCACAATTTCTGACGACACGACGGTCGCGCCAACGGAACCCGTAACAGAGGCGGCCGCACCCACGAAGGAGGGCGCTCCCTCGTCTGGAACGGCCGAGCTGACCTCCTTTGGGGCGGGTGCCTCCATCGCGACTTTCCCGCGCTTCATGGCCAAAGCGGCCACGACGAGTGGAACTTCACCCTCGAGCCGTGCACCTGGGGTCGCCGATGCGGAAGTCGACCAGCATTGTGGGTACACGCCGGCCCTCCTCGCGTCCGTGGACGCGATACAACTTCATTGCATGCTTGGCGCAGCCATCCAGTTATGTCCAGTCCCCGAGGATCAGGTCGGTGTCTTGCAACGGTCTGATACTTTTGGCATATAATTTGTTATTTTGCGCGTCCAGTCCCCGAGTGCGCACTCGCTGAATTTCAGCGGGTGGGCACTTAGGAAGGTTTTGATTTCCAGTCCCCGAGTGCATGCTTGCTGAATGTCAGCCTGTGGGCACTTAGGAATTTTTTGATTGCCAGTCCCCGAGTGCGCATTCGCTGAATTTCAGCGGGTGGGCACTTAGGAAATTTTTGATTGCCAGTCCCCGAGTGTGCACTCGCTGAATTTCAGCGGGTGGGAACTTAGGATGTTGCTTTAATTAACTGTTTGAACGATGTGCAGGGTCTGCAACGTGAATCAGCTGACCGATTGGCAGCGAAGCACCACGCGGAGAAGGAACTGGCAGCCGTCCAAGAGGTGAATAGGGGGCTTCAGGCAGGTGCCGCGAAGGCGGAGGAAGCTCGCCAGGGACTTGTCCCCGCGGGTGAATTGGCGGCGGCGCAATCGGCTTTGAGCTCGGCTGAGAAGCGGATCGCCGATCTCGAGCGCGAGCTGCGGGAAGCGAAGGAAGAAGCGAGCTCGGCTGACGGACGGGCCAAGGCCGCCATTACGGCCGCCGAAGAAGATCGTAAAGTGTCGGACGCCCTTGTTGCTGGGCTTCAGGACGATCATACTGCGCTTCAACGCTTCATCACGGATCTCGCCCACCCGCTGATTGGTAAGTGCACTTGCCTCTGCCAGTAGCTTGTGCTGTTTGTGATGTCTGACGTACTCACTGTTGTCCTCTGCTCGCAGGTCGCATCATTGATAGCGCGGAAGAGGCGAGCTCGTTCGACGCGCGGCAGTGTGTGGGCATGCTCGTTGACTCGGCGACATTGTCGGCAACGTGCATCCGAGCCTACCTCCAGGAGATATCACCCACGGAGGTGATTCCCAGCAACCTCGTCGAGGTGTGGAAGTACTTGGAGAAGGCGCCCTCGGTTGTTGAATTCATGACGCGGTCGGCGTTTCGACACGGAGCAGCAACGGCGCTGAGCCTTGGACTTGCTCACTTCCCAGAGGACTTCGACCTCGACGACGTGACGAGCGGCTACCCTTCGTCGACTGGCGCGGTGGAGCTTTCCGAGGTGCTGAAGTTGACGGACCGCGCCGCAGTGTACTCAGAGCGTGTCTGGGCAATGGGCGACCTCCTTCCGTACCAGGAGACGGTCGTCGCGCCTAACGACCCCGAGCCTCCGCACCGGGATTTCAAGGTCGAGCAGCCTTTCCGCGCGGCGATGGCGGGTGAGCTGACGACGTACCCGTCAAACCCATACACGCCATTCATTCGCAGTCGCCAGGGTGCTGGCGAGTCGTCGTCGAAGCCTGCAGAATAGGGTAGTTTGCCCTGAGGCGTTAGTAGCAGGTCTGCCGTATGGGCATATTTTGTAATGTGAGACAATGCGACATGCTATTGAATGAGACATCGTGTCTGTGTTGGAATTTGTCATGTGTTTTGTGATTGTGGTTTGAACGAGTCCCCGAGCGCGTCCGCCCTTTTGTGGGGTTTACCTCGTGTATGATATGTTTGTTGTTTTTGGATGTTTTGTTATTGTGGTCTACTCGAGCCAGTCGCAGGGCGACTCCCTTAAACGCTCTGTACTTCACCGTTTTCCCTTGCGCGAACGGGGTCGGGTGGCCGAGTCCCCGAGCGTGGTACTTGGTTGTTCTAGGCGCGACTCGAGGGTGGTTGAGGACTTGGCGTGTTAGTTTGGGCGCATCACTCCTGCCTGGCCTGTTGGGTCAGTCGCGTGGCGAGTCCTGGGCATGCTCTCCTACTTGGCGTTTTCCCGAGCCGCGATGATGAACTGTCGGTCCCGGCGTGGTACTTAGCCGTTCGAGTCGCTATGTCGAGGATGCGGAGGACCGTGGTCGCTATAAGAAGCGAAGGAAGTTGTCTTGGCTCGTAAAGCCAGTCGGGCTAGGCGACTCCAATGGGGCTCCGGGTAGGCGTTTTTCATGGACGATGCAAGATCTGAGGTTACTCAGTGCTCTTGCACCGCACTACTTAGCCATGCCGATCGCTGCACCAAAGGTTGACTTCTGCGGTTAGCTGGACGCTGTTATTACGAGTGCGAGTGGCACAAGACATGGAGAGTAGGCGCAATTTGCAGTAACCGATTCTTTTTATTTCATAGCGACTGGAGAGTACATATGTGGGGTTCTAGGGGTAGAACTTCCGTAGGAGGTTTACATTCCATGGTCGCTTGACGTCGAGTTCGCCGTCCCCGTGGACGTCGATGAGGTAGTAGGCGTCGTTGCCAAGTACTCGCCCGATGGCGAATGGTCCCTCCCACGGAGGGGAGAGCTTGTGCATGCCCTTCTTGTCCTGGATGAGGCGCAACACCAGGTCGCCTTCTTGGAAGGTGCGAGTTTTCACCCGCCGATAGTGGTAGCGGCGGAGTCCCTGTTGGTAGATTGCGGTGCGAGACCGAGCGAGGGCGTGCCTCGTCAAGTTGATCGACTCCGTCCTGGCGAGCGAGTTCGTTCGCAGCCTCCGTGTAGTGGACGACCCTCGGCGAGTCGTGCTCAAGGTCGGTGGGCATGACTGCCTCGGCGTCGTACACCATGAAGAAGGGGGTGAATCCTGTCGACCTGTTGACCGAGGTGCGGATGCCCCAGATGATGGAGGGTAGATCCTCGACCCAGCACCCAGAGGTGCGCTCGAGTGGTACTTGGAGTCGCGGCTTCAGGCCGTGTAGGATGCTTTGGTTGGCCCGTTTCGCCTGGCCGTTGGATTCTGGGTGGGCGACCGACGCGAGGTCGAGCCGGATGTGGTGCTCTTCGCAGAATTCGGCCATGGCTCCTTTGGCGAAGTTGGTGCCGTTGTCCGTGATGATGCTGTTTGGGAACCCGTAGCGATATATGAGCTCGTAGAGAATTTAGTGGCGGTCTTCCGTCGCATTTCGAACTGGCTTGGCCTCCACCCACCGTGAATTTGTCGACGCGACCAGCAGGTGGGTGTATCCGAGGGGCCTTCTTGAAGGGGCCTACCATGTCCATGCCCCACACAATAATGGCGGTGATGGGAATTGTTTTGAGCGCCGAGCTCGCACGCGCGTCTGGTTGGCGATTACGGCACCCGGCGCACCGCTGGACAATGTCGGCAACATCGGCGTGGGCCAGTAAAAGCCATGTCGCATAGCCTTGGCGACCAGGGAGCGGGCGCCGGCGTGGTGGCCGCAGTCACCGGAGTGGATATCGTGGAGGATCTTGCGTCCTTCAGCGGGTTGGACGCAGCGTTGGAACACGCCGGTGACACTGCGCTTGTGGAGCTCGCCGTCGATGATGGTGTAGGACTTGCATCGACGGGCGATCATCCGAGCGTCCGTCTCGCCGGCAAGGTGCCGCCTGTGTAGGCGATGTAGGGCTTGGTCGGTCCGTTCGCTCGGTGACGAAGTGCGACCAGGCTGCCCGGTAACGGGACTCCGATGGCGATCTCCCTCGGGGGAGAGACTGATGGCTTGGTTATTGTGTCGAGGAAGACGCCGGCGGGTGGTGCGAGTCGAGCCGACCCGATGCGAGAGAGGGCGTTGGCCTCCTCATTCTTCCGCCTGTCGATCCACTCGACGGAGTAGCCTGTGAAGTGTCCGCCCAACTTGTCCACTGCTTGGCGGTACGCCGCCATGGTGGGGGAGACGGCGCAGTGCTGCCGACTTGCCCCGCGACAAGGTCGGAGTCTCCGTAGCAGCGTAGGCGGTTGACATTCATCTCCTTGGCAGCTCGCATGTCGTGGAGTAAGGCCTCGTACTCAGCCATGTTGTTGGTGCAGGGTGTGAAGTCGAGGCAGAGGATGTAGCGGAGCTTGTCGCCCTTTGGTGAAGTTAGCACGATCCCTGCGCCTGCACCGTCCGCATTCTTGGAGCCGTCGAAGTGCAGGCTCCAGTAATGGAGGTATGGCAGCTTCTCTGGCTGCTGGGCCTCTTCCCAGTCGGCGATGAAGTCTACTAGGGCCTGCGACTTGATCGCTTTTCGTGGCTCGTATTTGATGTTGTGGACGCCGATCTCGGCGACCCGCCCGTCGCCTGTGATTCGCGGATGATGTCTTGCAATGGTGCTGAGGAGACGACCGTGATCGGGTGCTCTTGGAAGTAGTGCGGCAGGCGCCGCTGAGCTCTGAAGACCGCGTATACCAGCTTTTGGTACTGGGGGTACCGCTGGCGCGACTCGGTAAGGACCTCGCTGATGTAGTACACCGGTCGCTGTACTGGGCGCTCCTTTCCTTCCTCCGGTCGCTCGACGACCATCACGACGCTAACGACGCGCTCGGAAGCCGCGACATAAACCAGCATGGGTTCTTTGTCGGCGGGGGCGGCGAGTAGCGGTGTGGCGAGTAGCACCTTCTTGAGGTCGCGGAGCGCGTCATCCGCCTCCTTGTCCCACTGGAAGGTGGGGTTCTTGCACATCAGGCGGTATAGGGGCATCGCCTTTTCGCCCAGGCGGGGGATGAAGCGACTGAGAGCCGCTACTCGCCTGGCCAGTTTCTGGACGTCGCGCAGGCACTCGGGTTTGCCGAGCCGGGCGATCGTGTCGATCTTCGTGGGGTTCGCCTCGATCCCTCGCTTGGAGACGACGTACCCCAGTAGTTGTCCTGCTGGTACACCGAAGGTGCATTTGCCTAGGTTAAGCTTTATCTTGTATTTTCGCAGGTTGGCGAATGTTTCCGCCAGGTCGGTGAGTAGGTCACCTTGGCGAGCGGACTTTACCACAACGTCATCGATGTAGACGTGGATGTTGCGGCCAATTTGGCTCGCGAGGCACTCTTGCATGCACCGTTGGTAGGTCGCCCCGGCGTTCTTGAGACCGAAGGTCATGGCGGTGTAGTAGAAGGCTCCAAATGGCATGATGAACGCCGTCTTCTCCTCGTCCTCGACTGCCATTTTGATCTGGTTGTACCCGGAGTAGGCGTCGAGGAAACATAGCGACTCCGAGCCCGCGGTTGAATCGATTATCTGGTCGATCCGCGGGAGGACGGACTGCTCCTTTGGGCAGGCGTTGTTCAAGTTTGTGTAGTCGATACACATCCTCCAGGTCCCGTTCTTCTTCTCGACCAGGACTGGGTTTGCCAGCCACTTGGAGTATTTTATTGGCCGGATGAAGCCTGCAGCGAGTAGATGCTGCACCTCCTCGGCGATTGCTCGGCGGCGTTCTTCATTGAAGGGCCGCAACGACTGTTTGACGGGTCGCACTTTGGGGTCAGCGTTTAGCTTGTGCTCAGCGAGCTCCCTAGGGACACCAGGCATGTCAGAGGGCTTCCATGCGAAGATGTACCTGTTCTCACGGAGGAACTCGATGAGCGCGCCTTCCTATGCTGGGCTCATGCCCGTCCCGATCGTCACCGTCTGGTTGGAGTCGCCTGGGACCAGCTCGATGGTGCGGGTGTGCGTCGTCGCCTCGAAGGTTGAGGTGTTTGCGCCCTCCGAGTTGGGCCTCTTGAGTATGGTGGGGTCGTCGTTGTTGACCCCGCTCACGTACTTAGCGAGCTCATCGGCGTGGTTGGTCTCCGCCGCGATGACGGCGTCAGCGAGTTCGGCCCCTTTGGCCTCGCACTCGGCGGTCATGTCGGGTCGCCGTTGATGGTGATGACGCCGCACGGCCCGAGGAGCTTCATCGCGTTGTACGCGTAGTGGGGCGCTGCCATGAACTTGGCGAACGCCTGGCGCCCCAGGACGCAGTGGTAGGGGCTGTCGAAGGGCACGAGCTCGAAGACGATCCGCTCGGTGCTGAAGTTTGCTGGTGTGCCGAAGGTGACTGGCAGCGTGACCTTACCGATCGGGGACGCCTTCCGACCGGGGACGATGCCATGGAACGTGGTGTGGGTTGTCTCGATCATCGACTGCGGGAGCCGCAGCCGCCTGAAGGTGTCCAGGTACAGGATGTTGATGGAGCTGCCGCCGTCCATCAATGTCTTGGGGAGCCAGTAGTCGCCGACCTTAGGCTTGACCACCAGGGCGACTCGACCTGGGTACTCGATGCGTGGCGAGTGGTCTTGGCGGCTCCAGGTGATGGGCTGCTCTGACCAGTTGAGGAACTGGGGGACGTCCACCTGGGCCACCGTGTTGACGGCGACGGCGCGGGCGATGACCTTCTTCTCGTGCTTCATGTTGAAGCCTGTGAAGGTATGGAGCGAGCCGGCCACTTTGCCGAATTTTCTGCCGTTTGGCGGGTCGTTGTCGGGGTCCTCCCGTGCTCGCCGTGCCTTCTCGATCTCCCTGAGGGTGTGGCAGTCGGCGGTTGTGTGCGTTGCGGGCTTCCCTTCCCTGCTATGAAACGCACACGGTTGGTTAAGGAGGGCCGCGGGGTGGAACCTTGGCTTGGCCTTGTAGTTGCCGCCGTCACGACGTTGTCCTCCATCGCGGCGGAAGCTCTTGGGCTCGCGTTGTGCGTGCCCGGCGTTGGCGACGAAGTCGACTCGCCCGTCACTGCGGCGCTTGCCGGTGAGGCGAGTGTTGCTGTAGCGTAGGTCGGACCGTCATCCGCTGTCGTTGCCGCTTGTGCGGCGTTGACCTCCTGACTCGTCGTCAGTTTCCTGGTTTGTATCTTCCTCCGCGTACCGTTTGGCGATCTCGAGGAGGTCCGGGATGTTGTCGAGTGTGCGAGAGTGTCGCTTGAGCTTGGCGACCAGGCTCGAGCGCACGAGGTCTTGAAGCAGTGGATCGCGGTGTCCGGGTGGATGCCGACCGCGTTATACCAGAGTTCTTGCCACCGTTGGACCCAGTTGCGGGTCGAATCGCGGGGTCCCTGGACACATCGCTCCAGGTCCTCGATGGTGGTGGCGCGGGTGTAGAAGCACTCGAAGTGCCTGACGAAGGCGTCACGCATCTCCTCCCAGGAATCAATATTGTCCTGGGGGAGGGTGTTGATCCACTGCCTGCACGTCCCTTCCATCATCAGGGGGAGGTAACGGGCGGCTAGCAGGTCAGTGTGGCCTGCGATCCCCATTGCCATGAGGTATGTATCGAGCCAAACGGCGGGGTCGTACGAGGGGTCGTACTTTTCTATCTCCTTCGGCGCCTTGAAGTTTGGCGGGTACTTCTCGCCTCGGATCATTGGTCCGAAGCACTTGGGGACGAGTCGACTGAGCGACCCCATGGGCTCGCCGTCGCGGCGATTGGTCAGGGTGTGTCGCAGGTCATCGGGCTGGCGTGCGCGCCAACTTTGGTTGTTGATGATGTGAGTGCGGGCGTCGATGGGTTGACCGTTGGCGGCGACAAAGTTGGTCGCTGGCCTGGGGTCGTTGGTGGAGAGTGCCGCGTTCGCGGGTCGGTGTTGGAGCTGCAGTGGCTCCGGTGGCGGGCAGTTGAGGGTGTTCGCGGGTCGGTGTTGGAGCTGCAGTCGCTTGAGGCCGCTCTGCTTCCCGAAGAACGCGAGTATACTCGACCCTGCGAGTCGGCGCCCGCGTTTTGCTGCTCGACGGCCTTTTGGCGGCAGTGGCCTCGACGTCTTGGATTTGTAGGGCGCTGTCGCCCGTGGCCGTGATGTTGTCGGCTGCTGCTCGGCCTGCCACGAGGTTGTCCATCGGGGTGGAGAATAGTGGGAGGTCGTTTGCATCTCGCTCCCGTGAGGAGACTACTATCCGCGGCTGGTCCCTGGGAGGTGTGCGGTTGGGTGGAGGTGGGGCGCCCATCGCCGTCGACCCTGGCGGGTGGGCGCTTCTCCCGGTGGCGCGTTCTCGCAGATCGCGCGCTCGGCCACGCGGGCCGGGTCATTTTCGTCATCAAAATTCAGGGCGCGCCCCTGAACGGTGGGGTTCAGGCGCGACCTGATCCGCTGCTGATGGTAGCGCGATAGTTCCTGCGCCGTCACCTGCTCGAGGCGAAATTTTTCACGCTCGGCTTGTTCCTTGCGCACCGCCTCCGCCAGTTTAAGGCGGAGTTCCTCGACCTCCGTCGCCATGGCGTTAGGAGGAATTGGGGTGGAGAAGGGGTCCTCCGGGGGATCGGTGCCGGTCGCCATGTAGGTCGCTGCGTGGCGACCGGTTCCATCGCGGAGGTCGGCGGAGTTTTCCGATCCGGAATCGAATTCGAAGATCCCGAGGATGGAGGGGTCCTCGAAGTCTCCCACGTTGGAGACCTGGGTGATGGAGCCCGCGGGTGAAGCCACGGTGATGGACCCGGCGAGTGACGCCGGGGTCGCCGAGTCGGCGTCGTCATTGAGGGCCGCGTCTTCTGTGACCGCTGAGTTTTCGGCCACGTCGCTGTGGGCCGAGTTGTACTCGGAGGCGAGGCGATGGATCGTGCGGATCTGGCTCTCGAAGAGCCGATCGCGTGGCGGCGACTCGCGGATGCGAGCCGAGTCCTCCGAGACGATGACGTCGGTGAGGCCGACGAAGAGGCTGATCGTGCCGATCGGCAGGATCACGCTGTGCGTGACGGGTCGCGCCGCCGGGACGTAGCTGCTCGGCAAGATTTGGAGCATCTCGCCGATCGCTATCATGCGGCCGGTGGCGACGGTCTCGTTGATGGGCAGATTGGATCTCGCCGCAGAACACCGGCCAGACCGGCCAGGCCCCATGGTGGGCGCCACTATCGTGGGAATGGTCACGGCAGATGCTGCAATCGGCAGTGAGTAGTAGAACGAGGGGCAAGGGCGGCCAGCCATCTGCGGTGCGAGATGAGGGCAGGGACACAGGGTTTTACCCAGGTTCGCCCCCCGGAGGGTAAAGACCTACTCCTGCTAGATTGTATTATGAAGGTGGTACAATGGGCGAGCTCGACGGCTAGGCGGCGAGTCGCTTGGGTGTATGATGGAACGTATCTCTACACGCCCCACAGGGAGGTTTATATAGGCTCACCTCCCCTAGGGTTTACATATCCCAACCGAATCAGTTAAGGTTTCAATGCGCGTTTAACCTAATCCGCCTGGGCCTATCTACTCGCCTGGGCCTTCAGCTTCCAGTCGCTTGGATCCTCGCCGGGCTTTGATCCAGTCGCCGTCCTGCAGGCCCACTCGCCAGGTCTTGGGCCAGTCGGAAACGTCCTGCTGGGTATACCCCAGTAGGCGCATCCCCATCAATGGAGATATAAAGATTTGTAAAGTACATACGGATCTCAATGTAGCAGATCCATTGACTAAAACTCTCCCTAGAGCAAAACATGATCTACACCAGAACTCCATGGGTGTTAGATACATCACTATGTAACTAGATTATTGTCTCTAGTGCAAGTGGGAGATGAAGGAATATGCCCCGAGAGGCAATAATAAAATGTTTATTATGTGTATTCCAAGTATATGATAGATGTTTATTTTGCATGCTATAATTGTATTAATACGGAAGCGTTAATACATGTGTGTTTAATAAACAAATGTAAAGTTCCTAGTTATGCCTCTCTCATAAACTAGTTCGTTGATTAACAAGATGATCACGGTTTCCTGATCATAGACATTGGATGTTGTTAATAACGAGATCACAACATTAGTGTAATGGTGTGATGAACATTCATCCGAAGTATAGCATTACGATCAAAGTCATTGAGTTTATATTGCTATAAACAAACTACGAAGTAATCCTAATCCTTAGACCATGAGATCATGCCAATCACTAACACCGGAAGAGTTTCTTGTTGACATCAAACGTCACTCCGTGAATCGGGTGATTATAAAGATGGCTTCAAAGCTACAAAAGTGTTATGTTGAGAATCATGGATCAAGAGTGGAATTTGTTCATCCCGATGACGGATAGATATGCTCGGCCCTCGGTGATATCACATTGGTTAGCTTGCAAGCAAGTGATTTGATCACTAGAATGTTATATCACGAACGAGAAAAGAGTGCATGTCAAGAATTGAGATCAAACTAGGTATGGAGATACCGATGATCGAATCTCGGACATGTAATATATCGTGAAACAAAGGGATTAAGATACAAGCGTAAAAGGTTCCAACGATCACAGGAAAAGTCATCGTTGAATGTGTGGGAGTCAGTATGGATCTCGAGTCCGCTCGATTATTGATCGGAGAAGGGTCTCGATCATGTCCGCATTATTCGCGAACCGTAGGGTGACACACTTAAGGGACACTGGCATCTAGTTGGAGCAAATGTTTCATGCCGAAAGAATAAACAAGCGCAGGAATTTATTTCACTAGATACCGAAACCGGTTTTCGGGTGAAATTGCATAAAGTGGTTATGCATGTGAAATGGAATTCTAGCAAGGGGTTATTTGTGAATGTTTGTCATTAAAGTAATTGACAAAATTCTGAATAAAATAAAAGAGTTTTATTTAATGAGAGTTTGCATTACATTTGGTGGAAATTTAATGGGAATTTGAGTGGACTTTTGAGTGGAGAAAATTGAAGGGACATTTTGTGAGTGGAGTGTCCACCCACATGAATGAAGGAGGCAAGGGGCAGCCCCATGCGCCGGCCACCCCCTTGGGGTTTCCCCCTCCTCCTATAAAAGGAGCCCCCCTCCTCACTTGTCTCTTACACCTCCTCGTGAAGGATCTCTCTCCCCCTCTAGAATTTATCCCCCATGGTCTCGGACTAGCGAGATACATGTTCCCGGTGGCTATTCGGCAAGAAAGGGTTGTGCTTCCGCTGCATCGCTGGAGCGAGGAAGCGGAGGTTGCCCGGTGTCTTGTACGTGTGTGCGAGCACGGATGCGCTGCTGCTTTGCGGCGCTAGGACTTCCTCTCGATCTTGAGATCGGCAAGAGATCGTCTACATCAAGCACGAGTTGAACTCGTTAAGCTTTGTCGGTCTTCAAGGGTATGTTCTCTACGGATATATATCCGTCTGTTGTTTGTATCTAGTAAATAGATCTTGGTACATAGTTCCCATCGTAGGAAATTTTTTGTTTTCTATGCTGTGAACCCTACAGTTATGAATGATAAAAAATAAGATATTAAATTTAAGATACCCACAATAATTTATTCCAGTGCATCATGCAGGGAAGCAAATAATAAGCTAAAACAATTTCATGACTAAGGAATACGAATTAGGTTATGAAATTCCTCATAATAGAAGAGAAGTTGTGAAATTTCATATTTCAACCAAGTCTGCAAGCATTGCGTTAGATCTAAGACGAAACCCTAGATCATGCTATATATATTGATATAGAGAATATCAAATATTAACATATAATTATAAGGTTACTCAAAATAGCATAAAAGGCACTCTAAGATGCGAAACAGTTTAATCATTGTTGTGTTTCTTGCTCAACCAATATATTATCATGACTATAACCAAATGTATACAATCGGGCTGGCATACATAATTGTGCTAATTTTTTAAAATAATACATTTTTTTATTCAATTTCACAAATAATACACGAAATCCAAAAATTACAAATCTAATGGACCGTCGTCCGTTGAAAAAACGAAGGTGGTGGTTCGTCTTTTGAAAAGACGAAGGGGATGATTCGTCCGTTGAAAAGACGAACGTGGTGACTGGGACCACCCCTTTTGAACGTACGTTTATTCACACGTTTATTCAAAAGACGAACCACCACCTTCGTCTTTTCAACGGACGACAGTCCGTTAGATTTGCAATTTTTGGATTTTCATGTATTATTTATGAAATTGAATAAAAAAATATATTATTTAAAAAAATTAGCCATAATTGTACATAGAAATCAATAAGATGGATTAGCATAATTGTATCTAAGCATATCATAACCGATAGTTCATCTTAAATGTATAATTGTATTAAATTCAATAGTTCTTCATATTGGATAGGTATCGGAATGCCAAATTGCTATTTATATACTCACAAGTTAGTGTTGTTCGTTAGGTACCACTAGATTTCATATTTCGTATCCAGAAGTAAATACATGGAAATACTCTTTAAATTTGTATTTTAGTTAATATTTAAATTATATGTGTATTTTAGTTGCATGTTCACATATAAAATAGTGTTTAAATTTGTCCTAATCGAGAGATTATGTCCATCTCTAAAGCTCACATATTTTACGATTAGGTAAGTAAATGACAAGAGAACATTTTTGGCAAGGTAACAAATATTAGTCAATCTTTAAAATATGTGAGCTACCTTTAACAAGGACATGCTTTTTTATCAGAGTACATAAAAAATTATACCGCCTTTTCATTCGAAGATCACCTAAGAAGCAGCCTTTTATTGCTCGTGTGTACCCTCATTGTTATTTCATCATGAATACTTCCATGACTATAGGTATACTAATAATATTAACTGTAATTATCTAGCATCTCATAAAATGTAGTTCTATTTACCTATAATAATATCTTGCAAAAATAACAGCACACATGAGTGTTCACTAAAATGGCACAATATTATTTGCCCTCGAGTAAAATATGATGATATATGCTACCTCACGTTCTATTTATCCCATGTTTGTGATAGATACATAGTCATATTATTTCTTATCACATAATATGACATCTTTGAAATTATAATATGATTCCCCGGATCCCTTGCCCTCGCAAAAGGGTCATCTTGCTAGTTTATTCAAAAGATACTACAGGGTAAACGGGCAGTGCAAAACCCCAATTCCCCGTTAGCCACAAACGAGTCGACCCAGCAGCCCAATCTACAGATAATACAGTTCAAAAAAAAAAAACAATCTACAGATAATAAGCTTTAGCTATAGGAGCGAAGGACGCAAGGATAAGAAGAGGAGGAAGAGCCGTTGGAGTAGGGAGAAGAGAAGACTATGATGTCGTCGCCGGCCTCCACCCACCTCCTCCGCTCCAGCTCCACCGCCGCGGTGCCCCTCCTCCCTCGCCGCACCTCCCTACAGCTCTCCTGCGCTGCGGCTAGGAGTAGGAGACGGAGCGGCCGCCTGGATGTAGTCCGCGCCGCCACTGAGGAAGTGGCCCAGCCAGCCGCTGCCACGCCCTACACTACCGAGTCCCTCGTCCTCTACTTCAAGGCCGAGGGCACCATGGAGGAAAGGGCCATTCCCAAGATCACCCAAGCTCTCGAGGTTCACAGCTGTCTCACCATTTTATCAGTTTGCGCTGAATTGGGATGGAAAATTAACACCCGACAGTAAATCAACCACCAATTCATTGAAAAACGAGTATGTGTGTGTATGTTTTGTAGGGGGTGGAAGGCGTCACTGACCTGGAGGTGCTCATCGAAGAAGGCATCGGAAGTGTTGTGGTAAAGTCTCTCTTTCTCTCTCTCCACACGACTGCTCGTACTAGCTAGTGTGGGCACATATATGCATTTCCTTTGCACATATTTATGCAGTAATATACTCAGTATTACCCAATTTTGTAAACATGTGTGCACGTATGATTGATCTTTTCTGATAAGTGTGCTGTCTGCAAGCACAAGGATACACAGAGGGTTGTAACTGCTTCTGCAGAACTTCCCTTCTATAACGTAAGGTACACACGCTTGGTGTATAATCCCTATAGAAAAAGAAAACCCAAGAGGATGTCATCGACAGATAGGTGCCTCTTAGTTCTAGCCCTCAATGATTGATTCCACAAACGTCTAAAATTTATTCTTTCTGGCACTCAATAATGTGAAATTATTGACTTTGAAAACAATTTACAGTTAGCTGTATAGAGATTACTGC
The DNA here is from genome assembly GCA_023614405.1 of Avena insularis. Classification (NCBI taxonomy): domain Eukaryota; kingdom Viridiplantae; phylum Streptophyta; class Magnoliopsida; order Poales; family Poaceae; genus Avena; species Avena insularis. Next base: position 279,465,383 of record CM042685.1, read on the forward strand.
ATGCAAGATCAGTAATCCAGACCATATATATGGCAAATTAAGTATAAACATGGATATTTGATCATCTGACCGGGAGCAGTATGTTTTTTATACATTATATATAAAGTGATTAATAACATTACGAAACAAACCAAAACACTTGTTTATACGATATGGCGATGACAATGAAAGCCCCTCGTATGCTCAAGGCCCCTGAATAAAGCACAGCAAAGAGATATCACTTAACTGAGGACGAGTTTTCTACCACATTTGAAAACAATAAACAGAGATTAGTAGAACTTTTAAGCACTGAGCATTTGCGAGACATTTTCTCACATTAGAGCCATAACTACTGAAATCCATCATTTAGGCGAGGATGTGAAAATCATTTTGTTTTGAAAACCAGATTATCATAGAAACACCAAATGGTAGTAATTTACAACAGTTTAACTTATTTTCTGGTTTCTCAGATATTATAAGTAAAAGACTGCATTACATTCAGTTCGTGAAATATATAAAGCCTAGTGTAAACTGCCTTCCTTTGTTAACCCAGAGGACAAGAAGAAACAAAGTTGAACTTAGTTTTTTTTTTTAAAAGAAGGTTAACCCCTTCCTCTGCATCGATTGATGCACACAACCACATTTATTATTGAAAACAATGCCAAGCATTGATGCCAAATAAATCAGCTTACAGAAAAGAGAGACAAATTCGAGGCTATACACGTAGAACCTGCCTCACGAGAGCATCTGCAAAATTATATCACATACCCTGTGACCGTGAATCATAATCTGGAGTCTCTGCTCCATTGACACGCAAGCCTAGGAGACACGTTGTCCGCCTCCGTACTGATCTCCATCGATCGGAGATGTCGAACGCAGAGAGGGCCAGCGCGCAAGAGCGAGCCCCATTTGATCCCGCCAGACCAGATCTGGCACAGTGCACCGGCTGTGCCAGATCCGCACCCCACACTGGACCACCATGGTGGATGAGGAGAATGCAGGTTCGCGGTGCCTCTCGCCAGGCTCGCTACCGTGGACGCTCGATGCGATCTGCCTAGATGAGGATGCAATGCCTTTTAAGCATGAATACTCCGATTTTAGTCTTGGTTATGCACCAAGCCTGGTCTTCAAGAATAAATTGTACGAGTACCAAAAATCCTAGTCTTCGAGAATAAATAAATATAGGAACCTAAATTCACATCTTTTTTTTTCGAAATGGGAGCATTGCCCCGGCCTCTGCATCAAGTGATGCACACAGCCTTTTTTTTATTGCAGCATTCCACACAATCGTCAAGATATTAAAATCATGGATCAGCTAGAGTTGAAACATGTATCAACCATCGAAAAATGAAAAGCAACACCAGACTATCCATTCTGAAGTCTACTGGCATGCTGCCATCCAGCCTCCATATGCTCCCGCTGATCCGCCGGGAGGAGTAAAGACCATAGTTGTATCCAGTGGGCTGCTAGCCGCATGACCTGCAAAAAATTAGTACCCGGTTGTTTATTAAAGAAAATATTATTTCTTGTTGTCCAAATGGACCAGCAAATAGCTGACACTCCAATGCGAATTCTAGCTTTACTTGCTTTGTCTATACCATTTAACCAATTACCAAACATATTAGTAATGTTGGAAGGTGGAGGGTTATTAAAGGTAATGTAAACAAGTCTCCAAATAATACGAGCAAACGGGCAAGAGAGAAACAAATGTTCAATAGTTTCCATTGAATCACAAAAACAACATTTCTGACAGCCCATCCATTTGCGCTTAGCTAGATTATCTTTAGTTAAAAGGACTTTGTATTTAAGAAACCACATAAAAATTTAAATTTCTAGTGGAATTTTTAGTTTCCAGAGGTATTTCTGGAGAAACCTAGTATGACCATTCATCTGATCTAAGTACATAGATTTAAACCGTAAACTGACCATTGGTATTTAATTTTCATACTAATATATCACGGTTATCATTGAGTTGTATCATCATTAGCTGTTGGCATAAATGCATCCATTGTGTCCATTTATTACCAGTCAAACTTCGTCGAAAACCAATGTTAAGAGGAGTCTGAGATAAAACCGCAGCAACCAAAACATTTCTCCTACTAACAATATTATATAGGGATGGATACTGTAGAGCTAATGATGTATTTCCTAGCCATACATCTTCCCAAAAGCGAACACTTTCGCCATTCCCAACTTTAAAAGAACTATTAGCAAAAAACAGTTCTTTAACACGCATCAAACCTTCCAAAAAGGGGAGTCTGTCGGTTTTACTTCTACCTGAGATAGCGTCTTTTCCTGGATATATTTATTATGAAGGAGTTTTTGCCACATACCATCCTCCGTTAATATTTTAAATATCCATTTTCTAAGTAAACACTTATTCTTAATCTCAAGGACCTCGATACCTAGACCACCCTGATCCTTCGGACGACAGACAATACTCCATTTTGACAGCCTATATTTCTTCTTAGTATCCGTACTTTGCCAAAAAAATCTGGACATCTATGAGGATTTGAACCAAGGTTTTGGGTTTCTACTTACACGTTCCAACCAAGTGAGATAGGCTAACGTAGTCACCATATATCAGCAAAACAACATATTTATAGAGCATTTAAGATATCTTAATTCATATTTGAGAGACTCCTCTCTACTCTGTAATGCCTGTTTTGATAAAATTTATTTCATATTCAACTTCAAGAGCCATGATGGCTAGAGAAGTGAAATTTCTTTGGAGTCTTATATTCTATCCGTGCCTTTATTTTTCTAAAAGTCATCTATAATATTATTAAAACAATAGAGATTCATCAACCTAACTTCAGCATGGACATGTAAAGGCTTAGGACTGATGATGCACGTGCACGCATAGATGACCGTCACGGACAAGCAGTTGCATGCATATATATGCATCTCAACAATCCTGCAAGACATGAAAACAGGCCTAACAAATACCGATAGCCAACCCAGAAATCCATGATCTGTCAACAAGGTAACGACATTAGCCAATTCTCTGAATCCCATCCAAGCCACATCCAATTCATCGAAGACACTAAAGCATCGACGCCCAACAGATCAAATGATTATATCTCAATGAAAATGTCTGATTTGCTTGGCCCGATGGCTAATCTACACATATAGTAGTATACTTCATGAACTTTGGGTAATATATCGTATAGTTCATGATTACTTACTATCTCAATGTGCACCTCATGCCTTGGCAATTTTTAGCTTCTTCTTGTGAACTACTTACTACGTATCCATTGATGACCCCGACCTGGAAAGATGTAAATGTATCAAATAGATTAAACTTAGGACTCCATCGGCACAATTAATTGTTTGTCAGATGATACAATACAAAGGAAAAATATTGCTAAATTTTCAGAGTAAATACTAGTATAAATTATAGATGGGTGCACCACGTCTGTGCCTTAGACCAATCTGCCCAGCAGGCGCGTGTCAGACCTGCATCAGACTAGTTACCTATATATTGACAATGAAGAACAAAACTGTAGATCAAGGAGAATATGTGCAGCTGCACTAATCTACATATACCTGAATTGTTTACTGCAGACTCTGTCAAAGTCGAGAATTGCATTTATAACAGTGTTTCAGTGCTCTAACCACGCAAATGTGGCGATCACGGCGCTAGTTTGGTATGTTGTGTTATTGCTGATGTATGTTCTTTTTTTTGCTGCCGCAACTGCAGTTAACGAAGGAGACAACGGTGCAAGCTACTGGAGTGGCCTCAAACCTGGTGGAAGCCATCCAGGGAGTTGGTTTCAAACTGCAAACGCTTAGCCTCAGCTTCGAGGACTTTGATAAGGCAGGTGCTGCTGCTGCCCCAGCACAAAACGCAGATGACCAAGCGAGCTGAGCTATATTGTGCCTGATCTAAATGCATATAATGTGCTCTGGTTGTTGGTGTTTTATCTTTCTTTATATTGTACATTTTTTTAGTTATGATACACACTCCGCTTGTACGGAGTAGTTTTCCTAAGCTGCGCGTTTACCTTCTGGCATATGGTAGAGAAAGAAAGAACTGTTATTTGTTTACATGTGAAGGTATTTTTGAAAGATTGAGCAAGCTTAGCTAACCTGTGTGATGCTGGGTGTTTAGAGAACCACTGAAGCTAATCAGTTACGTACTCCCTCCTCCTGAAAAGTATGTCGTAGATTTGTCTAAATTTAAATGTATCTAGACAATATTTAGTATATAGATACATTAAAATTTATAAATTTTTAACATCCTTTTTAGGACGGAGAGATATCATCTCTGGACTATTTTACTACTCTCTGTTCACTAACGCAAGACCTTCTAGATATTTTAAAGTAAACTAGATTTAGACTAAAATGGATGAACTTAAATAATAAAACATGTCTAGATACATATATTTCTAAAAAAACTTAAAGGTCTTACATTAGTGAACAGAGAAAGTACCTTTGTTCCATGTTATAAAATGTTTTGACAAACTAAATTTGTTTGTCAAAACGTTCTACATTATGAAACAGATTAAGTATCATATCATCAACGTTAACCAGTGTCAATGAGGGATATATGCATGCATCAAACGTGGATGCAAGCATAACATCGGCATGTATCCTCGTGGTTTTGAATTTTCAAATCATTTATCTTTCAAACCTTAACCTGAATGTCTATCCACTTATGTTGTTACTTTGTCATGATGAGACCTTTAGAAGGTAGATATCATGTGTGAAAGGATAGAGATGTCGCATAGAGGAGGGGGGGTTGAATAAACAATTTCAAAATTATTATGGTTTTGGCTTGATAGAATGCGGAATTAAACTAACGCTTATTTTACAAGCACAAAACCTAAATACATTAGGCTCAACTAAGTGCACCAACAACAAGTTAAGCTCATCAAGATAGCACAAGATAGATATACCACAAGTGATAAATAATATATAAGTACTTCAAGCTCGATGGCTATCATAAGGAAAGTAAGTTCGGATATAGAGATAACCGAGGCACGCGGAGACGAAGATGTATTCCCGTGTTCCCTTACAAGTAAGGTACGTCACGTTGGAGAGGTGCGGGATTCCACAAAGGATTTTCCAACACCACGAAGGCTCACCTTCTTCTCCGAGTCTATCCCACGAAGGAATAGGCCCTTTTCTTATGGCTAACTTTTCCTCCACTCGAAGATGGCAAGCTCCACAACCACTTCACAAGCTCCACGAAGGAGAAGCCCGGGTCTCTTCACAATCTTCCACGAAGAGGACACCGCGGTACCAACCGTCAAGCCAACTAGGAGGTCACCCTCCAAAAGTAACAAGCTCACGGTCTCTCACTCGAACAAATCGTAATGGAGAGCTCAACACTTATGCAAGAATGCAAAGCAAGAACACCAAGGGTGCTCAAATCCTTCACTCTCAAATCCAATGGGTTCCTCTCACTTAGAGGAGGAATTTATTGGTGGGGATTGTAGATCTAGATCTCCTCTTCCAAAGCCCTCAAAAAGATACAAAAATCATAGGAGGGAAGGGAGAGGAAGAAAGCTCAAAGGGGTCAACAATGGAGGTCAAAAACGTGCTCTCAAGCCTTAGAACTTTGGGGAAGAAGCCCCCCTTTTATACCACTTCAAGGGGGATGACCGTTGGAAGCAAGATGCTCTGGGCGAACACGTTCCGACGACGAAACCGGCACCGCCGGATCAGCCGCCGGAATTTCCGGTCAAAATCGAAAGTTCCGGTACAAATCAAAACAACATACAGAACAGTTTTTCGGCGATTTGCCGGAAATTTCCGACGGTCGCCGGAAATTCCGGCCACAGACTCGGTCCACCGGAATTCCGCTGGAACCAAACAGGACACACGAAAATGGCAATAACTTTTGCGTCCGGACTCCGATTTCGATGATCTTGGGCTTGTTTTGACGAGGACAACAAGCCCTACAAGATGGTGCAGAGAAACATCATAGTCCTATTGGAGATATGCCCTAGAGGCAATAATAAAAGTGGTTATTATTATATCTTTGTGTTTATGATAAAATGTTTACATTCATGCTATAATAGTATTAACCGGAAACATTAATACTTGTATGATTTGTAAACTAAATTAGAGTCCCTAGTAAATCCTCTTTGTAATACTAGCTTGTTGGTTAATAGATGATCGTGGTTTCCCGATCATGAACACTGAGATGTTGTTAACAACAAGATCATATCATTAGGAGAATGGTGTGATGAACATACTCCTATAGATAAGCTTAGCATTAAGATCAAGTCATTTCAATAGTTCGTTTGCTATAAGCTTTTTGATACATAGTAACCTAATTCCTTCGACCATGAGATCATGCTAATCACCATCACCGGAAGGATGCTTTGATGACATCAAACACCATACCATAACTGGGTGGCTATAAAGATGGCATTGAGTGTTCGGAAAGTATGTGTTGAGGCACATGGATCAAGAGTGGGATTTGTCCATCCATATGACGGATAGATATACTCTGGGCCCTCTCAGTGGAATGTCATACAATTAGCTTGCAAGCATGTGACTGGCTCACAAGGGATCACATAAAACGGGAACGAGAAAAGAGTACTTATCGGTAACGAGGTTGAACTAGGTATGCAGGGATACCGACGATCAAACCTCGGATAAGTAAACTATCGCGAGACAAAGGAAAATTGGTATTGTATGTAAGTGGTTCATTCGATCGCAAAGTAATCGTAGAAATATGTGGGAGACATATGAATTTTCAGATTCCTCTATTGGTTATTGATCGGAGAAGTGTCTCGGTCATGTCCGCATAATTCACGAACCGTAGGGAGACACACTTAAGGATTCGATGTTGTTTAGTAGATATGGAATGTAAGTAGGGATATCGAATGTTGTTCAGAGTCTCGGATGGGATCCGCGATATCACGAGGAGATCCGGAATGGTCCGGAGAATAAGATTCATATAAGGAAAGTCCGATTCCGGAGTTCGGGAATGATTTCGATGTTTTCATCGGAGAGGTTCTAGAAGGGTCTAGAAGGTTCACAACCGGAAGGGGAATGGTCCATGAATGTGTCATGGGTAAGTGGAATGATTGGATCATATCCTAGGTCACTTGGTTTGGGCATTTGCAAGAGAGAATTAAATCTCTAAATTGAAAGTCAAAAGGGAGTTTTGAAAAGTCAAACTGGAACAATAGTTTCCTAGTGGAAGAAGGAAAGAGTCCTTCCTTCTATCCAACTTGGGTTTGGGTTTGGATTCAAACTCTCCTCTCCCAAGGCTGCCCCCCTATCATAAATAGAAGGGAAGGGCTGCCCCCAAAGACCACAACACCAAGCCCTCCCCACTGTGCGCCGTCGCACCACCGCCGCCGCGCCACCGCCCTGCGCCACCGCCGGCCCGTCGCCATCACCCTAGCCGCCGCTGACACCTCCTTCTCCTCTCCGGCTTTCTAAACCTAGATCGCCGGAAACCCTAGATCCACCATAACTCGCACCGGCTTAGGCAAAGCCCTGCGGGATCTTCCCTCTACTTCCGACACCACGCCATCGTGCTGCCGGAATCGCGAGGGGAGAACTACAACCTCCGCTGCCTGCTGGAACAAGGGAGAGGAAGGTATTCATCGAGTACCAAATGTGTGACCGACTGCGGAAGAGCTGCCGGAATGCAGCGTCGAAAGTATCGTCTACACGAGCTTGAGATCGGCAAGTGTACGACTACATCACCCACGAGAATCTGCTCTCGTTAACCGCTTTGGAATCTTCGAGGGTGAGTACTCTAATCGACTCATTGCTACAATCTAGTAGATAGATCTTGACTTGTTTGTGTGCATGCGGTAGATTTTTTTGTTTTCCATGCTACGAACCCCTACAAGTCCAATAGAGGAGGATAGAACCAAATGAAGAAAGTTAAGAAGCCTCCCTATAAGAAGAACCGATAAAACCTTCAAACTCGAAAATGCCATAGAAGATGCATACGAATTCCGTTTTCGATGAACTTGGGCTTGTTGAAGAGCTAGCAACAAGCTCAAGAACCTAACATGGATAAACACCAAGAAGCAACAAAATAGGAAGATGCAAATAATGCAAAGGATTGAGCTCCCTATGACGATGTGATCAAGTTACCCAACCGAAAGCCCCTCTTAATAGTGCGGCTATGTATCCTATAACCCGGTCTCCCAACAACCACCTTGAGACCGGTAAAAGGAAAACCTAGCAAGGCCATACCTTTGCCTTGCGCATCCCGCTTGATTTTGATGACAACACTTCAATCTCCATCCAAGCCGGAATGCATCACTTGATCATTGTTGCTTCGTGAAGACTCCTAATTTGCTCCCCCATACACCACTATTGGATAGCTTCATTAATACATGTCTTCACATGTCCATTATCACCAATATGTACGGCAAGCTTCAAGAAAATTATCTTCTCGAGATGCTTATCTTGAACTTGCCCTTCTCAACCTTGATGACGATCACCACTTGATGTCATCCTCTCATGGGCTATATAAGATCTTCACTTTTGAAGCATGCCCATGGAAAGATACCTATCCCATATAGAAAACGCAAAGGCACATATATAATGGGTTAGTTCATGATGCATAATTGACAAGGCTTACCATACCACAAGATCCATGTGATACATTCTTTATGCTTCATATGTTGACCAACTTGCAATCACTCTTCACTATCTGTATAGGTCAACCATGTATATTCTCATGCTCCATCTCAATATCTTGAGGTACATAAAGAACTCTTAATTTGATTACATGCTCTAAATCTAAGTCAATCTTAATGAGGCTATCATGACACCGTCTTAGAGCCATATCTTGAATTCTTCTATTGAGATCACACTCTCAAGATCTTGATCATATCATATTATTCTCTTCAACTCGATGATCTTGATGCCAATACTCAAGGTATATCTTTATCTTCATGGCATCCATACTTGAATCCAACACATATACTACAAGCATGACCTATGGAATATTCCTTCATATAAAACTCAGTGAAAACATTAGTCCATAGGGATTGTCATTAATCACCAAAACCACGCATAGGGGCAATTACTCTTTCAATCTCTCCCATTTTGGTAATTGATGACAATCACAACAAGAGGGTTTATATAATGAATATTAGAAACAAGTATGCAGCTTATCCGAGAATAAGTTGTGTACAAAAGGTTGCATTTGATATAGTCAAGTAACATAAATCTACTAGCACGTATCAAAACTGATTCTACTTACACAAACTACAACTAATGCAATAGATGTCACTAGAACCAACATATATAGAGAAAACTCCCCCACAATATATGCATGTGTGATGAACTTGAATTTAATTGCATACATTGTTAAGAATAAACTTTGGGAAAGTTTACACTATATATACAACCATGCAAAACATAATAAAGATAAAATGCATGAAAGGCAAACACTTAAGAACGAACCAATCTTAAGCATAAAACCATTTCCCTTAAACCCTCTAAACTTCTCCCCCATTGACAACAAGTGCCAAAATGGATGAAAAAGTTAGAAGGCCAATATAGTATGAGTTCCTCCCCAAGGTGTGCATTTCTCAAAATTTGAGCGAAAGCAAATGCACGTATCCAATGACAAATATTTGGAGGAAATCAAGCTATATTGAGGATCAAAGATTGCTACAAGGATAAAACGGTGGAGAAACTTCAACGGATGAAGCAAGCAATCCAATGATCCAAAAAATCAAATGGACAAATAGTGCTCTAAATGAAATAAGGAAGCTCCCCAAGGTTCGTGCATAAATTTTAATTATTGTATTTGAATATAATATGCACAAACATGGAATCCTCACTCCCTCTATATTATTTAGAACACAACCAAGATACAAGGAGTAGATATAAATAAATACACTTGTCAAGACAAGCTTAAGTAAAAAAACAAATATGAGATATGAGTGCGTGAAGATGCAATAAAATTAAACCAAGCACTCATAAATCAAGACTTTACCAATACCATTAAAAACCAAGAGGATAAGAGATATGGTCGACAAAGAGCGATGATATCAAGACAAGATATTAACACTCTCGTGTATATAAGTTTATAAGTGGACAAAACATGAGAATAATCCACAAATAAACAACCATACATAAGAGGTTAATAAAATAAGAAAAGATGATATCCAAGAGTAAGTCATAAGATATACCAAACATGATATTTTTCTTAAGTGCATATATAGCCCATGGCTCTATTTTATCTTATGGTATATCAATGAACTTCACCAAATAAAAATAAAAACCTCAAAAACATCACAACTAGCACTAAGGGAACAAATGCTAGTTGGGATACTTTGAGAAAGGCAACAATTAGAAAAAGGAAGGATTCAAAGCAATTTCAACAATATTGCACATGGGAGTACTTTGAGGAATTGATATGCAATAAATTGCTAGAAGGCATATTTGGAATTGGTGAATCATGAAAATGATTTTATATACTCCCCATTATATGCATCATCTCAAATTACTCACATAAGCAGTAAGGATAGAGAAGTCTTTCAAAGATACTTGCAATAAATTCATGCCAAGATGCAACCTACAAGAGATTGGATGAAAGAATAGTTGCATGAATAAGATACTTGTTACCGAGATAGCAATGATATGATGTAGTAGATAAGAATTTTTTGATCATCCTAGCTTGGATCCAATTATCATGTGGTGACAACACTTTCCTTATAGATGAGACAAGCATCCATTGCATCTCCAATGTACCTAAAACAAAATTTAAGTACATCTTGGTCCCCAAACTTATTGGGTCCAAAGTGGTTAGACTAACCGCAACACATAGGGTACGCTCCATAAAAATATGTACATATTTAGAGATGAAATTTGAATTTCATGCACATCTTAGCCGTTTAAGGATTTGATGGAGTATACCCTATATATTGGATCAAAGAAAGCAAACACATGGAGACTTTAAATATCCAAAGAAGATATAATTTGGAAAAACACCAAAATATTCAAGAAGGCATACAAGGTGTGACAAAACACATTTGATGCCCAAACTATATCAAAGAATAAGATCAACTCAAGATTTGTTCAACAAAGTTCAACAAATGAACTAAGCAAAAACTATTGAGAAAAAAGATGAAATAAAAACAAAATACTCAAAGATTTATCTCATTCAAGCAAATAAAATATAGAAGAAAGAATGAGATAACAAACTCCCAAAAGAGCAAGGTTTCAACAAATAAACCAAACCCTTAACACTTTTCACAATGGCACAAGGTTCCGAGAAAAAAAGGTTTGTCTTCCACTAAAGCATAATTTATAATAATCAAAAACATCATCAAAGAGATGTTCAAAAGCCAAGGAAGACAATGGGAGACACAACAATTTTTTTGAAAAGAAAATAAGGCAATAAGAGGTGAAATCCAAGGTGAAGATGATCCACAAATGTATCACGCATAAGTATATCAATTGTTGAATACAATGAGTGTATTGGAATTGATTTCCGATGGTATATTGCATGAATATTAAAGATAAATCTTCACAATAAAAAAAGCATAGGATAGGAATAAAAAGATTAAGCACTATGCAAAGAAAGAGATTCTTGATAGCTTCAATCTAGTCACACAATCATGCAAAGTGATTAGAATAACTTGAAGCAAATGGTCTCCCAAAAAGATATAGAGATATGTATTTGAGAAAGACCGCATCAAGAATTTCTTACTCAAACAAAGACCGAAAAGACGAGCAATAAAAGCTTCTAACAAAAATAGGACCTTGTTTGAGCCAACATGCCACCTACAAACAAGATAATCAACAATATCAACTCTAAGTGGCACTACCTCATTTGTTCACATTTCCTAGGATTGTGATATGCAAAAGAAGCATATTACTCCCCCATAATGTGATATTCAATTTTTATTAATAAGAGGCAAGGCAACCTCAACTAGAGAGAATTAATGGACATTTAGAATTTGAATTTCTCGTGAGTATGACACACCACATAGTGACTAGATAAGCTTGCAATATCAATACTAAGTGGTAGTACTCACGTACACACATTTTAAGGTTTGAGAGATGCGTGAGGCATATCACTCTCCCAAAATGGGATGTTCCATTAACCACTCAAAAAGAGCCAAATAAGATATCATCAATATGCATTAGAGGCTCAAAACGAAACACGCGAGTAAATGATATGCCAAACACCTAGACATACTTGAATACACAAAATAAGCAAGCATGAGGAACACCAAATACAAACACATACTTAGTATAAAACCAAAACATGTAAAGGGGCAAGTAACTTACAATATAAATGAGTTTAGTACAAGTTACCGCGAAGAGGCGCATTGGATATAAGATAGGGATAAGATAATCCTAATGACTTGGCTTGATCAAATATAATACATGAAGATCCCTTAATCCTTCATGAGTTAGCCAAGTCTCCAATGCCCTCCAAAAAGACCTATTGATCAAGTTTGATCTTGTTGGTCCCCAACTAAGTTGGGTCCTAAGAGGTTAGTCACAATAGGCTTGGCAACCCAAATGGTTCTTTTCTTGACACCACTTTGAGTTCCAACAAACTTTGCAAACACATTGCCATCCTTATCCTTCCCAAGACAATAATCATCATTAATAATGATAGGATTAGATAAGGTACCGTTTGAACATGAAGAGGCAAAGTGCCCCTTCACACGACATATGTAGCAACAAGTGCTCCCATGTCTCTTCTTCATTGATTTCTTGGCTTGGGGAGCATTATCTTGATTCTTCTTCGTAAGTGGCCTAACTTCAACTTGGGCTTGACCTTGTACTTATGGCCGCTTCCCTTGTTGCTTCTCACTCAAGTGCTTTTTCTTCAATGGACAAGATCTTACATGATGTCCTTCAACCTTGCACTTCAACCAAATAATATTGGCCGAATTCTTGACTTGGTTTTGTCCCTTCTTCTTGTTTCTCTTGGACTTGTTCTTGTTATTGGAGTTGAATCCAAGTCCACTTTTATCATTAGGGGATTTTTGCACACTCAAAATATTATCGAGTGTGGATTTCCCTTCATGACTCTTTTCCAAGTCATTCCTCAAGGAAGTGACTTGGGCCTTGAGCTCTTTGATTTCCTCTACATGTTTAGTGGAAATACAAGTACTATAGGAAGTAGAAGCTTCATTGTTAGAGCAACAAGGCAAATCAAGTAATCCAACACAAGGTTTATCAATAGTATGGCTAGATGGATTACTAGGACTAGCACATGGCAAAATAGCATTTTGAGTAGAAGTTATGCTAATGTCCAAAACAGGCTCACAAGATGTTACATTGGTAATACTTGCCTCACAAGCTAACTTTAGCACATCATGGGAGATTAGAAGATCATTGTGAGAGCCCGAGAGCTTTTCATGACTTTCTTCCAATTTCCTATACTTGCTAGTTAGCAACTCAAGTTGAGCCCTTAGCTCAACGTTCTCCTTTAGGGTAGATGCTTCACAAGAAGTAGAGTTAGTAGCACAAGCATCATTAATGGAATTTTCCTTTTCAAGCTCATAAGATTCATTTTTTTGTGTGAGGAGACAATTAGTGTGCTTCTCCTCAGCAAGCTCTTGCTTAAGGAGATTGAATCTCCGACTCCCATCATCAAGTTGGAAATCCAACTCCTCTATGGTTCCCGTTTGTTTAGTTATGGTGTCCATAACGTGTTTGAGACAAGTAACGACCTTATTATTACCACGAAGAGAGGTACACAAAAAGGTCAACTCAAGCAAGAGAGCACTAGTATCCTCATCAATGTCATCATCACTATCATCATTATCATTGCTATTATCTTTAGAAGATATATTGGGATCCAAAGTAGGAGATACTTTGATCCTCTTTCCATAAGGAACATGTGAGCACGGGAGGATGAAGACGGGGATATTCTTGAATATTCATTCATGATCATGTCTTGCTCCATAGAATGTTTGATTTCCTCTACATTGTTAGATAAACAACTAGAGAAAATAGAAGCATTTTGTTCATGGGAACATGGCAAATCAAGCATATCATCTACACTAGTACTCAAATAATTTCTAGATGATATACAAGGACTATAAACACAAGGGGATATAGCATTATTGTTGCAAGAAGTGCTTAAGTCCGAAGAAGAAACATTGCAATGGGGTAGAGATGAAGGATCATCATTAGCGAGCACAATATCAACATTGCAATTCCCAACACCACTCACCATATCTTTGCCTTATGTCTTGCCACACATTGGTGAAGTGGGTGAAGACGAGAACTCATCGCGGCCGGAGGTGGAAGCAACTTGGAGCTCTTCATGATGTGAAGGAAAAGAGATATCCTCGGAGAAACCACCGACAATATTAGAAATGGAACCACCAAATATTTCTTTAAGCTTGGTCCACTTCTCATGGGATGACTTGTGCTTTACAATCGTCAAAACCAAATTAACTGTGGGGCTCAAAGAGAAAATAATCTCATTAGATACTTGAGCCTCGAGATGTAAATTTTTATCATCCTCTAAAGATAGATTTTGAGGATCCATCGGAGGAGAAAAACCTACATCTAGAAATCTCTCAATATTTGGACACAAGGTCCTAAGATTACAAAGCAAGAAATTTCTCCACAAAGCATAATTTGTGCCATCAAAGATAATTTTGTCATTATGCACTATACTACTAGTCGACATCTTTACACTCTAGGCGGTGAAGCCTAAATAAGGAGAGACCTTGCTCTGATACCAATTGAAAGGATAGAGATGTCGCCTAGAGGGGGGTGAATAGGCAATTTCAAAACTATTACAGTTTTGGCTTGATAGAATGCGGGATTAAACTAACGTTTATTTTACAAGCACAAAACCTAAATACACTAGGCTCAAAAGTGCACCAACAACAAGTTAAGCTAATCGAGATAGCACAAGATAGATATACCATAAGTGATAAGCAAGATATAAGTACTTCAAGCTCGATGGCTATCACAAGGAAAATAAGCTCGGATATAGAGATAACCGAGGCACGCGAAGATGAAGATGTATTCCCGTGTTCCCTAGTAAGGTACGTCACGTTGGGAGGTGTGGGATTCCACAAAGGATTTCCCAACACCACAAAGGCTCATCTTCTTCTCCGAGTCTATCCCACGAAGGAATAGGCCCTTTCATTATGGCTAGCTTTTCCTCCACTCCGGAGATGGCAAGCTCCACAACCACTTCACAAGCTCCACGAAGGAGAATCCCGGGTCTTTTCACAATCTTCCACGAAGAGGACACCGCGGTACCAACCATCAAGCCAACTAGGAGGTCACCCTCCAAGAGTAACAAGCTCACGGTCTCTCACTCGAACAAATCGTAACGGAGAGCTCAACACTTATGCAAGAATGCAAAGCAAGAACACCAAGTGCTCAAATCCTTCACTCTCAAATCCCACCAAAGCAACAAGTGCTAGGGAGGAATTAGAGAGGAAGAACAATGGTGGAAACCAACAAATGACTCCAAGATCTAGATCCAATGGGTTCCCCTCACTTAGAGGAGGAATTGATTGGTGGGGATTGTAGATCTAGATCTCCTCTTCCAAATCCCTCAAAAAGATGCAAGAATTATAGGAGGGAAGGGAGAGGAAGAAAGATCAAAGGGGTCAACAATGGAGGTAAAAAACGTGCTCTCAAGCCTTAGAACTTTGGGGAAGAAGCCCCCCTTTTATACCCCTTCAAGGGGGATGACCGTTGGAAGCAAGATGCTCTGGGCGAACACGTTCCGACGACGAAACCGGCGCCGCCGGATCAGGATTGAACTCCCTATGACGATGTGATCAAGTTACCCAACCGAAAGCCCCTCTTAATAGTGCGTCTATGTATCCTATAACCCGGTCTCCCAACAACCACCTTGAGACCGGTAAAAGGAAAACCTAGCAAGGCCGTACCTTTGCCTTGCGCATCCCGCTTGATTTTGATGACACCACTTCAATCATCCAAGCCGGAATGCATCACTTGATCATTGTTGCTTCGTGAAGACTCCTAATTTGCTCCCCCATACACCACTATTGGATAGCTTCATTAATACATGTCTTCACATGTCCATTATCACCAATATGGACGGAAAGCTTCAAGCAAATGATCTTCTCGAGATGCTTATTTTGAACTTGCCCTTCTCAACCTTGATGACGATCACCACTTGATGTCATCCTCTCATGGGCTATATAAGATCTTCACTTTTGAAGCATGCCCATGGAAAGATACCTATCCCATATAGAAAACGCAAAGGCACATATATAATGGGTTAGTTCATGATGCATAATTGACAAGGCTTACCATACCACAAGATCCATGTGATACATTCTTATGCTTCATGTGTTGACCAACTTGAAATCACTCTTCACTCTTTGTATAGGTCAACCATGTATCTTCTCATGCTCCATCTCAATATCTTGATGTACATAAGCATCAAATACTATGACCTTTCAAAGGACTAATATGGAGGGTCATGTATCTGTGTTTCTTGTAGTGTCAAACTAGAGTTTAATTTCTTCCCATTGCCCGTACCTAAGGACCTAGGACAGATCCAACCATTCCATTTTGTCATGACACATCCATGTATCCTTCCACCTGTGAGATCTGGGAGCTTAATTCTTCAACATTCCTAGTGAAACACCCTAAACCATTCCCTAACCCGAATTGGACTTTTCTTATATGAATCTTTTATTCTCCTGACCATTCTGCAGTATCTCCTCGCGGATAAATTTCCTGATATATCCAGACTCAACAAAATTGCCCACTTATTCACATTCCATATCAACTAAACAACATCGGCTTAAGTGTGTCTCCCTACTG
Organism: Avena insularis; assembly: GCA_023614405.1. Classification (NCBI taxonomy): domain Eukaryota; kingdom Viridiplantae; phylum Streptophyta; class Magnoliopsida; order Poales; family Poaceae; genus Avena; species Avena insularis. The sequence continues at coordinate 279,482,105 of CM042685.1, forward strand.
CCTCGGGTGAATTATAAATGATAAAGACCTCTTCTCCCGATCAATAACTAATAGAGGAATCTGGAAATTCATATGGCTCTACATATTTCTAAGTGATTACTTCGTGATCGAATGAACCATTTACATAATGATAATTAATTTCCCTTGTCTCGGGCGATACCATCGATCCGAGGTTTCATCGTCGCTATCAAGATACCTAGTTCAACCTCATTACCGAAGGGGTACTCTTACTATTCCCTGATATGTGATCCCTCAGAGCCAAAGGCTGCTCAAGCTACTTGGATCACATTCCACCGAGAGGGTCTTGAGTATACTCCATCTGGCTATATGGATGGACAAATCCACTCTTGATCAATGTGCCTCAACACATACTTCTCTCCTAAAACTCAATAACACCTAGTTATGAAGTAGTGTTTGGATGTCATCAAACATCCATCCCGGTGATGGTGATTAACAAGATCTCATGGCTCTAAGGATTTAAATAATATGCATCTAAAAGCTTATAGCAATGAACCATGAATGACTTGATCTTCGTATACTACTTAACTATAGGAGTATGTCCATCACATCATTCTCTAGACACGATATGATCTTGTTGTTAATAACATTCAATGTTCATGATCAGAAACCATGATCATCTAGTAAATCAACAAGATAGTATTACAAACAAAGCCGCATTAGGGACCTACATGCTTACAAATCACACAAGTATTAATGTTTCTCGTTATCACAATTATAGCATGAATGTAAAATTCATCATAAAAACAAAGATAGTGTAATAACTACTTTTATTATTGCCCTGAATATTCCAATAGTCTCCCACTTGAACTAGAGTCAATAATCTAGATTACATGGTAATATACCCAATAATCTATGGCTGCTTTTGGTGCTAGTCATGTTTTTGGCCTCTACGGGAGGTTTAGTCAATCTGGATCTCACATTCGTATATGTTTACTTTGCAAATCTTTGTCACCATCTTGGACATGCTCTAATACGTGAAACGTAGCTTCGATATGCTTCATATTCTTGTGTAACTCAGTTCTCAAGCAGATTGGTCATGGCACCAATAAAAGCATTCAATAAGATAGCCATTAGGTCCAACGCACTTGAACCACACCTTAAGTCTATAATGAACTCCTTCATCCATATTGTCTCTTGTGAAGCCTCCGCGCTTATGTATTCCGATTTAGTTGAAGAGACCTCTCCACAACGCTTTTGGTAATTCCTCCACTACCGCAGTATTAAAAAGTAAATACGTGATTCGTCGAGATTTATAATCATCCGGATCGTAATTCAACTAGCATCGTGTAACCATTAAGAATGAGCTATCTATCAACACCCATAAGAAATAACCATATGCTTAATTTTCCTAAGTACTATGATGTTTCGACCATTGTCCACGATCCACCTCCTCGATCACTGAGCATTCAAGTGAATAAACCAACAATTCATATGCAATGTTCGGTCTAGCAATATAGCATGGCATACATGATATATCCCATATCGAGGCAGGGAGTCTTACTTATCCTCTATCTTCTGCTTAACAGACTCTTGAGTTTTACCTAAGGTCATATTGGGCAACACATGAGTAAGAACCCTTTCTTGCTATCTTCCATTCAAACCTCTTTAGAAACTTGTACAAATATGTACTTTTGTAAGAAATATAGCTGCCTTGACTATCTCTATAAATCTGCCTAACATAAGCAAAATTTTCAAGAATCCTCTTCATTCAAAAAATATTCAAATAATCTTCGACACTTTTAAGAAGGTTCATCATTCCCAATCAACAATATGCCATCCACATATAAAAGGTACTAGGAATTCACAAAGCCCACCTAATTTCTTGTAAATACAAGCTTCTCCATAAGTTTGTATAAAACCAAAACTTTGATCACCTTATAAAACGTTGATTCCAACTTCTAGATGCTTGCTCAATCCACAATGACCTTGAATTTTACATACCTTGTTAACATCTTTAGATCGAAGGAACCTTCTTGCTGTACCCATATACAACTCTTCATCACTGCTCCATTGAGGAACACCGCTTTTACATCCATCTCGCCATATCTCATATCTCATAATATGCATGACAACAAAATCCTCGTTTTGACTTTAGATTACTGCGAGAAAGTCTCATTGTAGTCAACTCCTTGAATTTGTCGAAACCCTTTAAGCGACAAGTCAAGATTTATAGATGCTGTTACATTCCCCATCAACATCTCGCTGCTTTCTTGAAAATCCATTTGTTCTCGGCACTTATGCTGCCTTGCAAGCATCCTGGTGAAGTCCCACAAAGTCCAATAATTGGTTTTCAGTACATGGATCCAATCTCGGATTTCCCAGCGGATTCTTGCCATTTATTGGAATCGGGCTCATCATCGCCTTCCCTCATATGTCGCAGGTCGCCTAAGTCAGCTTTCAAGGTCATTCCACCAACATGACACACTCATAAACGATATCATACTCAATATGGAGTAATGTCTTTATCTCGCTTGACCTCACGAGGTTCCTCAGAGTAATTTCTTCGATTGAAGTTTCCAATATGATCACCACCATTATTCTTCCTCCTCTCTTATTGGGTACAAAGCGGCCACATGAACTTCTCCCTGTCCTTCGCCCTCAGCACTCAAACCAAGAGAGAAGGTCTGACAACCTCATCGAAGTTCTACCTTCCTTCCAAATACATTTCTTTTCTTCAAGAGAAACTCCTTCTCTAGAAAGGATCCATTCTGGCAACGAAGATTTTTCCTTTGGATCTATGATAGAAGGTATAATCCAATAGTTTCCCTTTGGGTATATCCTATAAGAAGACGACATTTTTTCCGCTAGTCTGTTGTCGTCAGAATCAAGTACATAAGATTCACAACCCACAACTTTATGAACGCATAATTAGGTTTCTTCCCAAACCAGGTTCATACTTGTCGCTTTCAACGGATTTAGATGGTGCCCTCATTTAAAGTGAATGCGGCTATCTCTAATGCATAACCCCAAATGATAATCTAAGAATCATAAGTGATATCATAGAGCTCCAAACCATATCTAAGAGAGAGTTTGATTACGAGCACTGCATAACAACACATGCCAGGTGTTCTCACGGTGTCAATTGTGAAAGACTCCGCATTCTTCAAATACCAGCCAAACTCATAACTTAGATATTCACCTCCGACCAAATCAGAGAAATTTAATCTTCTTGTTACGCTGATTCTCTACTTCACTTTGAAATTCATTAAACTTCTCAAATTTCTTGGACTTATGTTTCATGAAATAGATATACCTATCTACTCAAAGTCATCCGGTGAAAATAAGAACAACGACATCTCACCACGTGATGCCATTAATCATCGGGACAAACACGCTAGGTATTGCCACCAGTACAATTCATGGAGAGTTCCTCACAATGCATGTTTAGAGATCGGCAAGGCGGTTGGCGGGTACGAGGTGGAGAAGCACTGTGTTCGTATCCTACGATTTGGCTTTTAACTTTTCCTCGCTATACATCACTATAATGGAAATATGCTCGTTACGTATCGGTTTGCTATGCTAATATGAGTCGTTACGCTGCTTCAAAGGCCTCTAGGACCAGCTTATATAGATACCCAGATCCCAGGGTTGCTGCGTAAAGTCCTAGCTGGATAGGTTAAAATTCATGGTATACAACTGGTCTAACGTGTTCGCACTCCAAGACTCGCAATTCGATGAATCCATCAGAAGCCTTCTGCTCATCCGTCATGGGCTTCTTTGGATCCATCTAATCACCACAGCTATGGGCTCTCATACCAATCAGGGACACCCTAAGTTATCTAGGATTAGAGACATACAATGGTGATACCATTTAGCATATCCCTCATCAGCAATTTCCGAAGAACTCCGAGATTCACAATGCCTTGCCTCTTCTAAAGTTGAATGCTCCGTCAGATGAATGTCAGCAAATCGTCAGCAATATTCCTTGTAGTCCTCCCAAGAACCCTGCTATTTTCTCCGCTCGATATGGGCAGAGAATCACTAAGCTTTCCATCGTGACTCTCTTCGTGAGACATCTGGATCTCGCCCATGCCTAAAACTTAAGATGGGACTGCTCATGCCCATATCAAGAGAGGATGTAGACCATAGGGTCCACGACTGTGAATCCTCGCATATGAAGAGAGAACATAATTATAGCCGTTTCTCGCGATGAAGGCTATGAGACATTGGCAAATGGGGTGGGGAACGTAGGAATTTCTGCTACACGCTACCGTCTACACATCAATAGTTGGATTAACTGCACGGATCTTCACTTACGGTATTATATATTATAAATCACAAGTGACATTTATTTTCACATTATTCTTCCTCATGTCATCTTCTTCTCTATCCAAGCCTCTCTCGAGTTTCGCTACATTACAGAGAAAAAAACCCTAGTTTTCTTAACTAAACTCACCTTCCATCTACTCCAATGGAAGCGTAGGTAACGCCCCCATCAATGACATGGCTACGGTGAAGCACAAAGAAAGTCACTTCCAAGGCTCGTCAATGCCCAATGGGAGGGTGTGGTGGTGCCACATTCTCACAGTGGTTGAATCCACCACGGTGACGACAAATTGAAGCGGGGCTGTGTCGCTGGGCTGGAGGGAAGCTGATTCCCCACAAAAGGGGGGAGTGAAAAACGTGGCTCGGACATCTCCGAGATGACATCAAGGAAATAGCCCGGCTGCGTACCTCCTTACCTACGACGAGGCACCTGATCTGGCCAGTGGCCAGGCACACGGCCTACGAGGTCGTCGCCCTTCTCTCTAGTTGGAAAAAAGGTATACCTCAAGGCTCGCTTTTAGGTGTCTACTGTCTCCCTCCCAATCTCCAACACTTCTTTCATCCAAGTCCTCCAGCACTTTCTTGTTCAACCTCATAACCTTTCTCCTAATCTCCCGACTTCTTCCATCCAAGTCCTCCAACACTTCCCCGGGTTCGTTCCTCGAACCTTTTCTCCTAATAGTATCCTCGCTTAGCCAAGAACTACGGCAATAAGCGTTATGCAGGGCCATGTATCAGGAATTCAGGCCTAGGTTATATTCTGTTCATTTACTTCTTCCGTGAAGAGGGAAGCCGGAGTGAGCAAGGCGTGACTAGCTTTCGAGAACTATGAGGAACCATTAGTTTTAATATTCCTGGCCTGATGTCATGTTCCCTGACATTATAGGTCCGCGAATCCTACAAGAATTGGCAGAAGGACGATTTGTAGTGGCCTTTCCAGAAAATATTCTCCCCCCTGGCCGGCCGAGAAACAACGCTCTTGATGCTAGACTTTGGTCGATGGGGCCACTTAGATTGAAGCTTCCAAGCCAGGGGAGATCCCAAGCCTCACTCCACTAGCCAGCTAATGGTGCCTAAGCTCGCTACTGTAAGGAGGTAATCGATTTACGTCAGAGACAAAGCTTGACCGGGTTAGACCTAGCCATGTGGTGGTTCATCAGGGCTGATCCAGCCTCTGAAAGCAATCACAAGTGAAGCTTTATGCACCAAGTACACCAAGGATACAGGAAGGATAGCCTCATTATCTCCGAGAGACCAACTTTTCCAAGGTGACTCAGGTGAGCTTCACCTCAAAGACATAGTCAAGGGTGAAGGGTCATAAGCTACGGCAAGCTTCACCATCACCTACGACATGTTCGAGGGCCAAGAAGTGCCTGTAGGTACTTGTTTATTTTCCCTATGAAATATACTCCAGCCTGCCTTGCACATACCTTGAATCTAATACTTAGGATTCACTTAACGACTGGGGAATCTCGATGAACATAGCATGGATCCCCCAGTCTATGTTGACCCAAAGATGTCTTCTGGTAATAAAATGACGAGGTCACCTGTCCGACCATCAGGTCCCGCTAAGTAACGAAAAGTAGAAGAGCTCCACCTCCGACGCCCATTTGGTGACGGGAGGCAAGAAGAAGAAGATCTTGAGGTGGAGCCTCCAAGAGATGCACCAATTCTCCTTAGAGGCAGAGAAAAGAAGAAATGGATTCCTGGTATCCCATCACCAAGTGCACCAACCATTGTGTAAGTTTGTTAGTCATCCAACATTGGGACTCTTTCTCATCTTATTCCTGTACTTATACTTTTGCACGCCGTTTGGAAGAAAGGCTAATGTGAGTTTGAAGGAAATACCTCCCAAAACATCGGGGGCTTCTAAAACATCAAAGAAATGTTTGTCCAAGCTGCTTCTCCTACCATCTCCTCCTACTTCTGGAAGGCGTCAACCTTCTTCCACACCAACCGGTTCTCTAAAGCATAAAGGTAAAGCATCTAAACCCTTTCCGGCCATGGAAGTGGACCCAACTCCTTCAGAGAGTCCATGGCCAAACGGCTACCACCCGTAGCCCCCACGTTCCCGAAAAAGCGAGCAACTCGAGAAGCACATCCTCCAAAGTGGTTGAAGCCTCGGCTAAGGATGCCACTAGTTAGCTAGAGGCGGTGTTGGATAGGTGGAACTTATACATGTAGGCGAGCTGCTGCACCCAAGACTTCCAACCGAGCTTCCCAAGATTGTCACTGCGGTGCTCACACCGAGCATCTAAACTTCTGGCTGCCTGGTGTCAAGGTATTTTTACTTCTTCTCCTACGTGCAAGGCCTTGAGGATGTTCAAACAAAGTAAGATCGGGCTCCATGTAAACACACTTTCTTTAGCAAGATATTCTACGAGGAGCGCCAAAGAACCTCAAGAGATCATCGCAGACTTGTAAGTTTTGCATGCCTTTTGCATTTGGTATGCAAAAGATTCCCACCAGAGTCCCCTTATGTACTTGAGGATTTAGACAGAAACTTTTGCACTTCTATTCCCCAAGTATTTTGGTTTGAATGAATTATTCCGACTAGAAGTAGTTCCGACTAGATGCTTAAAGAAAGACTAAGCATAGCGTTGAGTTAAACAACTTTCGCATCTTTGTTAGTTCCCCCCAAGCCTCTAGGCGGATACTTATCCTGCCAGATGCTCTAAGTAGACTAAGTAACTTTTCTTTTTGCATAATGAGAATACTCGTAGGAAGGCGCTTCGCCAATGAAAAGTTCCACAAGATGCATGTCAATGACCTCAAAGATGAAAAAGGGTAAAAACCGCCTTCTTGAAGGAACAGATCACCAAGGGGAAAGAAGTCTCCGCATTTTTCTTTTCAGTTTCATGCCTGTCAACTTGGCCTTGCATCGCTCAATTTCCCACTCACTCATTGTGATTCATGTCATTTTTCCGACTTACGCAAGCTTCTCGCTAAGGCGAAGGACATTGTTGAGCAATCCAAGAACATACAAGAGATGGATAGAAAAAACAAGATCCTAAAGCAGGAGAGGCTGACTCGCTTAAGATCCATGAAGATGCAATAGATGCCATGCAACAATCCGCTAACATGTAAATCAGCCGCCATTTTAAGGAGGAAATTTCAAATCCTCAACGAGTACAATAAACAAGCTACACAATTAAGCAAAATACTCGGAACCTTAAGCTATTGTGGACCACTCCAAAAGGAATGGGGATTCCATGCCAGATTCTCCAACTAGTCGAGGATATCATCTTTTGGTAAGGAATTCTTCACATCTTGTTATACTTCAGAACTAGGTACTTTCTAAAACTTTTGTGTTAGAACTCATGTTACTCAAACATTTTGGCTCTGGGACATCTGACTCCCTATTGGTTTGACCAATAATCCTCCTCCGCCAATGGAATGCATGGTTCTTTTCGGAAACTTCATCATCACCGCCATCACCCAGGCAAAAGAGATCGCCAAGCCATTTGTCATCAATATAAAGAAATGGACTTTCTGTCATGAAGTACTTGAGATCCTACGCCAGTCCCCGAGGTATCGTAGTCGGAAGGCTTCATGTACCGCATTTGGCGCAAGGATGGCTCCGGCCCCTAGTCAAGGCTCACTATGATGATGTCGATATCGACTAAGGGTGACAACCTCTGGCTTGCCTGGACATATACAATGACAAACCTTAAGATCGATCATGGTCTTCATATCTGGTCGCTAAACTTCTTGAGCTCTACGACATACGAGTGGGGTCGCTTCCGATTGGTTGATCACGAACACCTTCGGTACGCTCTTGAGGGTAATTGATGCCCGACCAATTGCTAGCTCTCTACTAGTCCACCAAACCATCTGACTTTTGTTGATGGGCAAGATGGCTCCTCCTCGACGGCCAACGATCGCCACTTTCGAAAGTCTCCCCGCGCCGCAGGAGGTAGAAAAACACTATTTAATATTTGTCACCTACTGGATGTTTGTATGTGGCCAATGACGAAACAATGGTTTCTTATCTTACATGGGAAAACAATTGCTATAAGCTTTCCTTGCTGCTAAGATCTAATCCTCAACATGTATATATTTTTTAAGCTAACTGTCAGTTTATCCATTACTCTGGTTTTTCTCGGCTTAAGAATTTTCACGCATCAAGAGAAGACCCCACATAGTCGTAGACTATGCGGCTTAGGTGATGATGCCCAATGACACCGTGAAAAATCTAAAGAACAAAATCGCCCGACTTCGAGTGCCAAAAAGTCACTACTCTATAATCCACATAAAAACAACAAAGAACGTGGTGAACCTGAGAAAACTTAAGCCGTAACTACCGTAGGCGGAATTTTTCACAAGTGCAAATACAAAATTGCGACATAAAGGGTTTATATGATCCAAAATGAACACTAAAGAGGAGGTGGAAGACTCAAGCATATGGAAGTGATGAACCAAAAGTGCTTTTATTTCATTGATCATACTAAAAGACATGCCTGACCCGATAGTAAAATATGCTAAGTGTAGAAAAGGATGTAGTTGTGCAGTATGTTCCATGTCCCATCAAGGATCCGGGTAGTCATCATCCGGTTCATGTATCTTATGCTTATGATCCTCGTGGGGTTTTGATCTATCCCGTAGTTCCACGATTGTCAATAACGAGGTAATAGGAATCATTGAGTAGCCGCCTTTCTCTTATGATGAACGGTCCTTCTCCTTGGAGGGGATAGTTTGTGACCTTCTTACTGCTTGGTTGGAGCAATCGTGCCCCTCTCAGATTATATATGAGCGATGCCAATCACGCGGCGACTATGGTAATGGCTAAGTAGCTTACTCGCAGTAGATGGCGATCTTTTTACAATGCCATATACTGCCGCTCTTCCTGAAAGGAAGGTCTACATCTAGGCAATATGGATTCTTCAAGCGTCATCTTCGGTCACGTGGCGGCAACTCTTGGTGAATCGTGAAGGATGTCGGAAGGTCGATTATTCGCTTCTGTCTATACAATGAAATAAGAAATTGTGAAGCTAGTGGATGCAATGCTTGGGAGTAGTTTTTAAACTCCACAAAATAGATGGTCAATTTCTCCGCACTAGCTCCACCGTAAGCTATGAAGCAGTGCTTCTAGACGTGGCTTTATTCCCTACAAAATTAATCCATTGCCCTCTCTCAACTTGTCCATTGACCGTATGGATGCTTGCCACGAATGCCAAATCAAGTCGGATGCCCTTCTTCCAACAATAAGCTTCCACTTCTCGAAAGTGACAAGTTGCTGCCATTGTCGGTGATAATGCTATGTGCGGAGACCAAATCTCTGCCACCAGATCCCGGAACAAACATAAGGTTGAGTTTCCCCATCAAGCTTTCTAATGGGTTTAGCGCTTTCATCCATTTTGTGAATTTATCAACCGCTACTAGCATGTCGTAAACCCACAAGGTGCCATCTATAACTGATCAAATGACCACGTCTAGCTCCTGCATCACAAACGGCCAAGTTATTTGTATGGTTCACAATTCTTGAGCGCTGAAGCTACATGTGGTTTATGCGGGCACTGGTCTTTGGCATCCAATGCCATTTCTCAACCAGCTTGTCGTGTCTGCCTTCATGGTCACCAAGAGAACTTTGCCTACAGGCTTTTGGATACCAACTGATCGAGGAGCTGGCGTGATGCCCGCAATCTCCGAGATGGATTTCATTAAAGGATTTCAAATACCTTCTTGCTAGGGAAACACACTTGGTATACACTAGTGGTACTTATTTTGGTGTAGTTACCCATTGATTATGGTATAGCCCTTTGCTCTCGACCGTACTATTTGCCAAGCCGTCGACCTACGTTGATGGGCAAATTCCGTGTCTGAGATATTCCAGCGAATGGGTTTTGTCCAAGCTGGAGGGATCTCTTTTTGTTACTTTATGAGATGAACAAATGAGTATACTCTATCCGGAGTTCTCGGGTCCGCTCCCCTCACCTGATGGGGTCCGCAGATGCTCGAGCAAAAATGCCGCCAGACCACCAGTTTTTACCGATCCAAGCTTTGACTCAGTAGATCAGCCACCTCATTTCTCCTCCCTTGAGCATACTTAACTTCGTAGCCTTCAAGCTTGCTTGGCTATCTCTGCCTACTTCTGCCGTCTCGATATGCCACAATCATAGGGTTCCAGCGTGTTCAAAAAGTGCCCACCACCGTTGACAACCAAGTCAGAATCTCCGCAGCAAACTATGCACTTGATGCCAATATCCTTGGCTACATGAAGTCCATGAATGAGTGCTTCATATTCCGCCATGTTATTTCTAGCCTCAAAGTGCATATGCAAAACAATAGTGCCGCTTTAACCTCTATTGGTGATCGCAGTATGGCACACTAGCCCGGCGATGTTGAGTAACGGTTTGCTCTAGTCAAAGTGCGCATCACCCAATATTCGGGCCCAGACATTCGAGGTAGCAAGATGTGGCATCTACGTCCAATCAGGTGAACAGTAATTCCGGCCAAGACTTGCTGATTTGATAGCATCGCCATATTTTTTAGACAGTGAATCTCGATGGGCGTAAATCTCGTTTCTTACTTCATGTAATTCGGAGTCCCTTAGTGTCAAGCTGTGTTTGATGATGTGGGACAAATGGAGCCTTGCTCACTGGCCCATTGTGATCTGGGTGCTCCTGAAGTAAGGTGCCTTAGTCTTGCGTAGAAGCAAGGAACACTCCATATAGATAGCTTTTGGTAGTGAAGAGGGTATTGTTTCTTGGACTCGAAGAAGCAGCCTCGCTTACATAGTAAACTGGTCGTTGTAATTCTGCACTATGCGTTGGTTCCTTCCATTCAATGACGATGATGCCGATAACCCAGCTTGGTGGCTGCCATGTAAATCAACAAAGGCTCCATTTGCTTGGGGGCTGCAGTACAGGCGCCTAAAAGAAAGTATCCATTTTAGCCCTTAAGTGCAGCACTTACTTCGGGTCCATCCACAAATTCTGTCTATCTCTTAGCAACTTGTATAGCGCGCACCCTTCTTCCAAGACGGGTCAAGAACGCAGCCCTCGGAGTTTGGACGTCCTTCGTGCATGCCTGGACGACATCATTTAAGATGGCCTTGATCTTCCTGTCGACCTCCTAATTCCATGCGTCGAAACCATGAATCCCAACACTATTTGCTGGGACCACGAAGGTGCACTTCATGCTACACTTCAGTTGTATTCTAGAATATCAAAGGTTTCCTTTTAAGTCGGCGACATAGTCGCTTGATTTTTGTATGATCACCACCATATCTTCCACATAGGCGGAAAATTTGACCAATGGTCGTAGGCAATGCTGCATAGTCCACTGGGTAGAGTAGCACTCAAGATTTTAGCCCAAAGGGCATTGTGACACAGAAAACATCATGTCATAGGTGCGGTGAACGGCACACCCATCATCAATTTCCCATCTTTATCTCGTGGTATCCGAGTATGCATCTAGAAAACATAGAAAGTTCCGAGCCACCGTCGAAAGTTAATGGACTTGGTTAATGCGAAAAGAATAGATGAAAACACATCCCAAAAATTTTCCTCCAAATTTTGAAATGTGAAATAACAAAACAAATAAATAATTGTTGAAATTTAGAAAAGAAACTTTGATTCCCAAATGGAAACATCAAAGACCATCTTGAACAAAACTTGGAATAAAAGGGAATCCAACTAAATTAAATCAATAAGTGCAATGCATTCTTCATAAATGCATTCTTTGAAAATTTAAACACTTGAAAATAATCCAAACTTAAACCCTAATGGGAGAAAATCATTTCCCAAGATCTCTAAGACTAGATTTGATCCATAAAATATTTATTAACAAAACAATTATAAGTGATCAAAAGGATAAATAAAATATTATAAAGCCATAGAAATCGTTTCACTTAATTTGGAAACCATGGATAAAAAAACTTATGAATTTTAAAAGATGAAAGGAAATAATTTCCAGTTAATAAAGTCTTATCTAAAATCCATACCAAATTTAAGGGAGTAACATCCTAAAGATATTAAAAGGACAAACAAATATTAAATAAAAATTATACAAATGTGAATCACCAAGTTTGGATATATAAATAAAGATATGGATTTTTACAAAATAAAAGAAAGAAATATTAAATAAGTTAGTATTTAAAAGCCAAATGAAATTTGGCCTAATCCATAAGCAAATGGAATGAATATAATCCAAAATAAAAATGAAATAAATGGATAAAGAATATTCAAAATAAATGGCCTTAACCAAATTCTATTCCATTTGATTAAAAGACAACTTAATGTAGAATATTTAATTAAACTATGGGAAAATAATAAGTGAAATTTCCAAGTGAAAACAAAAGTTATTTTGATCAATCAATTAAAATAAAAGAATAATTTAAAGAAGGAATTAAAAACCATATTTGATTTCTAGCTGAATAAAGACACTGCCCACAAATTAAATTATTAATAATCATATTGGAACACTTTTAAATAATTCAAAGTGAATTATTTAACAATCTCTATTAAATAAAATGCTATCTAAAAGGTTTAGGAAATTTTGACTTCAAATAAGGGTTGAAAATTTAACTAAATTCATTTATTGTACATGCCTTTAACAAAACTGAATAACAAAGTATTTATTCCTAAAAGGGCTTAAATAAATGTTTAATACATATTAAAAAATCCCATCAAAAAGTTTGAGGGTTTGAACTAAAATGGTTTAAACAATGGAACAAATTCAAATGGAAATGTAAATAGAAAAGAAAAAAATGGAATCAAACAAAAAAAGGAGAAACAAAACCAAATCATTCTAACTTAGTCCAACTGCCCAGCAAAAAGCCCATCTCCCTCACCCAACCGCTTTCCTTCACACGCAAACAACCTCAAGTAACCACCTGACCGGCCAGACCCCACCTCTCTCTCTCTTACGCCGACACCTGCCCCACCCGCCTTATTTACACCGCCTGCCGATCGCTTCCTCCTTCTCCCTACCGTCATTAAATCCCTATTAAATTTTGTACATGATTCCTCCTAGTGATTGGTGCCTCTTAATCGCCTCTCCCCTCTCCTTTCTCAGACACCGCGCGGGGCAAGAGAGCCCTCAAAGGCCCCCATTTTTACAGCACCGTCAGCGCCTCCGACGGTATCTTCAGCACCCGCCAGTAACCATCGGGGCCGCCCCTCGATCACATCGCAGACTGATCCTCATACCCACGCGACCTCCCAGCACCAACCACTCACCCGCCGCTTGATCCACAACGCCGCAACAACCAAGACACAACATCGACGCTCACCGCCGACCGAGTTTCCCTCGCGGCATGTAATTCCCCTTTGCCCTCCTTTTGATGCTCACTGCTTTTCAGTTTCGAAAGTATCGGTTAACAAGATTCTCCGCTGTTTTCCGTGGGCTCAGAAAGGCCATCCTCGACAATGGCGTAGCATACCCGAGGAGAAACGAACTCCGCAAGCGTATTCGTGACGTAACGAAATTTTCACCATGGAGACCGCCAGCATCAACATCAAGGGCGACCTTTGGTGAGCAACCTCTCTCCTCTTGCTTCCTCAATCGTTGGGGAACACCACCATCTCGATCGTCATTGCCTAACCAATCGCCACCGCTCCTCGGGTCATAATGATTTAGGGGTCATAGGATTTTGATCGGACGATACGATAGATTCATTAACCCAAGAGGTATATAGTTGTTAGTCAGGTGATCCCTTATTAGATCCGACGTAGCATAGCAGCCGATCCGCATTTAATCATTTTCGCACTAATAATAACAAGACGCTGCGGGTACGCTCTCATTTAAAAGACAGATTTGTTTTATTAGATGTGCTGAAATCTTGCAAAATTCATAACTTTAGGATCCACACATCCAAATTTTTATAAATTTTATTTCAATGGAACTGTTAGTAAATTATACTTTCCAACCATGCACTTTTTTAATGAATTGCCTGAAAAATTATTACTTGCAGAAACTTAGAAGTATTATTTGAATATAAAATTCATTCTAAATTATTTTTGTGATAAAATCTTGAAATGGATTATTTTAACCTATTTCGACCATAGAAACCAACTTTGGTTTTTAAACATACTAGGATACTAAGGAACAAATCTTTGAATAAAAATCCTTTCTAACTAAATAAAATTATTGATTATGGTTTAAAAATGATTTTAGGAAAAACATTTGAAAATGATTGGATGAACTCTCCACCTCAAACACCAAGTTTTATGATTTAAAAATATATTTGGTGAACCTCAGAAAAATTATTGCTTTGTTAAAATTTAATTTCAAATAAATTTATTTCTTTGGTATAAAAATGACGATAGGTAAACCTTTTGCAATGGTTTATTAAAACACTTAACCATAAAACAATTAAACATTTGTGTGTTAAAAAATATATTTAGTAAAACACTAGTAAATATCTTCTTGATCTAAACCATTTCTAGCAAAACAAATGACTTAAAGTATTATTTTCACTAACTTAATATCAAAATGGTTTTTGCCACTTGTATAAATGACCAATGGTGTTTTCAAATGTTTATAACCAAATAAACCACATTTCCCAATAAACAATCTTTTGCATGCTTGCATGCATAGCTTTGTTTTATTATTCTGGTGTGTTGAATCGCTGGTCGGTAGATTGAAGCTGCTTGCTTGATTGAATTGTAGTGGAATTTAAGAGTGTGACCATTGCAGAAGATCAAGGAGTGAACTTATATTCTCTACCAAAAGGCAAGTGATGCTTCATATTTTGTCCCATTATTTTTCACTATGAATTAGCATATTTCTAAGTAGGACTTGCATGGAATTTTTGTTAAGTATAACTATGCTATGGGAAATCCTAGTAGATGAAATCTAGCAGAATTTTCCTAAGTTAAATTCCCGCCTACTATCATGCTACTCTTAGCTAGTAGAAAACAAGGGTGAATTATATGCATGTTATAAATATTTCCAAGTCAAGGACTTGTGTTTTGTTTAATAAACAACTAAGTAAATGAAACACCCGTGTGAAATGTAGGTACTGCTTGGTGGTTTTTAAGTTGAGTGGTTACACAAGGCCCATTTCTAGGTTTAACTTGTATCTCACTTGTGGAATGCCACCAGAACAAAGAGATTTGAGATGTAAAATTGAGAAGCTTCAAGTGCATCCACTTGGCATTATGGGGCTCTGCCTAGGGTTCATATAGGTTGCAAGAACTGTCAATGGACAGTTGGTGGTAGGGATGATAGTTTGAGCTAAAGGCCCATTCTCGGGTCTAAGGGAAGGTTGCTTCCGAAAAGATCCTCGCCTTGGTGAAAATCAAGTCTTGTGGGGAAAGTGCACCAACTTCCGCAGAAAGGTAAAATTGGGCACTTAGTCACTGCACCCCCTAAGAATGGACAAATTGAGCATCAAGACATGGAAGCTATCAGAATCTCCTCATCCCAATTTTCTAAGTTAAAACTTAGACAAACAAGGGTGAAGGCTCTAATTCAATCATATTGATGAGTCTTGGGAGTTTTGAGCAAACAAAACTTAGTGCCTTTCAAAGGGTAAGGAAAAATCTATTTTTAGCAAGTGCTCAAGTCTAATTTAGCCAAATGCATATATTATTTACCACTATACTACCATATATCACTTGCCACTGCTAAATCAAATGTATCAATTCCATGTGGTTGTAACTTATTATGTTGCAGGTTTATTTATGTTAGTATGTGTTGGATTAGACTTAAAGTCTACAACTAACATGATTGCCTGTGGTACTTTTGAAGATGAAGGACCCATGATATAGTTATTTTGCTGCATTGTGGTGAGAGATAGCCAATGAGCTATGTAAGATGTAATGAATTATTTTATTCCTGGTTTTAAAGTTGTATTATGACCTTGTTTTGATATTACATCTTTAACCGGTGGATGCTAGTTATTGATCCAGATTCAGCATTGTAAACATGCGGATCTCTACCTTATTAAAAGGTTAACCTCTACAAGATGGTATCGAAAGCAATCAGGTCGCTTTCAGAGACTTAGAACTCCTAGGATTGGACAATAAAACCTTAGAAAAATAGAGTTGTATTTGTTCCTACATAAACACTAAATTTTGTAAACTCTTCTCAACCATTTTTGGTTTTGGATTCTACATTCTCTTTCAAACTTGATGAACAAGGATCTCAAACTACGAGCAAAAGTGACTTCACCCATCCTAAATGACCTCAACTTCAACATCATCAAAGACTTCAACTTTATTCTGAAGGACTTCAACTTGGACATCACTAAGGACCACAAGTGAGTATAAGAATATTATTCAAGACTTGAAGACTAAAGAAACATGTCTCTAGAAGGAACCATCATCACCTTTGAAGCTTAAGTGACCGTTACGCATTCTTTCCAAGGAAACCATGATCTCATTCAAGAAGAAAAATCAAGAAGAATGGAAGATCTCAAGTGAACCATATAGTTGACTCCACCATACAAATGATTGGGATCAAACACACCACCATGAGGTAGCAAAAATATTTTGTTGCCTAAAAATGTGCTTCAACCTTTGGTTGCTTGAGTGGAATACTTTGCTTGTGATTGCTTGCACATTGTTATGAATTAGGAGCGTGATTAATTAATCCCAGAAATATTTTATCTATTCTAATCCCAACCAACCCAAAATGATGACTACCCAAGAAACTCCAACATCAAGAATGGTGACAACAACAACAACTAAGGGATGCACATGAGAACTCATATTAACCCAAACCCGGGCCAACCAAGTGATAACTCAGTTTCAGCCAACAACAATGAGTTAGACCCAACCATGCAAAGGTTTATGGAAACCCAAACCCAATTGTTGGAAAGGGTGAAAATCAAATGATCAACACATGGGAGACAACCTTCTCCCAAGGAGCTTGTGACAACAATGTGATAACAAGGATGATATTATAGGCTGAACCAAGCTTGCAATATTTGTGGGAGAAGGATCACACTTCAAAGAGCAGCGAAGATCAATGCCCCATTGTGAAGAGAAAGATCCAACTAATCAATGCCCCACACCTCAAGTTACTTGTTTCCTATGTGAAGAAATAAATCATGTCCCTATCCAATGCCCCATCTATTCCATACCAACAAAGGAAAACAAGGTGAAGTGTATCAATAGTTTGTAAACCCCGAGGAGAAAACTTATCAAGAAGCGATGAAGACAAAGGCAATCTCAGCTTGCACCTCCATATGCAATATGACTCACCTTGATAATTTAAGAAACATACGATATCCAAGGAAACATTAAGGAGACAAGGATTCTTCTCACCTTGGTATATGTGCTGAAGTTACCAACGAAGGATTCCTAGCTTTGATAAACCTATAAGAAGAAGAAGGACAAAGCCATGTGATGTTGCTATTCTAAAAGAGATGGGACACTATGCCAATGAATGTCCGTAGAAGAAGAATAAGTATATGGAAATAAACAAGTGTGGTGCAACAACCGAAAGAGCTAGGCCATTATGTAACGCCTTGTCCGCCGTACATTTGAAGACTCAACTTGTCACATGTTACAATTGTGGTAACTAAGGACATTATGCAAGCAATTGTCTAGAAAAGTTGAAGTACAAGACAAGCAAGTTTATTAGGAAGGATCTCACTGCCGAAGTTTTCAAGTGTAAAACAAAGGACACAAAGGTGTGTATAAGTCACGTAGAAGATTCATCAAGACCCCAAGCAAGCCAAGATGTAAAATCTAGTTGAAATTCTTTGCGGTAGTAAATTCCTAGTTGCCTTGAAGCCAACTTTGTAACCTCAAGCTTTCCCAAATCTCTGGATGATATTTCTTTAAGGGTGGTACCGTCAATATCCCAAAATTTTCCAAATTTTGAAATTTGAAAATAAATAAACAAAAAGTAATTAATGGAGTTGAAATTATGGTGAAAGAAACTTTGATTCCAAAATGGAAACATCAAAGACCCATCTTGAACCAAACTTTTTGAATAAAAGGATCCAACTAAATTAAATCAAGTAAATGCATTCTTCATAAATGCATCTTGAAAATTTAAAACACTTGGAAAATAAACCAAAAACTCTAAACCCTAATGGGAGAAAAATCATTTCCAAGATCTCTCTAAGACTATGGATTTGATCCATATAAAAATTTGGTTACCAAAACAATTATAAGTGATCAAAAGGATAAATAAAATATTATAAAGATAGAAATCGGGTTCCACTTAATTTAAACCGTGGATAAAACTTAAGTGAATAAAAAGATGAAAGGAAATAATTTCCAAAAGCTACAAAGTTCTATCTTAAATCCATAATGGTAATGGTGAGAAATAATCTCAAAGAGATTTCTAAAAGGACAAACAAATATTAAATAAAATTATACAAACTGGAATCACCAAGTTTGATCTATAAATAAAAAGATATGGATTTTATAAAATAAAAGAAAGCAAATAATAAATAAGGAGTATTTAAACTAAATTAAAACTTCACCTAATCCATAAGCAAATGAATGAATATAATCCAAATCCAAATGAAATAAATGGATAAAGAATATTCAAATAAATAAAATAAATTCTTTAACCAAATTCTATTCCATTTAATTAAAGACAACTCAATGAGAATGATTAATTAAATCATGGAATATAATAAGTCAAATTGCCAAGTGAAACAAAAGTTATTTAATTAACTTAAATGAAATAAAAGAATCATTTAAAAGTTATATGGAATTAAAACCATATTTGATTTCATTGAAATAAAGATAATCGCCTAAATTAAATGATTAATAATCATATTAAAATACTTAAATAATTCAAAGGTTTGTGAAATTTGATTTCAACAAGGTTTTTGAAAATTTAACCAAATCTTATTTAATAAAGGAGTACCCTTTTTAAATAAAACCCAACAACAAAGGATTTATTCCTAAAAGGACTTTTAAATACATGTTTAAAACATACAAAACTTACCTAAAAGTTTGGAGGGTTTTGAATTCAAATGGTTGTTTTTTGAAATGTTTAAACAACAAAATGTAAAATGTAAATAGAAAAGAAATGAAATCAGAACAAAAAAGGGAGAAACAACCAACCCAGCCCAACCAAATTAATCGGCCCAACAAAGCCTTTCTCCCCCTCCGCCAAACCGCTTTCTCCTTCACACGCTAAACAACTCCACAACGCCAATCGAGACCGGCCGATCTCACCTCTTTCTCTATGCCGGACACCGCGTCTCCACCTGCCGGGCCACACCTGCCCACGATCGCTCCTCCTTTCCCCGCTGCTCTTCTGTCATTCAAACCTCGACAAATTGTCAATGCGGCGCGATTCCTCCTGATTATGCCCTCTTAATCGCCCCTCTCCCTCCTTCCTTAGACACCAAGGGTAAGAGAGCCCCAAAGTCAGTCTCCCCATTTCGCTTAGCACCGGCCACAGCCCAACACGAAGCCGAGCAATTCTGGCCGTGCACCATCACCCCCGCCTCGACCACATGAGACCTGGATCCCCAGACTTCACAAGACCTCCCAAGCACCAACCACCACCCGCTTGATCCACAACGCTTGAACGACTCAAGACACTACATCGCCGTCCACCCGCCGACCATGAAGTTTCCATGGTAGAGAACACCCCCTGCTCCCTCCCCTTTTTGATGCTCACTTGTTTGCAAATCGCTAGAAGCTAACATTACCCTCCGCTTGCTTTCCCTGCGTTCTTTAGCGCCGTCTCCCCATAAACGGTATGTAGCGTATCTATAGGAGAACGCAAGAATTCCGACGAAAGCACCAGACGAAATGTAGCGCTTCTTCTCGATGATGGAGACCACCTGAGCATCAGCACTTTGGGATGACCTTGAGCTCCCTCTCTCCTCTGCTCTCGACCGGGAACACCACACTGGCTCGACCATGGGCCACACCACCGCCACAGCCCGGCTGCTCCTCGGGTCATAATGGGCTTAGGTCAGGATTTTGACTCCATGCATTACCTATAGATTCATTAGAATCCAAGAGGTATCTAAGCCGTGTTTCATGATACCCATTAGATCTGACGCGACCATAGCAAAACATCCGACGAATCAAGCTTTTCGAATCAATAATAACAAGACGTAGGCACATTCCGATGAAAGACAGACGGTTTCTATTAGATGTTAGAACTTGCAAAAATTCATAACTTTTGATCCACAGTCCAAATTTTATAAATTTATGTCAATGGAATCAGCAGAACAATTACTTTCCAACCATGCACTTTTGTTTAATGAATTGCTTCGAAAAATTGGTCAGATGGCAGAAACTTGTGTGTGAATATTTTTGAATATAAAATTCATTCTAAAATTATCTTTGTGATAAACTTTCATCCACATCACGAACTAAAAGAGGAAAGTAAATAATAGGAAGAGCTTTACAAATATTAAAAGGAGTTCACATCTAAGTAAATAAAAGCAATACAAAAAGATGATATAATAAAATTTCACAAAATGAGATGGCATATTTAGTATTACTTTAAATATCCAGCAAACAAATTGTACAAAGAAAGATACAAAATATTAATCAAACCTAAATCAATAAGGAAAATCAAAATAGGAAAAAAGATATCACAAATAAAACCAAACCTCGATTTGTTCTCAACAACCCTACACCTATCTCGACGTACTGCGGCACCCCCACAATGTACCTCAAAGAACGGCCCAGTCCTTTCCATCTCGATCGACAAGGGTTCGGTGAGGATCGTACGAAAGCTAAAAGAAATTAATGGGTTATAAACGATCATCATCACACTGCCACGTTATCAGTACTACTGAAGTGAGTCACCGATGCCATCATCATCGTCAAGAACATACAAGATACTGGCCATATTAGAGGGATAAGAAGGCCACCGACGACATTGCCTCCATCTCATTTCCAACTCCCTCGCTATCCTCTCAGATAATGAACAGGACCAAAACCTTGGCTCAATGGAAAGCACCTCTCGCCGACAACCAAAGCGCCTTTCCCACAAATTCATTTCAGCCGCCATGGAGAAGCGCCTTCTCCGTAGATCCTTCGGGTGTAAGCTTGCCTCAACGGAGCACTGGAGCGAGTGAATTTGGTCGCTTCTTCCAGCTACCGTCAAATCCTTTTGCCTGGAAGCTTGATTCACCGCCAGACAAATCTTGCCGACCACTCAATCATCACTAATGGTGAGTTCTCAACTTCCAAGAATATTCAATTCCAGATTCGCTAAATCACCGCTTTCATCAGTTACGCCACCGTCGAGGTCAGTTTCTGAGCCGGGGCGCTCCGGCGACTATTCGAGCGGCGCCGCCACTATTAGGGTTCAATACAGGATGCGCTGATCTCGAATCCAGATCACTTCGCTTTTGCCGCGCGTGATCATCGCCGACCACCAACCTGCGGGCGGTGGTGGTGCGACGCCATTGTTGTGTCATGGTCGAACACGTCACTACTTTGACCGGGTCATTTTCCGCTGGCAAGTGTCGTGGGCCCGTATCTATATGTCATCGACTGCAGATAACCGACGCAGAATAAATGCACTTTTTCAAACCGAGAGTCAGAGGTGGACAATGTCCCACTAGTCGTGATTTAGGCTACTTCTAGGCGTGGTATTAAAAGTAATTTTCGTTTAGGAAATAAATAAAATGTTATAATCCAATTAATAATATATCGAATCAAATAAATGATTAAACTTTTGTTTAATTAATAACTTTTGATTTATAATGAATATATGTATAATATATAAAAAATTCAGAAAAATAAAATCTACAACTTAAAAAACCTATTATAAAATATATTATTATGATGATTATTTAAATAATGTTATTTAACAAAGGTTTTATAAGTACAAACTTTGATAATTCATACTTAAAATGATAAATGTTAATAATATAAGTAAATACCAAAAATCTAGGAAAATAAGAATTTAATTTAAACTCTAATCATGTATTAGTAGTTCACTTAATTAAATATTTATTATTTATTATAATTATTAAGTAATAATAAATATAAAAAAATTATATCCTATTATTTATTAATAAAAATAAATGTGATATACCAAATGATCACAAAAAATTATATCTACATGATAAAAAATCTAATATTATACTTCAATTAAATAAAAAAATTCAAATATTTTAATAACTAAATTTAGGACCTATTTACTTCATTAATAATTCATATATGATGCAAATAACATTTATTAATATCAGAAATGAGTAAATTAAGTTTAATAAATAGTACAAATCTTAAAATTAATGAAATGAAACTTTATTGTCAAAACATTATAAACATCTTTGTATTAAACTATCTTCAACTCTAAGAGAAGATTATTCTCAAAGGACTCCAATTCATGGTAAAAACCTTAAAGAACATCTTGTGAATAACAGATCCTTTCTACCTACTTAACTATCAAATTACAAAAATTACCACAACACCATAGAAAAGTTCAAAGGTGGTTAAGTGAAAATATATCCGAATTGTAAACTCTACTCCCTCATCTATAAAAGGTAAAATGATACTTCATCATAGAATTAAGAAACATTATCCTAAGTAAAGGAATAACCATTCTAATAACTCAAAGAACACCTTTCAGATATATAATATATACCAATGTATAAGTACCATATTTCAAAACTATCTATATTTTAAAGTTAACTTTAGTCTCCAAGAATCCAAATATAATACCACATTAATATTACTGCTACGTTTTATAGTTAACTTGGTCTAAAGTAGTTAACTATAAATAAACTCAAGCCTAACCATTTGGATCAAACAAATAACATCAATCACTAACTAACCACAAAAGTTTGCTTAGACCCTTAGAAGAGAAACCTTTCAAGGTTATCCTTTTGCCACTTTTAAATAAGAACTCTTGTATCAATAGTCTCTAACTAGTATACAAGTATGTATACTTACCCTACATATGTGTTGTTTACAACCACCATAAACTCCAATAAAAGTACAACTAAGAAACTTCTATCTAAAAGGACCACACATTCCAAAGTAACCATTTTCAGAATCCAAACCCTAGGACAACGTTATTCCAGGAATTGGCGCTTAGAACATGCATCACATTCCTTATGCATAAAATCATATATTGTTTTTAAACATTAAAGGGGTCCTTACCGCATCAATGATGCTGATTTCAGATTTT